>CM062297.1:348939813-350158635 GCA_031216915.1 Pictodentalium vernedei | reverse complement strand
TGTCGCATGGTGCTGGGTCAGTCCAGTTATATGCGCGTTTAGATGCCATTAACCGTGATTTCAACTGATTCAGATGAATGATGAAGAGATATAGAGGGAATTTACCCTCCACATTCGAAACAATACAGGGTTGAGAGGATTTATTCCATCAACACTACCCTGAATGTGTTCCAATGAATCAGAATGCTGCGTCTATTTACAAGAAACTGCTAGCATTGTTGCACGCTAAATTATCCGGAAAAAGAGAAGGAATGTCTTTTCCGGTTAAGTATAGACAGGTGTCGCAGGCTTTTGGCCTTTTAGACAACTCCACATTCAACTTTCCAGTGGAAAGAAGTAAGGCGGTTTCTTGTCATCTTCTTCTGTAGTTCCGCTGGTCGGTAAACAGTGAAGATGTATTGAGAGTTCCTCTGCGTTTGAATGAGTAGGCTAAGGACTTAGCTATGGCCTTACTTTCGTCATTCCTTATTCGCTTGGTCACAATTGAGACGACATTTATTCATTCAGAGCAAATTTAGACTCACTGTATTACGCAGATCACCTTTAAGAGTTGTGATGCTACGTCTCTACGGAAAGGAATTGGAGGACGTTTTTCTCTCTTTCCGAGAGAACCACAACTAATTTAATGTCTGATGGACAATGCTTCCGTCTAATCCTTGTATAAGAGTCTCTCCAATAGGGGGTAAAGGTTCTCTTGACAATGATGTTAATAGAGGTCGTCGAGAATCAAGATTCTCTGGAATTCTGTAGCCACCTGTTACTCGTACCGAAGCCTAAGAGCTCGTTCTGACAGATAATAGACTGGAGCTTGTTAACAAGTTTATCAAAGCTCTAAAAGTTTATTTATGGTTATCATTTAGTCGGTTAAAATGAGTGTTTGAGTGATTGACTATGCTATAAGCACAGATCTGAGGATAGCTTTGGTCTGGAGGTAGTGCCCTGCGCTGTCACTTGAATATTAACTTGGTAATGTCTCATAACAATCTGGTTCGTCTGCCATATCCAGAACGAATTAGTTTTATGCGACTGATGGAGATGTGCTGAGTGGCTACGCATCTTGTTTAGGTGGGTCGCTTACGCACATGTTCTTACACAGAACTGGAGTGTGACAACACATTTGCTTAGGACCAGTATTGTTTTAACAGATATAGTAAACAAAAAGGTCCATATTGAGGCAGATTCATATGTATGGACGCTCAACATGTGTTTATTATGTCTCCCCTTCCCAGAAGGGAGACATATTGTTTTAGTGCATATTCTTCTTCTTCTCCTTCTTCTTCTTCTCATACAAACTTTGTCTGGGCCATAACTTTTTTGTCTTTTGACCTACACCTTAGATACTTGGCATGTGAATGTATCACCATGAACTGGTGTGCAGTGTACCATAGTGACCTTCGTGTGACCTTGACCTTTGACCTGAAGGTCAGATTTATGCGCTTTTTTAAGGGAAACTGTCTGGACCAGAACTTTTTTGTATTTTGAGTCAGGCTTTTAGATATTTGTCATATGGATGTATCACCATGAGCCGGTTTGTAGCGTACCATTGTGACCTTCATGTGACCTTGACCTTTGATCTGAAGGTCAGATTTGTGCTTTTTTCAAGGAAACTTTGTCCGGACCAAAACTTGTTTGCCTTTTGAGCCAGGCCTTAGATATTTGGCACGTGGATGTATCACCAGGAGCTGGTGTGTCGCATACCATTGTGACCTTCATGTGACCTTGACCTCAAGGTCAAATTTATGTACTTCAAATAGGGAGTAATTGTCCAGACCAGAATTTTTTTGTTTTTTGACTTAGGACTTGGTTATTTGACATGTGGATGTGTCACCATGAGACAGCATGTCGTGACCTTCATGTGACCTTGACCTCAAGGTCAAATTTATGTGCTTCAAATAGGGAGTAATTTTCCAGACCAGAATTTTTTTGTTTTTTGACCTAGGACTTGGTTATTTGACATGTGGATGTGTCACCATGAGACCGCATGTTGTGACCTTCATGTGACCTTGACCTCAAGGTCAAATTTATGTACTACAAATAGGGAGTAATTGTCCAGACCAGAATTTTTTGTTTTGTTTTTTGACCTAGGACTTGGTTATTTGACATGTGGATGTGTCAGCATGAGACCGCATGTTGTCTACCTCGATGACCTACATGTGACCTTGACCTCTGACCTTAAGATCAAATTTATGTACTTCAAATAGGGAATAATTATCCAGACCAGAACTTTTTTGTTTTTTGACCTAGGACTTAGATATTTGACATGTGGATGTATCGCAATTAGACCGCATGTCACATCTAATCATGACCTTCATGTGACCTTGACCTCAAGGTCAAATTTATGTACTTTAAATAGGGAGTAATTGTCCAGACCAGATTTTTTTTTTTTTGGACATGTGGATGTGTCACCATGAAACCGCATGTCCGCTACCTTGATGAACTGCATGTGACCTTGACCTCTGACCTCAAGGTCAAATTTTTGTGCTTCAAATAGGGAATAATTGTCCAGATCAGAACTTTTTTGTTTTTTGACCGAGGACTTAGATGATTGACATGTGGATGTATCACAATGAGACCACATGTCATCATGACCTTCATGTGACCTTGACCTCAAGGTCAAATTTATGTACTTTAAATAGGGAGTAATTCTCCAGACCAGAATTTTTTTTTTGACATGTGGATGTGTCACCATGAAACCGCATGTCCGCTACCTTGATGAACTGCATGTGACCTTGACCTCTGACCTCAAAAGGAAGGGGAGACATATGTTTTAGTGTGCTAAAACACTTTCTAGTTTGTACAGTTTTGCTAGTGGGATCACCCCATGATTCTTTAGTTTGCGACGCACCAGAACAATTGTTACCGTCATTTGTGTCGCCATGCCCAGATTATTGAGCACAGGCAGTAGGCGCTCTGCAAATTCATGGGGAGGAATAATAGGATATGCGTATCCTCCTATTCATTTGATTCAATAGCTTATGTTTAAGTTTAAACAGTGAATCCTACTGGTAGCGCTTCTGTTGTCACAAGAATCTTGGATCAATATTCTCAAGTGGCGGTTATGTGACGCTCCCCAGAAGATTTCTCCCAGAGAGGGTCTTCTTTCAGGGGATGTTTTATTCTTCACATTCCTCTCCATCCATCTTAACTGACACAAGTACAATTAAATAATATGGGTGAGGGGATTTCGTTATGACTTCGAATTCCCCCCTCCCCCCCCCCCCCCCTCCACCATAAGAGAACCATTGCGGTTCCTATATTTTTCTGTTAACTGACACAAGTATGATTGAATAATGCAGGTGAGGAGATTTCGTTATTTCGTTATGGCTTCGAATTCCCCCCCCCCCCCCCCTCACTCAGACACTTCCTTATGTGTTATAAGCAATCACCGGGCAAGACGTAGTTTTCTTCCCGCAAGCTTTATTATTGTAATACATGCATTTTATGCATTTATGTAGTGTTCTGTGGCGACCTCTTGGGCTCTTCTGCTTTTTAGCTGAATTAATGCCCTATTATTTTGGTTGTTTTGTTATATACAAGTGTTTCTTTATAAATCATCACAATTAAATTGCTACTCTTGAGTACCTCGCAGGCTGCACAACCAGTTAACTGGTATTCAGATGATTAATTGCTAATATATATGCGATCACGCATTAATATTATTAGGCTAATGCTTTATTGTATTCGGTAGACCTTGAAATAATAATTTATTTTGGGGGCGGTCCGTGTAGGAGCCTGTTAATCATACCTTTGTACATCTCTAAATCCAAGTTTCTATTTTGTTTGGTACTCATATTACACATGCTTTTACGATCATAGATATCGGATTATTCACGTTGGAGAGTGTTGTTACTGGAATTTATTGTACAGTGGCCACCAATGGATCATGAAGGAAGTGTGCTTTCTCTTCAGGAATCGTTCAGTGAGGCTTTATTAGATATGTGTTAGTTATATTTTATATCACCGGTTTTCGGCGTATATGTGTTCGTTGTCTGCGGTGTATGCTATTTACTGTGCAATATTAATTTCCGGGATCGCCGCTATAGCCATAACTTCTGAAGTAACGTTAAGCACCATTTATTAATCCTGAATTAATACCTGAGTGCATGTCAGATGATTAATTATATTGTTGTTGGGTACCACTCTTATTGTTTCCAGAGCTCTCCCCCTTTTTTATTTTGAAGGTTTCTTCAAAAAAGGGGGGGGGGTGTTTTTACCCATAATTTGGCTTAAAATGTATGTATCTTTGAAGGATGCTGTTTTTATCCATATTTATATCCTTCATACAGCTGAAATGTTATTGTAAGGCGTATGTTTGTGGGAGATTTTCTCTTATTCTCAGATACGCCATCCTAATTTTTGGAGCTTAGTCTGGGCTAGTCTTGGAAAATTAGGAACTTGTCTTCATACTTACATTAAGGGATTACTTCATTGCGCTCCTTGTTTAGAATATGTCTCCTCTATTACTGTATAGAGAGACATACATGTAATTCCTAACTGTTCTACATGTAAGTTCCTTCATTATGGATTGCAGGATTGGAATTATTTCAGAAATCTTAAGCCCTCCACCTATTTACGATTCAGCTACAGTACGTGGAGAGTGTATTATCACTAAATCACCCACAGAGTGGAGATTCCACCCAAGCAATAATTGCAAATTTGTTGCAAAGCATAACAAGCACAGGCAAAGTTTCAACCAATGGAACTCTGGGTTAAACCCGGAGGTCCATTGGCTGAAACATTGCTTTTGTTTTTTGTCCATATGTATAAAATTTGAAAGTTATAGTTTGGGTGACAACTCCACTCCGTGGGTGATTTAGTTATAATCCACTCTCCACGTACTGTATGTCTGGGCCATTGGTATACTGTGTAAAAATATGATAAATTTATACCAATTTGTATATTTCTATACTCACCAATGACCCAGATGGGAAGGGCCCTTCCATGAGTGGGCACTCATACCTCCCTGCAGAATTATTATGTAATACTCTCCTTTACAAAGAATGGTGTTGGCACCAATTCCGGTCACTTCCTGACGTCTGCGCATGCGCAGAAGGTAAATGTATGGAGGACCAGTTTGGACTTCTAATTTTCGGTTTTGCATGCAAATTTTGGGGATTGGGGGGGCAAAATTTGTGTTTGGCCCTACATATTTTAGAGTTAGCACCAGCTATGTCTAGGCCATTGGTAAGTATAAAAATATACAAATTGGTATACATTTATCATTTTTCAAAGGTGATTTGTAACATGGTATATTTTTATACTACAACCAATGGCCCAGACTTAGCTGGTGCAACCTCAACATCATTAAGGGCCAAACACAAATTTTGAAGCCCCCAATCCCCAAAATTTGCATACAACAATGAAAATTAAAAGTCCTATCTGGCCCTCCAGTACCTTTAGTACTTGCGCATGCGCATTACTCAGGAACAGACCGGAATTGGCGCCAACACCATTCTTTGTTTGGCCCTAAGTCAGTAAACATCTCAATTGACATCTGTGCTTTAAATCTCTCTTTTGGTGGATGCCAGACACAAATCAATCAAGTATATGGTGGATTCAAGGCAGTAAATGGATGATGGAAGTGAACAACGGTGGTTTGAGACGTTCAGGGCTGTAACTTTAAATAATATGAAAATTATTTCATGTTACCCAATTTCGGGATATACGCCTTGACATCATTAGTTTTGCTAATGATTTACCTACTGTTGGTTATGTGTTCCTTCCCTATCCTTCCATGAATCCTCCGGTTAAACTCCTAAGCTTTCTGGCTATTTTTTATTGAAATTTTTTATTAAATTTCTTGGGAGTTTAACGTGTTGTACAGAAGGTTTATTCTGTTTATACTCATGGTTACGTCCTCACCCTAGGGGTGTTGAGCCGTTACTGTCTTGCATCTGCTACTGGATGCATTGTTTTTTCTTCACATGAAGACCTAGCTTTGCATCAGGTATCAGTTAATTATTTACTGATTTCGGCCTTTTGGGTGCCTATTGTCTAGTTTCCGGCTTTTCTATCCTTGACGTTGTTTACTTTTAACAACACCCTTAATAGGTAATATTCAGAAGTTCCATGCCAGAGCTGTCACCACAAGATAATTTGAGTTTTCAGTTTCTTTTCCAGAGGAACAAGAACATGGTGATGGTATTGCGACACCCATCCAGAATGTGTTGCCGTTGTCGTGCTCTGAGGAGCAAACAGAGCTAGCTGCAAAGGTGCTCTTAACTGATAGAGTGCTAAATTATTTTTGGTAATCAAAATTTGTCGACATATCTTTGCCTTCTTAAAATTCATGGGAGAGTGCCCATAAGCACTCTCCCATACATTTTAACAAGGCAGATCCTTAAAGACCAAATAATTTCACTTCAGGGATAGTATGAAGTACATCCACTGAATATGAAGTCTTCAAGATGGGTTACCTGCACTTCAGATTAAAGCCCAATTACGGGCTTCCAGCACTCTTCCAGTTAAATATAAAGTGAATAAGGCCTCTTATTCCAGCATCTAATGGGAATTATAATACCGAGTATGTCCGATGTGGTCGATGAGAGTGTAGATTTCGGTAGAGCGAGCACCTAATAATCAAAAGCTCACCCAGCGACGACGGCAAAATAAGGGGAAGAAGTCTGCAAGTTTCTCTTTGGGAAGCTCGGCGAGGTCTGGGATCAGACTGCGAGTGGGAGAGCCTTCTCTAACCCAGTAACAGTCTGGGTCGACCATTGCTTTGAGAAACTTGCACTGAGTCAGAGCTAACGTCCTCCCTGGCTGCTCGGGATGCTCCTTCTACACTGCAGTTGGGGCTGGCTGCAGTTACGGTTTCTTCCTCCACTTCGGCAAAGCACATGCGACCGCACACTAGCTACCCGACTTCAGATGTTCATGCAGCCATGCGAAGACACTCCAGTCTTTGCCCTCAAAGTCGGTCCATCGGGTAGCTAGTAATTCGAGGCTTGATTCATTGAGATGTTCGGTGAAGAGATCGGCCACCAGATCTCCATTCCAGGAGCAACATGCAGTGGAGAATATAAGCCGCTGCTCCACAAGCCTCCGTAATGGACTTGATGACGCAATTTGAGAAGCTTATCGCAGCTTAAAACCCAGCAAGGGGCACCAGTCAGCAGACTATGGTAGTGAGCCGTCGGATGGTGCTGGGTCGGTCCAGTCATCTGTGCATGTAGAAGAAGCCAGAAGTTTCTCTACGGGTTGCTCGGCTAGATCTGGTGTCAGATCACCGATTGGAGAACCCTCTCTGTCCAGTTAACAGTCGGGGTCGACTGTGTCCGTTGTGAGAAACCATATTGAGTCGGAACATGCAACTGAATGTTCCTTCCACACTGTAGCCAGGGCCGGCGGCAGTTATGGCTTCTTCTTCTTCTTACATGGAAATGCACGAAAGGGGATTAGCCTAGAAGTTTCTAAGCAGGATACTCGGCGAGATCTGGAGACAGATTGTGATTGCAAAGCGTTCTCCTTCCCGTTAACAGTCGGGGACGACTGTTTTGTGTTGTAAGAACCTTCATTGAGTTGGAGCATCCATCCAAAATGTGACAGGTTTGGATGCTTCTTCTGCGCTTCAGCCGGGGGTGGCTGTTGTTATGGCTTCCTTTTCTTCCATAGATAGAGGCAGGTGCCTACAAGTTTCTAACGGAACACTCGATGAGGTATGGAGTTGATCGCAAGCTGGAGAACCCTCTCCTTTTCCATCAGCAGTCGTGGTCAACTGTTTTTTGATTCAAGAAACTTTAGTGAGTTGGGATGCCTGTTCACGCTTGCGGTTCGGGACACTCCTTCCACACTGCAGCCGGATCCGGTTGCAGCTATGGCTTCTTCCCCTGCTTCATTGATGGAGCACATTGACTGCAGACTAGCTATCCGACTTTGTAGGTTGATAGCTAGTCGTTCAAGGGATTTTTATACGGGACACGTGTCGATGATCTGGGGCCAGATCTCCATCCCGTGAGCAGCTTATGGTAACAAGTGGATTATCATTGCTCTGCTAGCCTCATTCACGGACCAGCTGCCACAGATTGCTCTGCGTTTCGCAGCATCCCAGTAGTCGCTGGTACTACCGTTAACAGGCTCTGATGGTGAACTGTCAGACGGTGCTGCGTTGGTCCAGTCATCCGTTCAGTTGGATGGTGTTGACCATATTTGCTGATGGAACATGTGGATGGTGAGAGGGCTACCCAGTGTAAGTCTCCATCCCTCACAGAAGGGCACCTTAAGCCTATGAATTTTTAGTCATAAGCTCTTCGAATCTTGTTCCATCTGAATATAAGTCTGCATTTGCCAGGCAAAAAACAGCTTATCATACTGGACGATGAAAAGACAAAGATGTTTCCTCCCCGGATCTTTTGGCGCAGGTGTCGAGGGCTTTTGTCCTGATTAACGATGCCTTCCTTGCCTTAGCAATAGTATTAGAAATGAAATACCCTATTCCTTACGAATAGAGGTTTGATAATGTATAGATAGGCTGAGACAGCTGTCTTGTTTAGAATAGAGCTGTTAGAGGGAATAAGTACGTCTTTTCTTTCTCGGTGTTGTATTCCTTGGCATCAAGACATTGAATGCTTTTGTGGATGCCATAGTAGCCTTATGTACTGTTACAGCGGTCTTTTCTTATACATTAGCGGCTAGTGTTGTAAGTCTCCATGTAGTGAGCTTTCAGAGGCCGCTGGTGACACAGATATGTCTTCATGCAGATGAAGACTCATAGCTGCATAGCTACCTTGAGACTATTGTCTCTTTGGGAATTACGGCTGTTAGAATAGCGGTTCATCATTCCCTACCTTGCGCGATGATAGTTGTAAGTCTCCATTCAGTGAGCTTTCAAGGTCGCAAGTCACACTGAGATATCTGTCATCACAGAGATGAAGACTTCTAAGCTACGTTATCTAGGCTCAGACTGCTGTCTTTTGGGAATAAAACCGCTAAAGGAAAGAGTGCTTTTCGGTTTGTTCCTAGGTATCACAGACTTGAGTCTTATTGTTTACACCATAGTAGCCTAGCTAGAATCATGAGCGGTGTTTATTATGCAATAACATAACTGAAATAAATTATCTCTTGAGACTACTGTCTCTTTGGGAATTACGGCTGTTAAAAATAGTGGCTCTTCATTCCCTACCTTGCATGACAATAGTTGTAAGTCTCTGTTCAGTGAGCTTTCAAGGTCGCAACTTACACCAAAATATCTGTCTTCACGGAGATGAAGACTTCTAAGCTATGGCTGGCATTGTAAGTCTCCTTAGTGAGCTTCTGAGGCCACAGTTATCAGCCTTTTATTTGTTTTCACCAATAGGAAGACCTTTAGCTGCTTCAGCTAGGCTGAGTTCATTGTTCTATCGGACATGATACCATTATGTTAGAGGAGGCTATTCTCTTCCTACCGGTATGGTTTGGTGTTAGTTATCTGAGGCGATAAGCCCTATTGATGACGCCATATTAACCTAGTGTGCTTAATGAGAGTTTCTTCAAACGCCTATACTAAACTCCTAAGGAATATATTTCCTGATATTAGATTGAACGCAAGGAGTTCATCTAGGTTTTTATGATCGGGTGTCGGAACATTGTTTTCGTCTCCCTCTTCATTTCTATCCAATCTATTGTGGATTATATTTCCACTCTAGGAATAGGATATTATATCTATATGGTGTATTTTTTGGCCATCACATCCCCCTTCGTCCTTAGTGGCATTATGGAGTTGGTCAGACCTGAGGGAACCCTGCGGTTCCTGTACTATTTGATAACTAACACAAAAGCGTAACGAGTTGCGCCAGGTTACTGTTATTATGATTGTTTTGACTATAAGCTTTTAGCTGTATTACTCTTATTGAGAATAGCAGCAGTAGTATAGCCTTAATTCTACTGTGCTGGTTTACTTATCTAGCAATTCAAGTAATGCAGGTGGGGGGGGGGGGGGGGGGGGGATAGGAATTATTTGTCTACCCCCCCCCCCCACCCCCTCCCTGCCAATATGTTAAGAGGTGATTACAGGGCAAGACGTAGTTTTCTTCCCTTAAGCCTCGTATGCATTCAAGTATATACATGCCTTTCATGGCTCTTCGATTGGTGGCTTGGTTGTGTTCTAACGGCGACCTCATGGGCACATCCACTATTTAGCTGGTTTGCTTCCTGTGGTTGTTCGTTTATAAGTCATATATGAGCATATGATTCCTGAACAATAAATTGCTAGCCTTCATGTACCTGTTTGGCTGACATGTCGGTTATCTGGGCGACATCCTCCAAATGTGGCAATAAGTCCACTTTGAGAAGTTTCGCTCGGAGCGGTCTGCCCCTTTTCTTACGACGTATGACTTTATAACTCAGTTTAACTGCATTAACGTTGTATTATTCATTCCGCCCCCTGGTTACATTTGTATCACACGGTCATACCGTGGATACAGGCTGTATTCAGACGAGTACATGTGGGATTCTGTTGCTCGCATGCATAATATGTATATTTATTATGCAGTCACATTATTGAATAGATTTTATAAAATTCCTGCTTTGCTTTATAGAGCTTATGAAAATTTGGGGGCTATTTGGATCAGTTATTGAATTTCCAATAGGCCGTCTATGCATATGTTCTCAATTTTTGGCTTCATTATTCGGAGTAGTATATTCTTTCTCCGAACAGTCATTGGTTGTAACTGATCTAGGGAACAATGAATTATTTGGCGGACGGTCCATGATGGGTCTGTTAATAACAGCCCGTTCCATGTTATGAATCCAGGTTTCTACCAGAGAGGGTACACAGGAGAATTCACATTCTCGTATATTCGCATGGTTCATTTGGAGTTTCATTATTGGAATTAATTGTACACCTCAATGGGGCCGCCTGTTGGTTGCCTCAGAAGCGTGTTTGCTCTAACAGATACCTTCCATTGGGATTCAGTTGGACAAGTGTAAGGTTGTACACACTATATCACCGGTTTTCGACCTATCTACGTATTCTGACTCCGGCATACATTAGAAGCTTGCGCTTTTAATAACCGGGATCGCCACGATAGCCTTAGCTACTGAGATGACATTAAGCACCAATAATTAATAATAATTAATAGCTGGGTGCCGGTTTGGGTGAATATATATAGATTATTTGGTACCCGCTTTTCACTGATTCCAGAGTGCTTCCCTCTTTGTTTTGAAGAATATTCCTTCAAAAAAATGGGGGGGAGGGGATTTTTTTAGCTCAACTTTGACATAGTCAAATTTGAGGTTATGCCATGGCCCGTTGTCCGTCTGTCCGACGCCAACAATTCAATACAGCTTGGGCTAGAGGCCGTATTTATGAACCGATCTTTACGAAACTTCATGGGTACCTGTTATCACCTTGGGAAGAGAACGAGTGTTTTTGGGTGTGGGTCAAAATTCAAGATGGCCGCCACCAGCCCTTTTGTACCAAAATTTTTTTGTACAAAACTTCTGTATGAAAGTTCTGATTTGAATAAACTTTTGTTTGAATGTTTAGTAACATGGAATACATCACATATAATACGGGTATTTTTCTTGTGCTGATATTATGCAAAGTTGAACTTTGATTTATTCAGTGCTACTTATACACATTAAGTGCACATGTCAATACGGCTCGGGCTAGGGGCTGTATTTATGAACCGATCTTCACGAAACTTCTTGGGTACCTTTGTTATCACCTTGGGACGAGAATGAGTGTTTTTGGGTGCGGTCCAAAATTCAAGCTGGCTGCTGGTGGCCATTTTGTACCGAAATTAGGTACAATCAGTTTTTTGTACAGAACTTCTATACGGCTCAGGCTAGAGGCCGAATTTAAGAACCTATCTTTACGAAACTTCTTGGGTACCTTTGTTGTCACCATGGGGCGAGAACGAGTGTTTTTGGGTGCAGTCCAAAATTCAAGATGGCCACCGGCAGCTATTTTGTACAAAAATTAGTGCAATCAGTTTTTTTGTACACAACTTCTGTATGAAAGTTCTGATTTGAATAAATTTTTGTATGAATCTTTAGTAACATGGAATACATTACATATAATACGGGTTTTTTTTCTCGTGCAGAAATTATGCAGATTAGATGAACTTTGATTTATTTAGCGCTACTTATACACAGTAAGTGCACCCGTCAATACGACTTGGGCTAGAGGCTGTATTTATGAACCGATCTTCACGAAACTTTTTGAGTACCTTTGTTATCACCTTGGGATGAGAACATGTGTCTTTGAGTGCGGTGTGAAATTCAAGATGGCTGCCAGTGGCCATTTTATACCAAAATTAGGTGCAATCAGTTTTTTGTACAGAACTTAAAGGACTACGTTTGTTATCATCATGGGACGGTAACAGTCGCTTTGGGGTTCGACTGTGTTAATATTTGGTGTTGTTTGGGGAGGGTAAACATTATTAGCACAACCCAGATTTTCATACTGTACCAATGACCCAGACATAGCTGGTGCTAACTCTTAAAATATAGGGCCAAACACAAATTTTGCCCCCCAATCCCCAAAATTTGCATCTAAAACCAAAGAAAACATGTCCTGAATGGCCCTCCACACTTCACCTCTACTGCGCATGCGCAGTGTCAAGGACGTTCCGAAATTGGCGCCATTAATCATTCTAAGTTTGGCCCTTCATCAGTTAACATCTGACTGATCTTTGTGCTTGTAAATCTCAGTTTAAATGATGCCAGACACATAAATATTAGTGAAATGGTGATTCTAAGGAGGATAGAGAAGGAGGAGAGGAAAAATGTGTGACAGAATATTATCAGGGCTGTAACTTAAAATTTTTTAATGAAATTATGTTAAGTTACCTATTTTCGAGGCAGCAGCCATTTTGTTGTCATCCTGATTATTTAGTTACACTGATTTTTCAGTGTTTTCCTCTCTCCCTGTCCTTTAAGTCCCCCCTTGCTACTCTCCCATGCTTTTGGCATAGTTTTTGTAATTATTATTACTAAATTTTCTTGGGAGTTTTAGCTGAATAACAGAATGAATTCTGTTCTTTTCCCCATGTTTACGTCTTCACCTACGGGTGGTTAGGCGTTGTGTTCTGCATCTACCATCTGATGTTCTGCAGTGTCTTCCCTGGAAGTCTCTGTTTTGCATCAGATAGTGTATTTTTGGTAACTGATTCCGGGCCTGGGTGCCTGGAGTCTTATTTTAGTGTTTTTACATTCATTGTTTACATTTACAACAGCCCTCTGTGTGAGGGGGGGATTTCTGGAAAATAATATCTTGATGTTATTTTAATCATAACTAGATACATTATTATTGTTCGTAAGTGTTGAATAAATTGTTTAAAATATTTTTAAAATTTTTGTCCACACTTAGGCTTGGGATCCATTGGGGCTCAACGTTACTTTTCAGAAACTTGGGCTGTTCTGAAAAAATATATTTTTATACTGTACCAATGACCCAGACATAGCTGGTGCTAACTCTTAAAATATAGGGCCAAACACAAATTTTGCCCCCCAATCCCCAAAATTTGCATCTAAAACTAAAGAAAACATGTCCTGAAAGGCCCTCCACACTTCGCCCCTACTGCGCATGCGCAGTGTCAAGGACGTTCCGAAATTGGCGCCATTTATCATTCTAAGTTTGGCCCTTCATCAGTTAACATCTGACTGATCTTTGTGCTTTTAAATCTCAGTTTAAATGATGCCAGACACATAAATATTAGTGAAATGGTGATTCTAAGGAGGATAGAAAAGGAGGAGAGGAAAAGAATGTGTGACAGAATATTATCAGGGCTGTAACTTAAAATTTTTTAATGAAATTATGTTAAGTTACCTATTTTCAAGGCAGCAGCCATTTTGTTGTCATTCTGATTATTTAGTTACACTGTTTTTTCAAGTGTTTTTCCTCTCTCCCTGTCCTTTAAGTTCCCCCCTGCTATTCTCCCATGCTTTTGGCATAGTTTATGTAATTATTATTACTAAAATTTCTTGGGAGTTTTAGCTGAATAACAGAATGAATTCTGTTCTTTCCCCATGTTTACGTCTTCACCTACGGGTGGTTAGGCGTTGTGTTCTGCATCTACCATCTGATGTTCTGCAGTTTCTTCCCTGGAAGTCTCTGTTTTGCATCAGATGGTGTATTTTTGGTAACTGATTTCGGGCCTGGGTGCCTGGAGTCTTATTTTAGTGTTTTTACACTCATTGTTTACATTTACAACAGCCCTCTGTGTGAGGGGGGGATTTCTAAATAATAATATCTTTATGTTATTTTAATCATAACTAGATACATTATTATTGTTCGTAAGTGTTGAATAAATTGTTTAAAATATTTTTTAAATTTTTTTTCCACACTTAGGCTTGGGATCCATTGGGGCTCAACGTTACTTTTCAGAAACTTGGGCTGTTCTGAAAAAATATTTTTTCAAAATATTTTGATTTCAATTATTTTTTCTATTTTAATGGATCATATTATTATTATGTATTTTGCCAGGGGTTAGTGCGAGTACCAGGACTTGTTTTCTTTTCACATTGAAAGGATATTGATCTTTTGTTTTAAGAGGAAGTCTTCCTCTGACCTTATTATCATTCTATATGTGGTCAGTGTACTCGCATTAACTCCTGTTCTGTATCGTATGATTTCGATGACAATATGGGAAGTGTATGTCACGGTATGTTGTTGGGGATTTGGACACTCCGGTCCTTTCCCCGCAGGGTCACTCTACTTTATCAATTTCTATTTCAGACGATCAAGATTAGGGTGATGTATCTGTGATGTCTTCCAACAGTGTGCCTCAATTAATGAAGGGCTAGCGGAAAAGTGCTCATGTAATATGCCAATTGCCTAAGAGTACCCTAGTAGGTTCGACGGCCTTTGACGTCCGCTAGCTCGCCCGGTGTAGCGTCCATTCACCGAATGGTTCGGCAGCCGGGTTCGTCCGTTGCGGTCTAGAAGGAATTTTGGGGTGATGCGAGCACTATAAAATTAACTTAATGCACACCCAGTGACGGCGGATCGGAGGGAGAACGGAGGAAGCCTTTTAGTCCGGTTCATAGCTCGTTCCGGTCCATCTGGACGGCAAGCGAGAGAGGCCCCTCTCTCGTTCAACAACATCTGGCCCCAGATGTTGTGGTACAAATGTGTCGCTAGCGGAGCATACGTCCGTCGCTCGGGACGCTCCGTTGTATAGGCAGTCCGCTGAGACTGCTAAGGCTTCCTCTTCTCGTCAGCGCACACGACCGCACCTTGGCTGCGTGACCGCCGATATATTACCAGCTTCGCCGATCAAGGATTCTTCGGCGACCAGGTCACACCATCCGGCAGCCAGGGATTCGAGACCGATGGACTCCGGACGTTCGCATAGGAAGTATGCGGGAGCCATCTGATGCGGAGCTGCCCTCGGCGAAGCAGCGATAGACTGCGCCTCCGCAGGTCTCGACGCCGGACATTCTTGTGCACATAGCACAGCTTATCGCAGCAGCCGACAGAAACGGTGTCGGATCGAGATTTATCCGACAGCGCTGGGTCGGTAGCCGGGGACTCGAGGCCTGCAGACTCCGGACGTTCGCATAGGAAGTGTGCGGGAGTCAACGTACACGGAGCTTCCAGCGGCAATGCATCGTAAGTCCGCTACTGCACAGGCCTCGGGAACGGACGTGCTTTCCTTAATAGCACAGTTTATCGCAGCATCCCAGCATCAACTGAATTTGTCGCATATATTTTATCCGACGATGCTGGGTCGGGACGCTCCGCGGAAGCGGGTACGGACGTCCGAAAGTTTCATCCGGTCCGACGGGATACCGAAAGGGATTCGGAGGATTTCAAGCTTTCCCTTTCGGAACAACATATGCTGCGATGCCGGATAAGAAACCGATAGCGTCGGTGGACTTAGAAATTTTTGGTTCGGTTCAGGGACTTCGTCCCTCAGTTCCGACATAGTCCAATAATGTCACACAAACTTTCGAATTATTGAACGACGCTATATATATTATTATTTTATGCTTGCTATCCAAGCATTTCTGGTTTCTTGTTCGAAGAATTATGGAGATGTCTTTCAAAAGTGTGCCTCTGTCGTCATAGTTAATGAAGAGTTAGCGGCAATAAGTGCTCATGGAATATGTCTATCGCTTACGGAGTGACATTCGCTAGCTCACCCGGTGCAGCGTACATTCATCGAATGGTTCGGCTGCCGGGTTCGTCCGTTGCGGTCTAGGAAGGAGATTTGGGTGATGCGAGCACTTTAATTACTTTAGTACTCACCCAGTGACGGCAGATTGAGGACAGATCGGAGGAAGCCAACAACATAGGGGACCGCATGTTGTGGTTCAGATATTTTACATTCGGAGCATATGTCCGTTGCTCGGGACGCTCCGTTATATTGACAGTCCGAGAGACTGTCTTTAATGCTTCCTCATCCTCACAGCAGGGCACACGACCGCACATTGGCTACGTGACCTCGAGTATCCGATCAGTTTCGGCATTCAGTGATTCCACAGCGAATAGGTCGCGCCATCCGGTAGCCAAGGGACACGAGGCCTATACACTCCGTTCGCTCGCATATTGGAAGTATGCACGGGGTAACGATCTCGGAGCTTCCTGCGGCAATGCATCGTAAGACCGCTGCTCCTCAGGCCTCAGTGACGGACGTGCTATCCGAGTTAGCACAGTTGTTTCGCAGCATCCCAGCAATTGACAGTTTCTCGGTCGAATCAGGAATTATCCGACGGCGCTGGGTCGGTGCGGTCCGCGGTTGCATCAAGCTACGGACGACCGAACGCTTTATAGGGTCCGACAGGATGGCGAAAGGGATTCGAAAGATTTCGAGTTTTCCCTTTAGTAGTATCGGAAGATGCCTTTCATATCTTCTGGCATTTCTTCCAGTGATTATTTTTCGGACTTCATTGCTGCGATCTTGGATAAGAGACTTATAGCGTCATTGGACTCGGATTTTTCGATCGGTACAGGGACTTTGTCCCTGACTTACCGACGCAGTCCAATATTGTCATTACAACATGTGTTTTATTTTTCGACGCTATATATTTATATATATATACTAGCCTGCTACTAAGCATGATAGTTTAGTTTCTTGTCCGCATGGCTCATTTCTGCCATTTTATCTTTTTTACATATAGTTTATTTTGGCAGAGCAGGGCATACCG
This sequence comes from Pictodentalium vernedei, assembly GCA_031216915.1. Classification (NCBI taxonomy): domain Eukaryota; kingdom Metazoa; phylum Mollusca; class Scaphopoda; order Dentaliida; family Dentaliidae; genus Pictodentalium; species Pictodentalium vernedei. Next base: position 350,141,562 of record CM062297.1, on the reverse strand, counting down.
AGAGTTCATACGCGTCTAGACGGTGTGATTAAAGACTGCATATATATTCTTTTTCGCCGTTTATGTCTTTTCCAATTTCAATGTTGGGAACGACATTATGTATAGTAGACTTAACTTAGACGCTTTATTATACGTAATCCGCCTTACTGAGGCGTTATCGTTACGTCTTCAAGAAAAGATTTACGGGATATTATTCTCATTGTAATTTCTTTTGAGGGCAGTAGTTTGTTCACGTATAACTCCGCCCTTCAGTGGCTGATTGGAGTTGGTTAGACGTGATGCAGCCCTAGCTACATCCACGCGTGGATAGTAGGTTAAGAACTCTCTCAGAGTCGCTCCGTTCTCGGAGGAGCTTCTCTTCGACGGCAACTTTCCGGCAATCCATGAATTGCTTGATTTATACATTCTCTTGTCTATCTAGTGTTACAAGAGATTCAGACTGGGGCAAACATTCGGTGGTTGACTCAGAGAGTGCCGCCGCAGTTGCCGGACCCGAGTTTGGCTGTTATGACGGTTGCCAGTCAAACAGATTGGGATATATACTGATCCCTACGGATTCGAAGTGCCAGGGTCTTTGGGTTCCGCAGTCTTTTAGCTATCAGTTTAACTTCCGCGGAATAATGTTTTTTAGGCTTGCTTTATGTCATTGCATGAACATTATTCAGAAACGCATGCCCAAATTCCTGTCCTTTAATTCGACAGTAGTGGCGTATCTCCGGAACCAGGGAGGCACTCTTTCGTTTCCGTTATTCAATTTAATGGAAAGAATCCGTCTGTTGGTTATAGTACACCAAGTTCAGTTTTGGTCCGTCATATTCTGGGTCGTCTGATTGTTTTATCGCACTCCCGTTCTCTTACGGGTCGCTTGTTGCTGTCAGAATGGACTCTCAACAAACAAGTATTCAATCAGATTTGCTATCTATGGGAGCGCCCAATGATGTTTTATTTATGACACAGCTTGCTAATAAATTGCAGACGTATGTGTTGGCTTGTCCAGATCTCTGAGCTAATACTGTTAACGCTCTATTGATCTATAGGACGGAATGATAGGATACGCGTATCCTCCGGCGCTGTTGTTTTAGCAGGTATTGCTAAGATAAACAACCACAATACATTTCTGTTGATAGCATCTCTATCTTCACAGAGATCATGAGTAATTTACTCTCTTGTCTACTGTGGATCTTAACGTGAAATCTTCCTCTATGTGAGGATCTTTTTTCACTGGGTAAATCGTGTCATCTTTATCACAACCAGCAAGGTCGCAACCTTCATGTATTCCGTTGTGTGGTCCGTATTGCATTGTAAGCACTGTACTGGACGAGCTTTGGACGCGATTTCTTACTATAGGAGATCCTCTTCTTCGCTATTCTATGTGACTAAAGTGGAGGCTCTTCCGTCGTGGTGTAGGGATCATTATGTTCATATGGTTGATCCCTCCATACTACTCATTGCTATTTTTTAGTATACTTGTTTCACAAGATTTACTGCAGCCTGTTGTTATTTAGGTTATAGGTTTATGTTACCTCATACCTATGCACTCTACGATAGTTTACAATTGAGTCTTTTGTCTCTTTATCTAAGTCAGTTAGTAACTTTTTGATAAATAGACTTAGAATCTTTAGATTAAATTCCTATACGGATTTTAACTTCGGTTCTTATTTAGCTAAGTAATCATTTGAGCCTCTGGAAACAGTAGTTTTCAAATTCTGACCTTTTAGACAGTAATTCTGTTGGTCTCTCTTTTACTGTAGAGTCAGTGAATTTCATGCACTATCGATGGATGATTTTCACTTTCATAGTTTCGGAATCAATACTTCCGTTACTATTTAGGTTGGATTGTTGCATAAGAGCTAGGCTCCTATTATCCGGAACCTATTATTTTAAGGTCCTTCCGTCTTCGTATGGGCATAGGCCTTTACTCTTTCCGGGTACAGTTTATGTATTTATAAACAGATATCTGTTTATTACAAGGGCGTAAGCTTCTTCTGTCTTTGATGTCTAGTAGAAGGACGTTACGCTCCATTTTATTGTTAATGGATTCTATTAACTAGCGTACTGCTTATGGTATATCATTGGCTTAGCAGTTGTGCTTAAGATTTCGGCTCATGAAGTAAGAGTTCTTCTACTTCTTGGGCTTACATTAATAGTGTTGCTATTATAGATTTTTGAAGGCTGCTCATTGCGCTCAGCCATCCATTGATGAATTTTATCTCAGAAATATCGAGTCCATTTCTGGAGGCCTCTATTGTTAGGTCTATTATCTACTGCTCAGAATGTCATTCACTTAACAGTTGCTACTATAGCTAGGTAGGCTGTCTGTTTCGGCAGTGTCTCCGTTCGGCTGCCCTCTTCGCTCTGGGCTATTTGACCCAGGGCAAGAAAAAGGGGGGGGGGGGGGGGGGGAGGGTGTTCCCTTGGGTCACCTGTTTTTACTATGAAAACAAGGGGATACCTCCTCCGGAGTTAGTAATTCTGAGCTGTTATTGGGATGGTTGTTAGTGAGAAGTTTAAGTTTATAAAATTCATTCAAGTCTTAGTTTTTAAAGTATAGCTTTTGAATATTGCATATGTCAACGGACATGATTATGCAATTCTCACACACTTTTAGGAGTATAAGAGTCTCTATTCTCTAGACTTACTTTATTATTGGCTTACTTTAAAAATTATTAGTATAAGGATTATTGGATATTAATAGAGTACATGGATGTATGAAGCTCAATTTTTAGAAGGTGTTGTATCTTTCTAATTTATCATAAATAAGAAAGATACATATAAGGCCTATTACTTCTTTTCCCTACAGGGGATGACTCTATTTTATTTTATTGAGCGTATTCCATTTTGCTCTATGTCCTTGGCCCTCCAGCCTTTTTACTATTCAGCTATGTCTGGGTCATTGGTACAGTATAAAAATGTTAAAAAATTTATAGTAATTTATATATTTTTTATACTTACCAATGACCCAGACGGGGATGGCCCTCCCAGGAGTTGGGAACTCTTGCCTCCCCGCTGAGTACATAGCGCTTACCAGGCACTGGTTATTAGAATGATAAATGGCGCCAATTTCGGAACGTCCTTGACACTGCGCATGCGCAGTAGGGGCGAAGTGTGGAGGGCCTTTCAGGACATGTTTTCTTTAGTTTTAGATGCTAATTTTGGGGATTGGGGGGCAAAATTTGTGTTTGGCCCTATATTTTAAGAGTTAGCACCAGCTATGTCTGGGTCATTGGTAAGTAAAAAAAATATATAAATTACTATAAATTTTTTAACTTTTTCAAAATATTTTGATTTCAGTTATTTTTTCTATATTAATGGATCATATTATTATTATGTATTTTGATTGCCAGGGGTTAGTGCGAGTACCAGGACTTGTTTTCTTTTCACATTGAAAAGATTTTGATCAATTGTAATAAGAGGAAGTCTTCCTCTGACTTTTATAATCATTCTATATGTGGTCAGTGTACTCGCATTAACTCCTGTTCTGTATCGTATGATTTCGATGTCAATATGGGAAGCGTATGTCACGGTATGTTAGTGGGGAATTGGACACTCCGGTCCTTTCCCCGCAGGGTCACTCTACTTTATCAATTTCTATTTCAGACGATCAAGATTAGGGTGATGTATCTGTGATGTCTTCCAACAGTGTGCCTCCGTCGTCACAATTAATGAAGGGCTAGCGGAAAAGTGCTCATGTAAATACGCCAATTGCCTAAGAGGACCCTAGTAGGTTCGACGGCCTTTGACGTCCGCTAGCTCGCCCTGTGTAGCGTCCATTCATCGAATGGTTCGGCAGCCGGGTTCGTCCGTTGCGGTCTAGAAGGAATTTTGGGGTGATGCGAGCACTATAAATCAACCAAATGCACACCCAGTGACGGCGGATTAGAGGGAGAACAGAGGAAGCCTTTTAGTCCGGTTCATAGCTCGTTCTGGTCCATCCGGACGGCGAGCGAGAGAGGCCCCTCTCTCGTACAACAACATCTGGCCCCAGATGTTGTGGTACAAAATGTTTCGCATTCGGAGCATACGTCCGTCGCTCGGGATGCTCCGACATATAGTCAGTCCGGAGTAGACTGTCAATAAGGCTTCCTCATTCTCATGGTAGCGCACACGACCGCTCTTGGCTACGTGACCTCGGATATCCAGTCAGCTTCGCCAGTCAGAGAATCATCGGCGACCAGGTCACACCATCCGGTAGCCAGGGACACGAGGCCTGCAGACTCCGGACGTTCGCATAGGAAGTGTGCGGGAGTCAACGTACACAGAGCTTCCGGCGGCAATGCATCGTAAGACCGCTACTGCACAGGCCTCGGGAATGGACGTGCTTTCCTAAATATCACAGTTTATCGCAGCATCCCAGCATCAACTGAATCTGTCGCATATTTTTTATCCGACGATGCTGGGTCGGGACGCTCCGCGGAAGCGGGTACGGACGTCCGAAAATTTCATCTGGTCCGACGGGATACCGAAAGGGATTTGGAGGATTTCGAGCTTTCCCTTTCGGAACAACATATGCTGTTGTGTATGTCATCTGACTTGATCTTCTACAGCTTCTTTCATCGGACCAGAATGCTGCGATGCCGGATAAGAAACTGATAGCGTTGGTGGACTTATAAATTTTTGGTTCGGTTCAGGGACATCGTCCCTCAGTTCCGACATGGTCCAATAATGTCACACAAACTTTCGAATTATTGAACGACGCTATATATATTATTATTATATGCTTGCTATAACCAAGCATTTCTGGTTTCTTGTTCGCAAAGTTACGGAGATGTCTTTCAAAAGTGTGCCTCTGTCGTCATAGTTAATGAGGAGCTAGCGGCAATAAGTGCTCATGGAATATGTCTATCGCCTAAGAGATCCCTTGTAGGATCGACGGAGTGACATTCGCTAGCTCACCCGGTGTAGCGTGCATTCATCGAATGGTTCGGCTGCCGTGTTCGTCCGTTGCGGTCTAGGAAGGAGATTTGGGTGATGCGAGCACTTTATTTACTTTTGTACTCACCCAGTGACGGCAGATTGAGGACAGATCGGAGGAAGCCTGTTAGTCCGGTTCCTGGCTTGTCCAGGTCTGTCCGGGCTGTGAGCGAGAGAGGTCCCTCTCTCGTCCAACAACATAGGGGACCGCATGTTGTGGTTCAGATATTTTACATTCGGAGCATATGTCTGTCGGTCGGGACGCTCCGTTATATTGACAGTCCGAGAGACTGTCCATAATGCTTCCTCATCCTCACAGCAAGGTACACGACCGCACATTGGCTACGTGACCTCGAGTATCAGTTTCGTCATTCAGTGATTCCACGGCGAATAGGTCACGCCATCCGGTAGCCAAGGGACACGAGGCCTATACACTCCGTTCGCTCGCATATTGGTAGTATGCACGGGGTAACGTTCACGGAGCTTCCAGCGGCAATGCATTGTAGGACCGCTTCTCCTCAGGCCTCAGTGACGGACGTGCTATCCGAGTTAGCACAGTTGTTTCGCAGCATCCCAGCAATCGACAGTTTCTTGGTCGAATCAGGAATTATCCGACGGCGCTGGGTCGGTGCGGTTGCATCAGGTACGGACGACCGAACGCTTTATAGGGTCCGACAGGATGGCGAAAGGGATTCGAAAGATTTCGAGTTTTCCCTTTCGTAGTATCGGAAGCTGCCATTCATATCTTCTGGCATTATCTTCCAGTGATTGTTATTTCGGACTACATTGCTGCGATGTTGGATAAGAGACTTATAGCATCATTGGACACAGAATTTTGGATCGGTTCAGGGACATTGTCCCTGACTTACCGACGCAGTCCAATATTTTCATTACAACATGTGTTTTATTTTTCGATGCTATATATGCATACAAGCCTGCTACCAAGCATGATAGTTTAGTTTCTTGTCCGCGTTGCTCATTTCTGCCGTTTTATCATTTATACGAATAATTTATTTTGGCAGAGCAGGGCATACCGAGAGTTCATATGCGTCTAGACGGTGTGGTTAAAGACTGGAAATATTCTTTTTCGCCGTCTATGTCTTTTCCAACCACAATGTTGGAAACGACAATGATGTCTAGTAGACTTAACTTAGACGCTTTATCATACGTAATCCACCTTACTGAGGCGTTATCATTACGTCTTCAAGAAAAGATTTACGGGATATTATTCTCAATGTAATTTCTTTTGAGGGCAGTAGTTTGTTCACGTATAACTCCGCCCTTCAGTGGCTGATTGGAGTTGGTTAGACGTGACGCAGCCCTAGCTACATCCACGCGCGTGGATAGTAAGGTTAAGAACTCTCTCAGAGTCGCTTCGTTCTCGGAGAAGCTTCTCTTTGACGACAACTTTTCAGCAATCCATGAATTGCTCGATTTACACGTTCTCTTGTCTATCTAGTGTTACAAGAGATTCAGACTGGGGCAAACATTCGGTGGTTGACTCAGAGAGTGCCACTGCAGTTGCCGGACCCGAGTGTTGTAGTTATGACGGTTGCCAGTCAAACAGATTGGGATATAATATTGATCCCAACGGATTCGAGTGCCAGGGTCTTTGGGTTCCGCAGTCTCTAAGCAACCAATTATCTTCCGCGGAATAATGTTTTTTAGGCTTGCTTTATGTCAGTGCATGAACATTATTCAGAAATGCATGTCCAAATCCTGTCCGTTAATTCGACAGTAGTGGCGTATCTCCGGAACCAGGGAGGCACTCATTCGTTTCCGTTATTCAATTTAATGGAAAGAATCCGTCTGTTGGTTATAGTACACCAAGTTCTGTTTCGGTCCGTCATATTCCGGGTCGTCTGATTGTTTTACCGGACTCCCGTTCACTTAGGGGTCGCTTGTTGCCGTCAGAATGGACTCTCAACAAACAAGTATTCAATCAGATTTGCTATCTATGAGAGCGCCCAATGATGATTTATTTACGACACAGCTTGCTAATCAATTGCAGACGTATGTGTTGGCTTGTCCGGATCTCTGAGCTAATGTTGTTAACGCTCTATTGATCTAATAGGACGGAATGATAGGATACGCGTATCCTCCGGCGCTGTTGTTTCAGCAGGTATTGCTAAGATAAACAACCACAATACATTTCTGTTGATAGCATCTCTATCTTCACAGAGACCGTGGGTAATTTACTCTGTTGTCTACTGTGGGACTTAACGTGAAATCTTCCTCAATGAGAGGATCTTTTTTTGCTGGGTAAATCGTGTCATCTTTATCACAACCCGCAAGGTCGCAACCTTCACGTATTCCGTTGTGTGGTCCGTATTGCATTGTAAGCATTGTACTGGACGAGCTTTGGACGCGATTTCTTACTATAGGAGATCCTCTTCTTCGCTATTCTATGCGGCTAAAGTGGAGGCTCTTCTTGGTGTAGGGATCATTATGTTCATATTGTTGATCCCTCCATACTACTCATTGCAACTTTTTAGTATACTTGTTTGACAAGATCTACTGCAGCCTGTTATTATTAAGGTTATAGGTTTATGTTACCTCATACCTATGCACTCTATGATAGTTTACAATTGAGTCTTATGTCTCTTTATCTAAGTCAGTTGGTAACTTTTTGATAAATAGACTTAGAATCTTTAGATTAAATTCCTATATGGAATTTAACTTCGGTTCTTTTTTAGCTAAGTAATCATTTGAGCCTCTGGAAACAGTAGTTTTCAAATTCTGACCTTTTAGACAATAATTCTGTTGGCTTCTCTTTTACTGAAGAGTCAGTGAGTTTCATGCACTATCGATGGATGATTTTCACTTTCGTAGTTTCGGAATCACTACTTCCTTTACTATTTAGGTTGGATTTTTTCATAAGAGTTAGGCTCCTAATATCCGGAACCTATTGTTTTTAAGGTCCTTCCGTCTTCGTACGGGCATAGGCCTTTACTCTGTCCGGTTAGAGTTTATGTATTTATAAACAGATATCTGTTTATTACTACGGGCGTAGGCTTCTTCTGTCTTTGATGCCTAATAGAAGGACGTTACACTCCATTCTATTGCTAATGGATTCAATTAACTATCGGTACTGCTTATGGTATATCATTGACTCAGCAGTTGTGCTTAAGATTTCAGCTCATGAAGTAAGAGTTCTTCTACATCTTGGGCTTACATTAATAGTGTCGCTATTATAGATTTTTGAAGGCTGCTCATTGCACTCAGCCATCCACATTCATGAATTTTTATCTCAGAAATATCGAGTCCATTTCTGGAGGCCTCTATTGTTAGGTCTATTATCTACTGCTCAGAATGTCATTCACTTAACAGTTGCTACTATAGCTAGGTAGGCTGTCTGTTTCGGCAGTGACTCCGTTCTGCTGCCCTCTTCGCTCTGGGCTATTTGACCCAGGGCAAGAAAAAGGGGGGGGGGGGGGGGGGGAGGGTGTTCCCTTGGGTCACCTGTTTTACTATGAAAACAAGGGGATACCTCCTCCGGAGTTAGTAATTCTGAGCTGTTATTGGGATGGTTGTTTAGTGAGAAGTTTATGTTTTAAAAATTCATTCAAGTCTTAGTTTTTAAAGTATAGCTTTTGAATATAGCACGTGTCAACGGACATGATTATGCATTCCTCAGACACTTTTAAGGAGTATAAGAGTCTCTATTCTCTAGACTTACTTTATTTATTGGCTTACTTTAAAAATTATTAGTATGAAGATTATATTGGATATTAATAGAGTACATGGATGTATGTTGCTCAATTTTGGAAGGTGTTGTTTCTTTCTAATTTATCATAAATAAGAAAGATACATGTAAGGCCTATTACTTCTTTTTCCCTAGAGGGGATGACTCTATTTTATATTACTGAGCGTATTCCATCTTGCTTGGCCCTCCAGCCTTTTTACTATTCAGCTATGTCTGGGTCATTGGTACAGTATAAAAATGTTAAAAAATTTATAGTAATTTCTATATTTTTTATACTTACCAATGACCCAGACGGGGATGGCCCTCCCAGGAGTTGGGAACTCTTGCCTCCCCGCTGAGTACATAGCGCTTACCAGGCACTGGTTATTAGAATGATTAATGGCGCCAATTTCGGAACGTCCTTGACACTGCGCATGCGCAGTAGAGGTGAAGTGTGGAGGGCCATTCAGGACATGTTTTCTTTGGTTTTAGATGCAAATTTTGGGGATTGGGGGGCAAAATTTGTGTTTGGTCCTATATTTTAAGAATTAGCACCAGCTATGTCTGGGTCATTGGTAAGTATAAAAAATATAGAAATTACTATAAATTTTTTAACTTTTCTGTTTCCAATGAGAAAAATAAAACCTTCTCACCCATGGGAACCCTATGAGCTAAAGATAAAAAATTCAAATACCAATATTTTAAGAAGGTCTGGACAAATATTTATTAATTCGTAGGAATCAACCGTAGAAGGGTTTGAATCAAACAGGCCAAAACAGTTGCTAACATTTGACTTATGATGCACCATACAAGGATCCCCATTATAACATTAACCCCATGGAGATTTCTTTTCTAGTTTAGCATCTGTCACCCACCTTTACAAAACTTTACCTGTACATTTGTTACAGGCTATGGTCAGTATTTATGTACAGACCTTTACAGTACTTTACATGTACCTTTGTTATCAGGTCATTACCTAGATGTTTGTCACTGCTGTGTCACATACTATACATGTACATGTCTTACAGAAGTTGAGCTACAGTGTCATTGACACTTTCATCTTCATCTCTTCTGGTCTGATATTAAGTGTGTAACTATGAGTGAAGCTGTTTTTGTCTGTAGATTATTACTGATCTTAGATACAGATTGTTTATTATATATATGGCGTGTGTTTGTGGTGGTTAGTCTCTCACTCTCGAATACGCCATCCTGATTTAAGTGGCTTAGTCCGGACCAGCCTTAAAATTGGGGGCTCGTTACAACCAATTAGCATAATCATTCATGCTAAGAATACGGAATTACTTGGATATGGCTCCTTATTGATGATATGTCTTCTCTATTATTGTATAGAGAGACATACATGTAATTCTTTTAAAATTTAATCTCCTTTTCACCTTGGAATGCAGGCTTAGGAGCTGTATTTGGTCTGCTCATTCTTAAGTCCTAGGCCCTCCATCTTTTTACGATTCAACTAAGTCTGGGCCATTGGTTGTAGTATAAAAATATGATAAATTTAAAGTAATTTGTATATTTTTTATACTTACCAATGGCCCAGACGGGGATGGCCCTCCCATGAGTGGGCACTCATATCTCCTCGCTGAGTTATCACTTTAGTAGGCTCGTCTACAAAGAATGGTGTTGGCGCTAATTCCGGTCTTTTCCTGGGTACTGCGCATGCGCAAGTACTAAAAGTATGGAGGGCCAGCTAGGACTTTTAATTTTCGTTGTTGTATGCACATTTTGGGGATTGGGGGGGGGGGGGGGGTTCAAAATTTGTGTTTGTCCCTTAATAATGTTGAGGTTGCATCAGCTAAGTCTGGGCCATTGGTAAATATAAAAAATATACAAATTACCTTAAATTTATCATTTTTTTTTTTTACAAAGAAAGCATACTACCTGCAAGGGAAGCCTAAGTTTAGCAGAATATTATTCATAAATAGTTTTGTTACAATTTATTGGAAAGTGCCTGTTGGCACTCTCCAGTAAATTGTAAAAATACAGTTTTATGTAAAGATATTTTTCTATTGCAAATAACAAGCTAATGCATACAGTGTAAAGCCAGTAGAGAGGCTTTCAGCACTTTACAATAGAGCCATGATAGTGGCTCTTAGCACTCAACCCGTTCAGCATCAATAAATAAATGCATCATTCAGTTAGTGTCTTTTTTGCTGGGTGTGGGTGATGGCCCTGAGTCCTGTCTCTTCTTGCTATATGTAATAAATAGAGTATTCATTTGAATTTGTTTTCTCCATAAAATAGACCATTCATTTTACAGATTTGATATGAAGAATATGTGTGAAGCTTTTGTATTTGGTTGTAAATTATGTACTACTTTCATGATTAAATCAGATCTGTTGATTATTTTCACAATCTTGGTATTGGGATGATTAAATATACCCAAGACTAGTGATTTATAACATTCTTTTTATTTCAGACCATTAAATTCTTTGAAACTGACTGGGCAATTTAGCATTGCAGAAATGCACTCCTGGATTTGTTTCTGTTTGCCGGAATTGCCAGAAAGAACACCTCCAGGTGATTCAGTTACGTTCCATTTTGTTTCTACTTTCTTGGATACCTTGCTAGAATGTACATACAGGTATGTCTGCTATCAGTATATTATTAGTTAAGCAGATCAACATGTGTCGTATTTGGATATTTAAAATCTGAATGTTGGTGCTAACTCTTAAAAATCTAGGGCCAAACACAAATTTTGCCCCCCAAACCCCAAAATTTGCATCTAAAACCAAAGAAATCATGTCCTGAATGGCCCTCCATACTTCGCCTCTACTGCGCATGCACAGTGTCAAGGACGTTCCGAAATTGGCGCCATTTATCATTCTTTGTTTGGCCCTTCATCAGTTAACATCTGACTGATCTTTGTGCTTGTAAATCTCAGTTTAAATGATGCCAGACACATAAATATTAGAGAAATGGTGGATCTAAGGAGGAAATAGAAGGAGGAGAGGAAAAATGAGTGACAGAAAATAATCAGGGCTGTAACTTAAAATTTTTTAATGAAATTATGTTAAGTTACCTATTTTCGAGGCATGGGCCTGTTGTGGTCATTCTTGCTATAAAGTTACACTGCTTGTTCAGTGTTTTCCTCTCTCCCTTTCCTTAAGTCCCCCCTTGCTATTCTCCCATGCTTTTGGCATATTTTCTGTAATATTATTACTAAAATTTCTTGGGAGTTTTAGCTGGATAACAGAATGAATTCTGTTCTTTTCCCCATGTTTACGTCCACACCCATGGGTGTTTAGGCGTAGTGTTCTGCATCTACCATCTGATGTTCTGCAGTTTCTTCCCTGGAAGTCTCTGTTTTGCATCAGATAGTGTTTTATTGGTAACTGATTTCGGGCCAGGGTTATCAGTGCCTGGAGTCATGTTTCTGGTGTTTTTACACTTCTTGTTTACATTGACAACAGCCTCTGTGGAGGGGGATTTCTTGTCTTTGTGTTAGTTTAATCATAACTGGATACATTATTATTATTCGTAAGTGTTGCATTAATTTTTTAAAATGTTTTTAAAATTTTTGTCCACACTTAGGCTTGGGATCCATTGGGGCTCAACGTTACTTTTCAGAAACTTGGGCTTTTCTGAAAAAATATTTTTTCAAAAATTTTTTTGATTTCAATTATTTTTTCTATATTAATGGATCATGTTATTATGTAGTTTTGTTTTCAGGGTTTGGTGCGAGTACTAGGACTTTGTATTCTTTTCACAATGAAAGGATATTGTTCAATTGTAATAAGAGGAAATCTTCCTCTGACTTTCATAATCATTGTATAAATGTAGTCAGTGTACTCGCACTAACTCCTGTTCAGTATGTGTTAATTTCGATGACAACATGGGAAGTGTGTGTCACGGTATGTTAGTGGGGAAATGGCCATGCCGGTCCTTTCTCCGTAGGGTCACTCTAGTTTATCAATCTCTATTTCAGACAAACAAGAACAGGGTGATGTATCCATGATGTCTTCCAAATGTGTGCCTCCGTCGTCACAATTAATGAAGAGCTAGCGGCAAAGTGCTCATGGAAATACGTCAATTGCCTAAGAGGTCCCTAGTAGGATCGACGGCCTTTGACGTCCGCTAGCTCGCCCGGTGTAGCGTCCATTCATCAAATGGTTCAGCAGCCGGGTTCGTCCGTTGCGGTCCAGAAAGGAGTTTTGGGTGATGCGAGCACTATAAATCAACCAGGTGCACACCCATAGACGGCAGATCAGAGGAGAGAACGGAGGAAGCCTATTAGTCCGTAGTCCAGTTCCTAGCTCGTCCAGGTCCATCCAGGCTGCGAGCGAGAGAGGCCCCTCTCTCGTACAACAACATCTGGCCCCAGATGTTGTGGTACAAAATGTTTCGCATTCGGAGCATACGTCCGTCGCTCGGGATGCTCCGTTATATAGACAGTCCGGAGAGACTGTCAATAAGGCTTCCTCATCCTCATGGCAGCACACACGACCGCACCTTGGCTATGTGACCTCGGATATCCAGCCAACTTCGCCAATCAGAGAATCCACGGCAACCAGGTCACACCATCCGGTAGCCAGGGTCACGAGGCCTGTAGACTCCGGACGTTCGCATAAGAAAAGTATGCAGGAGTCAACGTACACGGAGCTTCCAGCGGCAAAGCATCGTAAGACCGCTACTCCACAGGCCTCAGTGACGGACGTGCTATCCTGAATAGCACAACTTATCGCAGCATCCCAGCGACGACAGAATCTCTGTCGCATCATGTAATATCCGACGACGCTGGGTCGGTACGCTCCGCTGAAGCATCAGGTACGGACGTCCGAAAACTTCATAGGGTCCGACAGGATGGCGAAAGGGATTCGGAGGATTTCGAGCTTTCCCTTTCGGAACAACATAAGCTACTGTACATGTCATCCGGCTTTGTCTTCTAGAGGTTGTTTCGTCGGACCAGAATGCTGCGATGCCGGATAAGAGACTGATAGCGTCGGTGGACACAAGAATTTTTTGATCGGTTCAGGGACATCGTCCCTCAGTTTCCGACACAGTCCAATAATGTCACAGGAACTTTCGAATTATTGAACGACGTTATATATATTTATGCTTGCTATTAAACAGGCAAGTCTGGTTTCTTGTTCGCAAAAGTTACCGTGATGTCTTTCAAAAGTGTGCCTCTGTCGTCATAGTTAAATGAAGAGCTAGCGGCAATAAGTGCTCATGGAAATACGTCAATCATCTAAGAGGTCCCTAGTAGGATCGACGGCGTTGACATTCGCTAGCTCACCCGGTGTAGCGTCCATTCATCGAATGGTTCGGCAGCCGGTTTCGTCCGTTGCGGTCCAGGAAGGAGATTTGGGTGATGCAAGCACTATAATAGACAATAGTACACACCCAGTGACGACGGATCAGAGGAGAGATCGGAGGAAGCCTGTTACTCCGGTTTCTAGCTCGTCCAGGTCCGTCCGGGCTGCGAGCGAGAGAGGTCCCTCTCTTGTACAACAACATCTGGGACCGGATGTTGTGGTACAAACGTTTCGCATTCGGAGCATATGTCCGCCGCTCGGGACGCTCCGTTATATAGACAGTCCGAGAGACTGTCGATAAGGCTTCCTCATCCTCACGGCAGCGCACACGACCGCACCTTGGCTATGTGACCTCGAGTATCCGGCCAGCTTTGTCATTCAGGTATTCCACGGCGAACAGGTCACGCCATTCGGTAGCCAAGGGACACGAGGCCTGTACACTCCGGTCGCTCGCATAATAGAAGTATGCACGGGGTAACGTACACGGAGCTTCCAGCGGCAAAGCATCGTAAGACCGCTTCTCTACAGGCCTCAGTGACGGATGTGCTATCCAAAATAGCACAACTTATCGCAGCATCCCAGCAAACGACAGAATCTCTGTCGGATCAGGAATAATCCGACGACGCTGGGTCGGTTCGCTCCGCTGAAGCATCAGGTACGGACGACCGAGCACTTCAAAGGGTCCGATTTCGAGCTTTCCCTTTCGGAACAACAGAAGCTGCCATACATTTCTTCCGGCATTATCTTCCAGAGGTTGTTCCGTTGGACTAAAATGCTGCGATGCTGGATAAGAGACTAATAGCGTCATTGGACATAGAGTTTTTGATCGGTTCAGGGACATCGTCCCTGAGTTGCCGACACAGTCCAATAATGTCACTAGAACATTCGAATTATTGAACGACGCTATTTATAAGCTTGCTACCAAAACAGGCTAGTCTAGTTTCTTGTCCACAAATGCTCTAAATCTGCCTTTCATCAATTCTAGGAATAAATTTGAAATGGCAGGACAGGGCATACCGAGAGTTCCTCTGCGTCTAGACGACGAGGCTGAAGACTGGGTATTGTCTTTATCGCCGTCTATGTCAATTCCAACCACGACATTGATGTCTAACAGACTTAACTTAGACGCTTTATCATACGTAGACCACCTTACTGAGGCGTTATCATTACGTCTTCAAGGGAAAGAATTCCAGGATATGATCCTCAATGAGATTTCTTTCAAGGGCAGTAGTTTTTCCACGTATAACTCCGCCCTTCAGTGGCAACCTGGAGTTGGTTAGATGTGACGCAGCCCAAACTACATCCACGCGCGTGGATAGTAAGGTGAAGAACTCTCTCAGAGTCGCTTCGGTCTCGGAGAAGCTTCTCTTCGACGGCAACCTTTCGGCAATCAATGAATTGCTCGATATACACGTTCTCTTGTCAATCAAGTGTAACAAGAGATTCAAACTTGGGCAAACATTCGGTGGTTGACTCAGAGAGTTCCACTGCAGTTGCCGGATCCGAGTTTTACGATTATGACGGATGCCAGTCAAACAGGTTGGGGTACAACATTGATTCCAACGGATTCGAAGTGCCAGGGTCTTTGGGTTCCGTAGTTTTCTAGGCAAGCACTTAAACTTCCAAGAAATGATGTTATTTTGGCTTGCACTACGTCATTGGATGAACATTATTCAGAAACGCATGTCCAAATCCTGTCCGATAATACGACAGTAGTTGCGTATATCCGGAACCAGGGAGGCACTCATTCTGTTCCGTTATTCAATTTAACGGAAAGAATCCTTCTGTTTGTTCTAGAACACCAAGTTCTACTTCGGTCCGTCATATTCCGGGTCGTCTGATTGTATTAGCAGACTCCCTTTCACGGAAGGGTCGCTTGTTGCCGTCAGAATGGACTCTCAACAAACAGGTATTCAATCAGATTTGCTACCAATGGGAGCGGTCAATGATAGACTTATTTGCGACACAACTCAACAATCAATTGCAGACGTATGTGTCACCATGTCCGGATCCCCGAGCATATATAGTTAACGCTCTATCGATCTCGTAGGACGGAATGATAGGATATGCGTATCCTCCAGCGCTGTTGATTCAGCAAATATTGCTAAGATAAAACATTCACAATACAATTCGGTTGGTAGCATCTCTGTCTCCACAGCGACCGTGGATAAATATCTCAGGTGTCTGCTGTGGGACTTACCGCGAAAACTTCCTCCACGAGAGGATCTTCTTTCGCTGGGGAAATCGTGTCAACTTCATCACAACCCGCAAGGTCTCAACCTTCACGTATTCCGTTGTGCGGTCCTTCTTGCTCGGCAAGCATTGTACAGGACGAGCAGTGGACGCGATCTCTAACTGTAGGAGGACCTCCTCTTCGCTATACTATGCGGCTAAAGTGGAAGGTCTTCCATCGTTGGTGTAGGGATCATTATGTTGATATTTTTTATCCCTCCATACCAGACATTGCAAACTTTCTAGTATACTTGTTTGACGAGATCAACTGCAGCCTGTTACTATTAAAGGTTATAGGTCTATGTTATCTGATACCTATGCACACCATGATAGTTTACAATTGAGTCTAAAGTCTCTTTATCTATGTTAGTTGGAAATTTTTCGATAAATAGACCTAGAATCCTTAGATTAATTCCTAAATGGAATTTAGCTTGGGTTCTTATTAAACTAAAAGAAAACCATTTGAGCCTCTTGAGACAGTAGATTTCAAATTCTGGCCTTTTAAGACAGCAATTCTCTTAGCTTTCTCTTCTGCTGAAGAGTCAGTGAGCTTCATGCACTATCGGTGGACTATTCTCACTTTCGTAGTATCGGGAACACTATTACCTTTACTACTAATGTTGGATTTTTGGTTAAGAATAAGGCTCCTAATAAATATCCGGAACCTATTGTTATTAAGGCCCTTCCGTCTTCGAACGGGCATAGGCCTTTACTCTGTCCGGTTAGAGCTTTATGTATTTATAAACAGATCTCAGTTTATCAGTAAGGACGTAAAGCTTCTTCTGTCTCTGATGCCTAATAGAAAGGACATTACAGTCCATTCTATTGCTAGATGGATTCAATTAACTATCGGTACTGCTTATGATAATCTATCTTTAACTCAGCAGTCTGTGCTTAAGATTTCGGCTCATGAAGTAATAGCTCTTTCTACATCTTGGGCTTCTGCTAATATTGTTGCTATTACAGATTTAATGAAGGCTGCATATTGGTCTCCGCCATCCACATTCACGAATTTTTATCTCAGAAATATTGAGTCCATTTCTGGAGGCCTGCATTGTTTAGGTCCATTATCTGCTGCTCAGAATGTCGTTCACTTAACAGTTGCAACTATAGTTATGTAGGCTTTCTGTTCCGGCAGTGACTCCGTCCTGTTGCCCTCTTCGCTCTGGGCTATTTGACCCAGGGCAGGGGGAAGGGGGGGGGGGGAGGGTGTTCCCTTGGGTCACCTGTTTTATAATGAAAACAAGGGTATACTTCATCCGGAGTCAGTAATTCTGAGCTGTTACTGGGATGGTTTTAAAGTGAAAAGTTTATGTTTTAAAAATTCATTCATGTCATAGTTTTAAAGTATAGCATTTGAATATCTCACGTGTCAAACGGGCGTTAATATACAATCCTCGGACACTTTTAAAAGAGTATAAAGAGTCTCAATTCTCTGGACTAACTTTATTTATTGGCTTACTTTAAAAATAATTAGTATAAGGATTATACTGGATGTTAATAGAGAACATGAATGTTATGATGCTCAATTATGGAGGGTGTTGTGTCTTTCTAATTTATCATAAATAAGAAAGATACATATAAAGCCTAATACTCCTTTTCTCCTCGAGGGGATGACTCTATTTTATATAGTTGAGCTTATTGGATTTTCCTCTATGTCCTAGGCCCTCCAGCCTTTTTACTATTCAGCTATGTCTGGGTCATTGGTTCAGAATAAAAATGTTAAAAAATTTATAGTAATTTATATATTTTTTATACTTACCAATGACCCAGACGGGGATGGCCCTCCCAGGAGTTGGGAACTCATACCTCCCCGCTGAGTACATAGCTCTGACCAGGAACTGATTGTAAGAATGATAAATGGCGCCAATTTCGGGATGTCCTTGACACTGCGCATGTGCAGTAGAGGCGAAGTATGGAGGGCCATTCAGGACATGATTTCTTTGGTTTTAGATGCAAATTTTGGGGTTTGGGGGGCAAAATTTGTGTTTGGCCCTAGATTTTTAAGAGTTAGCACCAGCTATGTCTGGGTCATTGGTAAGTATAAAAAATATATAAATTACTATAAATTTTTTAACTTTTAAAGAAAATAAGCAACTAATTTGAAAAATATCAACTATTAGATTTTGCTTGTATCTGAAAGAGCATGTCAAAAACATTATGCAAATTGTAAGACATCAGAAGCACCACAAAATTACTTAAATTTGTGATTAAAAAACTTTAATGCAGGCAAATTTTCATAAGATATGCCATTGTGAAGTTATAACAGAGTTGGCCAGAAGTTATAACTACGGTTGCCTTGGACTGGACACTTTTCACTGGGTGGGCAGTATTTCCATGGATGCAATATTATATTTCAAACAATAATTATAGGAATAATTATGAAAATTTTAATTAATGAAGCACTGGGTACGACCTGGTGTTTCATTAATTAAAATTTTGATGATGATGATTTTTATTACCTGGTAAACTCATGCGTGGGCATCACTGCCCATGCATGGATTATGACCAGTCCATGGTGACTGTACTGTAAACAACAATGTGACACAATTTCTGAATACATGTGGTTTCTATTTTTCTATTGTTGTTGTCCAAAAAATTCCTGCCATGAACAATAACTGTGCATTATTTTAGCCGTAATTGGCATTATTAGATCAATAACATTGTATTATTTTTAATAAGGCACACTTATGATTCCAATAAAATTCAAAATACATTTATCATTGACAGTCTGGATCAGATTGCATAAATTTATACTCTGTGAATAGAACACATGTATACAAAATCAAATAACACCAAATATGGATAATGATATTGTAGTTTGTACTGTGCCAGATTTTCCGTGAGTAATCTGCTAACCAGTTCGGGTTGAAAAACTGCTGTCATCCTTTTTCAAATATCCGATAAATTCTCGCCTTCAAGATAATTTTTTTTAATCAAATCAGATTCTTTCATTTGAATGATAAAAAAGGAGCATAATTTTGCATAATGTAAATTGTTATTTTATTAAATGGTCAACTTATTTTTATCAAAATTACAGCATATTGTTCCTTTGTCCTCAAGCACAAGTCGAAGTGTTAAAGTTGGAGATCAGTGGTTTAACTAGCCCTTTACCTAAGGATTCCATCATATCTGCCTACATAATTTGCAAATTAAGCAGTTAAAAAAAAATAGATTAAAAAAAAATGTCAGCAAAACCTTATCTTGTGACCCTTCATTGGAATGAACTCATCGAGGTTGTTCCATTGAGCGGTTCACATAATATGGTTTTGTGGACATTTTTTTTAAATTTGAAAAAAACATTGATTAAAATAATAAATTTTGATATCCCATGCATTGGTTAAAGGGTTAAATATCAAAATTCCATGCATGTGTATGGAGTTTGATGATTTTGTTTCCTATATATGGCAGCCTAAATAAACTACTAAGTGTCAAAGTAATTTAAATATGTGTGATCCAATACATTTGGTGAAGTATTATTTGTGCGATGTATTTCTCGGTTTACATAGGAATGCTATTTTAAGAATAATAAGCATTGCTACATTGTAACTTTGAATCAACTAATTTATCTGTCATAGGTTTAACTAGCTGAATTCGTCAAGAGTTTTAAAGTGCTTCAACAATTGGTCCTTTATTGATCGTCTTAAATTAATGCAAAGTTGTTCAGTGTGTATTTTTTAAAAGTTGTAAAAGAGGGGAGATGGACACCTTGTGTGGGACATTATGTTGGTTTCTTTTTTGGCACTTTCTATGATGTCGTGAAAGAAACAATAAGCCTTCATTTTAAAAATCACCAAGTAATTCTTCGAAGGAGAATTTGTTTACATTCGACATTGAAATGGGGTTTTTTAATCACCATATGCATGTGTACAAAACACTCAGGTTAACATACCGTAACTAAATCTTTGAAGCTTAGTTTTTTGCCAGTTATATCTACAGTAACTGCAGAAATCTATTATTTTTCACAAAATGGTTGTCATACAATAAACAGAATATGAAAATTGTGTTTATCTTAAAGAATATTTATGAAACTTGCCTGAATATTCATAACCTTTGATGTTTAGTTTTTTTGCCAGTTAAATCTAATGTAACTGCACAAATCTATAATTTTTCACAAAATGGTTGTCATACAATAAACAGAATATGGAATTTGTGTTTTTCTAAAAGAATATTTTTGAAACAAGCCTGAATATTCCATTTTGAAAGAACAGGGAGGTTTTGATATTTTTATACTGTACCAATGACCCAGACTTAGCTGGTGCTAACTCTTAAATTCTAGGTCCAAACACAAATTTTGCCCCCCCAATCCCCCAAATTTGCATCATAATCCAAAAAATAGATGTCCTATGTGGTCCTCCATGCTTGTGTCCACTGCGCATGTGCAGTGTCCAGGAAGTACCGAAATTGGAGCAAAATCCTCATTCTTTGTTTGGCCCTTCAATCAGTAACATCTCACTGATATCTGTGCTTATAATCTCAGTTAAAATGATGCCAGACACAAAATCATGAAAGAAATGGTGGATCTAAGGATGAAATAAGAGGAAGAAACAGTGGAAGGATGCGTTCAGGACTGTAACTTATAATTTTTATGCAAAATTATTTCATGTTCCCTAATTTCGGGGCATAAGCCTGATGTTTATTTTCTTGTTATGAAATTTCCACAGTTTGTTCAGAGTTTCCTCTCTCCCTTTTCTTTATACCCCCCTTGCTATTCTCCCATGCTTTTGGCATAACTTTTGTAATTTTTTTACTGAAATTTCTTGGGAGTTTTAGCTTGGTAACAGAAAGTTTATTCTGTTTTTCCCCATGGTTACGTCCTCACCCTAGGGTGGTTAGGCGTTTCGGTCATGCATCTACCATCCGATGTACTGCAGTTTCTTCTCAGGAAGCCTCTGTTTTACATCGGATAGTGTTAAAATTGGTTACTGATTTCGGGCCATATTTTCAGTGCCTGGAGTCTTGTTTCCAGTTTTTATTCACTTTTGTTTATGTTGACAACGGTTACTTCTGACAGTGATTCCTTGTCTTCTATTAGTTCTGCTCATATCCAGATACATTAATATTGTCCGTAAGTGTAACATTAATTTTTAAACATGTTTTAAAAATTTTTGTCCACACTTAGGCTTTTTTGGGGATCCATTTGGGCTCATCATTCCCATTGGGAACTTGGGCTCATCTTGAAATTTTTTTGAAAAATTTTTTTCTTTTGAATTAATTTTTGAAATGTTTGTAATGGATTATTATTATTATGTATCTTTGTTTTCAAGGGTTGGTGCGAGTATGATGACTGTTTAATATTTTTTCAAAATGAAATAATATTGTTCAATTGTAAATCGAGGAAGTCTTCCTCTGATTCTCATGTTCATTGTATTTGTTGTAGTCTGTGTACTCGCACTAATTCTTGCTCAGTGTGTGCCAATTCAGATGACAAACATTGGAGACGTGTCACTGTATATTAGTGGTGAGAGGTCCATGCCGGTCCTCTCTCCACAGGGTCACTCTAGTTTTTTCAGTCTCTTTTTCAGAGGAACAAGAACAGGGTGATGTTTCCGTGATGTCTTCAAAAGTGTGCTTCTGTCGTCGCAATAATGAGCTAGCGGCAAAGTGCTCAAAGGAATGCGGCAAGTGCCTAAGAGGTCCCACGTAGAATTGACGGTCACTTGTCGCCCGCTAGCTCACCGGTGAAGCAATCATTCATGAAATGGTTGTGACGCCGGGTTTGTCCGTTGCGGTCCAGGAGAGGAGAAGGGGTGTTGCAAGCACTATAATCTCGGATCACGCACACCCGGTGACGACGGATCGGAGGATGGAACAGAGGAAGCCAGTCAGTCCAGTAGCTAGCTCGTCCAGATCTACCCAGACCACGAGCGAGAGAGGCCCCCTCTCTCTTACAACAACATCTGGGCCCAGATGTTGTTGTATGTAACATTTGTTAGTCGGAGCATACGTCCATGTGCATTGGACAAAAGTATGGAGGACCACATAGGACATCTATTTTTTGGATTTTGATGCAAATTTTGGGGATTGGGGGGGGGGGGGGGGGGGGAAATTTGTGTTTGGCCCTAGAATTTAAGAGTTAGCACCAGCTAAGTCTGGATCATTGGTAAGTATAAAAAATATATAAATTACTATAAATTTTTTTACTTTCCAGTTTCGGTTTTGGTTCGGTTTCAGGAAAAAACCTTGGTTTATGGTTTGGTGTTTCTATGTGTTAAGAACAGATAATAAATAAAACTTAAGGCTCTCTAACTTGGAAAAAATCTGCAATGGTTTGTATGACACCTCTCACCACAAATGCCTTGTCTGTAAGTATCTCCATTGGCTTCAGCCTAACTCTCCTTTGATCATTCTTAGAGGTAGGGTAACAAATGAATAAAGTTCATCTATGTGGTGTTCTCATTTCACATTTTCTCCCTTATTGACTTGGGATGAGTCAACAACGTAGAAAATGTAACAATTAGAACATGACGCATTCGCCACTTTGCTGGATAGACCAAGTGACGAGAATCCATAGTGGTCACTTGTCCAGTTCCCTCCAGTAAGATAGTTTGATTAGTTTATGAAGTTTGATTAGTTTATGACCAAACACAGTACTGGTAAATCCATTCGGCCAGTACCTTTATATTTGTATTGCAGACACCAAAGTGCCATCGATGTTGGAATAAACCCTAATACACAAACAAACATCTTCACTGTGATGATAAGTTTTTTTTGCCTGTTATTTAAGTAGTGTTTTACCTAGCAGCATTTCTTAAGTAAAAATGGAGATCACGTTCTCCCATTTTTGAATAGGAATAGATCATGTCACTGTAGCAAATGTGTTCTGTCATTGTTGGACATCAGAAAATTACACCCATAATTGAAAACTAACTACGGTTAAAGCAAAAGCAGGTTATTAAAGTTGTTGTCTTTATTTTCCAGAAAAGGAGAAGCTATCTTCAGATCAGACAATATATCCACTATCTCTATTCTGAAAGATGTTCTCACAAAGGAAGCAACACAGAAAAAGATACGTTTAGATATTACTTATGGTTTGTATTAACCTTTTTGTTTTAAATGCAAAAGGTCTTTCTAACTCTTCAACCAATACAGGAATGAGAGAGTTCAGTTAATTAACTGATTTCATATATATAGGATATCTAGTGTTTTTGAGTGGATATCGAAAATTACCTCACTCGTGACTGAGACAAATGGTTATTAATAAACATTTGTCGTGGTCACGAGTGAGATAATCTTTGGTATCCACTCAAAAACACTAGATATTTTTATACTGTACCAATGACCCAGACATAGCTGGTGCTAACTCTTAAAATATAGGGCCAAACACAAATTTTGCCCCCCAATCCCCAAAATTTGCATCTAAAACTAAAGAAAACATGTCCAGAAAGGCCCTCCACACCTCGCCCCCACTGCGCATGCGCAGTGTCAAGGACGTTCCGAAATTGGCGCCATTTATCATTCTAAGTTTGGCCCTTCATCAGTTAACATCTGACTGATCTTTGTGCTTTTAAATCTCAGTTTAAATGATGCCAGACACATAAATATTAGTGAAATGGTGATTCTAAGGAGGATAGAAAAGGAGGAGAGGAAAAGAATGTGTGACAGAATATTATCAGGGCTGTAACTTAAAATTTTTTAATGAAATTATGTTAAGTTACCTATTTTCAAGGCAGCAGCCATTTTGTTGTCATTCTGATTATTTAGTTACACTGTGTTTTCAAGTGTTTTTCCTCTCTCCCTGTCCTTTAATTCCCCCTTGCTATTCTCCCATGCTTTTGGCATAGTTTCTGTAATTATTATTACTAAAATTTCTTGGGAGTTTTAGCTTAATAACAGAATGAATTCTGTTCTTTCCCCATGTTTACGTCTTCACCTACGGGTGGTTAGGCGTTGTGTTCTGCATCTACCATCTGATGTTCTGCAGTTTCTTCCCTGGAAGTCTCTGTTTTGCATCAGATGGGGTATTTTTGGTAACTGATTTCGGGCCTGGGTGCCTGGAGTCTTATTTTAGTGTTTTTACACTCATTGTTTACATTTACAACAGCCCTCTGTGTGAGGGGGGGATTTCTAAATAATAATATCTTTATGTTATTTTAATCATAACTAGATACATTATTATTGTTCGTAAGTGTTGAATAAATTGTTTAAAATATTTTTAAAATTTTTGTCCACACTTAGGCTTGGGATCCATTGAGGCTCAACGTTACTTTTCAGAAACTTGGGCTGTTCTGAAAAAATATTTTTTCAAAATATTTTGATTTCAATTATTTTTTCTATATTAATGGATCATATTATTATTATGTATTTTGATTGCCAGGGGTTAGTGCGAGTACCAGGACTTGTTTTCTTTTCACATGGAAAGGATATTGATCAATTGTTTTAAGAGGAAGTCTTCCTCTGACCTTATTTTCATTCTATATGTGGTCAGTGTACTCGCATTAACTCCTGTTCTGTATCGTATGATTTCGATGACAATATGGGAAGCGTATGTCACGGTATGTTGTTGGGGATTTGGACACTCCGGTCCTTTCCCCGCAGGGTCACTCTACTTTATCAATTTCTATTTCAGACGATCAAGATTAGGGTGATGTATCTGTGATGTCTTCCAACAGTGTGCCTCCGTCGTCACAATTATGAAGGGCTAGCGGAAAAGTGCTCATGTAATACGCCAATTGCCTAAGAGGACCCTAGTAGGTTCGACGGCCTTTGACGTCCGCTAGCTCGCCCGGTGTAGCGTCCAGTCACCGAATGGTTCGGCAGCCGGGTTTTTCCGTTGCGGTCTAGAAGGAATTTTGGGGTGATGCGAGCACTATAAAATTAACTTAATGCACACCCAGTGACGGCGGATCGGAGGGAGAACGGAGGAAGCCTTTTAGTCCGGTTCTTAGCTCGTTCCGGTCCATCCGGACGGCAAGCGAGAGAGGCCCCTCTCTCGTTCAACAACATCTGGCCCCAGATGTTGTGGTACAAATGTGTCGTTAGCGGAGCATACGTCCGTCGCTCGGGACGCTCCGTTGTATAGGCAGTCCGCTGAGACTGCTAAGGCTTCCTCTTCTCGTCAGCGCACACGACCGCACCTTGGCTGCGTGACCGCCGATATATTACCAGCTTCGCCGATCAAGGATTCTTCGGCGACCAGGTCACACCATCCGGCAGCCAGGGATTCGAGACCGATGGACTCCGGACGTTCGCATAGGAAGTATGCGGGAGCCATCTGATGCGGAGCTGCCCTCGGCGAAGCACCGATAGACTGCGCCTCCGCAGGTCTCGACGCCGGACATTCTTGTGCACATAGCACAGCTTATCGCAGCATCCCAGCAGCCGACAGAAACGGCGTCGGGTCGAGAATTATCCGACAGCGCTGGGTCGGTAGCCGGGGACTCGAGGCCTGCAGACTCCGGACGTTCGCATAGGAAGTGTGCGGGAGTCAACGTACACGGAGCTTCCAGCGGCAATGCATCGTAAGTCCGCTACTGCACAGGCCTCGGGAACGGACGTGCTTTCCTTAATAGCACAGTTTATCGCAGCATCCCAGCATCAACTGAATCTGTCGCATATATTTTATCCGACGATGCTGGGTCGGGACGCTCCGCGGAAGCGGGTACGGACGTCCGAAAGTTTCATCCGGTCCGATGGGATACTGAAAGGGATTCGGTGGATTTCAAGCTTTCCCTTTCGGAACAACATATGCTGCGATGTCGGATAAGAAACTGATAGCGTCGGTGGACTTAGAAATTTTTGGTTCGGTTCAGGGACTTCGTCCCTCAGTTCCGACATAGTCCAATAATGTCACACAAACTTTCGAATTATTGAACGACGCTATATATATTATTATTTTATGCTTGCTATCCAAGCATTTCTGGTTTCTTGTTCGAAGAGTTATGGAGATGTCTTCAAAAGTGTGCCTCTGTCGTCATAGTTAATGATGAGTTAGCGGCAATAAGTGCTCATGGAATATGTCTATCGCTTACGGAGTGACATTCGCTAGCTCACCCGGTGTAGCGTACATTCATCGAATGGTTCGGCTGCCGGGTTCGTCCGTTGCGGTCTAGGAAGGAGATTTGGGTGATGCGAGCACTTTAATTACTTTAGTACTCACCCAGTGACGGCAGATTGAGGACGGATCGGAGGAAGCCAACAACATAGGGGACCGCATGTTGTGGTTCAGATATTTTACATTCGGAGCATATGTTCGTTGCTCGGGACGCTCCGTTATATTGACAGTCCGAGAGACTGTCTTTAATGCTTCCTCATCCTCACAGCAGGGCACACGACCGCACATTGGCTACGTGACCTCGAGTATCCGATCAGTTTCGGCATTCAGTGATTCCACAGCGAATAGGTCGCGCCATCCGGTAGCCAAAGGACACGAGGCCTATACACTCCGTTCGCTCGCATATTGGAAGTATGCACGGGGTAACGATCTCGGAGCTTCCTGCGGCAATGCATCGTAAGACCGCTGCTCCTCAGGCCTCAGTGACGGACGTGCTATCCGAGTTAGCACAGTTGTTTCGCAGCATCCCAGCAATTGACGGTTTCTCGGTCGAATCAGGAATTATCCGACGGCGCTGGGTCGGTGCGGTCCGCGGTTGCATCAAGCTACGGACGACCGAACGCTTTATAGGGTCCGACAGGATGGCGAAAGGGATTCGAAAGATTTCGAGTTTTCCCTTTAGTAGTATCGGAAGATGCCTTTCATATCTTCTGGCATTTCTTCCAGTGATTATTGTTCGGACTTCATTGCTGCGATCTTGGATAAGAGACTTATAGCGTCATTGGACTCGGATTTTTCGATCGGTACAGGGACTTTGTCCCTGACTTACCGACGCAGTCCAATATTGTCATTACAACATGTGTTTTATTTTTCGACGCTATATATTATATATATATACAAGCCTGCTACTAAGCATGATAGTTTAGTTTCTTGTCCGCGTGGCTCATTTCTGCCATTTTATCTTTTTTACATATAGTTTATTTTGGCAGAGCAGGGCATACCGAGAGTTCATATGCGTCTAGACGGTGTGATTAAAGACTGCATATATTCTTTTTCGCCGTTTATGTCTTTTCCAACTTCAATGTTGGAAACGACATTATGTATAGTAGACTTAACTTAGACGCTTTATTATACGTAATCCGCCTTACTGAGGCGTTATCATTACGTCTTCAAGAAAAGATTTACGGGATATTATTCTCAATGTAATTTCTTTTGAGGGCAGTAGTTTGTTCACGTATAACTCCGCCCTTCAGTGGCTGATTGGAGTTGGTTAGACGTGATGCAGCCCTAGCTACATCCACGCGTGGATAGTAGGTTAAGAACTCTCTCAGAGTCGCTTCGTTCTCGGAGGAGCTTCTCTTCGACGGCAACTTTCCGGCAATCCATGAATTGCTTGATTTATACATTCTCTTGTCTATCTAGTGTTACAAGAGATTCAGACTGGGGCAAACATTCGGTGGTTGACTCAGAGAGTGCCGCCGCAGTTGCCGGACCCTAGTGTGGCTGTTATGACGGTTGCCAGTCAAACAGATTGGGATATTCTGATCCCTACGGATTCGAAGTGCCAGGGTCTTTGGGTTCCGCAGTCTTTTAGCTATCAGTTTAACTTCCGCGGAATAATGTTTTTTAGGCTTGCTTTATGTCATTGCATGAACATTATTCAGAAACGCATGCCCAAATTCCTGTCCTTTAATTCGACAGTAGTGGCGTATCTCCGGAACCAGGGAGGCACTCTTTCGTTTCCGTTATTCAATTTAATGGAAAGAATCCGTCTGTTGGTTATAGTACACCAAGTTCAGTTTTGGTCCGTCATATTCTGGGTCGTCTGATTGTTTTATCGCACTCCCGTTCTCTTACGGGTCGCTTGTTGCTGTCAGAATGGACTCTCAACAAACAAGTATTTAATCAGATTTGCTATCTATGGGAGCGCCCAATGATGTTTTATTTATGACACAGCTTGCTAATCAATTGCAGACGTATGTGTTGGCTTGTCCAGATCTCTGAGCTAATACTGTTAACGCTCTATTGATCTATAGGACGGAATGATAGGATACGCGTATCCTCCGGCGCTGTTGTTTTAGCAGGTATTGCTAAGATAAACAACCACAATACATTTCTGTTGATAGCATCTCTATCTTCACAGAGATCATGAGTAATTTACTCTCTTGTCTACTGTGGATCTTAACGTGAAATCTTCCTCTATATGAGGATCTTTTTTCACTGGGTAAATCGTGTCATCTTTATCACAACCAGCAAGGTCGCAACCTTCATGTATTCCGTTGTGTGGTCCGTATTGCATTGTAAGCACTGTACTGGACGAGCTTTGGACGCGATTTCTTACTATAGGAGATCCTCTTCTTCGCTATTCTATGCGACTAAAGTGGAGGCTCTTCCGTCGTGGTGTAGGGATCATTATGTTCATATGGTTGATCCCTCCATACTACGCATTGCTAGTTTTTAGTATACTTGTTTCACAAGATCTACTGCAGCCTGTTGTTATTTAGGTTATAGGTTTATGTTACCTCATACCTATGCACTCTACGATAGTTTACAATGGAGTCTTTTGTCTCTTTATCTAAGTCAGTTAGTAACTTTTTGATAAATAGACTTAGAATCTTTAGATTAAATTCCTATACGGATTTTGACTTCGGTTCTTATTTAGCTATGTAATCATTTGAGCCTCTGGAAACAGTAGTTTTCAAATTCTGACCTTTTAGACAGTAATTCTGTTGGTTTCTCTTTTACTGTAGAGTCAGTGAGTTTCATGCACTATCGATGGATGATTTTCACTTTCATAGTTTCGGAGTCAATACTTCCGTTACTATTTAGGTTGGATTGTTGCATAAGAATTAGGCTCCTATTTCCGGAACCTATTATTTAAGGTCCTTCCGTCTTCGTATGGGCATAGACCTTTACTCTTTCCGGGTACAGTTTATGTATTTATAAACAGATATCTGTTTATTACAAGGGCGTAAGCTTCTTCTGTCTTTGATGTCTAGTAGAAGGACGTTACGCTCCTTTTTATTTTTAATGGATTCTATTAACTAGCGTACTGCTTATGGTATATCATTGGCTTAGCAGTTGTGCTTAAGATTTCGGCTCATGAAGTAAGAGTTCTTCTACTTCTTGGGCTTACATTAATAGTGTTGCTATTATAGATTTTTGAAGGCTGCTCATTGCGCTCAGCCATCCATTCATGAATTTTATCTCAGAAATATCGAGTCCATTTCTGGAGGCCTCTATTGTTAGGTCTATTATCTACTGCTCAGAATATCATTCTCTTAACAGTTGCTACTATAGCTAGGTAGGCTGTCTGTTTCGGCAGTGTCTCCGTTCGGCTGCCCTCTTCGCTCTGGGCTATTTGACCCAGGGCAAGAAAAAGGGGGGGGGGGAGGGTGTTCCCTTGGGTCACCTGTTTTTACTATGAAAACAAGGGGATACCTCCTCCGGAGTTAGTAATTCTGAGCTGTTATTGGGATGGTTGTTTAGTGAGAAGTTTAAGTTTATAAAATTCATTCAAGTCTTAGTTTTTAAAGTATAGCTTTTGAATATTGCATATGTCAACGGACATGATTATGCAATTCTCACACACTTTTAGGAGTATAAGAGTCTCTATTCTCTAGACTTACTTTATTATTGGCTTACTTTAAAAATTATTAGTATAAGGATTATTGGATATTAATAGAGTACATGGATGTATGAAGCTCAATTTTTGGAAGGTGTTGTATCTTTCTAATTTATCATAAATAAGAAAGATACATGTAAGGCCTATTACTTCTTTTCCCTACAGGGGATGACTCTATTTATTTTATTGAGCGTATTCCATTTTGCTCTATGTCCTTGGCCCTCCAGCCTTTTTACTATTCAGCTATGTCTGGGTCATTGGTACAGTATAAAAATGTTAAAAAATTTATAGTAATTTATATATTTTTTATACTTACCAATGACCCAGACGGGGATGGCCCTCCCAGGAGTTGGGAACTCTTGCCTCCCCGCTGAGTACATAGCGCTTACCAGGCACTGGTTATTAGAATGATAAATGGCGCCAATTTCGGAACGTCCTTGACACTGCGCATGCGCAGTGGGGGCGAGGTGTGGAGGGCCTTTCTGGACATGTTTTCTTTAGTTTTAGATGCAAATTTTGGGGATTGGGGGGCAAAATTTGTGTTTGGCCCTATATTTTAAGAGTTAGCACCAGCTATGTCTGGGTCATTGGTAAGTATAAAAAATATATAAATTACTATAAATTTTTTAACTTTCATTTTATTATACACTTTTTATAAGAATCTGATCATTCCTATCGATAATTCCACTTGTTTCAACCTTGAATTGATGCATGAAAGTAAACAGCTGATGCACATTGATATGCAAAAGTGATTTGATCTATACTCGGAACAGGTAGCACCTTGTGATCTGATTCAGCTGGTGGGTTTCATGCATCAATTCAAGGTGAATATGTGTTGAATTATTGCTGGAAATGGCCGGTATCCACTCAAAAACACTAGATTTTCTTTTCATTATACATTTTTAGAACAAATTGAAGATTTCCAGTTATAATTTGACTCGTATTCACCTTGAAGTGATGCTTTGAAAGCCACCATTTTGATTGATACTGTGAAAATTTCTATATCTTCACAGTGGGGGATACAATTTCTATCTTTCCTCTATTTTTTCAGTAATCTATCGTTTAGCGTATAATAACATTTATTATCAAATAGGTGAAATTTTATATGGTATAAATCTACATGAAAATGGGCTTCAAGACCATTTTCATGTAGCTTTATAGAAATAAAAGGTCTACCAAGTTTTTACCATGACTATATGTCCTATTATTTTCCGAAGAGTTATCATTTTCACAAACTTCCATGTTAAATTGTGAGAATTTCAGCTTATATTAGTTCATTACGTGTACACTCCATATAAAAAAATTATCCGAATATCGACTGAGTGTGTTATGTATGATTATATAACAGCAGGTATTTACTCACTAATCAGTGTTGATTGGGAAAACACCTCGCAATTTACATAATAAGTTCTCTTCACTAAATCCTTATTCTGTGCCTGAAATATTTTTGGGGGGAATTTTCTGTATCAAAAAAATCCTTTAAATGTGAAAATCGGTCCAATAATTCACTTTTTGTGTTCTAATAAATCTTTAAAAAAAATGCGAATTTTGACAATCCCGTGAAGCAGTGTGGCTCTTCCATCTATTGGATTTACATGACATAAAATAGTCTGAACTCGCTTAATCGAGGTCATTGTTGTTGGAAAAAACATTCTAATTCTCAACCGAAACGGACGGGTACAGATAACTACACACTTTTCTTTTTGAACATACTGGCAATTTATCTGCTTTTCGCCAGGATATAACATCATAATCCACTCAAATGTTAAATTAAAATGCATTTTTTATTCTATCTGACAGCTGCTATTTAACCCCAGGCACGGGGGAGATTATCTTCTAAACACGGATCAGATCCAATTCGGGTGAAACCGGACCGTGCTTCTCTTTTCTTTTTCCTGGAGCTACTTTAAAGCACAGTATCAAAATTCAACTCTGGACCATTCCGATCGATGAAGTGTGTCCCCACGGGAACAAAATGACGCTACCCAGGAATACATTACTTGAGTTTATGGTCACGAGAACACCGTCGTGACATCTTATTCATCCCGGGGAATCGGTCATATCAGCGGTGACTGATATAGGTGATAAAACGAGTTTTGGCTCCCATTCTTTTTTTTTTTTTCTTTTTTTTTTGGAGGGGGGTGTGATTTTGAAAAGATTAGGACCAAAACGCATGCTCTATTCAATTTGGCCAAACTCAAACTGTTCTCACCCTAACTCGGTGATAATGTTGCGGCATCTTCCTGTGATGTGGATAATTAAATGTTCACCATTCCAACCGAGGGGTAGACGAATCGACAATCTTGATGGGGTTACCGGCTCAGTTTCAAGTGCAGGCAAACTCATATGATCATCAGTGTTGGGTGGTGTCACAGTGATTCTTTTTTCCTTTTTATGTGGGCCACGGTAACATTTCTTTTTTGCACATTTGTTCGCATACTCTTCCTTGTCACTCATCTCAATATTCTATTAAAAGTCTGGCTTCGCTAGTCACAGTGGTTTCTGTTGAGTGAGTGGGGGGATCTTTTTACACCCACAACCACCTGGGTGTGACATGCTCGATGATACTCGGGGAATAACTTTTCGGACAAACTTTCACCCTCCCCTTCCCCGCCTTCCAAAGATTTTCGAGTTTCAAGTTGAGCCGGCCGAGTCATGTCAGCCAGAGAAGAGAAATCAAAGTAAATTGAACTTACTGCTCAGTGCTTCTTGTGTTGGATCTATCGGTTCTCTTATTTCCTCAGACGTTACTTCTCTGTTGAACACGGCACTCCATCCCACAAATTGCACAACAAAAGTGCCCGAATTTGAAACAGATTTTACTCTGGCGTCCTCCCATCAACCTAGCTCATCAACAGCTTGAACACATTACGTGTACAGTACCCATATGAGACTGGTCAATTAAAACCCCAGTTATTGATGCTAAATTTAGATTAGTGCTGTCTATTTATAGAGGAACTATTTATGAGTAGGCGTGTACAATTAATTACTTATCTTCATTGAAAACAGAGCAACAATAACAAGAACATTGGCTTTGATATATTCTATTTCATTCAAGTCTTTCAACTTTTAACAAGCGATAAACTAGAAACACTGCACATAGATATTAACATAAATAAGTTTGTTTTTTGCACATAGATATTTACATAAATGAGTTGTCTTTTTTTAATCTTTTAACTTCATTTGGTTTCTTATAACTAACATTATAGTACGTTCAACATGGATTGAAACAAAAATGCCACCGCGGTGTGTTCTCCATCGTGGAGTTCCAGTGGACCGCAGTGTTTGATCAGTGGAAGACAGTTTTCAAAACACTGTGATCCGCCGTGGTCACGAGCGTTAAGGATTAGCTTAATTGCTTTTGCATGTCAGTTTCTCTGCTGATCAATGAATACTGTCTTGTGACGTCAACTGGCAAGACAACTGCGTTTGTTACTGGTAGTAGATAATTTATTTTAAATTAAAATTGGAATTTGGAGGAGGCAGATGGCGACTATTGCTGTGGTTTGAAATTGTAAATTGGGAATAGAACGATCAGTTCCATTTGGTTAAGTACAAAGTCCTCGTCACTTTCGAAACTAAACTGTTGTGTTTGCGCGATCGATTTGATCGAGGAAATAAATAAACCAGACTTGAGAAAAACAACTAATATTCGCGAAGTTCCCAATTTCACATTCTGTTTACAGCTGTAGGCCAACTCGTGATGAACCGTGTTTTTCTTGGGTGGGAAGTGGGGGCGAAAAAGCCTCCTGCGACCAGCCCATCCTCTTTCCTGTCTTACTCTTGTCGGGCTACGCAATTAAAGATTAAACTACCACCTGCACAAGGTGTGAAATAACATTTGAGTGGCGCGACAAAGCACAGAGCTGTCCTTCAAACCAACATCTGTTTTAAAACCTCTGCACATGACAAGCTTGAGAAAAAATAAGAGACAAATTAACATTTTCAATTACTTTTTATTAATTCAGCAATCATAATTATAACCATATGTAAATAAAATCAATAGAAAATAGTATTTTTATACTGTACCAATGACCCAGACATAGCTGGTGCTAACTCTTAAAATATAGGGCCAAACACAAATTTTGCCCCCCAATCCCCAAAATTTGCATCTAAAACTAAAGAAAACATGTCCTGAGAGGCCCTCCACACTTCGCCCCTACTGCGCATGCGCAGTGTTAAGGACGTTCCGAAATTGGCGCCATTTATCATTCTAAGTTTGGCCCTTCATCAGTTAACATCTGACTGATCTTTGTGCTTTTAAATCTCAGTTTAAATGATGCCAGACACATAAATATTAGTGAAATGGTGATTCTAAGGAGGATAGAAAAGGAGGAGAGGAAAAGAATGTGTGACAGAATATTATCAGGGCTGTAACTTAAAATTTTTTAATGAAATTATGTTAAGTTACCTATTTTCAAGGCAGCAGCCATTTTGTTGTCATTCTGATTATTTAGTTACACTGTTTTTACAAGTGTTTTTCCTCTCTCCCTGTCCTTTAAGTTCCCCCTTGCTATTCTCCCATGCTTTTGGCATAATTTCTGTAATTATTATTATTACTAAAATTTCTTGGGAGTTTAGCTGAATAACAGAATGAATTCTGTTCTTTCCCCATGTTTACGTCTTCACCTACGGGTGGTTAGGCGTTGTGTTCTGCATCTACCATCTGATGTTCTGCAGTTTCTTCCCTGGAAGTCTCTGTTTTGCATCAGATGGTGTATTTTTGGTAACTGATTTCGGGCCTGGGTGCCTGGAGTCTTATTTTAGTGTTTTTACACTCATTGTTTACATTTACAACAGCCCTCTGTGTGAGGGGGGTATTTCTAAATAATAATATCTTTATGTTATTTCAATCATAACTAGATACATTATTATTGTTCGTAAGTGTTGAATAAATTGTTTAAAATATTTTTAAAATTTTTGTCCACACTTAGGCTTGGGATCCATTGGGGCTCAACGTTACTTTTCAGAAACTTGGGCTGTTCTGAAAAAATATTTTTTCAAAATATTTTGATTTCAATTATTTTTTCTATATTAATGGATCATATTATTATTATGTATTTTGATTGCCAGGGGTTAGTGCGAGTACCAGGACTTGTTTTCTTTTCACATTGAAAGGATATTGATCAATTGTTTTAAGAGGAAGTCTTCCTCTGACCTTATTATCATTCTATATGTGGTCAGTGTACTCGCATTAACTCCGGTTCTGTATCGTATGATTTCGATGACAATATGGGAAGCGTATGTCACGGTATGTTGTTGGGGATTTGGACACTCCGGTCCTTTCCCCGCAGGGTCACTCTACTTTATCAATTTCTATTTCAGACGATCAAGATTAGGGTGATGTATCTGTGATGTCTTCCAACAGTGTGCCTCCGTCGTCACAATTAATGAAGGGCTAGCGGAAAAGTGCTCATGTAATACGCCAATTGCCTAAGAGGACCCTAGTAGGTTCGACGGCCTTTGACGTCCGCTAGCTCGCCCGGTGTAGCGTCCATTCACCGAATGGTTCGGCAGCCGGGTTCGTCCGTTGCGGTCTAGAAGGAATTTTGGGGTGATGCGAGCACTATAAAATTAACTTAATGCACACCCAGTGACGGCGGATCGGAGGGAGAACGGAGGAAGCCTTTTAGTCCGGTTCATAGCTCGTTCCGGTCCATCCGGACGGCAAGCGAGAGAGGCCCCAGATGTTGTGGTACAAATGTGTCGTTAGCGGAGCATACGTCCGTCGCTCGGGACGCTCCGTTGTATAGGCAGTCCGCTGAGACTGCTAAGGCTTCCTCTTCTCGTCAGCGCACACGACCGCACCTTGGCTGCGTGACCGCCGATATATTACCAGCTTCGCCGATCAAGGATTCTTCGGCAACCAGGTCACACCATCCGGCAGCCAGGGATTCGAGACCGATGGACTCCGGACGTTCGCATAGGAAAAGTATGCGGGAGCCATCTGATGCGGAGCTGCCCTCGGCGAAGCAGCGATAGACTCCGCAGGTCTCGACGCCGGACATTCTTGTGCACATAGCACAGCGTATCGCAGCATCCCAGCAGCCGACAGAAACGGTGTCGGATCGAGAATTATCCGACAGCGCTGGGTCGGTAGCCGGGGACTCGAGGCCGGGGACTCGAGGCCTGCAGACTCCGGACGTTCGCATAGGAAGTATGCGGGAGTCAACGTACACGGAGCTTCCAGCGGCAATGCATCGTAAGTCCGCTACTGCACAGGCCTCGGGAACGGACGTGCTTTCCTTAATAGCACAGTTTATCGCAGCATCCCAGCATCAACTGAATCTGTCGCATATATTTTATCCGACGATGCTGGGTCGGGACGCTCCGCGGAAGCGGGTACGGACGTCCGAAAGTTTCATCCGGTCCGACGGGATACCGAAAGGGATTCGGTGGATTTCAAGCTTTCCCTTTCGGAACAACATATGCTGCGATGCCGGATAAGAAACTGATAGCGTCGGTGGACTTAGAAATTTTTGGTTCGGTTCAGGGACATCGTCCCTCAGTTCCGACATAGTCCAATAATGTCACACAAACTTTCGAATTATTGAACGACGCTATATATATTATTATTTTATGCTTGCTATCCAAGCATTTCTGGTTTCTTGTTCGAAGAGTTATGGAGATGTCTTTCAAAAGTGTGCCTCTGTCGTCATAGTTAATGAAGAGTTAGCGGCAATAAGTGCTCATGGAATATGTCTATCGCTTACGGAGTGACATTCGCTAGCTCACCCGGTGTAGCGTACATTCATCGAATGGTTCGGCTGCCGGGTTCGTCCGTTGCGGTCTAGGAAGGAGATTTGGGTGATGCGAGCACTTTAATTACTTTAGTACTCACCCAGTGACGGCAGATTGAGGACAGATCGGAGGAAGCCAACAACATAGGGGACCGCATGTTGTGGTTCAGATATTTTACATTCGGAGCATATGTCCGTTGCTCGGGACGCTCCGTTATATTGACAGTCCGAGAGACTGTCTTTAATGCTTCCTCATCCTCACAGCAGGGCACACGACCGCACATTGGCTACGTGACCTCGAGTATCCGATCAGTTTCGGCATTCAGTGATTCCACAGCGAATAGGTCGCGCCATCCGGTAGCCAAGGGACACGAGGCCTATACACTCCGTTCGCTCGCATATTGGAAGTATGCACGGGGTAACGATCTCGGAGCTTCCTGCGGCAATGCATCGTAAGACCGCTGCTCCTCAGGCCTCAGTGACGGACGTGCTATCCGAGTTAGCACAGTTGTTTCGCAGCATCCCAGCAATTGACGGTTTCTCGGTCGAATCAGGAATTATCCGACGGCGCTGGGTCGGTGCGGTCCGCGGTTGCATCAAGCTACGGACGACCGAACGCTTTATAGGGTCCGACAGGATGGCGAAAGGGATTCGAAAGATTTCGAGTTTTCCCTTTAGTAGTATCGGAAGATGCCTTTCATATCTTCTGGCATTTCTTCCAGTGATTATTTTTCGGACTTCATTGCTGCAATCTTGGATAAGAGACTTATAGCGTCATTGGACTCGGATTTTTCGATCGGTACAGGGACTTTGTCCCTGACTTACCGACGCAGTCCAATATTGTCATTACAACATGTGTTTTATTTTTCGACGCTATATATTTATATATATATACAAGACGGCTACTAAGCATGATAGTTTAGTTTCTTGTCCGCGTGGCTCATTTCTGCCATTTTATCTTTTTTTACATATAGTTTATTTTGGCAGAGCAGGGCATACCGAGAGTTCATATGCGTCTAGACGGTGTGATTAAAGACTGCATATATTCTTTTTCACCGTTTATGTCTTTTCCAATCTCAATGTTGGGAACGACATTATGTATATTAGACTTAACTTAGACGCTTTATTATACGTAATCCACCTTACTGAGGCGTTATCATTACGTCTTCAAGAAAAGATTTACGGGATATTATTCTCAATGTAATTTCTTTTGAGGGCAGTAGTTTGTTCACGTATAACTCCGCCCTTCAGTGGCTGATTGGAGTTGGTTAGACGTGATGCAGCCCTAGCTACATCCACGCGTGGATAGTAGGTTAAGAACTCTCTCAGAGTCGCTTCGTTCTCGGAGGAGCTTCTCTTCGACGGCAACTTTCCGGCAATCCATGAATTGCTTGATTTATACATTCTCTTGTCTATCTAGTGTTACAAGAGATTCAGACTGGGGCAAACATTCGGTGGTTGACTCAGAGAGTGCAGCCGCAGTTGCCGGACCCGAGTGTGGCTGTTATGACGGTTGCCAGTCAAACAGATTGGGATATATACTGATCCCTACGGATTCGAAGTGCCAGGGTCTTTGGGTTCCGCAGTCTTTTAGCTATCAGTTAACTTCCGCGGAATAATGTTTTTTAGGCTTGCTTTATGTCATTGCATGAACATTATTCAGAAACGCATGCCCAAATTCCTGTCCTTTAATTCGACAGTAGTGGCGTATCTCCAGAACCAGGGAGGCACTCTTTCGTTTCCGTTATTCAATTTAATGGAAAGAATCCGTCTGTTGGTTATAGTACACCAAGTTCAGTTTTGGTCCGTCATATTCTGGGTCGTCTGATTGTTTTATCGCACTCCCGTTCTCTTACGGGTCGCTTGTTGCTGTCAGAATGGACTCTCAACAAACAAGTATTCAATCAGATTTGCTATCTATGGGAGCGCCCAATGATGTTTTATTTATGACACAGCTGGCTAATCAATTGCAGACGTATGTGTTGGCTTGTCCAGATCTCTGAGCTAATACTGTTAACGCTCTATTGATCTATAGGACAGAATGATAGGATACGCGTATCCTCCGGCGCTGTTGTTTTTAGCAGGTATTGCTAAGATAAACAACCACAATACATTTCTGTTGATAGCATCTCTATCTTCACAGAGATCATGAGTAATTTACTCTCTTGTCTACTGTGGATCTTAACGTGAAATCTTCCTCTATGTGAGGATCTTTTTTCACTGGTAAATCGTGTCATCTTTATCACAACCAGCAAGGTCGCAACCTTCATGTATTCCGTTGTGTGGTCCGTATTGCATTGTAAGCACTATACTGGACGAGCTTTGGACGCGATTTCTTACTATAGGAGATCCTCTTCTTCGCTATTCTATGCGACTAAAGTGGAGGCTCTTCCGTCGTGGTGTAGGGATCATTATGTTCATATGGTTGATCCCTCCATACTACTCATTGCTATTTTTTAGTATACTTGTTTCACAAGATCTACTGCAGCCTGTTGTTATTTAGGTTATAGGTTTATGTTACCTCATACCTATGCACTCTACGATAGTTTACAATTGAGTCTTTTGTCTCTTTATCTAAGTCAGTTAGTAACTTTTTGATAAATAGACTTAGAATCTTTAGATTAAATTCCTATACGGATTTTAACTTCAGGTTCTTATTTAGCTAAGTAATCATTTGAGCCTCTGGAAACAGTAGTTTTCAAATTCTGACCTTTTAGACAGTAATTCTGTTGGTTTCTCTTTTACTGTAGAGTCAGTGAGTTTCATGCACTATCGATGGATGATTTTCACTTTCATAGTTTCGGAATCAATACTTCCGTTACTATTTAGGTTGGATTGTTGCATAAGAGTTAGGCTCCTATTATCCGGAACCTATTATTTTAAGGTCCTTCCGTCTTCGTATGGGCATAGGCCTTTACTCTTTCCGGGTACAGTTTATGTATTTATAAACAGATATCTGTTTATTACAAGGGCGTAAGCTTCTTCTGTCTTTGATGTCTAGTAGAAGGACGTTACGCTCCATTTTATTGTTAATGGATTCTATTAACTAGCGTACTGCTTATGGTATATCATTGGCTTAGCAGTTGTGCTTAAGATTTCGGCTCATGAAGTAAGAGTTCTTCTACTTCTTGGGCTTACATTAATAGTGTTCTATTATAGATTTTTGAAGGCTGCTCATTGCGCTCAGCCATCCATTCATGAATTTTATCTCAGAAATATCGAGTCCATTTCTGGAGGCCTCTATTGTTAGGTCTATTATCTACTGCTCAGAATGTCATTCACTTAACAGTTGCTACTATAGCTAGGTAGGCTGTCTGTTTCGGCAGTGTCTCCGTTCGGCTGCCCTCTTCGCTCTGGGCTATTTGACCCAGGGCAAGAAAAAGGGGGGGGGGGGGAGGGTGTTCCCTTGGGTCACCTGTTTTTACTATGAAAACAAGGGGATACCTCCTCCGGAGTTAGTAATTCTGAGCTGTTATTGGGATGGTTGTTTAGTGAGAAGTTTAAGTTTATAAAATTCATTCAAGTCTTAGTTTTTAAAGTATAGCTTTTGAATATTGCATATGTCAACGGACATGATTATGCAATTCTCACACACTTTTAGGAGTATAAGAGTCTCTATTCTCTAGACTTACTTTATTATTGGCTTACTTTAAAAATTATTAGTACAAGGATTATTGGATATTAATAGAGTACATGGATGTATGAAGCTCAATTTTTGGAAGGTGTTGTATCTTTCTAATTTATCATAAATAAGAAAGATACATGTAAGGCCTATTACTTCTTTTCCCTACAGGGGATGACTCTATTTTATTTTATTGAGCGTATTCCATTTTGCTCTATGTCCTTGGCCCTCCAGCCTTTTTACTATTCAGCTATGTCTGGGTCATTGGTACAGTATAAAAATGTTAAAAAATTTATAGTAATTTATATATTTTTTATACTTACCAATGACCCAGACGGGGATGGCCCTCCCAGGAGTTGGGAACTCTTGCCTCCCCGCTGAGTACATAGCGCTTACCAGGCACTGGTTATTAGAATGATAAATGGCGCCAATTTCGGAACGTCCTTGACACTGCGCATGCGCAGTAGGGGCGAAGTGTGGAGGGCCTCTCAGGACATGTTTTCTTTAGTTTTAGATGCAAATTTTGGGGATTGGGGGGCAAAATTTGTGTTTGGCCCTATATTTTAAGAGTTAGCACCAGCTATGTCTGGGTCATTGGTAAGTATAAAAAATATATAAATTACTATAAATTTTTTAACATTTTTTTTATTTTTCAATAATGACATGCTGATCGACAAGCCAGACCACCACACATCATAACCCTAGCTCAAACATGCTCCAAAATTTCGTATTATAATTTTTTGGTTTGTCCCCCCCACACGTGTCTTGAAACCCCAAAAATTAAAACAGGTCTTTCAGGCAGGAGATTTGAGTTCCTCTGTCGGAGATTTTCTGGCACCACCCCTGATTTTTACGTGCAGCCAGCACATCATAAATTTTAGTGTCTTGGCAGTGTAAGATTCAGTCATCCATACCACTCCTAAATGGTGAAGTAAATAGTCCCCCCCTCCCTGCCCTCCCCATCCCTGAAATGAGGCAATTGGACCCCAGACTCCCATAAACCCACATGCACAAATAGGCCTATATCATCGATTGCTTGCCCATCTGCACCCCCCCCCCCACCCCCCTATCTTGGCCAGTTTTCCTTGCTAGTGCATGCAGGTGCTTCAATATATGGATTCCGAAGCGTGTTGGGCTGAAACGTCCCAGGGCCACCACAAGCATTCCTTTTTCATTAATGTAGTTTATTTGTTTATTTATGTTAATTCTACTCTCAACATGTACATTTTAACATTCCACTCTGGACTCAATATTTCAAATCTTAAATCGGATTCCCTTCCTACCCAACCCACAATTTATTCAAAATTCAGTACCGGTAACATGATTCTTCTCCGTCAATAGCTACAGTTAGGTAAAAGACCATCGGGGGAATGTCCAGATATTGTGCTGGTCAAGTTATAATTTTTTCAACTCACATCCATGATTTCAGTACGGTATAATATTTATTTTTTCGTAATTCCTCGAGTTCTGAATCGATTTTGATGAACAGCATTCGGAATCGCAATAGCTTTTAATAACTTTTTCAAATATTGAACTATCTTTTTAATATTTCAAGTAAAAGTAAAGGTAATTTTTTACTGACTGTGAAAAAAATTGATCTAATTAAGAGCCGGTGACTGA
This sequence comes from Pictodentalium vernedei, assembly GCA_031216915.1. Classification (NCBI taxonomy): domain Eukaryota; kingdom Metazoa; phylum Mollusca; class Scaphopoda; order Dentaliida; family Dentaliidae; genus Pictodentalium; species Pictodentalium vernedei. The sequence continues at coordinate 350,099,860 of CM062297.1, read as the reverse complement.
GAGATCAAAAGATAAACCAACGTCAGCTGAACATCCCATTACACAGTTTGACATATTCATGCTAGATTAAAAACACGATTCAAACTCCATATTTTGATCATTTTTTCTGCCATATTAATGCGTTTTATTATCAAAAAACATGTATGGAGTATACATATTCAATTTATACTTAAGTGCAATACCTAACAATCACTAAACAACAATGAACTGAAACTATTTTTGGTGGAAGAATAAACCTGATTACCGCACTTGCAAAAAACACAAGTTAATTATAGACAAATTGAAGTCACGTGGTGGGGTTTTGAGACCCCCACCTCGTAGTGTAATTAGTGGGGTCTCAATTTCTGTGTTCATATGGGCAGCGTATACGACATGAATTGTCCCAATCCTCATTTTCCACAATATTTTTTAGACTTTTTAAAACATTCTTTGGTGTGAACAAGTATAAATGAACAACCTTGCCAATTAAATGATACAACGTTAATGCAAATGTGTTTTTTATTCAAAATCTAGCCCACCAAGTAGCTAATTAAAACAGTTGTTGTTCAGCGCAAGATTTAATTGGTTGAGATTGGCCCGCCTGTAATAAAAAATTTCATGCCCAAAAGTGCATCAAATGTGCTTTGCCAGCAAAAAATATATATTTAGATATAGATTCTTTTTAAATGTCAATTTTGGCGTAGGCTTTGGGGATTAACAACAAACAAAGGATTTAATTTAACACGCCATTGAACAGAAGTAATTAATTGGATGTAGGGCTATAGTGAATTTCCATATTTTGTCTCAGTCACATAGTTTATGGCCCCTCATTGGAATGCTCCCCCTCCCCCATCAATGTGGGCCACAAGCTGTAAAAAAAGGAAAATATATAAAATTTTAAGGGAAAATTTTTCCAGGCGTGGCGGATGTGATTTAAAAGTGGAGAGATCATACTGTCAATCGCTGACTCATGGGAGGCGTGAATACGCCAGGGTTACGGGGAGGAACAGAGAGAGAGAGTGTGTGTGTTATGGATGTGGGAAGCAAATGTGGGCAAAATCTACGTTCAAGGGGCAAATGCCTACCCAGCCCCCAGTGACGCCACCAATTTTTCATGCCTTTTTTCAGATATTGGAAGTTGACAAGACAATCCCATTGTGGGTGTCTTAGAATCAATCCACTTCCTATACTGCATTATAAATTTGTTTACTGTAGCCATGATTTGTCTGTCCCTTGCTTCTAAAATTTCATGATTCTGAAGACTGAACTTATTTTGAAAAATCCACCCGAGTTGTTACGAAAATGACCGAAAGGAGTAGATGGATTTGTTTATTAATTCTGTTCTATTCTCAATTTAGTTCGTCAAAAATAATTACTGAGGTAAACGTGAAGCAGCTTATCTGCAATGATATTAAATCATATGCTGGGTTCGTAATGATCCCGAGTCTGAAAAACAGGGGCCGCACTTCGTAAAGATAGGATGTATCGCCGAGACTGTCATAGTATTGTTCTAAAAAACATAACAACGCACAGAATACGTTTAATTTTAAAATACTTCCTCTATTTGGTAATTTTATTTAAAAATGTCTCGACGAACTGTTTCGAGAATGAAGGTGGACAAGATTGTGTTCAATGGCGACAAACTTACCTTTAATTATACAGGGGGGTTATCCAAATGACATATCGGCAAAACATTTTATTTTAATACAGAAACAAGTTCAATATCTCAAAAAATACTGGGCGAATTGTTTAAAATCGGACATTATTCCGGGGTACAATGATCTGGAAAAGACAGATATGGCATTTTTATGTCATTATTTTATGAAATGCAGGTTTTAGAAATTCGCTGACTGAAGACTAATATTGCTAATCAGGTTCAGACTCTGGAAGAAAGTTTTCGTCGAGCACTAATTGATTATGTAATGCTTCTCTCCTAACCGCACTTGGGTACCCCACTTTTCTACACAAAAAGTGGGGTACGCGAAGTGCGGTTTTATATGGAGTGTACATGTAATGTGATTTACTTTCTTATTTCTGCGAATAGAAGTTTCCAGGGACCAACCTAACTGTGGGTGAGTGTGTGGGGAAGATACCCTCCCAATAATTTTTCCACTCAGGGCATATTTTTATATTGTTCCAATGACCCAGACTTAGCTGGTGCTAACTCTAAAATATTCAGGGCCAAACACAAATTTTGGCCCCCAAATCCCCCAAATTTGCATCCAAATCAAAAAATCTAATGTCCTATATGGTCCTCCATACTTTTGCCTACTGCGCATGCGCAGTGTCAAGAAAGTACCGAAATTGGCACAAAATCCTCATTCTTTGTTTGGCCCTTCTATCAGTAACATCTCACTGATATCTGTGCTTATAATCTCAGTTAAAATGTTGCCAGACACAAAATCATGATGGAAATGGTGGATCCAAGGATGAAATAAGAGGATGAGAGGAAGGAACAGTGGATGGATGTGTTCAGGGCTGTAACTTATAATTTTTATGTAAAATTATTTCATGTTCCCTAATTTCGGGGCATGGGCCTGATGTTTTCATTCTTGCTATGAAATCTCCACTGTTTGTTAAGTGTTTTCTCTCTCCCTTTCCTTGAAACCCCCCTTTCTAGTCTCCCATGCTTTTGGTATAATTTTGGAAATTTTTTTATTGAAATTTCTTGGGAGTTTTAGCTTAGTCACAGAATGTTTATTCTGTTATCCCCATGGTTACGTCCTCACGCTTGTTTAGGCATTTTGGTCATGCATCTAGCATCTGATGTATTGCAGCTTCTTCTATGGAAGATTCTGTTTTACATCGGATAGTGTTTTAAATTGGTTACTGATTTCGGGCCATGTTTTTCAGTGCCTGGAGTCTTGTTTCCGGTTTTTATTGACTTTTGTTTACATTGACAACGGTTACTTTCTGTTAGTGATTCCTTGTCTTCTGTAAGGTTTATTATATAGTCAGATACATTAATATTATCCGCAAGTGTAACATTAATTTTTAGAAATGTTTTAAAATTTTTGTCCACATTTAGGCTTTTTTGGGATCCATTTGGGCTCATCGTTCCCTTTGGGAACTTAGGCTCTTGTCAAAATTTTTTCGAAAATTTTCTTTGGAATTATTTTTCGAAAATTTTGTTATGGATTGTATTATTATTATGTATCATTGTATTTTCAAGGGTTAGTGCGAGTACTATGGCTGTGTAATATTTTTTAATTATGAAAGACGAAAATTTTCTTTGGAATTATTTTTCGAAATTTTGTTATGGATTGTATTATTATTATGTATCATTGTATTTTCAAGGGTTAGTGCGAGTACTATGGCTGTGTAATATTTTTTAATTATGAAAGAATATTGTTCAAATTGTAATTTGAGGAAGTCTTCCTCCGATTCTCATGCTCATTGTATTTGCTGTAGTCACTGTACACGCACTAATTCTTGTTCGGTTTGTGCCAGTTGGGATGACAAACGTTGGAGAAGTTTGTCACAGTATATTGTTAGTGGTGAGAGGTCGATGCTGGTCCTATCACCACAGGGTCACTCTAGTTTTTCAGAGGAACAAGAACAGGGTGATGTTTCCGTGATGTCTTCTGGAAGTGTGCTGCCGTCGTCGCAAATCAATGAAGAGCTAGCGGCAAAAGTGCTCAAGGAAATCAGATTAGTGCGTGTACAGTGACTACAATAGAGTGATGTTTCCGTGATGTCTTCTGGAAGTGTGCTGCCGTCGTCGCAAATCAATGAAGAGCTAGCGGCAAAAGTGCTCAAGGAAATCAGACAAGTGCCTAGATCCTTAGTAGGATTGACAGCCTTGTCGCCAGCTAGTTCGACCGGTGGTTCTATCACTTGTAATGTGGGTGATGTGACGCCAGGTATGTCCATTGCGGTCCAGGAGATGAGAAAGGGTGTTGCGAGCACTGTAATCTCGGATCACGCACACCCGTTTGGATCAGAGGAAGCCAGTCAGTCTGGTAGTCCGGTAGCTAGCTCGTTAAGTCTACCCGTACATTGGAGATGACAATCTCGTCTAACAGAACCAGTTTAGATGCTTTATCATACGCAGATCACCTTACCAGAACAGTAGCGCAACATCTCGATGGTGAAGAATTCCAGGATGTTCAAACTTCCTTGAGAGTTCTTTCTAGGGCAATCGCATTTTCCACGTATAACTCTGCCCTTTCAGTGGCAAATTTTGAGTTAGTCAGACGTGATGCTGCCCTGGCTTCATCCACTAGGGTGGATTCTAAGGTGAAAAATTCTCTTTGAGTCGCTCCGGTTTCAGGAGAATTTCTCTTTGATGGTAAGCTTTCATTAATCTATGATCAGATTACCAAGAAAGCTTCAGATTCTCTGCTTTTTAAGTCTGTTTCTAAGAAACCGGACTCAGCAGAGAGGAGCTTCTGGAGTTAGTACGTCCAAGGGAAGCTCCAATAGAGTGATGTTTCCGTGATGTCTTCTGGAAGTGTGCTGCCGTCGTCGCAAATCAATGAAGAGCTAGCGGCAAAAGTGCTCAAGGAAATCAGACAAGTGCCTAGATCCTTAGTAGGATTGACAGCCTTGTCGCCAGCTAGTTCGACCGGTGGTTCTATCACTTGTAATGTGGGTGATGTGACGCCAGGTATGTCCATTGCGGTCCAGGAGATGAGAAAGGGTGTTGCGAGCACTGTAATCTCGGATCACGCACACCCGTTTGGATCAGAGGAAGCCAGTCAGTCTGGTAGTCCGGTAGCTAGCTCGTTCAAGTCTACCCGGACCACGAGCGAGGGAGGCCCCTCTCTCTTACAACAACATCTGGCCCCAGATGTTGTTGTGCATAACGTTCGTCAGTCGGAGCATACATCCACTTCTCCTGCTCGGGATGGTTCGTCGCATAGACAGCCGGGGTCTGCTAGTCTATTGGCTTCCTCTTCCACCCACCAGCACACACAACTGCTCATTGGCTTCGTGACCTCAGATATCCAGCTTCACCGACAAAGGATTCCATGTCGTCTGGGTCTCTCCATCCAGTAGCCAAGGACACGAGGCCTCACCAGTCGGGATGTACGCATAAAAGGATTATGCAGGATGTACCAACGTAAGATCCCAGCTCTACAGGCCTCCATGACGGACTTACTATCACAGATAGTGCAACTCATCGCAGCGTCCCAGCAACCTTGGAAACAGTTTCAGATCAGGATCTGTCGGAGGAAGCTGGGTGGGTATGTTCCTCTGCAGTGTCAGAAAGGGACGACCGAGATTCGCATCTGGTCCAGTCGGATGGTGAACGGGAAACTGCGGAGCTGGATTTTTCCCTTCTGGAACAGCATAAGGTGGCAGTAGATTTTATCCGTCAACACCTTCCAGAGGCTGTTCCATCGGACCAGAGCTGCAATACCAGATAAGAGACTGATAGCGTCACTGGATACAGACATTTTTGGCCGGACTAAGGATGATGTTCCTGAGTATCCGGTCCAGTCTATCAATGTCTCACGGACGTTTGAATTGCTGAATGACGTTATTTTTAAGTTAGCCTCTAAGACAGGCAGAACCAGTTTCTTATCGCAACATGCTCTACATCTGTCGTTCATCAACAATAGGGATAAATTTGAAATGGCAGGAAAGGGCGTTCCGAGAGTTCCTCTGCGTTTAGACGACCAGGCCGAAGACTTGGAATTGTCTTTGCCGGCATCTATGTCAATTCTCTCCAGTACATTGGAGATGACAATCTCGTCTAACAGAACCAGTTTAGATGCTTTATCATATGCAGATCACCTTACCAGAACAGTAGCGCAACATCTCGATGGTGAAGAATTCCAGGATGTTCAAACTTCCTTGAGAGTTCTTTCTAGGGCAATCGCATTTTCCACGTATAACTCTGCCCTTTCAGTGGCAAATTTTGAGTTAGTCAGACGTGATGCTGCCCTGGCTTCATCCACTAGGGTGGATTCTAAGGTGAAAAATTCTCTTTGAGTCGCTCCGGTTTCAGGAGAATTTCTCTTTGATGGTAAGCTTTCATTAATCTATGATCAGATTACCAAGAAAGCTTCAGATTCTCTGCTTTTTAAGTCTGTTTCTAAGAAACCGGACTCAGCAGAGAGGAGCTTCTGGAGTTAGTACGTCCAAGGGAAGCTCCAATAGAGGATCTAAAAAATCCTCCAGCTCTTACTCCAGAGACCGTCAGAGGAGCGACTCAGGTAGGGGACAAAATGCTGGCCGAGACAACCGGTCAGATGCCCCTAGGTCGACTGATCGAGGTGCTGGACGGGGAGAACATAGTTTCTCCTCCCGCAAGCCTCGCAGGTCCAGGAGGTGAAGGTCAGGACCTCTATTGTGCTCCAGTGGGTGGAAGGCTGTCAAGATTTTTAACCAATTGGTTGTCAATTACGGACGACCGATGGGTACAGGAGGTTATTTCAGAAAGTCTAAAACTGTCCTTCAGGGAAAAACCTCCGTTAACACGAAGTCCATGATGGACTCAGCTTCCTCCAACCTTCAGAAGAGAGATTCGCTTCTATCAGAGGTGCAATCTCTTCTGGAGAAGAACGCAATAGAGGTCGTAGAAAACCAGGAATCTTCCGGTTTTTACAGTCACCTGTCACTCGTTCCATCCAGTTATAGATCTAAGCTGGGTAAACAAGCTGATCGTGGCTCCGAAGTTTTATATGGAGACCATTCGATCAGTGAGAGCGAGCATTCGAGTGAACGATTATGCTGCGAGCATAGATCTCAAGGATGCGTACTTTCACGTCATGGTACATCCGATGTTCAGAAAGTACCTTTGCTTTGCCATCCTAGGAGTCGATTATCAGTTCCTAGCAATGTGCCTTGGACTGAATCTAGCGCCCTGGGCTTTCTCTCGATTAATGAACTCGGTAATGACTCATTTCCGAGCTCATTCGTCTGCGGTAACGTTGGACGACATTCTTCAGAGATACGGCTACAGATTAACTCTTCAGAACGATGTTCAGAGTCTGCTTCAATTGCTCCGACGTCTCGGTTTCATAGTTCCATCCAAGTCATTCATTCACTTGGGAATGAGCTTCGAGACGCACAACAATCTGGTTTGTCTTCTGTTACCCAGTCAATCAGTTGTTATGCTCACTTTTGTCTGCACTCAGATGTAGTAACATCGAGAGAATTTATGCAACTGATAGGTTTATGCGGAGCCGGTGTGGACCTTATTCCGATGGGGTGTTTACGCACTCGTCCACTCCAGATATTTTTCACTCAGACTTGGAGTGTGAAGATTCATTCGCTCGAAACGAACATCGTCTTGTCGAACCAAGTAAAACAAGAGATGCAGACTTGGGCAGATATTCAGTGGTTGACTCAGGGAGTTCCACTGCTGAGCCTAACAGATTCGAGGTGCCAGGGTCTTTGGGATCTGCAGTTCCTGAACAAGCACATAAACATCAAAGAGATGATGTCAATTTGGCTTGCGCTACGTCATTGGATGAAGATAATTCAGAATTCACATTAGGGACCTGCGAACCTTCAATTATTCGATTCGATTTTGAATCCTTGCAGCTATTTGATTCGATTCGATGCTGGTGTCATGGGTTCGAAATTTTCGAATCTCGTCGGACTAGGTCGGGAAAACTTTTTTCACGCGTGTGTTTCTGCTCCGATAATAGGCTTGCAATCACGTTCGTTTATCAGTTAGTTAGGCGCGTGCATTGGAGTAGCACCCCCACCCACGGTTGACCCACCCCCATCCGGTAACATTCCCGTTATAATATAACCTCGCAACTTGGTCTTAAATCGGCATGCTCGCATGATTCGACGAAACCAGCATGTTTTACAGTAAAGTGCAGTATAATAGAATTACCCCCCTTACATTGCAATTTGCAATGAAGCGATCATGCATTTACATAAAGACGCCGACACGGAATCTATATAAAATGGAGAGGTCAATGTGCGTTTATATGCGTCGTGAATCACTCGTGATTAAAGATCAGGGGAAGTTGGTAACAGTTATTGTCGATACATGTGATGACCCAATGAAGTTGAATGAACGTACCAGAACAAGCTAACTTATATGATATACCAGGCTGCAGAATTGCGTTTCGTTTAGTTTGAATGGTTTAATTTAGCTTTCGATATTTTAATTCGCGCGTGACGTGTGTTTACAAAAGTTCAGTATGGCGGAAATGATAAAATCTTATTTCAAACTAGTGTATGACAAGTTCCACTGTAATGCCTGTTCAACCATCTTAAGTGTACAGAAAACTGGTACAACGTCCCATCTGTGGACCCATCTACAACTTAAGCATATTGAGTTACATGCTGCAGCTAAGGCAAAATCAACCAAGCGACGTACACAAGGTCAAGGTGGAGGCGACTCAGAACCGGATCGGAAAAAGCAATGTAGCATGACAGATTTTGGCCGAAAGAAACCTGCTATCAGTATCAGAGCTGACGTTAAGAAAAAATGTGACAATAATAGTATCCTGGGGTTCATAGTAGCTGATGGTAGGCCCTTCGAGGTTGCGGCTGGTAAAGGGTTTAAAAATATGTGTGCTGCCTTGACCGACGATAAGTCTTATGAACCACCTCACCCAACTACGCTCTCCAGGAAATTAGGAGATATTCGCGTGTCAATGGAACAGAATGTTCGAGATCACATTCATAAGGATAAAGGTTCATCAAGACCTGCGGTCACCTTTGATCATTGGAAGTCCGACAACAATTCAAATTTTTTGGTCCTCACTCTGCACTACATCAGCGAAGAATGGAAATTTGCCACTCGCTGTCTTTCTGTTGTTAACTTGGAAGACCAAGATAAGGACCATACCGCAGAAGCGACTGCAATTGTGGTACGGGAACAACTGGAACACTTCGAAATCGCCAAAAACTCCATAAGTTTTTGTACAACAGACACCACCAATGTCATGCCAAGCACAGCGACTAAGCTGGACATACCATGGATGGGATGCTCTGCTCATATTTTGCAACTCTGCATAAACGCTGCACTTGATGCACAGCAAATGATCAAAACGCTCATCTCTTCTGTTCACCGCATTGCTGGATTTTTTAACTCTTCTACCGTTGGACTTGCTGCTCTCCACAAATTTCAAATTTGTAACAAGGATCCAGCCGATGATACCAAATTTCTTACCGAATCAAACCCTCCACTTGACGTCTCAACTAGATTTAATAGCACTTACCAATTGCTGCACTTGGTACAGAAAAACAACGCTCCAATATCCCTTGCACTTGTGGAGTGTCAGACACGGAAAAAATGTGCATCAAGCCCGCCTGGACCTCTTAGTGGTGCCTTAACAGGCATCCTGGAATCGGTTACCCCCATATTAAAACCAACAGCTGAGGCTACGTCAATTCTAAGTGCTGATCGCAGTGTTACAGTCTCAATCATGTTGCCATGCATACAAACCCTGCGAAAGCAATTGCTGTCAAAACCTTCGAAAGGCGTTAAAACTTTCAGGGATGCACTAGTGAAGCAGTTAGACGACAGATTCAAGCTCAGTCAACCACATCTTCAAGCTAGTACTTACTTGGATCCAAGGTATAAATCTATCGTAGTGAAAGCTGACAGACACATTGGGTCTGTTTGTAATTTCATCGAAGATGACCTTGAGTGGCACAGACTTGACAAAATCTCAAACAACGAGAAATCTTCGTCCGAGCCTGTGCAGACGCCCGATGAGCATACTTCTGAAACTGCATCAAGCAGCCAAGAGCAAAGCCTCATGGATGCTATTGATGATGATGCTGCCGAAGCGTTGAACAACAGGACCATGACAATGATAAATCAATGCACAGTCGCTTGATTTCGGAAATGGACAATTATGCACGTTTACCCAAGCTGCGCAAAGACGAATGTCCCCTGTCGTTCTGGAGAACAAATGCTCAGTTCTATCCGCTGCTATCCACTGCTGCCCGGGACATCCTTGCTACACAGGCGACCAACTGTTCCTCCGAACGGGTTAACTTGACTGGCAGCAATCTGATCACGGACAGACGCCACAACCTGTCTAACTACAATGCTGAAACCTTGATTTGGGCACAAAATAATTACGATAGGGTCCTCAGTGTGTTATGAATTTGTGACTCAAACTTTTGACATATTGCCATGATATTGGACTATTGGTCTTTAGTGCCCTACTTTTGAAGCTAAAAACTGATGCTATAGTATTGCAAGTTCCATCCTGATGATGTAAACATTAAAACGATTTAGTTCTTTGTGCTCCAAGTATGGACGTGATCAAGTGCCAGGAAATGGCTCTTTAGTTTTTCAAATAGCTGTTGCAGTGTTCATGTGTTTTAAAGAAAAATTGTTACATGCTAAAATTAAAAGAATGTTATGAATATGCACCCATTATTGCTTCAATAACATGAATAACTGTCTTCTTCTGAATAGGACAAACAGCATCACGATATAGCCTTGGTTGTTGAAAGCGACGTTAAGTTCCAGTGAAACAAACCCAGATTGATTTCTAACACGTTTATGTTTGGTGTCGAATGGTCACATGGACGTTACCAAATCAAGTAAAGCAATGCACAGGGTCCCCTGTCCGGACTAACAGGCTATTACTTTGTTATCAACCAATGAGCGTCGCGATCGCCATCGTGAGCATAATTATGTCCTTTATTTCAATTTGTGACTTATATGTCGCAAATCTTATGACAAATTTTTCATCCACGCCCTATTTAATTTTTAAAATGGAAATTGTTTATACGGCTACCTCGAAAAATGACCAAGTATGTTTCCGTTTCCCGCCAGTTATCACCGCCGGTCTGTTATCCAAAAATGCCAACGATCCTACGGCACCCGAAACAACAATTGTCAGCATATACACGACCACTATTCGATATTCGAGATTCGATTTGATTCGAAATCCTCATTCACATTCGATTCGAGACAAAATTTGATATTCGCAGGTCCCTAATTCACATGTTCAAATACTGTCTGACAATTCAACAGTAGTAGCGTACATTCGAATCCAGGGAGGCACTCTTTCCATTCCGTTATTCAACTTAACGGAAAGAATCCTTCTGTTTGTCCTAGAGCATCGTGTTCTTCTGTCGGTCTGTCATTTTCCGAGTCGTCTGAACGTTCTAGCGGACTCTCTCTCTCAGAAGGGTTGCATGTTGCCGTCAGAATGGACTCTCAACAAGCGAGTATTCAATCAGATCTGCTACCAATGGGATCGTCCAATGATAGACTTGTTTGCAACGCATCTCAACAATCAGTTTGCAGATGAATGTGTCGCCATGCCCAGATCCTTAAGTGTTCGCAGTAGATGCTCTCGCGATCTCTTGGGTCGGAATGATAGGATACACGTATCCTCCAGCTCCGTTGATTCAACAGATATTGCTAAAAATCAAGCTATCTCACTGCAAGATTCTGTTGGTAGCATCTCTGTCGCCCCAGAGACCATGGATAAATCTACTCAGGTGTCTGTTATGGGACATTCCTCAGAAGCTTCCTCCATGGGAGGACCCTCTTTCACAGGGGAAATTGCGCACACTGCATCACAACCCACAAGGTCTCAACCTTCACGTATTTCCGTTGTGCGGTCCTTCCTGCATGGCAAGCAATTTACAGGATGAGCATTTCTTACTGTAGGAGGACCTCCTCTGCTAAATTATGCAGCAAAGTGGAAGGTTTTCTCTCGTTGGTGTAGGGATCATTCAATTGATATCTATGATCCCTCCATTCCAGACATTGCTATTTTTTTGGTCTACTTGTTTGTACCCAGTTAGAGCTATGCGTATTTACAAACGCAGATCAGAGTTTGTCAGAAAGGGACGAAAACGTTTCTTTCTGTCTCTGCTTCCTAATAGACGGGACATCACGGTCCATTCTATTTCTAGGTGGATTCAGTTGCCTATTCATACTGCTTATGAAAGTTTATCTTCAACTCAGCAGTTCGTGCTTAAGATTTCAGCGCACAAAGTTAGAGCGCTGTCTACATCTTGGGCTTATGCTAATAGTATTGTCATTACGGATCTGATGAAGGCTGCATACTGGTCTCAGCTTTCTAAGTTCACTAATTTTTACCTTAGAAATATTGAGTTTATTTCTGGCGACCTTAGATGTTTAGGTCCGTTATCTGTTGCTCAGAATGTCGTCCACTAAACAGTTGCAACTATAGTTATGTAGGCTTTCTGTTCCAGCAGTGATTCTGTCCTGCTGCTCTCTTCATTCTGGGGTGATTGACCCAGAGCAAGGGGAAGGGGGGATGGTGTTCCCTTATATCACCAGCTTTATAATAATAATAATAATATACACATTTATATAGCGCCAAAATTATAGTTCAGAAGATATAGAACCATATTCTAAGGTGCTGTACATGTTACTGAGCTCATGCAAATATACAAACAGAATATATACAGTATCTTACAGTCCAGAACATCACTTATAGGCTTTTTGAAACAGGTATGTTTTGAGATCTTTCTTGAAAAGGTTGACATTTGATAGTCTTTTTAGGTGTTCTGGTAAATTATTCCACAAGTGAGGGCCAGCAAATGAGAATGACCTATCTCCAAATGTCTTACACCTATGTTTTGGAACATGTAGCAGCATTTCACCATCGGACCTCAGGTTGTATTGACACACATTCTTGGTATTAAGGAGTTCTTGTAAGTAGGCTGGTGACATGTTGTTTTGTTTCTTAAAAACTAATAATAAAGTTCTGAAAATTATTCTGTACTTGACTGGCAGCCAGTGCATATCCCTCAGAACAGGAGTGATGTGTTGAGATCGTGATATCCTACATACCACTCAGGCTGATGCATTTAGTACCATCTGCAGGCGAGAGTACTGATATTGTGGAAGGTTGAACAGTAAGGCATTACAATAATCCAAATGTGAAGTTACAAAGGCATGAACTAGGGTTTTTGTTGAGTCTTTGGTGAGGAACTGTCTTATCTGTTTAACTTTGTATAGCCCTCTGAAAGCCTTATTGCACATATTTGTAACATGTCTGTCCATAGACATGGTAGAGTCAAAGAAGGCACCAAGATTACGTACACTGTTACTTGCACTGATGGCAGAATCTCCTACCTTCACTGAATTGATGTCAACTTTAGTGAGTTGTTGTCATGACCCAATTATTAGGAATTCAGTCTTATCATCATTTATCATTAATTTATTTGAAACCATCCATGTGCCAATGTCCAAAATACATGATTCAATAGTTTCTAGAGCTTTAGTTTGATCCTTGATTGATGGTCGAAAAGAGAAATAGACCTGTGTGTCATCAGCATAACCATGGACATCAGGTAGGTGAGATTCAATGATGGTGAACATTTTTGAAATATAGAATAGAAACAGAACAGGACCAAGGCAACTGCCCTGTGGGACTCCACATTCAAGATGGAAGTCTTTTGACAGATTACCGTTTATTGATACACGCTGCTGTCTATTCTTGAGGTATGATGATAGCCAGCTAGCAGCAACACCATTAAGTCCAAAATCAGAATTCATTGTCTCTAGCAGAGTTTTATGACAAACAGTGTCAAAAGCAGCACTAAGGTCTAAAAGAACAAGCAATGTTACCCTTCCAGACTCCATATTAAGGAGGATGTCATTCCGAACCTTGAGTAATGCCATTTCAGTCGAGTGAAATTTTCTGAATCCAGACGTGTTGGCCGGTAACGGAGCATGCACATCACTATGCAACATTAGTTGATCAATTGTGGCTTTTTCACACAGCTTAGAGACGAACGGTAAGTTACTCACTGGTTGGAAGTTTTTAAACACAAGTTCTGCACCTTGTTTCTTCCAGGGTTCGTACGTGGGTCTGGAAAACTGGAAAAAGTATGGAAATTTGGGGCGGTTTGGAAAAGGTCTGGAAAAGGTTTGAAAATATGTGTGTCGAGCCTTGGGGTCTTGAAAAAGTATGGAAATTATTGTTTTTAACAAAGGTGTAATCATTCTGAGTAAAAAGAACCAGCATACAAGAATTATTATTTGTCAACGCCCCGCATTCGATAACAGAAAAATTTGGATCGGAAAACTTTGTGCATTTTCAATGGAATACAACCGAGATATCACAGGTGTTTCAAAGCCGAATGCAGCTCGGAATTACGGAGAATTCCGAAGGTCAAGTCACATGCGCACTGTGTTTTATTGTCTTTGAAATTTCCAACGTGAAGGTAATTTGTTATTGTTGTATTTGTTTATCATGGGGAAGTGTGTTTTTTCTCCGAAATGGGAAACAGACCCTAGATTCAAACAATGGATTTCTCAGGACAAAACTTCGAATAAAAAGGCAATGTGCCCAATATGCAGAAAATCATTTGACGTATCGAATATGGGCGAAGCGGCCCTTCTGAGTCACATGGCAGGTAAAAAACACGCTGCCTTAGTGAAAATGAAACAACAACAAAATCATATGGAAGGATTTTTTTCCGAAGCTACGAGAATAGGTAAGACTCATCTGACACCTGGCAATGATCTTCACGGTGTTTCTTCAAAACAAAAACTTGACGTATTGGAAGTGTCTCACGAACATAGTCATGGAGCCACTGGCACTGGGGGCGTTTCAACCCTTGGAGACTTTGTTACCGACAAGAGTGTTTTAACAGCAGAAATTTACTGGACTTTGAATATGATGGAAAAACAGCATTCTTACAAGAGTTGTCAGGGTGTTTCTGACGTATTTCGCCTCATGTTTCCTGATAGTCAGATTGCTTCAAAATTTTCTTGTTCAGAGACAAAATCACACTATCTTACAACGTTTGATATATTCTGGCACACAGACTGTCTTGTGGTAAGTTAGACGTTTTTACTCTTATGATAAAACAATGTCAAGAAATTTGTATTTAATCTTGAAGTCCATATGCTGTCCAGAACTACCCATTCATATAACAACAAACCAAGTGCTCTCTAAGAGAGAACTTGCTTTATTGTTATATGGGTGGGACACATTCCTTATAGATGTGCGCTGAACACCGTATGAAAACAGATTTTCAGCTGTAGGGATTGTACATTTTCATTGGCTGAATACATACATGTTTGCAGCTAATCAACATGTAGAATCACTGCCAGTTTAGCTACCAGTACCACTTTGTTAGCATATATGTACATGTAGTAATGAACTTTCAAGGGTTGTGGGCCCTAGATTCCACTTGAGACGGTGCCTGTGCCTTCGGCATGATGGTAAATGATGCGATTTGAGTCTGGAAAAATGGTACGTCAGGTCTGGATAAGGTATGGAAAAAGTATGGAAATTTTTGGCCAAAAAAGTGTAAGAACCCTGTTCTTCAGAAGAGGATTAACAATTGCTATTTTCCACGCATCAGGCACATATCCTTCCAGCAGAGACATGTTGATCATTTTTGTGATTACAGGAGCCAAAGAGTCTCCACATGATTTGACAATAGATGTTGGCATTGGGTCGAGTTGACATGAGGCATTTGAGGATTCTTTTATTAATTTGGTTACCTCGTGAATTTCTAAAAGTCGAAAAGTTGAAAGCTCTTTTTCTGATGGTCTCTGTTTGATGTCAGTTTTGTCTACATTTATGTTCTTAATTTTTTCCTGAATTAATTTTATTTTTTGGATGAAGAATTCACCAAATTGATCAGCTAGCTTTGATGGATCATCGTGTGATGGAAATGACACACTTTGTTTTTCTGTACACAGATTTTTAACAACTTTGAACAGTTTTTTCTGTCACCATTACAAGCTTCAACACATGTTGTGTAGTAAGATTTTCTGGCATCTTTTAGTTTGTTGGAGAACTGATTGCGAATAGTCTTATATGCTGCTTCCTCATTGTAAGATTTAGATCTTTCCCGCTCTTGCTTTCGACAATTAGCTTTCAGAGTTCTCAGTTCATTGGTAAACCAGGGTATACTTGGGCGAATAATTAATGTTTTTGTTTTCAGAGGGGCATGCTCATCCAGTAGAAAAAGCAAGGGAATATCTCCTCCTGAGTCAGTAATTCCGAGTCGGTGCTGGGATGGTTTTAAAGTGTAAAGCTAATGTCTATCTCATTTATGTAATATTTTTAAAGTGCAACTCGGTGTGAAGCATTTGTATATGTCACGTGTCATACGAGCGGTAATATAAAATCCTTGGACACTTTTAAATGAGATAAAGAGTCTCATTCTCTGGACTGTCTTTATTTATTGGTTTCCCTTTAAAAAATTAGTATAATGGGTTATACTGGATGTTAATAGAGATCATGGATGTTATTGTGCTCAATTACGGATTGGTAATGTCTTTCTTATTTTGTATAAACAAGAAAGATATATGTAAATCCTGTTTCTCCTTTTCTCCTTGAGGGGATAATTCTGTATATGTAATTGAGCCTATTGGATTTTCCTTTATGCCCCAGGCCCTCCAGCCTTTTTTTTATTCAGCTGAGTCTGGGTCATTGGTACAGTATAAAAATATGAAAAATTTATAGTAATTTATATATTTTTTATATTTGCCAATGACCCAGATGGGGATGGCCCTCCCATGAGTTGGAAACTCATACCTCCCCGCTGATCATATAACATTTACCAGACACTGGTTGTAAGAATGAGGATTTGGCGCCAATTTCGGTGCTTCCTTGACACTGCGCATGCACAATAGGCAAAAGTATGGAGGACCATATAGGACATTAGATTCTTTGATTTGGATGCAAATTTTGGGGATTGGGGGGGGGGGGGGGGGGGGCAAAATTTGTGTTTGGCCCTGAATATGTCAGAGTTAGCACCAGCTAAGTCTGGGTCATTGGTAAGTATAAAAAATATATAAATTAGTATAAATTTTTTCATTTTCATCTGCATTGAAGTCCTAGATATCAATTCGCTCTTGCAGGTATGCTCTCGGGAGAGTAGATTTGATATTTGAACTTGTGTCATGCGCATGGCCTGTAATACAAATGAAGTCTGTAGTACCTGATTTGGGCAGTTGTGGACCCAGCATTACCAATTTGCAGTACCGGTACAGTGTGTGTAATTTAACTAAGGCATTGACCACTAGGCCTAAAAAAGTTAAAAATCTGTTTCTCAGGCTCTCTGGCATTGTCCTTTTGGCTGCCGCATGCTCTCTTTTTAATGCAAATTTAAAAAAATAAAAATTAAATGGTTCAGGTCTGATATTTTACCCAAGCTGATAAAATTGATAAATTTGTCCTATTGAGTGCAACAAGGCTTTGCAATGCTTCAGCATTGCAAAGCCTTCTTGCACTCAAGGGATGAAATGCATCACCACCCATGCTATTCTGAAGATTATGAGGCCGAAACCATAAAACAAACCAAGAAACATGAACTTTTGATGGCAAAGAAATAAGTACAAAAATAAAAAATTAAATTAAAATATGTCTGCCTACATGCAATTTGACAAAAAATGGCCTGAGAAACAGATGATCTACTTTGTGGGGCCCTACTTGTATATTTTATTTATTCACAAATAAATTTCAAAGAAATGAGGTTTTAATAGAATCTCGATTAACTAATATTGCAACTACATCAAAGCATGCCTTCAAGGAACGCATGCCATCTTGATGGAGTAATTGAAATATTTGATCAGTCAAGACTTGAACAAAATGGAATTCATACAGGGTACCCCTCCCCCCCCCCCCCCCCCCCCCCTGGCATCCAGACTATATTTGAGACATTACCAGGTAGCATACATATGTTTGTTGTTTCATTTTTTTCTGAATTGAATTTCAGATATTAGTGAAGAATCAGTACCGCATACATTGAGCCTGATACATCCTAAACTTGAATATCAGCTTCTGTTATGTAAGAAAGTACAACTTATTGATGCTCTTAAGGTATATATCAGCATTTACAACAAACTCTTTTTTTCACATCTTTTGAATAGAATAGAGAATCGCCATTGTTATATGTATATAGAGTTTATGAAAGAATAGAATGTTAATCTTAAATGATCTTGATGAAAATGTTTCATTTTGCAAGCCTTCAATAATGCATAAGGTCCCACCAAGTAGGTCTTCTGTTTCTCAGGCCATATTTTTTATACTATAAACCAATGGCCCAGACTAGCTGGTGCAAACTAAATGTTATTAAGGGCCAAACACAAATTTTGAACCCCCAATCCCCCAAATTTGCTTGCAAAACCGAAAATTAAAGTCCTATCTGGTCCTCCATACTTTTACCCTCCGCGCATGCGCAGCCATCAGGAAGTGACCGAAACTGGCGCCAACATCATTCTTTGTTTGGCCCTTCAGTCAATAACAATGTTCTCACATCTGTGCTTTGAAAATCTACTTTTTGAGGATGCCAGACACAAATCAATGCAAGAATTGGTGGATCCAAGGCTGTTATTGGATGATGGAAGTGAACAATGGTGGTTTCATACATTCAGGGCTGTAACTTTATAATAATTATAAAATTATTTCATGTTTCCCAATTTCGGGACATTCGCCTCATGCCATCATTTTTACAAATGATTTATCCACTGTTTGTTGAGTATTCCTTCCCTATCCTTCCATGAACCCTTCCTGTTAAACTCCTAAGCTTTTTGGCTAATTTTTATTGAAATTTTTTATTAAATTTCTTGGGAGTTTAACGTGTATTACAGAATAATTATTCTTCTTATCCCCATGGTTATGCCCTCACCCTAGGGGTGTTAGGTTGTTTAGTCTTGCATCTTCTATCTGATGTATCGTTTTTTCTTCGTATAAAGATCTAGCTTTGCATCTGGTAGCATCAAATTGGTTATTGACTTTGGGCCTTGTTGTGTGCCTGATGTCTTGTTTCCGGTTTTTCTTTTGATGTTGTTTACATTGACAATGTCCTCAATATGTGTAGTATTTCATATTATACTCTATATAAAAAAATTGGATTTTGTCCACACTTAGGCTATATCGGGATGCCCTTGGGCTCGTAGGTTCCCTTTGGGAACTTAGGCTTTTCTTCAAAATTGAAAAAAATTTTTTTTGGGGGGGTGGGAAATTTAATTTTGATTTCTATTATTCATGTATCTATATATATATATATATGAGTTGTAGAAGTGCTATCGTCTTTAGTCGATGCACTCCGGCGGATTTTTGTCCTACTTGTGTACAGAGGGACTACAAATGTTGGAGACTGGTGTCGCAGTAAGTTGCTGGCGGTGAGGATCCTATGCGGGGCCTCTTCCGCGATATAATATATATTTTTATACTGTACCAATGACCCAGACTTAGCTGGTGCTAACTCTAACAAAACCAGGGCCAAACACAAATTTTGCCCCCCAATCCCCAAAATTTGCATCCAAAACAAAAAGAAATCATGTCCTAAAGGACCTCCATACTACGCCTCTACTGCGCATGCGCAGTGACGCAGACGTCCCGAAATTGGCGCCAATTATCATTCTCTGTTTGGCCCTTCATCAGTCAACATCTCACTGATCTTTGTGCTTGTAAATCTCAGTTTAAAGGATGCCAGACACATAATTATTGGAGAAATGGTGGTTCTAAGGAGGATATAGAAGGAGGAGAGGAAAAAGGAGTGACAGAAAATAATCAGGGCTGTAACTTAAAAATTTTTAATGAAATTATGTTAAGTTGCCTATTTTCGAGGCATGGGCCTGTTGTTGTCATTCTTGTTATAAAGTTGCACTGCTTTTTCAGTGTTTCCTCTCTCCTGGTCTTCTAAGTCCCCCCCTTGCTATTCTCCCATGCTTTTGGCATATTTTTGAGAAAGATCATTTCTAAATTCTCTTGGGAGAATTAGCTTGATTACAGAATGAATTCTGTTATTTTCCCCATGTTTACGTTTTCACCCATGGGTGTTTAAACGTTGTGTTCTGCATTTACCATCTGATGTTCTGCAGATTCTCCCCTGGGAGTCTCTGTTTTACATCAGATAGTGTGTAATTTTGATGACTGATTTCGGGCCAGTTTTGTCAGTGCCTGGAGTCATGTTTTCTGGTGTTTTTACACTATTTGTTTACATTGGCAACAGTCTCTTTTGAGGGGGGCTGTTTGCCTTTGGAGTAGTTTATCTCACTATAAGATACATTATTATTATCCGTAAGTGTTGCATTAATTATTTAATATAATTTTAAATTTTTGACCACACTTAACCTTGGGATCCATTGGGGCTCAACGTTACTTTTCAGAAACTTGGGCTTCGCTGAAAAAATATTTTTCAAAAATTATTTTGATTTTCAATTGTTTTTTCATTATTAATGGATCATGTTATTATGTATCTTTGTGTTTAGGGGTTGGTGCGAGTACTAGGACTTGTTGTTGACTTTTCACAATGAAAGGTTATTGTTCAAATTGTAATAGGAAGAAATCTTCCTCTGACTTTCATGATCATTGTATTAATTGTAGTCAGTGTACTCGCACTAACTCCTGTTCAATATGTCAATATTGGGATGACAAACATTGGAAACGTGTGTCATGATATGTTGTTAGTGGAGAGAGGGCTATGCCGGCCCTTTCTCCGCAGGGTCACTCTACTCCATCAGTTTCTATTTCAGAGGAACAAGAACAGGGTGATGTTTCCATGTTATCTTCCGCAAGTGCGCTTCCGTCGTCACAATTGAATGCAGAGCTAGCGGCAAAAGTGCTTATGGAGATACGACAGTTGCCTAAGAGGTCCCTAGTAGGATCGACGGCGCTGTCGTCCGCTAGCTCGCCCGGTGTAGCGTCCATTCACCGAATGGTTCGGCAGCCGGGTTCGTCCAATGCGGTCCAGGAGGAAATGTTGGGTGATGCGAGCACTATAAACATTCAAGGTGCACACCCAGTGACGACGGATAGTAGGAGAGATCGGAGGAAGCCTTCTAGTCCGGTTCCTAGCTCGTCCAGGTCCATCCGGACTGCGAGCGAGAGAGGCCCCTCTCTCGTACAACAACATCTGGGACCAGATGTTGTGGTACAAAATGTGTTGTTAGCGGAGCACACGTCCGTCGCTCAGGACGCTCCGTTGTATAGGCAGTCCGCTGAGACTGCTCAGGCTTCTTCTTCCTCTCACCAGCGCACACGACCGCACCTTGGCTACGTGACCGCCGATATTTTACCAGCTTCGCCGACCAGGGATTCTTCGGCAACCAGGTCACGCCATCCGGTAGCCAGGGACACGAGGCCGGTTGACTCCGGATGTTCGCATCGGAAGAGTATGTGGGAGTCACTGGATGCGGAGCTGCCCTCGGCGAAGCAGCGAAAGACTCCGCCTCCGCAGGCCTCGATGTCGGACGTGCTTGCTCAAATAGCACAACTTATCGCAGCATCCCAGCAACCGACAGAAACGGTGTCGGATCGGGAATTATCCAACGGCGCTGGGTCGGTACGCTCCGCCAAAGCATCGGGTGCGGACGACCGGGAGCATCATGAGGTCCGACCGGATGGTGAAAGGGATACGGATGAATTGGAGTTATCCCTTTCGGAACAACATAAAGCTGCCGTGGACTTCATCCGGCACTTTCTTCCTCAGGTTGTTCCGTCGGGCCAGACTGCTGCGGTACCGGACAAGAGAATTATAGTGTCATTGGACACTGATTTCTTCGAGCGGTTCAAGGACATTGCTCCTGAGTTTCCGTCTCAGTCCAATAATGTCACAAGGGCATTTGAATTATTGAACAACGCTATATTCAAGCTTGCTTCCAGAACAGGAAAAGCGGGTGTCTTGTCCGCCAATGCTCTTAACCTGCCTTTCATTAATGCAAGGAATAAATTCAATATGGCAGGACAGGGTATCCCGAGAGTTCCTCTGCGTATGGACGACGAGGCGGAAGACTTAGAATTATCATTACCGTCGTCTACGTCTATCCCAACCGCGGTGTTGGATACGACTATTTCGTCTAACAGAGCCAATTTAGATGCTTTATCTTACGCAGACCACCTTACAAAGGCGTTATCACTGCGTCTTCAAGGGAAAGAACTCCAGGATGTTCAATCCTCTTTAAGACTTCTTTCAAGGGCAGTAGCTTATTCCACGTGTAACTCTGCCCTTTCAGTGGCAAACTTGGAGTTGGTTAGACGTGACGCAGCCCTAGCTACATCCACACTCGTGGATAGTAAGGTGAAGAACTCTCTCAGAGTCGCTTCGGTCTCCGGAGAACTTCTCTTCGACGGCAAGCTTTCTGCAATTTACGATAAAATTACTAAGAAAGCTTCGGATTCTCTGCTGTTTAAGTCTGCTTCTAAGAAGTCGGACACGGCAGATAAGAGTAAGACAGGCACTTCTGGGTCTAATGCGCCCAAGAGAGGTTCCTATAGAGGTTCCGGTGCGTCCTCTTGGTCTTATTCAAGAGACCGTCAAGGCAGCGACTCACGTGCGGGACGTCCTTCGGGCCGGGACAACCGGTCGGACGCCCCGAGGTCGACGGGACGAGGTGAGGGTCGTGTAGGATGTGGTTTCTCCTCCCGCAGGCCTCGCAGGTCCAGGAGGTGATGGCTTCAACCTCTATCGCGTTCCGGTTGGCGGAAGGTTGTCGAGTTTTTCACAAGAGTGGGTGTCGATTACGGACGACCCTTGGGTGAGAGGGGTGATTTCGGAAGGTCTGAAAATATCCTTCAAACGAAAGCCTCCATTAACTCGAAGTCCAAAATGGACTCAACTTCCGTCAAATCCGCAGAAAAGAGACGCTCTGTTATCAGAGGTGCAGTCTCTTTTAATGAAGAACGCGGTAGAGGTCATAGAAAACCAGGAAACACCGGGATTCTACAGCCATCTGTTTCTGGTTCCGAAACCAGATGGCTCGTTCCGTCCAGTCATAGATTTGATCTGGATAAACAAGCTGATCGTCGCTCCAAGTTTATATGGAGACGATTCGATCGGTCAGAGCGAGTATTCGGTTGAACGATTATGCAACAAGCTAAGATTTCAAAGATGCATACATTCACGTCATGGCACATCCGACATTCAGAAAGTATCTACGCTTCGCAGTCCTAGGAGTGGTGTATCAATTCCGGGCAATGTGCTTCGGATTGAACCTGGCACCCTGGGCTTCACTCGGGTAATGAACTCGGTAATGATGTATTTCCGAGCTCATTCGTCTGCGGTAACGTCGGCCTACCTGGACGACATTCTTCAGAGGTACGGCAACGAGTTAACGCTTCAGAACGATGTGCAGAATCTGCTTCTATTGCTCCGATGTCTCGGTTTTATAATAAACGAGGAGAAGTCGGATCTGGTGCCGTCCAAGTCATTCACACATCTGGGAATGAGCTTCGAGACGCACAACAATCTTGTTTGTCTGCCGTTAACCAGAGCGAAATTAGTCAGTTGTTACGCTCGCTATTGTCTTCATGCAGACAAAGTCACAGCGAGGGAGTTCATGAGACTGATAGGTCTGTGCGGAGCCGCTGCGGATCTCATTCTGATGGGGCGGTTACGCACTCGTCCTCTCCAAATTTTCTTGACTCAGAATTGGAGTGTGAAAATTCATTCGCTCGACATAGACGTTCTCTTGTCAGATCAAGTGAAACGAGAGATTCAGACTTGGGCAAACATTCAGTGGTTAACTCAGGGTGTTCCGTTGCAGTTGCCGGATCCGAGTTTTACCATTATGACGGATGCCAGTCAAACAGGTTGGGGTGCAACATTGATCCCAACGGATTCGAGATGCCAGGGTCTTTGGGATCCACAATTCCTAGGCAAGCACATAAACATGAAGGAAATGATGTCAGTTTGGCTTGCGTTACGTCATTGGATGGACATTATTTACAAAGCTCATGTCCAAATCCTGTCCGACAATACGACAGTAGTGGCGTATATACGGAACCAGGGAAGCACTCATTCAGTTCCGTTATTCAACCTAACGGAAAGAATCCTTCTGTTTGCTCTAGAACATCAAGTTCTGCTTTCGGTCCGTCATATACCGGGTCGTCTGAATGTACTAGCAGACTCCCTTTCAAGAAAGGGTCGCTTGTTGCCGTCGGAGTGGACTATCAACAAACAAGTATTCAATCAGATTTGCTACCAATGGGAACGGCCAATGATAGACTTATTTGCGACACATCTCAACAATCAGTTGCAGACGTATGTGTCTCCATGTCCGGATCCAAGAGCATTTGCAGTAGACGCTCTGTCGATCCCTTGGGACGGAATGATAGGATATGCGTATCCTCCAACGCCGTTGATTCAGCAAGTATTGCTAAAAATAAAACAATCTCAATGCAAGATTCTGTTGGTAGCATCTCTGTCTCCACAGAGACCGTGGATAAATCTACTCAGGTGTCTGTTGTGGGACCTATCGCGAAAGCTTCCTCCACGGGAGGATCTTCTTTCGCAGGGGAAACCGCGTCAACTTCATCACAACCCGCAAGGTCTCAACCTTCACGTTTTTCCGTTGTGCAGTCCTTCTTGCATGGCAAGCACTTTACAGGACGAGCAGTGGACGCAATTTCTAACTGTAGGAGGACCTCCTCTTCACTAAACTATGCGGCTAAGTGGAAGGTCTTTCGTCGTTGGTGTAGGGATTATTCTGTTGATATTTTTTATCCCTCCATACCAGACATTGCAAACTTTCTAGTATACTTGTTTGACGAAATCAAACTGCAGCCTGTTACTATTAAGGGTTATAGGTATATGTTATCTGATACCTATGCACATCATGATAGTTTACAAATTGGATCTAATGTCTCTTTATCTAAGTTAGTTAGAAACTTCTCGATAAATAGACCCAGAACTCTTAGGTTAATTCCTAAGTGGAATTTAGCTTGGGTTCTTCTTAAACTGAAGGAAAAGCCATTTGAACCTCTTGGAACAGTAGATTTCAAATTTTTGTCTTATAAGACAGCTTTTCTCTTAGCTTTCTCTTCTGCTAGAAGAGTCAGTGAGCTTCATGCACTGTCGGTGGATGATTCTCACTATCGTAGTGTCGGGAACACTATCACCTTCACTACTAATGTGGGATTTTTAGCTAAGAATCAGGCTCCTAATAAATATCCGGAACCTATTGTTATTAAGGCCCTTCCGTCTTCAGACAGGCGTAGGCCTTTACTCTGTCCTGTTAGAGCATTACGTATTTATAAACAGAGATCTCAGTTTATCAGAAAGGGACGGAAACATTTCTTTCTGTCTCTGATGCCTAATAGAAAGGACATTTCAGTCCATTCTATTGCTAGATGGATTCAATTAACTATCCATACTGCTTATGAAAATTTATCTTCTTCTCAGCGGTCTGTGCTTAAGATTTCGGCTCATGAAGTAAGAGCTCTTTCTACATCTTGGGCTTACGCAAATAGTATTGCTATTACAGATTTAATGAAGGCTGCTTATTGGTCTCAGCCATCCACATTCACAAATTTTTATCTCAGAAATATTGAGTCCATTTCTGGAGACCTGCATTGTTTAGGTCCGTTATCTGTTGCTCAGAATGTCGTCCACTAAACAGTTGCAACTATAGTTATGTAGGCTTTCTGTTCCGGCAGTGACTCCATCCGGCTGCCCTCTTCGCTCTGGGCTATTTGACCCAGGGCAAGGGGAAGGGGGAGGGGGGAGGGTGTTCCCTTAGGTCACCTGCTTTATAGTGAAAAGCAAGGGAATTCCTCCTCCGAAGTCAGTATTTCTGAGTCGTTTCCGGGATGGTTTTAAAGTGTAATATTAATGTTAAAAATTCATTCATGTCATGTTTTTAAAGTGTAGCTCGGTGTGAAGCATTTGTATACGTCAAGTGTCAAACGGGCGTTAATATACAATCCTCGGACACTTTTAAAGAATATAAAGAGTCTCAATTCTCTGGACTAACTTTATTTATTGGCTTACTTTAAAAATAATTAGTATAAAGGGTTATACTGGATGTTAATAGAGAACATGAATGTTATTATGCTCAATTATGAAGGGTATTGTATCTTTCTAATTTATCATAAAATAAGAAAGATACATGTAAAGCCTAATACTCCTTTTCTCCTTGAGGGGTTGACTCTATATTATATAGTTGAGCTTATTGGATTTTCCTCTATGTCCTAGGCCCTCCAGCCTTTTTACTATTCAGCTATGTCTGGGTCATTGGTACAGTATAAAAATGTTAAAAAATTTATAGTAATTTATATATTTTTTATACTTACCAATGACCCAGACGGGGATGGCCCTCCCAAGAGTTGGGAACTCATACCTCCCTGCTGAGTACATAGCGCTGACCAGGCACTGCTTGCAAGAATGGTGATTGGCGCCAATTTCGGAACGTCCTTGACACTGCGCATGCGCAGTAGGGGCAAAGTATGGAGGTCCTTCAGGACATGATTTCTTTTGGTTTTAGATGCAAATTTTGGGGATATATAAATTACTATAAATTTTTTAACTTTTCAGTTTCTTTTTTTCAGAGGAACAGGAACATGGTAATGATACTGTGACATCCATCCAAGTGTGTTACCGTTGTCGCGCTCGGTTGAGCTATAGAGGAAAAAGAGCTAGCTGCAGGGTGCTCATATATAAGCAAATGATCCTTGCTAGCAGCTAACTCGACCAATGAAGCGGTTACTCTGTCCTGGGAGCCGTAACACCGGGTAAGTCCATTGCGGTCGAGGGAAAAATAAAGGCTCACCCAGCGACGACAGAAATAGGGAGGAATAGGGAGGAAGTTGGCAAGTTTCTTTTAGGGAGGCTCGGCGAGGTCTAATAAGACCGCGACCAGGAGTGGGGCCAAATGTTGTTTTGCGAAACTTGCATGAGCCGGAGCATACGTCCACCCGTCTCTTGGGACGCTCCATCTAGTCTGCAGCCAGGGTCGGCTTCAGTCAGGACTTCCTCCACTACATTACAAAAGCCGGAACCAAGTTTTCTTTTTGGGAGGCTCGGCCAGGTCTGATGAGACCGCAAGCGGGAGAGGTCCCTCTCTAACCCAACAACATTTGGGGCCAAATGTTGTTTTGAGAAACTTGTAAGAACGGAACATACGTCCAACCACTGCTCGGGATGCTCCATCAAGTCTGCAGCTGGGGTCGGCTTCAGTCACAGCTTCCTCCACTACATTATTAGTCCCCTATCGGCATCGTCGGAGGGGACTATAGGTTTGTACTCTGTCCATCCGTCAGTCCGTCAGTATGTCAGTCTGTCAGTCTGTCAGTCACACTTTAGTTTTCCAGACTTTTTTTGGAAATGCTTCAACTGAATGATTTCATTTTTGGTAACCTACTATAGAACGATGACTTACAGATCAAGTTTGAGTTTCATGCTGATTGAATTATTCTTGTGTGAGTTATGGCCCTTGCAAATATGGAAAATGTCAGTCACACTTAAGTTTTCCGGACTTTTTTGGAAATGCTTCAACCGAATGATTTCATTTTTGGTTACCTACTATAGAACGATGACTTACAGATCAAGTTTGAGTTTCATGCTGATTGCATTATTCTTGTGTGAGTTATGGCCCATGGAAATATGGAAAAGCACCAAAATATCAGTATTTTTATACTGTACCAATGACCCAGACATAGCTGGTGCTAACTCTTAAAATATAGGGCCAAACACAAATTTTGCCCCCCAATCC
Source organism: Pictodentalium vernedei (assembly GCA_031216915.1). Lineage (NCBI taxonomy): Eukaryota > Metazoa > Mollusca > Scaphopoda > Dentaliida > Dentaliidae > Pictodentalium > Pictodentalium vernedei. The sequence continues at coordinate 350,072,553 of CM062297.1, read as the reverse complement.
CCAAAATTTGCATCTAAAACCAAAGAAAACATGTCCTGAATGGCCCTCCACACTTCACCTCTACTGCGCATGCGCAGTGTCAAGGACCTTCCGAAATTGGCGCCATTAATCATTCTAAGTTTGGCCCTTCATCAGTTAACATCTGACTGATCTTTGTGCTTGTAAATCTCAGTTTAAATGATGCCAGACACATAAATATTAGTGAAATGGTGATTCTAAGGAGGATAGAGAAGGAGGAGAGGAAAAATGTGTGACAGAATATTATCAGGGCTGTAACTTAAAATTTTTTAATGAAATTATGTTAAGTTACCTATTTTTGAGGCAGCAGCCATTTTGTTGTCATTCTGATTATTTAGTTACACTGATATTTTTATACTGTACCAATGACCCAGACATAGCTGGTGCTAACTCTTAAAATATAGGGCCAAACACAAATTTTGCCCCCCAATCCCCAAAATTTGCATCTAAAACTAAAGAAAACATGTCCTGAAAGGCCCTCCACACTTCGCCCCTACTGCGCATGCGCAGTGTCAAGGACGTTCCGAAATTGGCGCCATTTATCATTCTAAGTTTGGCCCTTCATCAGTTAACATCTGACTGATCTTTGTGCTTTTAAATCTCAGTTTAAATGATGCCAGACACATAAATATTAGTGAAATGGTGATTCTAAGGAGGATAGAAAAGGAGGAGAGGAAAAGAATGTGTGACAGAATATTATCAGGGCTGTAACTTAAAATTTTTTAAGGAAATTATGTTAAGTTACCTATATTTTTATACTGTACCAATGACCCAGACATAGCTGGTGCTAACTCTTAAAATATAGGGCCAAACACAAATTTTGCCCCCCAATCCCCAAAATTTGCATCTAAAACTAAAGAAAACATGTCCTGAAACGCCCTCCACCCTTCGCCCCTACTGCGCATGCGCAGTGTCAAGGACGTTCCGAAATTGGCGCCATTTATCATTCTAAGTTTGGCCCTTCATCAGTTAACATCTGACTGATCTTTGTGCTTTTAAATCTCAGTTTAAATGATGCCAGACACATAAATATTAGTGAAATGGTGATTCTAAGGAGGATAGAAAAGGAGGAGAGGAAAAGAATGTGTGACAGAATATTATCAGGGCTGTAACTTAAAATTTTTTAATGAAATTATGTTAAGTTACCTATTTTCAAGGCAGCAGCCATTTTGTTGTCATTCTGATTATTTAGTTACACTGTTTTTTCAAGTGTTTTTCCTCTCTCCCTGTCCTTTAAGTTCCCCCTTGCTATTCTCCCATGCTTTTGGCATAGTTTCTGTAATTATTATTACTAAAATTTCTTGGGAGTTTTAGCTGTATAACAGAATGAATTCTGTTCTTTCCCCATGTTTACGTCTTCACCTACGGGTGGTTAGGCGTTGTGTTCTGCATCTACCATCTGATGTTCTGCAGTTTCTTCCCTGGAAGTCTCTGTTTTGCATCAGATGGTGTATTTTTGGTAACTGATTTCGGGCCTGGGTGCCTGGAGTCTTATTTTAGTGTTTTTACACTCATTGTTTACATTTACAACAGCCCTCTGTGTGAGGGGGGGATTTCTAAATAATAATATTTTTATTCTGTACCAATGACCCAGACATAGCTGGTGCTAACTCTTAAAATATAGGGCCAAACACAAATTTTGCCCCCCAATCCCCAAAATTGCATCTAAAACTAAAGAAAACATGTCCTGAAAGGCCCTCCACACTTCGCCCCTACTGCGCATGCGCAGTGTCAAGGACGTTCCGAAATTGGCGCCATTTATCATTCTAAGTTTGGCCCTTCATCAGTTAACATCTGACTGATCTTTGTGCTTTTAAATCTCAGTTTAAATGATGCCAGACACATAAATATTAGTGAAATGGTGATTCTAAGGAGGATAGAAAAGGAGGAGAGGAAAAGAATGTGTGACAGAATATTATCAGGGCTGTAACTTAAAATTTTTTAATGAAATTATGTTAAGTTACCTATTTTCAAGGCAGCAGCCATTTTGTTGTCATTCTGATTATTTAGTTACACTGTTTTTTCAAGTGTTTTTCCTCTCTCCCTGTCCTTTAAGTTCCCCCTTGCTATTCTCCCATGCTTTTGGCATAATTTCTGTAATTATTATTACTAAAATTTCTTGGGAGTTTTAGCTGTATAACAGAATGAATTCTGTTCTTTCCCCATGTTTTCGTCTTCACCTACGGGTGGTTAGGCGTTGTGTTCTGCATCTACCATCTGATGTTCTGCAGTTTCTTCCCTGGAAGTCTCTGTTTTGCATCAGATGGTGTATTTTTGGTAACTGATTTCGGGCCTGGGTGCCTGGAGTCTTATTTTAGTGTTTTTACACTCATTGTTTACATTTACAACAGCCCTCTGTGTGAGGGGGGGATTTCTAAATAATAATATCTTTATGTTATTTTAATCATAACTAGATACATTATTATTGTTCGTAAGTGTTGAATAAATTGTTTAAAATATTTTTAAAATTTTTGTCCACACTTAGGCTTGGGATCCATTGAGGCTCAACGTTACTTTTCAGAAACTTGGGCTGTTCTGAAAAAATATTTTTTCAAAATATTTTGATTTCAATTATTTTTTCTATATTAATGGATCATATTATTATTATGTATTTTGATTGCCAGGGGTTAGTGCGAGTACCAGGACTTGTTTTCTTTTCACATTGAAAGGATATTGATCAATTGTTTTAAGAGGAAGTCTTCCTCTGACCTTATTATCATTCTATATGTGGTCAGTGTACTCGCATTAACTCCTGTTCTGTATCGTATGATTCGATGACAATATGGGAAGCGTATGTCACGGTATGTTGTTGGGGATTTGGACACTCCGGTCCTTTCCCCGCAGGGTCACTCTACTTTATCAATTTCTATTTCAGACGATCAAGATTAGGGTGATGTATCTGTGATGTCTTCCAACAGTGTGCCTCCGTCGTCACAATTAATGAAGGGCTAGCGGAAAAGTGCTCATGTAATACGCCAATTGCCTAAGAGGACCCTAGTAGGTTCGACGGCCTTTGACGTCCGCTAGCTCGCCCGGTGTAGCGTCCATTCACCGAATGGTTCGGCAGCCGGGTTCGTCCGTTGCGGTCTAGAAGGAATTTTGGGGTGATGCGAGCACTATAAAATTTACTTAATGCACACCCAGTGACGGCGGATCGGAGGGAGAACGGAGGAAGCCTTTTAGTCCGGTTCATAGCTCGTTCCGGTCCATCCGGACGGCAAGCGAGAGAGGCCCCTCTCTCGTTCAACAACATCTGGCCCCAGATGTTGTGGTACAAATGTGTCGTTAGCAGAGCATACGTCCGTCGCTCGGGACGCTCCGTTGTATAGGCAGTCCGCTGAGACTGCTAAGGCTTCCTCTTCTCGTCAGCGCACACGACCGCACCTTGGCTGCGTGACCGCCGATATATTACCAGCTTCGCCGATCAAGGATTCTTCGGCGACCAGGTCACACCATCCGGCAGCCAGGGATTCGAGACCGATGGACTCCGGACGTTCGCATAGGAAAAGTATGCGGGAGCCATCTGATGCGGAGCTGCCCTCGGCGAAGCAGCGATAGACTGCGCCTCCGCAGGTCTCGACGCCGGACATTCTTGTGCACATAGCACAGCTTATCGCAGCATCCCAGCAGCCGACAGAAACGGTGTCGGATCGAGAATTATCCGACAGCGCTGGGTCGGTAGCCGGGGACTCGAGGCCTGCAGACTCCGGACGTTCGCATAGGAAGTGTGCGGGAGTCAACGTACACGGAGCTTCCAGCGGCAATGCATCGTAAGTCCGCTACTGCACAGGCCTCGGGAACGGACGTGCTTTCCTTAATAGCACAGTTTATCGCAGCATCCCAGCATCAACTGAATCTGTCGCATATATTTTATCCGACGATGCTGGGTTGGGACGCTCCGCGGAAGCGGGTACGGACGTCCGAAAGTTTCATCCGGTCCGACGGGATACCGAAAGGGATTCAGTGGATTTCAAGCTTTCCCTTTCGGAACAACATATGCTGCGATGCCGGATAAGAAACTGATAGTGTCGGTGGACTTAGAAATTTTTTGGTTCGGTTCAGGGACATCGTCCCTCAGTTCCGACATAGTCCAATAATGTCACACAAACTTTCGAATTATTGAACGACGCTATATATATTATTATTTTATGCTTGCTATCCAAGCATTTCTGGTTTCTTGTTCGAAGAGTTATAGAGATGTCTTTCAAAAGTGTGCCTCTGTCGTCATAGTTAATGAGGAGTTAGCGGCAATAAGTGCTCATGGAATATGTCTATCGCTTACGGAGTGACATTCGCTAGCTCACCCGGTGTAGCGTACATTCATCGAATGGTTCAGCTGCCGGGTTCGTCCGTTGCGGTCTAGGAAGGAGATTTGGGTGATGCGAGCACTTTAATTACTTTAGTACTCACCCAGTGACGGCAGATTGAGGACAGATCGGAGGAAGCCAACAACATAGGGGACCGCATGTTGTGGTTCAGATATTTTACATTCGGAGCATATGTCCGTTGCTCGGGACGCTCTGTTATATTGACAGTCCGAGAGACTGTCTTTAATGCTTCCTCATCCTCACAGCAGGGCACACGACCGCACATTGGCTACGTGACCTCGAGTATCCGATCAGTTTCGGCATTCAGTGATTCCACAGCGAATAGGTCGCGCCATCCGGTAGCCAAGGGACACGAGGCCTATACACTCCGTTCGCTCGCATATTGGAAGTATGCACGGGGTAACGATCTCGGAGCTTCCTGCGGCAATGCATCGTAAGACCGCTGCTCCTCAGGCCTCAGTGACGGACGTGCTATCCGAGTTAGCACAGTTGTTTCGCAGCATCCCAGCAATTGACGGTTTCTCGGTCGAATCAGGAATTATCCGACGGCACTGGGTCGGTGCGGTCCGCGGTTGCATCAAGCTACGGACGACCGAACGCTTTATAGGGTCCGACAGGATGGCGAAAGGGATTCGAAAGATTTCGAGTTTTCCCTTTAGTAGTATCGGAAGATGCCTTTCATATCTTCTGGCATTTCTTCCAGTGATTATTTTTCGGACTTCATTGCTGCGATCTTGGATAAGAGACTTATAGCGTCATTGGACTCGGTTTTTTCGATCGGTACAGGGACTTTGTCCCTGACTTACCGACGCAGTCCAATATTGTCATTACAACATGTGTTTTATTTTTCGACGCTATATATTTATATATATATACAAGCCTGCTACTAAGCATGATAGTTTAGTTTCTTGTCCGCGTGGCTCATTTCTGCCATTTTATCTTTTTTACACATAGTTTATTTTGGCAGAGCAGGGCATACCGAGAGTTCATATGCGTCTAGACGGTGTGATTAAAGACTGCATATATTCTTTTTCGCCGTTTATGTCTTTTCCAATTTCAATGTTGGGAACGACATTATGTATAGTAGACTTAACTTAGACGCTTTATTATACGTAATCCGCCTTACTGAGGCGTTATCATTACGTCTTCAAGAAAAGATTTACGGGATATTATTCTCAATGTAATTTCTTTTGAGGGCAGTAGTTTGTTCACGTATAACTCCGCCCTTCAGTGGCTGATTGGAGTTAGTTAGACGTGATGCAGCCCTAGCTACATCCACGCGTGGATAGTAGGTTAAGAACTCTCTCAGAGTCGCTTCGTTCTCGGAGGAGCTTCTCTTCGACGGCAACTTTCCGGCAATCCATGAATTGCTTGATTTTTACATTCTCTTGTCTATCTAGTGTTACAAGAGATTCAGACTGGGGCAAACATTCGGTGGTTGACTCAGAGAGTGCCGCCGCAGTTGCCGGACCCGAGTGTGGCTGTTATGACGGTTGCCAGTCAAACAGATTGGGATATATACTGATCCCTACGGATTCGAAGTGCCAGGGTCTTTGGGTTCCGCAGTCTTTTAGCTATCAGTTTAACTTCCGCAGAATAATGTTTTTTAGGCTTGCTTTATGTCATTGCATGAACATTATTCAGAAACGCATGCCCAAATTCCTGTCCTTTAATTCGACAGTAGTGGCGTATCTCCGGAACCAGGGAGGCACTCTTTCGTTTCCGTTATTCAATTTAATGGAAAGAATCCGTCTGTTGGTTATAGTACACCAAGTTCAGTTTTGATCCGTCATATTCTGGGTCGTCTGATTGTTTTATCGCACTCCCGTTCTCTTACGGGTCGCTTGTTGCTGTCAGAATGGACTCTCAACAAACAAGTATTCAATCAGATTTGCTATCTATGGGAGCGCCCAATGATGTTTTATTTATGACACATAGCGGGGGAGGAATTCGTCACATACAGGTGAATTGTGCACTTGGTGATACCTTCTTGAAATTTGGCACACTGTTAGTGTAGGCTATGAGGTTCTCAAAAACGATCGGCTACAAGTTGACACCGACCGGTGGCGACCAGTAGCGGCACAATCCAAAATGGCCGCCAGCGGCTGAAGGGAACCTCCTTTTCGACGGTCTACCGACTATACATCCGATTGTAAGGGCGCGAAAGTGAACTCTGATCCACGCACGTGTTGGAAACAGACGTGGGAGATGATGTAGAATAAAACGAGATTCTCTATACGGACGCATCAATTTCTTGGAACTTGAAAAGAGCGTTGTTTCTCCGGGATCAGCGTCATTCAGGCAAACCTGAATGACGCTGATCCCGGAGAAACAACGCTCTTTATGAAGCAGTCTCTTTGCCATACAATCTCTTGTTTGGCGTAATTCCGCAAGCAATTCTGATTTGTCTGTCGAAATTAATTCGAGAACGCGATTGTTCACAAAAATCATTCACAGAATGAGTGAGAATCCTCTTCGTGTACGGACTAGTACTGACTGGGAACGTTGTTGCTTTTGCCAGCAAGACAGTTCCAAGAAATTGATGCGTCCGTATAGAGAATCTCGTTTTCATGACGCCTATAAAGCTATTGAGGAAGACATAACGCGCTTCCTAGATAATGGCGTTGAGCTTCCATATAATTTGACCATTGATTGTTTGATGAGAGAGAGTGATGAGTGTATGTCGATGTCACTGTTGACGAATAAGGCAATATATCATAAGACATGCCGTGACAGTATTCGGACTCACATCGTACAGCGCGTGCTACACAAGCGAGAGCGAAATGAGGCAGTGGCATCCTGCTCCACGCTGAGTCCTAAAAGAACACGGACAAGTTTTGAATCTGGCTGTGACAGGAAACTGCCCCAGTGTGTTTATTGTCACAAACGCGAAGGTGACAGCAGTGAGCCTATTTGCAGATCAATGTCTGATAACAATAAACTCAAAATTATGGCAAAGGAAGCCGAGAACTGGGTTGTTTTTTCTCGGGTCAATGCAGCATTTGATTCCGCTGCTAGTGATCTTTACTATCACAAAACCTGTTATTGTAAGCTTGCCAATGAAGCACGAGCGGCTAAATCTAAAAAGTCGAAGAACGCCGAACATTCCGCGTCAGGCCTGCCCTATGACCCTCTCGTTATGGCAGAGCTCATAACATTTGTTGAACACAACGATTCCGCGATGAAGCTTGTCGATCTCAAGAATCTGTACAGTCGGAGGTTGAAGCAAGTCGGTTCTGATTGGCTTAGTGAAGAAATACATTCCACTCGATTCAAAGAACATTTGTTGCAGAAATTGGGCGATGGCTGGGACGCCTTCACACAGGGTAGAGATGTGTTTATTTCAAGTAGGTTTCGAGTTGGCTCCTTGTTGTCCGAATCTTTAACTCGTATAGTGTCTGAGGAAGAGGCAAAAAAGATAGTTGATGTGGGTCTTCTTCTGCGTAAACACATACTCATATCTCAAGCTCCTTTCACGGGATCATTTTCATCTTATTGCTTGAGCGAGCCTGTACCCAACTCACTCCTGACTCTTCTTAGAGTTCTACTTGAGGGCACATGTAGTATACAGAACTTAGGCGATGATGAGACTGTTAATGCCAAGACTCGAGTGGCTTGTACTATTTCACAGATGTTGATCAGCAATTCAGCGAAACGCTCCGAACATGCACAAAATGTTCACCAGAGACGTGACAGAGAAACTCCAATGCCTCTTTATGTGGGTTTGAAGTTGCATGCCCATGATCGTATGAAAAATCTTATCAGAGATTTTCATCAAATGGGACTCTCTGTCTCTTATGATCGCGTAATGGATGTTCGCAGGAGTTTCGCGAGAGCTGTTTCACTGCGGTTCAAGAACGAAGGTGTTGTAGTCCCAGCTAACTGCAAACGTAATGTTTTCTCGATAGGAACCACTGATAACATTGATGTATCTGGTAGATCTGATATGCATGGTACGTCCATCACACTCATTGGTCAACTGAGCAGGGACAATGTGGGTACTGATCCCCCACCACTGAGTTTAGATGTTCCAGAAGACACACAAATTGAACTCCCAGACGACTATGCATTTGTTCCTTTCGTTGAAGACTTTGGTGGGGACATCAGGCTTGAATCTCCAGATGAATGTAATGTACGGCCCAATGAATATGCAGATTTGAACGTGGGAGAGAATGACTGGTTGTCTCATGTGTCACAGATCAGCAATAAAGGGAAGGTTGATGGCAGCTGGCAGCTTGATGAAGTCCCTGTGACCTTTTCAGGCTTCTTTTCAAAACATGAAGATCAAGACAATGTCAAACCTCGTGCAGTTATTGGGGTATTCCCTGTTTTCAGTGAGCAGAAAGCGGACTCACTCAGTATGCAGAAGCATGCTATGTATGTGGTCAGGGAAGCTACTGCTTTCGTAAACCCCGGCCAGATACCTGTCATTGAAGGTGACTGTCCGTTGTATGCCAGGCAGAAAAAATGTCAATGGCTGTTCCCAGAGGAGATAGGTGAGGATCGAATGGTGTGTATGATTGGATTCCTGCATCTTGAAATGTGCACCCAAGAAGCTGGTGGTAAGCTTATGGGTGGTTCTGGTTGGGAGCGAATGTTTCACCTCGCAAAGATATTCACACCCGGTGTAGCATCATCCCTACTTGGTGGGAAACATGTCAAGAGGACGCGACAGGCATATCTTCTCACTCTAGCTTGGCTTGAGATCCTCAGAAAGAATGCTTATGAGATTTACTGTCAGCAGACTGGGCCCCATGAGTCATTTGAAATGTGGGAACAGAGGATTCTTTCACAATCTCCAACTGCGCGCTATTGGGGTGAAATCGTTCGGAACTTTCTCTTGACAAGCTGTCAATTCGTTCGGAACCAACGAATCGGTAACTGGCCTGGTACACTGTGTTCTATCGATGAGTTGTGCAGTTACTTTTTTGCCCTAGGACATACAAATTATTGTCGGTGGGTCCCCGTATTTCTGAGAGACATGTCTCAGCTACCCAGGCGGCATCCTTCAATCCACAACAAATTCATGGAAGGCCATTTTGTGGTCCAGCGTAGTGAGAGGAAGTTCAGTATGATGGGTTTAGATCAGAGCCAAGAACATAGTATCCAACTACTCAAAGAAGACAGTGGTCCAAAAGGTCTCTATGGCCAGGCTGAAGAGAAAGTCGTTATTGAGCTTTCAAGGTCAGAAGTTCTGCGTGTTATAGATGAGTATGAATATGCAAGTTTCCACACAACATCATCAGATAACACGGAACACCCGGAAAGTTCGGTATCAGAGCAGAAAAAATTTCTGAATCAATTGAAATCTCTCCTCGATCTGGTGAATCAGGGACTCATTATCAACCCTTATGATGAAACTAGTGGTCAGCTGGTGACATTAGATACTGGTGAATATATGGACCCCGAAGTTAGTAAGAGTTTACGGTCATTACCCGAAAGGGGCAAGCATTTATATTCCACTTTCTTGAAGGAAAGGCTTGTGGAATGCACCGTACCCCTGAATGATGTTATTCCCAAGGCAAATATATATACCTTCCTTAACCCACCCCCAGCCAACCTGGACAAAGGCCGAGACAAACTCATGTCAAGTAAAGCAACTGCCGCAATAGTTACCCAGATGTTCGTTTCACTGCAAGCCCGGCCTGATTCAAACATGGATGAGTTTTTCATGCACGAGAATGCACGTGATCCGCCAGCATTATCCGATAGAGGTAAGCTACGGAGTGGGACAAAATCTCAAATTCTCAATTGTTTACCAGCTATTCCTGCACAAGGGAAGAATTCAGCAGCTAGACAAGCTTCAGTTGTCATCTTGGATATGCCTGCTGTAGTCCATGTAATCAAACCACAGAAAGCGGATCTGTTTGGAGAATATGCTCGATTGCAATTATTGCCATACATCGAATCTCTGATTAACACGAACACCACAAGGGTTGATGCGATCTATGACTGTTACCCCGAAGGCAGTTTGAAGAATCAGACGCGAGCAAAACGCCTCGGTGAGACAGCAGTTAGGTTGATACGGGTGTCCGAGAACGTCCCTTTACCTAAAGGGAAGAATTGGCAGGCATTCTTGAAAGTTAGTGAGAATAAAGACGAATTTTTCAAGTTCCTGTCTGCTGAACTGCTGAAATTAACATCAACATCCGAGTACCAGTTGTTAACGACATCAGGAGAATATGTACTATGCAATAAGGATGTTAGCTTATGTGACATATCTCCATCGAACCACGAGGAAGCAGACACGCGCATGATGCTTCATCTCAACCATGCAGTCTCACAAGGTCACAAAATAGCTTTTCTTCGCACGGTTGATTCTGATGTCGTCATTCTGTCTTTGCACCATTTCGCAACATTCCGTGACCTTGGACTCAGTGAGCTGTGGATTGGGTTTGGAATTGGAAAGGCATATAAAGATATGCCAATTCATGAGATAGCTTCACAACTTGGACCTGATTACTGTAAGGCCCTGACTTTCTTCCACGCCTTCACAGGTTGTGATGTAACATCCAGCATGCTCGGCATTGGGAAGAAGACAGGATGGAATGCATGGATGAATTTTCCCGCATCAACTGAAATGATGATAGAATTGACTGAGAATCCGCAAGTCTTTTCAGAGGATTCCCCTCATATGCAGCATATCGAAAAACTCACCATACAGATGTACAGTAACAGTTGTGTCAGTACACGTGTCAATGATGCGAGACGGCATATGTTCACACATGGCCTTAAGTCTATGGAAAACATCCCGCCCACCAAAGCAGCTCTGTATCAACATGTAAAAAGGGTAATTCTTGTGTCATCTTTCATTTGGCATCGTGCTCTGCAGAAACACTTATGTGTGCCAGACCCATCACAGTACGGATGGGAGTGGAATCCACGTCTCAATATTCTGGTCCCATTTTGGACTCACCTAGGAGACGCAAGTGCTGCATGTGCACTGATGCTCCACTGTAGTTGTGCCAAGGCCTGCAAGGGCAATTGCAAATGCTTGAAAGCTGGATTAAGGTGCACACCTTTGTGTAAGTGTGAAGGTGGCTGTTGTAACAATATTGAGTAGTATACTGTCATGTTAGGACCAGTCATCTCCTATTCTGGTATTTTTTTTTCCATTTTCGGCCAGTTAACACATGTCATGTTTCTAGTTGAGTTGATTTTGCTAACAAATGTTCATCCCATGTGGCTTGCTACATTGTCCGGGGTATAGGAATACAGTTTTAGATTTCGGAAAATAGTCTGTTATTTACTGCACAAGACGGTGTTAATTCATGCATAGCATGATACAATATCCCCAACTATTTTGCCTCTGTACAACAGTTGATACCTTCGTTCACCCGTGTGTTCATCTATGGTATCCTTGTCTTTCTCTGGCCATAGGCCACATGTGACTAGTCAGTTCCTACTCCATAGCAAATCAACTTGGAAATCCTTCATCTTGTAGCGCACTCATGTCTCAATGAATCCATACCTGAGTTGATCTAATAAATCTAACGTAAGGTATCAAATTGCCATACCGGATCATATTTCGATAAGTTATTCGCTAAAACATTTCGACCACTCATCGACATCAAAGGTCATGTTTTGGCTCCCAGTGGTGGCTATATCTCTATATCCCTGGTAAAGTAGCATACCATGAGGGATGGGCATTAAGTGTCGGCAACATTAATCCTGACTTGGAACACACCACATCTTAACTGGCCGAAAATGAAGAATACTACTTGTAGTCAAAAAATATTCCTGTACCTCGAATGACTGCAAACATACACTCACCCCTTCTAGTCCCATTTTGCCAATGTTCTATACTGGCAAGATAACATTGTATAATTAACAACGGGAACTAATGCATCCCGAGTTCATTCCAGCACTGCCCTTGCTGGCAGACGTGTCGCTATGGTGTTGAGATTGAACCAGAACTCCTCTAGAAATTTGATAGTTTTATTTTCTTAGAAAATAAATCTATCGAAAATGCCGGAAGTTGAGAATAGACTGTCACTTTAATTGGATTATCAAATGTCCAAGTATCCCCACTGCTGCATACTATCGAGTACCCTTGTTCATGTGTTGACAGGAATCTCTCATACCATGTTCATTTGACCATTGCATTCCCGAGAAACATTCAACACTAATTTATCTACGGACGGACGATCATACTGACAGTCAGACACACAGACGCACACATCGACGGAAATTCTGATCCCATTATCCATTAATCTTCCCCCCAACTTGTTCCAAGGGCTTCACTCCATCATTCACATCAATTACAGCACATGTATGGTGTTAGGTTTGGAGCTTCAGTTGTGCGATCGGCGAAAATAGCTTTTTTTCGATCCGCTTGGCGGCCATTTTGGATTTCGCTGCTAGTGGTGGCTAGAGGATGGTGCCAACTTGTAGCCGATCGATTTTGAAATCTCTGATGCCTACCCTTACATCATGCCAAATTTCAGGAAGGTATCACCAAGTGCACAATTCTAGCGAATTCCTCCCCCGCTAACAGCTTGCTAATCATTTGCAGACGTATGTGTTGGCTTGTCCAGATCTCTGAGCTAATACTGTTAACGCTCTATTGATCTATAGGACGGAATGATAGGATACGCGTATCCTCCGGCGCTGTTGTTTTAGCAGGTAGTGCTAAGATAAACAACCACAATACATTTCTGTTGATAGCATCTCTATCTTCACAGAGATCATGAGTAATTTACTCTCTTGTCTACTGTGGATCTTAACGTGAAATCTTCCTCTATGTGAGGATCTTTTTTCACTGGGTAAATCGTGTCATCTTTATCACAACCAGCAAGGTCGCAACCTTCATGTATTCCGTTGTGTGGTCCGTATTGCATTGTAAGCACTGTACTGGACGAGCTTTGGACGCGATTTCTTACTATAGGAGATCCTCTTCTTCGCTATTCTATGCGACTAAAGTGGAGGCTCTTCTGTCGTGGTGTAGGGATCATTATGTTCATATGGTTGATCCCTCCATACTACTCATTGCTATTTTTTAGTATACTTGTTTCACAAGATCTACTGCAGCCTGTTGTTATTTAGGTTATAGGTTTATGTTACCTCATACCTATGCACTCTACGATAGTTTACAATTGAGTCTTTTGTCTCTTTATCTAAGTCAATTAGTAACTTTTTGATAAATAGACTTAGAATCTTTAGATTAAATTCCTATACGGATTTTAACTTCAGGTTCTTATTTAGCTAAGTAATCATTTGAGCCTCTGGAAACAGTAGTTTTCAAATTCTGACCTTTTAGACAGTAATTCTGTTGATTTCTCTTTTACTGTAGAGTCAGTGAGTTTCATGCACTATCGATGGATGATTTTCACTTTCATAGTTTCGGAATCAATACTTCCGTTACTATTTAGGTTGGATTGTTGCATAAGAGTTAGGCTCCTATTATCCGGAACCTATTATTTTAAGGTCCTTCCGTCTTCGTATGGGCATAGGCCTTTACTCTTTCCGGGTACAGTTTATGTATTTATAAACAGATATCTGTTTATTACAAGGGCGTAAGCTTCTTCTGTCTTTGATGTCTAGTAGAAGGACGTTACGCTCCATTTTATTGTTAATGGATTCTATTAACTAGCGTACTGCTTATGGTATATCATTGGCTTAGCAGTTGTGCTTAAGATTTCGGCTCATGAAGTAAGAGTTCTTCTACTTCTTGGGCTTACATTAATAGTGTTGCTATTATAGATTTTTGAAGGCTGCTCATTGCGCTCAGCCATCCATTCATGAATTTTATCTCAGAAATATCGAGTCCATTTCTGGAGGCCTCTATTGTTAGGTCTATTATCTACTGCTCAGAATGTCATTCACTTAACAGTTGCTACTATAGCTAGGTAGGCTGTCTGTTTCGGCAGTGTCTCCGTTCGGCTGCCCTCTTCGCTCTGGGCTATTTGACCCAGGGCAAGAAAAAGGGGGGGGGGGGGGGAGGGTGTTCCCTTGGGTCACCTGTTTTTACTATGAAAACAAGGGGATACCTCCTCCGGAGTTAGTAATTCTGAGCTGTTATTGGGATGGTTGTTTAGTGAGAAGTTTAAGTTTATAAAATTCATTCAAGTCTTAGTTTTTAAAGTATAGCTTTTGAATATTGCATATGTCAACGGACATGATTATGCAATTCTCACACACTTTTAGGAGTATAAGAGTCTCTATTCTCTAGACTTACTTTATTATTGGCTTACTTTAAAAATTATTAGTATAAGGATTATTGGATATTAATAGAGTACATGGATGTATGAAGCTCAATTTTTGGAAGGTGTTGTATCTTTCTAATTTATCATAAATAAGAAAGATACATGTAAGGCCTATTACTTCTTTTCCCTACAGGGGATGACTCTATTTTATTTTATTGAGCGTATTCCATTTTGCTCTATGTCCTTGGCCCTCCAGCCTTTTTACTATTCAGCTATGTCTGGGTCATTGGTACAGTATAAAAATGTTAAAAAATTTATAGTAATTTATATATTTTTTATACTTACCAATGACCCAGACGGGGATGGCCCTCCCAGGAGTTGGGAACTCTTGCCTCCCCGCTGAGTACAGAGCGCTTACCAGGCACTGGTTATTAGAATGATAAATGGCGCCAATTTCGGAACGTCCTTGACACTGCGCATGCGCAGTAGGGGCGAAGTGTGGAGGGCCTTTCAGGACATGTTTTCTTTAGTTTTAGATGCAAATTTTGGGGATTGGGGGGCAAAATTTGTGTTTGGCCCTATATTTTAAGAGTTAGCACCAGCTATGTCTGGGTCATTGGTAAGTATAAAAAATATATAAATTACTATAAATTTTTTAACATCTTTATGTTATTTTAATCATAACTAGATACATTATTATTGTTCGTAAGTGTTAAAAAAATTGTTTAAAATATTTTTAAAATTTTTGTCCACACTTAGGCTTGGGATCCATTGGGGCTCAACGTTACTTTTCAGAAACTTGGGCTGTTCTGAAAAAATATTTTTTCAAAATATTTTGATTTCAATTATTTTTTCTATATTAATGGATCATATTATTATTATGTATTTTGATTGCCAGGGGTTAGTGCGAGTACCAGGACTTGTTTTCTTTTCACATTGAAAGGATATTGATCAATTGCTTTAAGAGGAAGTCTTCCTCTGACCTTATTATCATTCTATATGTGGTCAGTGTACTCGCATTAACTCCTGTTCTATATCATATGATTTCGATGACAATATGGGAAGTGTATGTCACGGTATGTTGTTGGGGATTTGGACACTCCGGTCCTTTCCCCGCAGGGTCACTCTACTTTATCAATTTCTATTTCAGACGATCAAGATTAGGGTGATGTATCTGTGATGTCTTCCAACAGTGTGCCTCCGTCGTCACAATTAATGAAGGGCTAGCGGAAAAGTGCTCATGTAATACGCCAATTGCCTAAGAGGACCCTAGTAGGTTCGACGGCCTTTGACGTCCACTAGCTCGCCCGGTGTAGCGTCCATTCACCGAATGGTTCGGCAGCCGGGTTCGTCCGTTGCGGTCTAGAAGGAATGTTGGGGTGATGCGAGCACTATAAAATTAACTTAATGCACACCCAGTGACGGCGGATCGGAGGGAGAACGGAGGAAGCCTTTTAGTCCGGTTCATAGCTCGTTCCGGTCCATCCGGACGGCAAGCGAGAGAGGCCCCTCTCTCGTTCAACAACATCTGGCCCCAGATGTTGTGGTACAAATGTGTAGTTAGCGGAGCATACGTCCGTCGCTCGGGACGCTCCGTTGTATAGGCAGTCCGCTGAGACTGCTAAGGCTTCCTCTTCTCGTCAGCGCACACGACCGCACCTTGGCTGCGTGACCGCCGATATATTACCAGCTTCGCCGATCAAGGATTCTTCGGCGACCAGGTCACACCATCCGGCAGCCAGGGATTCGAGACCGATGGACTCCGGACGTTCGCATAGGAAAAGTATGCGGGAGCCATCTGATGCGGAGCTGCCCTCGGCGAAGCAGCGATAGACTGCGCCTCCGCAGGTCTCGACGCCGGACATTCTTGTGCACATAGCACAGCTTATCGCAGCATCCCAGCAGCCGACAGAAACGGTGTCGGATCGAGAATTATCCGACAGCGCTGGGTTGGTAGCCGGGGACTCGAGGCCTGCAGACTCCGGACGTTCGCATAGAAAGTGTGCAGGAGTCAACGTACACGGAGCTTCCAGCGGCAATGCATCGTAAGTCCGCTACTGCACAGGCCTCGGGAACAGATGTGCTTTCCTTAATAGCACAGTTTATCGCAGCATCCCAGCATCAACTGAATCTGTCGCATTTATTTTATCCGACGATGCTGGGTCGGGACGCTCCGCGGAAGCGGGTACGGACGTCCGAAAGTTTCATCCGGTCCGATGGGATACCGAAAGGGATTCGGTGGATTTCAAGCTTTCCCTTTCGGAACAACATATGCTGCGATGCCGGATAAGAAACTGATAGCGTCGGTGGACTTAGAAATTTTTGGTTCGGTTCAGGGACATCGTCCCTCAGTTCCGACATAGTCCAATAATGTCACACAAACTTTCGAATTATTGAACGACGCTATATATATTATTATTTTATGCTTGCTATCCAAGCATTTCTGGTTTCTTGTTCGAAGAGTTATGGAGATGTCTTTCAAAAGTGTGCCTCTGTCGTCATAGTTAATGAAGAGTTAGCGGCAATAAGTGCTCATGGATTATGTCTATCGCTTATGGAGTGACATTCGCTAGCTCACCCGGTGTAGCGTACATTCATCGAATGGTTCGGCTGCCGGGTTCGTCCGTTGCGGTCTAGGAAGGAGATTTGGGTGATGCGAGCACTTTAATTACTTTAGTACTCACCCAGTGACGGCAGATTGAGGACAGATCGGAGGAAGCCAACAACATAGGGGACCGCATGTTGTGGTTCAGATATTTTACATTCGGAGCATATGTCCGTTGCTCGGGACGCTCCGTTATATTGACAGTCTGAGAGACTGTCTTTAATGCTTCCTCATCCTCACAGCAGGGCACACGACCGCACATTGGCTACGTGACCTCGAGTATCCGATCAGTTTCGGCATTCAGTGATTCCACAGCGAATAGGTCGCGCCATCCGGTAGCCAAGGGACACGAGGCTTATACACTCCGTTCGCTCGCATATTGGAAGTATGCACGGGGTAACGATCTCGGAGCTTCCTGCGGCAATGCATCGTAAGACCGCTGCTCCTCAGGCCTCAGTGACGGACGTGCTATCCGAGTTAGCACAGTTGTTTCGCAGCATCCCAGCAATTGACGGTTTCTCGGTCGAATCAGGAATTATCCGACGGTGCTGGGTCGGTGCGGTCCGCGGTTGCATCAAGCTACGGACGACCGAACGCTTTATAGGGTCCGACAGGATGGCGAAAGGGATTCGAAAGATTTCGAGTTTTCCCTTTAGTAGTATCGGAAGATGCCTTTCATATCTTCTGGCATTTCTTCCAGTGATTATTTTTCGGACTTCATTGCTGCGATCTTGGATAAGAGACTTATAGCGTCATTGGACTCGGATTTTTTGATCGGTACAGGGACTTTGTCCCTGACTTACCGACGCAGTCCAATATTGTCATTACAACATGTGTTTTATTTTTCGACGCTATATATTTATATATATATACAAGCCTGCTACTAAGCATGATAGTTTAGTTTCTTGTCCGCGTGGCTCATTTCTGCCATTTTATCTTTTTTACATATAGTTTATTTTGGCAGAGCAGGGCATACCGAGAGTTCATATGCGTCTAGACGGTGTGATTAAAGACTGCATATATTCTTTTCGCCGTTATGTCTTTTCCAATTTCAATGTTGGGAACGACATTATGTATAGTAGACTTAACTTAGACGCTTTATTATACGTAATCCGCCTTACTGAGGCGTTATCATTACGTCTTCAAGAAAAGATTTACGGGATATTATTCTCAATGTAATTTCTTTTGAGGGCAGTAGTTTGTTCACGTATAACTCCGCCCTTCAGTGGCTGATTGGAGTTGGTTAGACGTGATGCAGCCCTAGCTACATCCACGCGTGGGTAGTAGATTAAGAACTCTCTCAGAGTCGCTTCGTTCTCGGAGGAGCTTCTCTTCGACGGCAACTTTCCGGCAATCCATGAATTGCTTGATTTATACATTCTCTTGTCTATCTAGTGTTACAAGAGATTCAGACTGGGGCAAACATTCGGTGGTTGACTCAGAGAGTGCCGCCGCAGTTGCCGGACCCGAGTGTGGCTGTTATGACGGTTGCCAGTCAAACAGATTGGGATATATACTGATCCCTACGGATTCGAAGTGCCAGGGTCTTTGGGTTCCGCAGTCTTTTAACTATCAGTTTAACTTCCGCGGAATAATGTTTTTTAGGCTTGCTTTATGTCATTGCATGAACATTATTCAGAAACGCATGCCCAAATTCTTGTCCTTTAATTCGACAGTAGTGGCGTATCTCCGGAACCAGGGAGGCACTCTTTCGTTTCCGTTATTCAATTTAATGGAAAGAATCCGTCTGTTGGTTATACTACACCAAGTTCAGTTTTGGTCCGTCATATTCTGGGTCGTCTGATTGTTTTATCGCACTCCCGTTCTCTTACGGGTCGCTTGTTGCTGTCAGAATGGACTCTCAACAAACAAGTATTTAATCAGATTTGCTATCTGTGGGAGCGCCCAATGATGTTTTATTTATGACACAGCTTGCTAATCAATTGCAGACGTATGTGTTGGCTTGTCCAGATCTCTGAGCTAATACTGTTAACGCTCTATTGATCTATAGGACGGAATGATAGGATACGCGTATCCTCCGGCGCTGTTGTTTTAGCAGGTATTGCTAAGATAAACAACCACAATACATTTCTGTTGATAGCATCTCTATCTTCACAGAGATCATGAGTAATTTACTCTCTTGTCTACTGTGGATCTTAACGTGAAATCTTCCTCTATGTGAGGATCTTTCTTCACTGGGTAATCGTGTCATCTTTATCACAACCAGCAAGGTCGCAACCTTCATGTATTCCGTTGTGTGGTCCATTTTGCATTGTAAGCACTGTACTGGACGAGCTTTGGACGCGATTTCTTACTATAGGAGATCCTCTTCTTCGCTATTCTATGCGACTAAAGTGGAGGCTCTTCCGTCGTGGTGTAGGGATCATTATGTTCATATGGTTGATCCCTCCATACTACTCATTGCTATTTTTTAGTATACTTGTTTCACAAGATCTACTGCAGCCTGTTGTTATTTAGGTTATAGGTTTATGTTACCTCATACCTATGCACTCTACGATAGTTTACATTTGAGTCTTTTGTCTCTTTATCTAAGTCAGTTAGTAACTTTTGATAAATAGACTTAGAATCTTTAGATTAAATTCCTATACGGATTTTAACTTCGGTTCTTATTTAGCTAAGTAATCATTTGAGCCTCTGGAAACAGTAGTTTTCAAATTCTGACCTTTTAGACAGTAATTCTGTTGGTTTCTCTTTTACTGTAGAGTCAGTGAGTTTCATGCACTATCGATGGATGATTTTCACTTTCATAGTTTCGGAATCAATACTTCCGTTACTATTTAGGTTGGATTGTTGCATAAGAGTTAGGCTCCTATTATCCGGAACCTATTATTTTAAGGTCCCTCCGTCTTCGTATGGGCATAGGCCTTTACTCTTTCCGGGTACAGTTTATGTATTATAAACAGATATCTGTTTATTACAAGGGCGTAAGCTTCTTCTGTCTTTGATGTCTAGTAGAAGGACGTTACGCTCCATTTTATTGTTAATGGATTCTATTAACTAGCGTACTGCTTATGGTATATCATTGGCTTAGCAGTTGTGCTTAAGATTTCGGCTCATGAAGTAAGAGTTCTTCTACTTCTTGGGCTTACATTAATAGTGTTGCTATTATAGATTTTTGAAGGCTGCTCATTGCGCTCAGCCATCCATTCATGAATTTTATCTCAGAAATATCGAGTCCATTTCTGGAGGCCTCTATTGTTAGGTCTATTCTCTACTGCTCAGAATGTCATTCACTTAACAGTTGCTACTATAGCTAGGTAGGCTGTCTGTTTCGGCAGTGTCTCCATTCGGCTGCCCTCTTCGCTCTGGGCTATTTGACCCAGGGCAAGAAAAAGGGGGGGGGGGGGAGGGTGTTCCCTTGGGTCACTTGTTTTTTACTATGAAAACAAGGGGATACCTCCTCCGGAGTTAGTAATTCTGAGCTGTTATTGGGATGGTTGTTTAGTGAGAAGTTTAAGTTTATAAAATTCATTCAAGTCTTAGTTTTTAAAGTATAGCTTTTGAATATTGCATATGTCAACGGACATGATTATGCAATTCTCACACACTTTTAGGAGTATAAGAGTCTCTATTCTCTAGACTTACTTTATTATTGGCTTACTTTAAAAATTATTAGTATAAGGATTATTGGATATTAATAGAGTACATGGATGTATGAAGCTCAATTTTTGGAAGGTGTTGTATCTTTCTAATTTATCATAAATAAGAAAGATACATGTAAGGCCTATTACTTCTTTCCCCTACAGGGGATGACTCTATTTTATTTTATTGAGCGTATTCCATTTTGCTCTATGTCCTTGGCCCTCCAGCCTTTTTACTATTCAGCTATGTCTGGGTCATTGGTACAGTATAAAAATGTTAAAAAATTTATAGTAATTTATATATTTTTTATACTTACCAATGACCCAGACGGGGATGGCCCTCCCAGGAGTTGGGAACTCTTGCCTCCCCGCTGAGTACATAGCGCTTACCAGGCACTGGTTATTAGAATGACAAATGGCGCCAATTTCGGAACGTCCTTGACACTGCGCATGCGCAGTAGGGGCGAAGGGTGGAGGGCCTTTCAGGACATGTTTTCTTTAGTTTTAGATGCAAATTTTGGGGATTGGGAGGCAAAATTTGTGTTTGGCCCTATATTTTAAGAGTTAGCACCAGCTATGTCTGGGTCATTGGTAAGTATAAAAAATATATAAATTACTATAAATTTTTTAACTTTCAAGGCAGCAGCCATTTTGTTGTCATTCTGATTATTTAGTTACACTGTTTTTTCAAGTGTTTTCCTCTCTCCCTGTCCTTTAAGTTCCCCCTTGCTATTCTCCCATGCTTTTGGCATAGTTTCTGTAATTATTATTACTAAAATTTCTTGGGAGTTTTAGCTGAATAACAGAATGAATTCTGTTCTTTCCCCATGTTTACGTCTTCACCTACGGGTGGTTAGGCGTTGTGTTCTGCATCTACCATCTGATGTTCTGCAGTTTCTTCCCTGGAAGTCTCTGTTTTGCGTCAGATAGTGTATTTTTGGTAACTGATTTCGGGCCTGGGTGCCTGGAGTCTTATTTTAGTGTTTTTACACTCATTGTTTACATTTACAACAGCCCTCTGTGTGAGGGGGGGATTTCTAAATAATAATATCTTTATGTTATTTTAATCATAACTAGATACATTATTATTGTTCGTAAGTGTTGAATAAATTGTTTAAAATATTTTTAAAATTTTTGTCCACACTTAGGCTTGGGATCCATTGGGGCTCAACGTTACTTTTCAGAAACTTGGGCTGTTCTGAAAAAATATTTTTTCAAAATATTTTGATTTCAATTATTTTTTCTATATTAATGGATCATATTATTATTATGTATTTTGATTGCCAGGGGTTAGTGCGAGTACCAGGACTTGTTTTCTTTTCACATTGAAAGGATATTGATCAATTGTTTTAAGAGGAAGTCTTCCTCTGACCTTATTATCATTCTATATGTGGTCAGTGTACTCGCATTAACTCCTGTTCTGTATCGTATGATTTCGATGACAATATGGGAAGCGTATGTCACGGTATGTTGTTGGGGATTTGGACACTCCGGTCCTTTCCCCGCAGGGTCACTCTACTTTATCAATTTCTATTTCAGACGATCAAGATTAGGGTGATGTATCTGTGATGTCTTCCAACAGTGTGCCTCCGTCGTCACAATTAATGAAGGGCTAGCGGAAAAGTGCTCATGTAATACGCCAATTGCCTAAGAGGACCCTAGTAGGCTCGACGGCCTTTGACGTCCGCTAGCTCGCCCGGTGTAGCGTCCATTCACCGAATGGTTCGGCAGCCGGGTTCGTCCGTTGCGGTCTAGAAGGAATTTTGGGGTGATGCGAGCACTATAAAATTAACTTAATGCACACCTAGTAACGGCGGATCGGTGGGAGAACGGAGGAAGCCTTTTAGTCCGGTTCATAGCTCGTTCCGGTCCATCCGGACGGCAAGCGAGAGAGGTCCCTCTCTCGTTCAACAACATCTGGCCCCAGATGTTGTGGTACAAATGTGTCGCTAGCGGAGCATACGTCCGTCGCTCGGGACGCTCCGTTGTATAGGCAGTCCGCTGAGACTGCTAAGGCTTCCTCTTCTCGTCAGCGCACACGACCGCACCTTGGCTGCGTGACCGCCGATATATTACCAGCTTCGCCGATCAAGGATTCTTCGGCGACCAGGTCACACCATCCGGCAGCCAGGGATTCGAGACCGATGGACTCCGGACGTTCGCATAGGAAAAGTATGCGGGAGCCATCTGATGCGGAGCTGCCCTCGGCGAAGCAGCGATAGACTGCGCCTCCGCAGGTCTCGACGCCGGACATTCTTGTGCACATAGCACAGCTTATCGCAGCATCCCAGCAGCCGACAGAAACGGTGTCGGATCGAGAATTATCCGACAGCGCTGGGTCGGTAGCCGGGGACTCGAGGCCTGCAGACTCCGGACGTTCGCATAGGAAGTGTGCGGGAGTCAACGTACACGGAGCTTCCAGCGGCAATGCATCGTAAGTCCGCTACTGCACAGGCCTCGGGAACGGACGTGCTTTCCTTAATAGCACAGTTTATCGCAGCATCCCAGCATCAACTGAATCTGTCGCACATATTTTATCCGACGATGCTGGGTCGGGACGCTCCGCGGAAGCGGGTACGGACGTCCGAAAGTTTCATCCGGTCCGACGGGATACCGAAAGGGATTCGGAGGATTTCAAGCTTTCCCTTTCGGAACAACATATGCTGCGATGCCGGATAAGAAACTGATAGCGTCGGTGGACTTAGAATTTTTGGTTCGGTTCAGGGACATCGTCCCTCAGTTCCGACATAGTCCAATAATGTCACACAAACTTTCGAATTATTGAACGACGCTATATATATTATTATTTTATGCTTGCTATCCAAGCATTTCTGGTTTCTTGTTCGAAGAGTTATGGAGATGTCTTTCAAAAGTGTGCCTCTGTCGTCATAGTTAATGAAGAGTTAGCGGCAATAAGTGCTCATGGAATATGTCTATCGCTTACGGAGTGACATTCGCTAGCTCACCCGGTGTAGCGTACAGTCATCGAATGGTTCGGCTGCCGGGTTCGTCCGTTGCGGTCTAGGAAGGAGATTTGGGTGATGCGAGCACTTTAATTACTTTAGTACTCACCCAGTGACGGCAGATTGAGGACAGATCGGAGGAAGCCAACAACATAGGGGACCGCATGTTGTGGTTCAGATATTTTACATTCGGAGCATATGTCCGTTGCTCGGGACGCTCCGTTATATTGACAGTCCGAGAGACTGTCTTTAATGCTTCCTCATCCTCACAGCAGGGCACACGACCGCACATTGGCTACGTGACCTCAAGTATCCGATCAGTTTCGGCATTCAGTGATTCCACGGCGAATAGGTCGTGCCATCCGGTAGCCAAGGGACACGAGGCCTATACACTCCGTTCGCTCGCATATTGGAAGTATGCACGGGGTAACGATCTCGGAGCTTCCTGCGGCAATGCATCGTAAGACCGCGTCTCCTCAGGCCTCAGTGACGGACGTGCTATCCGAGTTAGCACAGTTGTTTCGCAGCATCCCAGCAATTGACAGTTTCTCGGTCGAATCAGGAATTATCCGACGGCGCTGGGTCGGTGCGGTCCGCGGTTGCATCAGCTACGGACGACCGAACGCTTTATAGGGTCCGACAGGATGGCGAAAGGGATTCGAAAGATTTCGAGTTTTCCCTTTAGTAGTATCGGAAGATGCCTTTCATATCTTCTGGCATTTCTTCCAGTGATTATTTTTCGGACTTCATTGCTGCGATCTTGGATAAGAGACTTATAGTGTCATTGGACTCGGATTTTTCGATCGATACAGGGACATTGTCCCTGACTTACCGACGCAGTCCAATATTGTCATTACAACATGTGTTTTATTTTTCGACGCTATATATTTATATATATATACAAGCCTGCTACTAAGCATGATAGTTTAGTTTCTTGTCCGCGTGGCTCATTTCTGCCATTTTATCATTTTTACAAATAGTTTATTTTGGCAGAGCAGGGCATACCGAGAGTTCATATGCGTCTAGACGGTGTGATTAAAGACTGCATATATTCTTTTTCGCCGTTTATGTCTTTTCCAATTTCAATGTTGGGAACGACATTATGTATAGTAGACTTAACTTAGACGCTTTATTATACGTAATCCGCCTTACTGAGGCGTTATCATTACGTCTTCAAGAAAAGATTTACGGGATATTATTCTCAATGTAATTTCTTTTGAGGGCAGTAGTTTGTTCACGTATAACTCCGCCCTTCAGTGGCTGATTGGAGTTGGTTAGACGTGACGCAGCCCTAGCTACATCCACACGCGTGGATAGTAAGGTTAAGAACTCTCTCAGAGTCGCTTCGTTCTCGGAGGAGCTTCTCTTCGACGGCAACTTTCCAGCAATCCATGAATTGCTCGATTTATACATTCTCTTGTCTATCTAGTGTTACAAGAGATTCAGACTGGGGCAAACATTCGGTGGTTGACTCAGAGAGTGCCGCCGCAGTTGCCGGACCCGAGTGTGGCTGTTATGACGGTTGCCAGTCAAACAGATTGGGATATATACTGATCCCTACGGATTCGAAGTGCCAGGGTCTTTGGGTTCCGCAGTCTTTTAGCTATCAGTTTAAATTCCGCGGAATAATGTTTTTTAGGCTTGCTTTATGTCATTGCATGAACATTATTCAGAAACGCATGCCCAAATTCCTGTCCTTTAATTCGACAGTAGTGGCGTATCTCCGGAACCAAGGAGGCACTCTTTCGTTTCCGTTATTCAATTTAATGGAAAGAATCCGTCTGTTGGTTATAGTACACCAAGTTCAGTTTTGGTCCGTCATATTCTGGGTCGTCTGATTGTTTTATCGGACTCCCGTTCTCTTACGGGTCGCTTGTTGCTGTCAGAATGGACTCTCAACAAACAAGTATTCAATCAGATTTGCTATCTATGGGAGCGCCCAATGATGTTTTATTTATGACACAGCTTGCTAATCAATTGCAGACGTATGTGTTGGCTTGTCCAGATCTCTGAGCTAATACTGTTAACGCTCTATTGATCTATAGGACGGAATGATAGGATACGCGTATCCTCCGGCGCTGTTGTTTTAGCAGGTATTGCTAAGATAAACAACCACAATACATTTCTGTTGATAGCATCTCTATCTTCACAGAGATCATGAGTAATTTACTCTCTTGTCTACTGTGGATCTTAACGTGAAATCTTCCTCTACGTGAGGATCTTTTTTCACTGGGTAAATCGTGTCATCTTTATCACAACCAGCAAGGTCGCAACCTTCATGTATTCCGTTGTGTGGTCCGTATTGCATTGTAAGCACTGTACTGGACGAGCTTTGGACGCGATTTCTTACTATAGGAGATCCTCTTCTTCGCTATTCTATGCGACTAAAGTGGAGGCTCTTCCGTCGTGGTGTAGGGATCATTATGTTCATATTGTTGATCCCTCCATACTACTCATTGCTTTTTTTTTTAGTATACTTGTTTCACAAGATCTACTGCAGCCTGTTATTATTTAGGTTATAGGTTTATGTTACCTCATACCTATGCACTCTACGATAGTTGACAATTGAGTCTTTTGTCTCTTTATCTAAGTCAGTTAGTAACTTTTTGATAAATAGACTTAGAATCTTTAGATTAAATTCCTATACGGATTTTAACTTCGGTTCTTATTTAGCTAAGTAATCATTTGAGCCTCTGGAAACAGTAGTTTTCAAATTCTGACCTTTTAGACAGTAATTCTGTTGGTTTCTCTTTTACTGTAGAGTCAGTGAGTTTCATGCACTATCGATGGATGATTTTCACTTCATAGTTTCGGAATCAATACTTCCGTTACTATTTAGGTTGGATTGTTGCATAAGAGTTAGGCTCCTATTATCCGGAACCTATTATTTTAAGGTCCTTCCGTCTTCGTATGGGCATAGGCCTTTACTCTTTCCGGGTACAGTTTATGTATTTATAAACAGATATCTGTTTATTTCAAGGGCGTAAGCTTCTTCTGTCTTTGATGTCTAGTAGAAGGACGTTACGCTCCATTTTTTTGTTAATGGATTCTATTAACTAGCGTTCTGCTTATGGTATATCATTGACTTAGCAGTTGTGCTTAAGATTTCGGCTCATGAAGTAAGAGTTCTTCTACTTCTTGGGCTTACTTTAATAGTGTCGCTATTATAGATTTTTGAAGGCCGCTCATTGCGCTCAGCCATCCACATTCATGAATTTTATCTTAGAAATATCGAGTCAATTTCTTGAGGCCTCTTTTGTTAGGTCTATTATCTACTGCTCAGAATGTCATTCTCTTAACAGTTGCTACTATAGCTAGGTAGGCTGTCTGTTTCGGCAGTGTCTCCGTTCGGCTGCCCTCTTCGCTCTGGGCTATTTGACCCAGGGCAAGAAAAAGGGGGGGTGGGGGGGGGGGAGGGTGTTCCCTTGGGTCACCTGTTTTTACTATGAAAACAAGGGGATACCTCCTCCGGAGTTAGTAATTCTGAGCTGTTATTGGGATGGTTGTTTAGTGAGAAGTTTAAGTTTATAAAATTCATTCAAGTCTTAGTTTTTAAAGTATAGCTTTTGAATATTGCATATGTCAACGGACATGATTATGCAATTCTCAGACACTTTTAGGAGTATAAGAGTCTCTATTCTCTAGACTTACTTTATTATTGGCTTACTTTAAAAATTATTAGTATAAGGATTATATTGGATATTAATAGAGTACATGGATGTATGAAGCTCAATTTTTGGAAGGTGTTGTATCTTTCTAATTTATCATAAATAAGAAAGATACATGTAAGGCCTATTACTTCTTTTCCCTACAGGGGATGACTCTATTTTATTTTATTGAGCGTATTCCATTTTGCTCTATGTCCTTGGCCCTCCAGCCTTTTTACTATTCAGCTATGTCTGGGTCATTGGTACAGTATAAAAATGTTAAAAAATTTATAGTAATTTATATATTTTTTATACTTACCAATGACCCAGACGGGGATGGCCCTCCCAGGAGTTGGGAACTCTTGCCTCCCCGCTGAGTACATAGCGCTTACCAGGCACTGGTTATTAGAATGATAAATGGCGCCAATTTCGGAACGTCCTTGACACTGCGCATGCGCAGTAGGGGCGAAGTGTGGAGGGCCTTTCAGGACATGTTTTCTTTAGTTTTAGATGCAAATTTTGGGGATTGGGGGGCAAAATTTGTGTTTGGCCCTATATTTTAAGAGTTAGCACCAGCTATGTCTGGGTCATTGGTAAGTATAAAAAATATATAAATTACTATAAATTTTTTAACTTTTCAGTGTTTTCCTCTCTCCCTGTCCTTTAAGTCTCCCCTTGCTATTCTCCCATGCTTTTGGCATAGTTTTTGTAATTATTATTACTAAATTTTCTTGGGAGTTTTAGCTGAATAACAGAATGAATTCTGTTCTTTTCCCCATGTTTACGTCTTCACCTACGGGTGGCTAGGCGTTGTGTTCTGCATCTACCATCTGATGTTCTGCAGTTTCTTCCCTGGAAGTCTCTGTTTTGCATCAGATAGTGTATTTTTGGTAACTGATTCCGGCCTGGGTGCCTGGAGTCTTATTTTAGTGTTTTTACATTCATTGTTTACATTTACAACAGCCCTCTGTGTGAGGGGGGGATTTCTGGAAAATAATATCTTGATGTTATTTTAATCATAACTAGATACATTATTATTGTTCGTAAGTGTTGAATAAATTGTTTAAAATATTTTTAAAATTTTTGTCCACACTTAGGCTTGGGATCCATTGGGGCTCAACGTTACATTTCAGAAACTTGGGCTGTTCTGAAAAAAAATTTTTTCAAAATATTTTGATTTCAATTATTTTTTCTATATTAATGGATCATATTATTATTATGTATTTTGATTGCCAGGGGTTAGTGCGAGTACCAGGACTTGTTTTCTTTTCACATTGAAAGGATATTGATCAGTTGTAATAAGAGGAAGTCTTCCTCTGACTTTATAATCATTCTATATGTGGTCAGTGTACTCGCATTAACTCCTGTTCTGTATCGTATGATTTTGATGACAATATGGGAAGCGTATGTCACGGTATGTTAGGGGGGAATTGGACACTCCGGTCCTTTTCCCGCAGGGTCACTCTACTTTATCAATTTCTATTTCAGACGATCAAGCTTAGGGTGATGTATCTGTGATGTCTTCCAACAGTGTGCCTCCATCATCACAATTAATGAAGGGCTAGCGGATAAGTGCTCATGTAAATACGCCAATTCCCTAAGAGGACCCTAGTAGGTTCGACGGCCTTTGACGTCCGCTAGCTCGCCCGGTGTAGCGTCCATTCACCGAATGGTTCGGCAGCCGGGTTTGTCTAGAAGGAATTTTGGGGTGATGCGAGCACTATAAATCAACCAAATGCACACCCAGTGACGGCGGATCAGAGGGAGAACGGAGGAAGCCTTTTAGTCCGGTTCATAGCTCGTTCTGGTCCATCCGGACGGCGAGCGAGAGAGGCCCCTCTCTCGTACAACAACATCTGGCCCCAGATGTTGTGGTACAAAATGTTTCGCATTCGGAGCATACGTCCGTCGCTCGGGACGCTCCGACATATAGTCAGTCTGGAGTAGACTGTCAATAAGGCTTCCTCATTCTCATGGTAGCGCACACGACCGCTCTTGGCTACGTGACCTCGGATATCCAGTCAGCTTCGCCAGTCAGAGAATCATCGGCGACCAGGTCACACCATGCGGTAGCCAGGGACACGAGGCCTGCAGACTCCGGACGTTCGCATAGGAAGTGTGCGGGAGTCAACGTACACGGCAATGCATCGTAAGACCGCTACTGCACAGGCCTCGGGAACGGACGTGCTTTCCTAAATAGCACAGTTTATCGCAGCACAGGGTATTTGATGACTGGATTCGCATTGCAAAATGCTAGTCAAAAATGGCCATTTGCTAACCATTTTTCTTTCATATTTGCCTTATATTCACTATTTATCATCACTTTTTGAAACCAAGATGGAAACTGCTAATCAAATTTTTAAAAACAAAAAATACCCTGCATCATCCCAGCATCAACTGAATCTATCGCATATTTTTTATCCGACAATGCTGGGTTGGGATGCTCCGCGGAAGCGGGTACAGACGTCCGAAAATTTCATCCGGTCCGACGGGATACCAAAAGGGATTTGGAGGATTTCGAGCTTTCCCTTTCGGAACAATATATGCTGTTGTGTATGTCATCTGACTTGGTCTTCTACAGCTTCTTTCGTCGGACCAGATTGCTGCGATGCAGGATAAGAAACTGATAGCGTCGGTGGACTTAGAAATTTTTGGTTCGGTTCAGGGACATCGTCCCTCAGTTCCGACATAGTCCAATAATGTCACACAAACTTTCGAATTATTGAACGACGCTATATATATTATTTTATATGCTTGCTATAACCAAGCATTTCTGGTTTCTTGTTCGCAAAGTTACGGAGATGTCTTTCAAAAGTGTGCCTCTGTCGTCATAGTTAATGAAGAGCTAGCGGCAATAAGTGCTCATGGAATATGTCTATCGCCTAAGAGATCCCTTGTAGGATCGACGGAGTGACATTCGCTAGCTCACCCGCTGTAGCGTGCATTCATCGAATGGTTCGGCTGCCGGGTTCGTCCGTAGCGGTCTAGGAAGGAGATTTGGGTGATGCGAGCACTTTAATTACTTTAGTACTCACCCAGTGACGGCAGATTGAGGACAGATCGGAGGAAGCCTGTTAGTCCGGTTCCTGGCTTGTCCAGGTCCGTCCGGGCTGTGAGCGAGAGAGGTCCCTCTCTCGTCCAACAACATAGGGGACCGCATGATGTGGTTCAGATACTTTACATTCGGAGCATATGTCTGTCGGTCGGGATGCTCCGTTATTTTGACAGTCCGAGAGACTGTCCATAATGCTTCCTCATCCTCACAGCAGGGCACACGACCGCACATTGGCTACGTGACCTCGAGTATCCGATCAGTTTCGTCATTCAGTGATTCCACGGCAAATAAGTCACGCCATCCGGTAGCCAAGGGACACAAGGCCTATACACTCCGTTCGCTCGCATATTGGTAGTATGCACGGGGTAACGATCACGGAGCTTCCAGCGGCAATGCATTGTAGGACCGTTTCTCCTCAGGCCTCAGTGACGGACGTGCTATCCGAGTTAGCACAGTTGTTTCGCAGCATCCCAGCAATCGACAGTTTCTTGGACGAATCAGGAATTATCCGACGGCGCTGGGTCGGTGCGGTCCGCGGTTGCATCAGGTACGGACGACCGAACGCTTTATAGGGTCCGACAGGATGGCGAAAAGGGATTCGAAAGATTTCGAGTTTTCCCTTTCGTAGTATCGGAAGCTGCCATTCATATCTTCTGGCATTATCTTCCAGTGATTGTTATTTCGGACTACATTGCTGCGATGTTGGATAAGAGACTTATAGCGTCATTGGACTCGGAATTTTGGATCGGTTCAGGGACATTGTCCCTGACTTACCGACGCAGTCCAATAATTTCATTACAACATGTGTTTTATTTTTCGACGCTATATATGCATACAAGCCTGCTACCAAGCATGATAGTTTAGTTTCTTGTCCGTGTTGCTCATTTCTGCCGTTTTATCATTTATACGAATAGTTTATTTTGGCAGAGCAGGGCATACCGAGAGTTCATATGCGTCTAGACGGTGTGGTTAAAGACTGGAAATATTCTTTTTCGCCGTCTATGTCTTTTCCAACCTCAATGTTGGAAACGATAATGATGTCTAGTAGACTTAACTTAGACGCTTTATCATACGTTATCCACCTTACTGAGGCGTTATCATTACGTCTTCAAGAAAAGATTTACGGGATATTATTCTCAATGTGATTTCTTTTGAGGGCAGTAGTTTGTTCACGTATAACTCCGCCCTTCAGTGGCTGATTGGAGTTGGTTAGACATGGCGCAGCCCTAGCTACATCCACGCGCGTGGATAGTAAGGTTAAGAACTCTCTCAGAGTCGCTTCGTTCTCGGAGAAGCTTCTCTTCGACGGCAACTTTTCAGCAATCCATGAATTGCTCGATTTACACGTTCTCTTGTCTATCTAGTGTTACAAGAGATTCAGACTGGGGCACACATTCGGTGGTTGACTCAGAGAGTGCCACTGCAGTTGCCGGACCCGAGTGTTGCAGTTATGACGGTTGCCAGTCAAACAGATTGGGATATAATATTGATCCCAACGGATTCAAAGTGCCAGGGTCTTTGGGTTCCGCAGTCTCTTAGCAACCAATTATCTTCCGCGGAATAATGTTTTTTAGGCTTGCTTTATGTCATTGCATGAACATTATTCAGAAACGCATGCCCAAATCCTGTCCGTTAATTCGACAGTAGTGGCGTATCTCCGGAACCAGGGAGGCACTCATTCGTTTCCGTTATTCAATTTAATGGAAAGAATCCGTCTGTTGGTTATAGTACACCAAGTTCTGTTTCGGTCCGTCATATTCCGGGTCGTCTGATTGTTTTACCGGACTCCCGTTCACTTAGGGGTCGCCTGTTGCTGTCAGAATGGACTCTCAACAAACAAGTATTCAATCAGATTTGCTATCTATGGGAGCGCCCAATGATGATTTATATACGACACAGCTTGCTAATCAATTGCAGACGTATGTGTTGGCTTGTCCGGATCTCTGAGCTAATGTTGTTAACGCTCTATTGATCTATAGGACGGAATGATAGGATACGCGTATCCTCCGGTGCTGTTGTTTCAGCAGGTATTGCTAAGATAAACAACCACAATACATTTCTGTTGATAGCATCTCTATCTTCACAGAGACCAGGGGTAATTTACTCTGTTGTCTACTGTGGGACTTAACGTGAAATCTTCCTCAATGAGAGGATCTTTTTTCGCTGGGTAAATCGTGTCATGTTTATCACAACCCGCAAGGTCGCAACCTTCACGTATTCCGTTGTGTGGTCCGTATTGCATTGTAAGCATTGTACTGGACGAGCTTTGGACGCGATTTCTTACTATAGGAGATCCTCTTCTTCGCTATTCTATGCGGCTAAAGTGGAGGCTCTTCCGTCGTTGGTGTAGGGATCATTATGTTCATATTGTTGATCCCTCCATACTACTCATTGCAACTTTTTAGTATACTTGTTTGACAAGATCTACTGCAGCCTGTTATTATTTAGGTTATAGGTTTATGTTACCTCATACCTATGCACTCTAGGATAGTTTACAATTGAGTCTTATGTCTCTTTATCTAAGTCAGTTAGTAACTTTTTGATAAATAGACTTAGAATCTTTAGATTAAATTCCTATATGGAATTTAACTTTGGTTCTTATTTAGCTAAGTAATCATTTGAGCCTCTGGAAACAGTAGTTTTCAAATTCTGACCTTTTAGACAGTAATTCTGTTGGTTTCTCTTTTACTGAAGAGTCAGTGAGTTTCATGCACTATCGATGGATGATTTTCACTTTCGTAGTTTCGGAATCACTACTTCCTTTACTATTTAGGTTGGATTTTTGCATAAGACTTGGGCTCTTAATATCCGGAACCTATTGTTATTAAGGTCCTTCCGTCTTCGTACGGGCATAGGCCTTTACTGTCTCCGGTTAGAGTTTATGTATTTATAAACAGATATCTGTTTATTACTACGGGCGTAAGCTTCTTCTGTCTTTGATGCCTAATAGAAGGACGCTACGCTCCATTCTATTGCTAATGGATTCTATTAACTATCGGTACTGCTTATGGTATATCATTGACTCAGCAGTTGTGCTTAAGATTTCGGCTCATGAAGTAAGAGTTCTTCTACATCTTGGGCTTTCATTAATAGTGTCGCTATTATAGATTTTTGAAGGCTGCTCATTGCGCTCAGCCATCCACATTCATGAATTTTTATCTCAGAAATATCGAGTCCATTTCTGGAGGCCTCTCTTCTTAGGTCTATTATCTACTGCTCAGAATGTCATTCACTTAACAGTTGCTACTGTAGCTAGGTAGGCTGTCTGTTTCCGGCAGTGACTCCGTTCTGCTGCCCTCTTCGCTCTGGGCTATTTGACCCAGGGCAAGAAAAAGGGGGGGGGGGGGGGTGGGGAGTGTGTTCCCTTGGGTCACCTGTTTTACTATGAAAACAAGGGGATACCTCCTCCGGAGTTAGTAATTCTGAGCTGTTATTGGGATGGTTGTTTAGTGAGAAGTTTATGTTTTAAAAATTCATTCAAGTCTTAGTTTTTAAAGTATAGCTTTTGAATATTGCATGTGTCAACGGACATGATTATGCAATCCTCAGACACTTTTAAGGAGTATAAGAGTCTCTATTCTCTAGACTTACTTTATTTATTGGCTTACTTTAAAAATTATTAATATAAGGATTATATTGGATATTAATAGAGTACATGGATGTATGATGCTCAATTTTGGAAGGTGTTGTATCTTTCTAATTTATCATAAATAAGAAAGATACATGTAAGGCCTATTACTTCTTTTTCCCTGGAGGGGATGACTCTATTTTATATTATTGAGCGTATTCCATCTTGCTCTATGTCCTTGGCCCTCCAGCCTTTTTACTATTCAGCTATGTCTGGGTCATTGGTACAGTATAAAAATGTTAAAAAATTTATAGTAATTTCTATATTTTTTATACTTACCAATGACCCAGACGGGGATGGCCCTCTCAGGAGTTGGGAACTCTTGCCTCCCCGCTGAGTACATAGCGCTTACCAGGCACTGGTTATTAGAATGATTAATGGCACCAATTTCGGAACGTCCTTGACACTGCGCATGCGCAGTAGAGGTGAAGTGTGGAGGGCCATTCAGGACATGTTTTCTTTGGTTTTAGATGCAAATTTTGGGGATTGGGGGGCAAAATTTGTGTTTGGCCCTATATTTTAAGAGTTAGCACCAGCTATGTCTGGGTCATTGGTAAGTATAAAACATATAGAAATTACTATAAAATTTTTAACTTTCCAGACTTTTTTTTTTGGAAACGCTTCAACGGAATGATTTCATTTTTGGTAAACTACTATAGAACGATGTCTTACACATCAAGTTTGAGTTTCATGCTAATTGCATTGTTCTTGTGTGAGTTATGGCCCTTGGAAATATGGAAAAGCCCCAAAATATCAGTTTTTCGGACTTTTTTTTGGAAACGCTTCAACGGAATGATTTCATTTTTGGTAACCTACTATGGAATGATGACTTACAGATCATGTTTGAGTTTCATGCTGATGGACTTATTCTTGTGTGAGTTATGACCCTTGGAAATATGGAAAAGTGCCAAAATATCAGTATTTTTATACTGTACCAATGACCCAGACATAGCTGGTGCTAACTCTTAAAAATCTAGGGCCAAACACAAATTTTGCCCCCCAATCCCCAAAATTTGCATCTAAAACCGAAAAATCATGTCCTAAATGGTCCTCCATACTTTCCCTCCACTGCGCATGCACAGTGTCAAGGAGGTCTCGAAATTGGCGCCAATTATCATTCTTTGTTTGGCCCTTCATCAGTTCACATCTGACTGATATTTGTGCTTGTAAATCTCAGTTTAAATGATGCCAGACACGTAATTATTAGAGAAATGGTGGATCTAAAGAGGAATTAGAAGGAGGAGAGGAAAAATGAGTGGCAGTAAATAATCAGGGCTGTAACTTAAATTTTTTTTATGAAATTATGTTATGTTGCTTAATTTCAAGGCATGGGCCTGTTGTTGTCATTCTTTCTATAAAGTTACACTGCTTATTCAGTGTTTCCTCTCTCCCTTTCCTTTAAGCCCCCCCCCCTCCCCCCTTCCCCCCTTGCTATTCTCCCATGCTTTTGGCATATATTTTCTGTGATATTATTACTAAAATTTCTTGGGAGTTTTAGCTGGGTAACAGAATGAATTCTGTTCTTTTCCCCATGTTTACGTCCTCACCCATGGGTGTTCAGGCGTGGTGTTCTGCATCTACCATCTGATGTTCTGCAGTTTCTTCCCTGGAAGCCTCTGTTTTGTATCAGATAGTGTTATTATTGGTAACTGATTTCGGGCCATGTTTTTCAGTGCCTGGAGTCATGTTTCTGGTGTTTATACACTTCTTGTTCACATTGACAACAGTCTCTGTGGAGGGG
Source organism: Pictodentalium vernedei (assembly GCA_031216915.1). Classification (NCBI taxonomy): domain Eukaryota; kingdom Metazoa; phylum Mollusca; class Scaphopoda; order Dentaliida; family Dentaliidae; genus Pictodentalium; species Pictodentalium vernedei. Next base: position 350,036,821 of record CM062297.1, on the reverse strand, counting down.
GATTTCTTGTCTTTGTATTAGCTTAATCATAACAAGATACATTATTATTATACGTAAGTGTTGCATTAATTTTTTAAAATATTTTTAAAATTTTTGTCCACACTTAGGCTTTTTGGGATCCATTGGGGCTCAACGTTATTTTTCAGAAACTTGGGCTTTTCTGAAAAAATATTTTTTCCAAAAATTTTTTTGATTTTTGATTTCAATTATTTTTTCTATGTTAATGGATTATGTTATTATGTATCTTTGTTTTCAGGGGTTGGTGCGAGTACTAGGACTTTTTGTATTCTTTTCACAATGAAAGGATATTGTTCAAATTGTAATAGGAGGAAATCTTCCTCTGACTTTCATAATCATTGTATTAATTGCAGTCAGTGTACTCGCACTAACTCCTGTTCAGTATGTGTCAATTGGGATGACAAACATTGGAAACGTGTGTCACGGTATGTTGTTAGCGGGGAAAAGGCCATGCCGGTCCTTTCTCCGCAGAGTCACTCTAGTTTATCAATCTCTATTTCAGAGGAACAAGAACAGGGTGATGTTTCCGTGATGTCTTCCAAAAGTGTGCCTCTGTCGTCACAGTTAAATGAAGAGCTAGCGGCAAAAGTGCTCATGGAAATACGTCAATTGCCTAAGAGGTCCCTAGTAGGATCGACGGCGTTGGCGTCCACTAGCTCGCCCTGTGTAGCGTCCATTCATCGAATGGTTCAGCAGCCGGGTTCGTCCGTTGCGGTCCAGGAAGGAGATTTGGGTGATGCGAGCACTATAATAAGACAAAGTGCACACCTAGTGACGACGGATCAGAGGAGAGAATGGAAGAAGCCTATTAGTCCAGTTCCTAGCTCGTCCAGGTCCATCCAGGCTGCGAGCGAGAGAGGTCCCTCACTCGTACAACAACATCTGGGACCAGATGTTGTGGTACAAAACGTTTCGCATTCGGAGCATACGTCTGCCGCTCGGGACGCTCTGTTATATAGACAGTCCGGAGAGACTGTTGATAAGGCTTCCTCATCCTCACGGCAGCACACACGACCGCACCTTGGCTACGTGACCACGGATATCCAGCCAGCTTTGCCAATCAGGGATTCCACGGCGACCAGGTCACGCCATCCGGTAGCCAGGGACACGAGGCCTGTAGACTCTGGACGTTCGCATAAGAGAAGTATGCAGGAGTCAACGTACACGGAGCTTCCAGCGGCTAAGCAACATAAGACCGCTACTCCACAGGCCTCAGTGACGGACGTGCTATCACAAATAGCATAACTTATCGCAGCATCCCAGCAGACGACAGAATCTCTGTCGGATCAGGAATTATCCGACGACGCTGGGTCGGTACGCTCCGCTGAAGCATCAGGTACGGACGACCGAGAACTTCATAGGGTCCGACAGGATGGCAAAAGGGATTTGGAGCTTTCCCTTTCGGAACAACATAAAGCTGCCGTAGATTTCATCCGGCATTATCTGCGATGCCGGATAAGAGACTGATAGCGTCATTGGACACAGAATTTTTTGATCAGTTCAGGGACATCGTCCCTGAGTTTCCGACACAGTCCAATAATGTCACAAGAACATTCGAATTATTGAACGACACTATATATAAGCTTGCTACCAAAACAGGCAAGTCTGGTTTCTTGTCCGCAAATGCTCTAAATCTGCCTTTCATCAATTCAAGGAATAAATTCGAAACGGCAGGACAGGGCATACCGAGAGTTCCTCTGCGTCTAGACGACCAGGCTGAAGACCTAGAATTGTCTATACCGTCGTCTATGTCAATTCCAACCACGACGTTGGAAACAACAATAATGTCTAACAGAGTTAACTTAGACGCTTTATCATACGCAGACCACCTTACTAAGGCGTTATCATTACGTCTTCAAGGGAAAGAATTCCAGGATATACAATCCTCATTAAGACTTCTTTCAAGGGCAGTAGCTTATTCCACGTATAACTCCGCCCTTTCAGTGGCAAACCTGGAGTTGGTTAGATGTGACGCAGCCCTAGCTACATCAACGCGCGTGGATAGTAAGGTGAAGAACTCTCTCAGAGTCGCTTCGGTCTCCGGAGAGCTTCTCTTCGACGGCAAGCTTTCAGCAATCTATGATAAGATAACTAAGAAAGCTTCGGATTCTCTGCTATTCAAATCCACTTCCAAAAAGTCGGATACAGCAGAAAAGAGTAAGACAGGCACTTCTGGGACAAGTACGCCCAAGAGAAGTTCCTATAGAGGTTCTTATACGTCCTCTAGGTCTTATTCTAGAGACTGTCAAGGCAGCGACTCACGTGCGGGACGTTATTCTGGCCGAGATAACCGGTCAGACGTCCCTAGGTCGACAGGACGAGGGGCGGGTCGTGGAGGACGTAGTTTCTCCTTCCGCAAGCCTTGCAGGTCCAGGAGGTGATGGTTTGAACCTCTATCGTGTTCCGGTAGGCGGAAGATTATCGAGTTTTATAAACGAGTGGGCGTCAATTACGGACGACCCCTGGGTCCGAGGGGTAATTTCAGAAGGACTAAGAATATCCTTCAGGCGAAAGCCTCCATTAACTTGAAGTCCAAAATGGACTCAGCTTCCGTCAAATCTGCAGAAAAGATATGCTCTTTTATCAGAAGTACAGTCTCTTCTGACAAAGAAAGCGGTAGAGGTCGTAGAAGACCAGGAATCACCAGGTTTCTACAGACGGCTCGTTCCATCCAGTCATAGATCTGAGCTGGATAAACAAGCTGATCGTCGCTCCGAAGTTCTATATGGAGACAATTCGATCAGTCAGAGCGAGTATTCGGGTGAACGACTATGCCACAAGCATAGATCTCAAAGATGCGTACTTTCACGTCATGGTACATCCGACATTCAGAAAGTATCTACGCTCCGCAGTCCTAGGAGTTGTATATCAGTTCCGAGTGATGTGCTTCGGTTTGAACCTAGCGCCCTGGGCTTTCACTCGAATAATGAACTCGGTAATGATACATTTCCGAGCTCATTCGTCTGCGGTAACATCGGCCTACCTGGACGACATTCTTCAGAGGTACGGCAACGAGTTAACGCTTCAGAACGATGTGCAGAATCTGCTTCTATTACTCCGACGTCTCGGTTTTATAATAAACGAGGAGAAGTCGGAGCTGGTGCCGTCCAAGTCATTCACTCATCTGGGAATGAGCTTCGAGACGCACAACAATCTTGTTCGTCTGCCGTTAACCAGAGCGAAATTAATCAGTTGTTACGCTCGCTATTGTCTTCACTCAGACAAAGTCACAGCGAGAGAGTTCATGAGACTGATAGGTCTGTGCGGAGCCGCTGCGGATCTCATTCTGATGGGGCGGTTACGCACTCGTCCTCTCCAAATTTTCTTGACACAGAATTGGAGTGTAAAGATTCATTCGCTCGATATAGAAGTTCTCTTGTCAAATCAAAAGAAACAAGAGATTCAGACTTGGGCAAACATTCAGTGGTTCAGTGGAGTTCCACTGCAGTTGCCGGATCCGAGTTTTACGATTATGACGGATGCCAGTCAAACAGGTTGGGGTGCAACGTTGATCCCAACGGATTCAAAGTGCCAGGGTCTTTGGGATCCGAAGTTTCTAGGCAAGCACATAAACATCAAGGAAATGATGTCAATTTGGCTTGCACTACGTCATTGGATGAACATTATTCAGAAAGCACATGTCCAAATCCTGTCCGACAATACGACAGTAGTAGCGTATATCCGGAACCAGGGAGGCACTCATTCCGTTCCATTATTCAATTTAACGGAAAGAATCCTTCTGTTTGTTCTAGAACACCAAGTTCTGCTTTCGGTCCGTCATATTCCGGGTCGTCTGAATGTATTAGCAGACTCCCTTTCACGGAAGGGTCGCTTGTTGCCATCAGAATGGACTCTCAACAAACAGGTATTCAATCAGATTTGCTACCAATGGGAGCGGCCAATGATAGACTTATTTGCGACACAACTCAACAATCAGTTGCAGACATATGTGTCACCATGTCCGGATCCCCGAGCACATGCAGTCGATCTCGTGGGACTGAATGATAGGATATGCGTATTCTCCAGCGCCGTTGATTCAGCAAATATTGCTAAAGAGAAAACAATCACAATGCAAAATTCTGTTGGTAGCATCTCTGTCTCCACAGAGACCGTGGATAAATCTACTCAGGTGTCTGCTGTGGGACATACCGCGGAAGCTTCCTCCACGAGGGGATCTTCTTTCGCAGGGGAAATCGCGTCAACTCCATCACAACCCGCAAGGTCTCAACCTTCACGTATTTCCATTGTGCGGTCCTTCTTGCACGGCAAGCATTTTACAGGACGAGCAGTGGACGCAATTTCTAGCTGTAGGAGGACCTCCTCTTCGCTAAACTATGCGGCTAAGTGGAAGGTCTTTTGTCGTTGGTGTAGGGATCATTCTGTTGATATTTTTGATCCCTCCATTCCAGACATTGCAAACTTTCTAGTATTCTTGTTTGATGAGATCAAACTGCAGCCTGTTACTATTAAAGGTTATAGGTCCATGTTATCTGATACCTATGCACACCATGATAGTTTACAGATTGGATCTAATGTCTCTTCATCTAAATTAGTTAGAAACTTCTCGATAAATAGACCTAGAACCCTTAGATTAATTCCTAAATGGAATTTAGCTTGGGTTCTTCTTAAACTAAAAGAAAAGCCATTTGAGCCTCTTGAGACAGTGGACTTCAAATTCTTGTCTTATAAGACAGCATTTCTCTTAGCTTTCTCTTCTGCTAGAAGAGTCAGTGAGCTTCATGCACTATCTGTGGACGATTCTCACTATCGTAGTGTCAGGAGCACTATTACCTTTACTACTAATGTTGGATTTTTAGCTAAGAATCAGGCTCCTAATAAATATCCGGAACCTATTGTTATTAAGGCCCTTCCGTCTTCAGACGGGCATAGACCTTTACTCTGTCCGGTTAGAGCTTTACGTATTTATAAACAAAGATCTCAGTTTATCAGAAAGGGACGAAAACGCTTCTTTCTGTCTCTGATACCTAATAGAAAGGACATTACGGTCCATTCTATTGCTAGATGGATTCAATTAACTATCCGTACTGCTTATGATAATCTATCTTCAACTCAGCAGTCTGTGCTTAAAATTTCAGCTCATGAAGTAAGAGCTCTTTCTACATCTTGGGCTTACGCAAATAGTGTTGCTATTACAGATTTAATGAAGGCTGCATATTGGTCTCAGCCATCCACATTCACGAATTTTTATCTCAGAAATATTGAGTCCATTTCTGGAGACCTGCATTGTTTAGGTCTGTTATCTGTTGCTCAGAATGTCGTCCACTAAACAATTGCAACTATCGTTATGCAGGCTTTCTGTTCCGGCAGTGACTCCGTCCTGCTGCCCTCTTCGCTCTGGGCTATTTGACCCAGGGCAAGGGGAAGGGGGGGGAGGGTGTTCCCTTAGGTCACCTGCTTTATAGTGAAAAGCAAGGGGATACCTCCTCCGGAGTCAGTAATTCTGAGTCGTTTCCGGGATGGTTTTAAAGTGTAAAGTTAATGTTTAAAATTCATTCATGTCATATTTTTGAAGTGTAGCTCGGTGTGAAGCATTTGTATATGTCACGTGTCAAACGGGCGTTAATATACAATCCTCGGACACTTTTAAAAGAGTATAAAGAGTCTCAATTCTCTGGACTGACTTTATTTATTGGCTTACTTTAAAAATAATTAGTATAAAGGGTTATACTGGATGTTAATAGAGAACATGAATGTTATTATGCTCAATTATGGAGGGTGATGTGTCTTTCTAATTTATCATAAAATAAGAAAGATACATGTAAAGCCTAATACTCCTTTTCTCCTCGAGGGGATGACTCTATTATATAAAGTTGAGCTTATTGGATTTTCCTCTATGTCCTAGGCCCTCCAGCCTTTTTACTATTCAGCTATGTCTGGGTCATTGGTACAGTATAAAAATGTTAAAAAATTTATAGTAATTTCTATATTTTTTATACTTACCAATGACCCAGACGGGGATGGCCCTCCCAGGAGTTGGGAACTCATACCTCCCCGCTGAGTACATAGCGCTGACCAGGCACTGCTTGTAAGAATGATAATTGGCGCCAATTTCGAGACCTCCTTGACACTGCACATGCGCAGTGGAGGGAAAGTATGGAGGACCATTTAGGACATGATTTTTCGGTTTTAGATGCAAATTTTGGGGACTGGGGGGCAAAATTTGTGTTTGGTCCTAGATTTTTAAGAGTTAGCACCAGCTAAGTCTGGGTCATTGGTAAGTATAAAAAATATATAAATTACTATAAATTTTTTAACTTTCCAGACTTTTTTTGGAAACGCTTCAACGGAATGATTTCATTTTTGGTAACCTACTATAGAACGATCTACTATAGAATGATGACTTACAGATCAAGGTTCATTTGCACTCTGTCCATTCGTCAGTCTGTCTGTCAGTCACACTTTAGTTTTCCAGACTTATTTTGGAAATGCTTCAACTGAATGATTTCATTCTTGGTGACCTACTATAGAACAATGACTTACAGATCAAGTTTGAGTTTTATGCTGATTGCATTATTGTTGTGTGAGTTATGGCCCTTGGAAATATGGAAAAGCACCAAAATATCAGTTTTTCGGACTTTTTTTGGAAATGCTTCAACGGAATTCATGCTGATCACATCTGGGTTATAACATTTGTATAATTATTAATGCTCATTAGTCCGATAGGGGACATTGTATTGCTTCAGCGGTATGTGAGCTCTTGTTAAAGCACACACGACCGCAGTCTAGCTACTCGACTTCAGATATCCAGCCACTTGTGCGAAGACAGAGCCATTCTTCGCCCGTGAAGTTGGACCATCCAGTAGCTAGTGCTCTGAGGCATCAATCAATGGGATGTTCGGAGAAGAGATATACCTCCGGATCTTTGTCCCAGGAGCAGCAAGTGGCACATAAGACAGAAGACCGCTGCTCCACAAGCCTCGGTAATGGACTGGCTGTCGCAGATTGTGCAGCAAATTGCAGCATCCCAGCATATGCAAGAGCAGTTTCCTGCAGACTCCGGAGGTGAGCTGTCGGATGGTGCTGGGTCGGACCAGTCATCTGCAGTTGCCAGGGACCAGACGTCATAGCTGATTCAGTTGGATGGTGAAAGGAACTAGGAAGAGGATTACCCTTCCCTTTCGGAACAGTTTATGAAGTTATGGACTTCATTTGACAGTAATGTCTTGAATCTGTTCAAACTGATCAGCATGCTGCGGCTACTATAGAGGATTAGCTACCCGACTTCGTATAGCCACAGTTGTCCGAAGACAGAGCATTCTTCACCTGTGAAGTCAGACCATCCAGTAGCTAGCGATCCGAGGCATCAATCGCGGGACGTTCGGAGAAGACATGAGCAGGCCGGGGATGAAGATCTGTCCCTACCTGCATCATTTGATATATGCTTGGAAGTACTTCCTCAGGATATTCGTCCCAGGGGCAGCGATGAAGAACAGAAGACCACTGCTCCTCAAGTACAGGGTCGTTCAGAGAAGATATAAGTGGGCAGGGGATGAAGAAATGTTCCTACCTGCATCATTATATATACATGTATGCTCCGACGTGCTACCTCCGGATATTCGTCCCAGGGGCAGCGGGGAAGATACAGAAGACCGCTGCTCCTCAAGCCTCGGTAACGCAAATGCTGTCGCTGATTGTGCAGCTAATCACAGCATCCCAGCAAGTGCAAGAGCAGCCTCCCACAGACTCCAGAGGTGAGCTGTAGGACGGTGCTGGGTCGGTCCAGTCATCTGTACATGCAGACGCAATGGACCGGACGTCATAGCTGATTCAGTCGAATGATGAAAGGGATGAGGAAGAGAATTTCCATTCCCTTTCGGAACAGCATAGGGTAGTGATGGACTGCATTACTATCCTGTATCTGTTACACCTGGTCAGCATGCTGCATCTATTAGAGAGAAATCGCTGTCGTCTCTGGAAGCAGACTAGGTGTGGAGGAAAGACGTTCTTTCCGTTCTGACACTATCGAGACAGGCGTCGCAGGCCTTCGGCCATATTGACAACGTCATATTCTACCTCTCTAATGCTAGGAGGAAGGCAGTTTCTTATTGACATCTTCAATAATATACCGTTCCTTGGACAACGTTCATTTATAACATTTGGAGAAGATGTACAGAGAGCTCATCTGCGTTTAAATGAGCAGGCCGGGGATGAAAAAATGTTCCTACCTGCATCATTTAATATACACTCTGAATTGATGGAATGTGTTAGCTCATCAAATAAGTGAATCTGGATGTGATGTCCTACGCAGATCACCTTACCAGAGCTTTGACCCAATGTTTCAATGGGAAGGACTATGAGGACTTTGTTCCTCGCTAAGAGTTCTTTCCAGGGCAGTCGTGTATGCCACGTTCAACTCCGCACTGACAGTGGAAAATTTGGAGTTGGTAAGACGTGATGCTGCCCTTGCATCGTCATTACTTTTAGATGACAAGGTGAGTCACTCCAGTCACCGGAAATACACTATTTGATGACAAGCTTGAGCTGCTATATAAGCAGGCTACAAGAACGCTTCCAGAGCACTGCTGTTGAAGTAGGTGTCTCATCAACACACTTCAGCAGACTGGGGTAAGCGAGGCTGTTCCGCTTCTAAGAAAGCATCAAGAGAATGTCTCGCAAGGGAGATAACCCTCTTATGTTTATTCCTGAGGTCGTTATTATAGTGATTCGAGAAAGGGGCATACATCTGATCAAGGCTATGGATCAGACCCCCTAGGCTGTCGATTAACGGAAGGTATCCATGAGAGACTGGAAGTTCCTGTCAAAGAGAGTCTTTACAAGTAAAAGTAAAACTCTCTTATTGGAGGGAACTATTGAGATCGAAGAGACGAGCTGCTTCATGGGGAGAACGTAGTTTCTCCTTCTGTAAGCTTCATATGTCACACAGGTGATGGATATGACCTCTATTGTTTATCAGTGGACGGAAGGTTATCAACTTCACAAGAACTGGACATTAATATAAGAAGTTCCTTCAAAGAGAGTCGCTCCTAATGGAGGTTAAGGCTCTCTTATTAAGGGAACAATTGAGGTCTTCGAGAATAGATTTCGGTAAATCCACTTGGCGGTAGGTTATCAGCCTCACAATAAAGTGGATAATATTGCGGAAGATCAGTGGATGAGAATAGTCTCAGCAGGCCGGCGGTTATCAGCCCGAGCAAGCTCCACTTACAAGAAATACTTGTGGGACAATCTTCCAAGAGAGGCTTTCCTTCCAGAGATCCAAGCTCCTATTGAAGAAAAGCATTAGATGTCGTTGAAATTATTCTCCTGTTTTTTACATTCACCTGTTTCTCATCCTGTATCAGGAAGGATAGTGCATAGATAGGCTAAGATATTCCTTGGCAGCAAGGCAGTTATGTCATTGTGGATGCCATGGTAGCCTTATGTATGGTTACAGCGGTCTTTTGGAGATTATAGCTGTTAGGAAAATGGCTCGTCATTCCCTAATTGCGTGACGATGAATAAGTCACTAATTACACCGAGATATCAGTCTTCACGGATAAGAAGGCTTCTAGCTACGTTAGTTAGGCTCTGATCGCTGTCTTTAGGGAATAAAACCGAAAAGAAGTACTGTGCTTTTCGGTTTGTTTTTTCCCAGGTGTTAAGTCTTATTGTTTACACCATTGTAGTCTAACTAGAATTATGAGCGAGATTTTTTCAGTATTGTGCAGTGACATAACTGAATTAAAAATCTCTTGAGACTGCGGTCTATAATATTGGGAATTTAGGGCTGTTTATTTAATGGTTTTTCATTCCCTACCTTGTGCGATGATAGTTGTAAGTCTCCAGTCAGTGAGCCTTCAGGATCGCAGCTTACACCAATATATCTGTCTTATCAGCTTTATCGTCTCCACGTATAGGAAGACCTTTAGCTGCTTAGCTAGGATGAGTTTGTTGTCCTATAGGACATAATACCATTTGTTAGAGGAGGTTATTTTCTTCCAACTGGTATGGTTTGGTGTGAGTTATTATGAAAATACGGTGTATTTGTTATGACTAACACAAGAACGATTCAAGTAATGCAGGTGAGGGGGGCTTGATATGAAATTTTCATCGAATCCCCCCCCCCACCACCAATGTGTTAAGAGGTGATTACAGGACAGGATGTAGTTTCCTTCCCGCAAGCCTCATATGCATTTTAAGTAATTACATGCCTTTCATGGCTTATCGATTGGTGACTGGGTCATGTTCTATGGCAACTTCACGGGCACATCCACTTTTTAGTTGATTTGTTTCCTGTGTTTGTTCGTTATAAATCATATACGAGCATATGATTCATTATCAATAAATTGCTAGCCTTTGTGTACCGGTTTGTCTGACAAGTCAGTTAACTGGTATTTTGATTATTACATGCGAGATTCAAGGCTCGCATACATAATATGTGTTTATTAGGCAGATGCAGTATTGTATGTTATGGACCTCAGAAAAAATAATGTATTTTGGGGCGGTCTGTGACGAGTCTGTTAATCATAGCTTTATCCATTTCTAAATCCAGGTTATATAGTTTCAGTACACTTTTCACATGGAAGTCGAATGGAGATTTCTATGTATTCTGGTACCTGTATATTCATACGTCTGGGGGTATTATTTATTGGAATTAATTGTACACCTGAACGGGGTCGCCTGTGGGTTGCCTTGGAAGCGTGTTTACTCTCCAGAAACCGTTCATTGATATTCTTTTGGACAAGTGTATTTTGTATGTATTTATCACCGGTTTTTTACCTATCTTCATATACCAATTCGTATTCGTTAAGAAGTGCGCAATTAATTACCGGGACGGCCACTATAGCCTCAGCTTCTGAAGTGGCATTAAGCACCTATTTTATTAATAATAATTAATATCTGGGTGCCTGTTCGATGAATACATATTGTTAATTGATACCGCTTTTACTGATTCCAGAGTGCTCCCCTCTTTGTTTTTGAAGAAGATTCCTTCAAAAAAGAGGGAGGGGGGTGGATTTCTTACAATCTCCTCCGGCTTGATAGCATGTAACTATGAGCGAAGCTGTTTTGTCTGTAGATTATATCGAATCCTGGATACAGCCTGGTTTATTATTGTATTTGGCATTTTTTGTGGGGGTTTACCTCTCACTCTCGAATATGCCATCCTAATTTATGAGGCTTAGTCCGAACTAGCCTTTAAAATTGGGAACTCGTTACACCCAATTAGCATAGCCATTCATGCTAAGAATAAGGAATTACTGGAATTTGACTCCTTACTTAAGATATGTCTTCTCTATTATTGTATAGAGAGACATACATGTAATTCCTTTTAAATTTAATTTTCCTTTCACCTTGGATTGCAGGCTTATGAACTATGTTGGTCTGCTAATTCTGAAGTCCTAGGCCCTCCGCCTTTTTACGATTCAGCTAGAGCTGTATAGTTTTTGGTGTAAATCTGTTATTTTAATCCTGAGATATTAACCCTTTATCCTTCAAATTGAAAATTCCTCCAATCCCTTTGGCATTTGATAACTTGAAAAATATTGCTTGGATTGTCAAGTTACTTTATAATTGTGTTCAGGTTACTGATGTGCTGAGCTGTATAGTTTTTGGTGTTAATCTGATAATTTGATCCGGAGATATTAACCCTTTATCCTTCAAATTGAAAATTCCTCCAATCCCTTTGGCATGAGATAACTCAAAAAATATCAATCCGATTGTCATGTTACTTTATATATTTATTCAGGTTACTGATGTGCTGTGCTGTATAGTTTTTTTATGTAAATCTGATAATTTTATCCATCAAATTAGACACTCCTCCAATCCATTTCTATATGTACCCATACCTTGTATGGTGTACATAATGTTGGCATCCGTGGTGGCCCTCCGTCATACAGCTTTCTACTAGTTGCGCGTATGGGTACACATCTGACGATTTCATCGGCCTATTTTTTTATAAAGGGATTTAGTTGTAACTTGGTAGGATAACTCAGTATGATATCCAGATGAGATTGTCCTATTTTGGTCATGATCGGTCAACTGTGACTGTCGAGCCATCATGTGACCAAGATTCCTTTAGCAAAGTCTACAAATTATATTTATGAAGGGATTTCATTGTAACTTGATAGAATGACTCGTTTTGGAATAATTTCACTGTAACATGGAAATCTGGTTGTCATACATTAACTGTGAGGGCCACATTAACCCACCCTCAATTCTTTAGTACAATCTACACCTCAAATTATTTTTATTGAAAACATAGCATACAGGGAACAGAAATTAACATATTCTCAATTATCACAATTCTTGTTGTATTTCATAATCCTTTCATAAACATTGAACAATTTCTTTTTCATCAAATACAACACACAGTCAAGTTAAGCTATAGTGTCATTGACACTCTCATTTATTTTATTTTTTATTTTTTGTAAGTATTTCTTAGCCATCAAAAGTTCATGTCCTTGGTTTGTTTTATATTTTAGGCCTCATAATCTCCAGAATAGCATGGGTGGTGGTGCATTTCATCCCTTGAGTGCAAGAGAGGCTTTACAGTGCTAGAGCATTGCAAAGCATTGTTGCACTCAGGGAGAAATTTTTCTAAATAAAGTAAAATAACAGACATAAACCATTTAATTTTTATTTTTTTTAAGTTTGCATTGGTTATAAAAAGAGAGCATGCGGCAGTGAAAAGGACCATGTGGGAGGGTCTGAGAAACAGATTTTTAACTTTTTTAGGCCTAATGTAAAATTCTCTGGATGAGTTTAAAAAAATATCAGTCATGCATGAACACAATAGTTTTATACTGTACCAATGACCCAGACTTAGCTGGTGCTAACTCTTAAATTCTAGGGCCAAACACAAATTTTGCCAGTCAGTAACATCTCACTGATATCTGTGCTTATAATCTCAGTTAAAATGATGCCAGACACAAAATCATGAAAGAAATGGTGGATCTAAAGATGAAATAAGAGGATGAGAGGAAGAAACAGTGGAGGGATGTGTTCAGGGCTGTAACTTATAGTTTTTATGCAAAATTATTTCATGTTCCCTAATTTCGGGGCATGGGCCTGATGTTTACATTCTTGTTATGAAATTTCCAGTTTGTTCAGTGTTTCCTCTCTCCCTTTCCTTTATACCCCCCTTGCTATTCTCCCATGCTTTTGGCATAATTTCTGTAATTTTTTTTTACTGAAATTTCTTGGGAGTTTTGGCTTAGTAACAGAATGTTTATTCTGTTTATTCTGTTTTTCCCCATGGTTACGTCCTCACCCTAGAGTGGTTAGGTGTTTCGGTCATGCATCTACCATCCGATGTACTGCAGTTTCTTCTCAGGAAGCCTCTGTTTTATATCGGATAGTGTTAAAATTGGTTACTGATTTTGGGCCATATTTTCAGTGCCTGGAGTCTTGTTTCCAGTTTTTATTCACTTTTGTTTACGTTGACAACTGTTACTTCTGACAGTGATTCCTTGTCTTCTATTAGTTCTGCTCATAGCCAAATACATTAATATTGTTCGTAAGTTTAGCATTAATTTTTAGACATGTTTTAAAATTTTTGTCCACACTTAGGCTTTTTTGGGATCCATTTGGGCTCATCGTTCCCATTAGGAACTTGGGCTCAATTTGAAATTTTTTCGAAAAAATGTTTTTCTTTTGAATTAAATTTTCAAAATGTTTGTAATGGATTATTATTATTATGTATCTTTATTTTCAAAGGTTGGTGCGAGTACAATGACTGTTTAATATTTTTTGAAAATGAAAGAATATTGTTCAATTGTAAATCAGGGAAGTCTCCTGATTCTCATGATCATTGTATTTGCTGTAGTCTGTGTACTCGCACTAATTCTTGCTCAGTGTGTGCCATTTCGGATGACAAACGTTGGAGACGTGTATCACAGTATATTGTTAGTGGTGAGAGGTCCATGCCGGTCCTCTCTCCGCAGGGTCACTCTAGTTTTTTCAGTCTCTTTTTCAGAGGAACAAGAACAGGGTGATGTTTCCGTGATGTCTTCAAAAGTGTGCTTCCGTCGTCGCAATAATGAGCTAGCGGCAAAGTGCTCAAGGAAATGCGGCAAGTGCCTAAGAGGTCCCTAGTAGGATCGACGGTCACTTGTCGCCCGCTAGCCCACCCGGTGAAGCAATTATTCACAAAATGGTTGTGACGCCTGGTTCGTCCGGTCCAGGGAGGAGAAGGGGTGTTGCGAGCACTATAATCTCGGATCACGCACACCCGGCAACGACGGATCAAAGGATGGGACGGAGGAAGCCAGTCAGTTCGGTAGCTAGCTCGTCCAGGTCTACCCGGACCCCGAGCGAGAGAGGCCCCCTCTCTCTCACAACAACATCTGGACCCAGATGTTGTTGTATGTATGTTCATCAGTCGGAGCATACGTCCACTCCTCCTGCTCAGGACGCTCCTTCGCATAGACAGTCTGACGTGGCTTGTCGATTGGCTTCCTCATTCTCTCGTCAGCACACATGACCGCACCTTGGCTATATGACTGCAGATATCCCACCTGCTTCGCCGACCAGGGATTCCACATCGACCAGGTCATGCCATCTGCTAGCCAAGGACACAAGGCCTTTCCAGTCGGGACGTTCGCATATAAGAAGTATGCAGGAATTAACGTCCCAGGAGCTTCCAGCGGCTAAATTACGTAAGACCATGGCTCCACAGGCCTCCATGACGGACTTGCTATCACAGATAGCTCAATTCATCACAGCATCCCAGCAGCCATCAGAAACTTTTTCAGAAAAGAAACTGTCTGAGGAAGCTGGATTGGTTCAGTCCCCTGCAGAGTCAGAAAGGGACAACCAAGATTCTCATGTGATCCAGACAGATGGTGAAAGGGAATCAGCAGAGCTGAAATTTTCCCTTTCCGAACAACTTAAGGTGGCCGTATATTTCATCCGGCAACACCTTACAGAAGTTGTTTCTCCGGACCAAAATGCTGCGTTACCTGATAAGAAACTGATATCCTCACTGGACTCAGACTTATTCGGCCAGAATAGGGACATTGCGCATGAGTTTCCGACCCAGTCCAGAAATGTCACGCAGATATTTGAACTTCTTAATGACGCTATATTCAAGCTAGCCGCTAAGACTGGCAAATCCGGCTTCTTATCGTCTCATGCTCTACAGCTGCCTTTCATCAATCATTGAAATAGATTTGAAACGGCAGGACAGGGCTGGTGACGACTATCTCGTCTAACAGAATCAGTTTAGATGCATTTTCTTACGCAGATCACCTTACCAGAGCTTTATCATTACGTCTTGAAGGAAAAGAACTCCAGGATGTTCAAAACTTCCTTGAGAGTTCTTTCGAGGGCCATAGCATATTCTACATATAACTCCACCCTTTCAATGGCAATCTGGAGTTAGTCAGACGTGATGCTGCCCTGGCTGCATCCACAAGAGTGGATAGTAAGGTGAAAAACTCTCTTCCAGTCGCTCCGGTCTCCTGAGAGCTTCTCTTCGATGGTAAGCTTTCTATAATCTATGATCAGATTACTAAGAAAGCTTCAGATTCTCTGCTTTTAAATCCGCTTTGAAAAAGTCGGACTCAGCAGAGAGGAGTAAGTTTGGCACTTCGGAGGCGAATACGTCCAGGGGAAGTTCCTATAGAGGATCAAAGAAGGCCTCTATGTCTTACTCCGGAGACCGTCAGAGTAGCGACTCAGGTTGGGGTCGTAATGCTGGCCGAGATACCGGTCAGATGCCCCTAGGTCGACTGGGCAAGGTGCGGGTCGTGGAGGACGTGGTTTCTCCTCCCACAAGCCTCGCAGGGCCAGGAGGTGATGGTCTAAACCTCTTTTGTGTTCCAGTGGACGGAAGGCTGTCAAGATTCTTAACCAATTGGTTGTCTATTACGGACGACCCATGGGTGCAAGGGGTTATTTCCAAAGGTCTAAAACTGTCCTTCAAGGAAAAACCTTCGTTAACTCGAAGTCCGCGTTGGACTCAGCTTCTGTCAGATGTTCAGAAGAGAGATTCGCTTCTATCAGAAGTTCAATCTCTTCTGGACAAGAATGCTATAGACGTCATAGAAAACCAGGAATCTCCCGATTTCTACAGTCACCTGTTCCTGGTTCCAAAACCAGACGGCTCGTTTCATCCAGTTATAGATCTGAGCTGGATAAACAAGATGATCGTGGCTCCGAAATTTTATATGGAGACCATCCGATCGGTCAGAGCGAGCATTCGAGTGAATGATTATGCTGCGTGCATAGATCTCAAGGATGCGTACTTTCACTTCATGGTACATCCGGCGTTCAGAAAGTATCTTCGCTTTGCTGTCCTAGGAGTTGTTTATCAGTTCCGAGCAATGTGCTTTGGTCTGAATCCAGCGGCCTGGACCTTCACTCGAATAATGAACTCAGTAATGACTCATTTCTGAGCTCATTCGTCTGTGGTAACATCGGCCTACTTGGACGACATTCTTCAGAGGTAAGGCAACAAGTTAACGCTTCAGAACAATGTTCAGAGTCTGCTTCAATTGCTCCGATGTCTCGGTTTCATAGTAAACAAAAACAAGTTGGATCTAGTGCTGTCCAAGACATTCACCAACCTGGGAATGAGCTTCGAGATGCACAACAATCTCGTTCGTCTGCCGTTAATCAGAGCAAAATTAGTCGGTTGTTACGCTCACTTTTGTCTTCACTCAGATGTAGTAACAGCGAGAGAATTCATGAGACTAACAGGTTTGTGCGGAGCCACCACAGATCTTATTCAGATGGGGCGGCTACGCTCTCGTCCACTCCAGATATTTTTTTACTCAGAATTGGAGTGTGAAGACTCATTCGATCGAAACAAACATCGTCTTGTCGAATCAAGCGAAACAAGAGATTCGGACTTGGGCAGATATTCAGTGGTTAACTCAGGGAGTACCACTGCAACTGCCGGATCCAATTTTTACGATAATGACGGATGCGAGTCAAACAGGTTGAGGCGCAACTTTGAGCCCAACAGATTTGAGGTGCCAGGGTCTTTGGGATCCGCAGTTCCTAAACAAGCACATAAACATCAAAGAGATGATGTCAATTTGGCTTGCGTTATGTCAGTTGATGAACATTATTCAGAATTCACATGTTCAAATTCTGCCCGACAATTCGGCAGTAGTAGCGTATATTCGGAACCAGGGAGGCACTCATTCCATTCCGTCGTTCAATCTAACGGAAAGAATCTTTCTGTTTGTCCTAGAGCATCAAGTTCTTCTGGCGGTCCATCATATTCCGGGTCATCTGAATGTTCTAGCGGACTCCCTTTCTCAGAAAGGTCATATGTTGGCATCAGAATGGACTCTCAACAAACGAGTATTCAATCAGATTTGCTACCAATGGGATCGTCCTATGATAGACTTATTTGCGACGCATCTCAACAATCAGTTGCGGACGTATGTGTCGCCATGCCCAGATCCTCGAGCATTTGCAGTAGACGCCCTCTCGATCTCTTGGGACAGAATGATAGGATACGCGTATCCTCCAGCTCCGTTGATTCAACAGATATTGCTAATAATCAAGCAATCTCTCTGTACGATTCTGTTGGTAGCATCTCTGTCACCCCAGAGACCATGGATAAATCTACTCAGGTGTCTGTTGTGGGACATTTCGCGGAAGCTTCCTCCACTGGAGGATCTTCTTTCACAGGGGAAATCGCGATATGTATTTACAAACGTGGATCTGAGTTCATCAGAAAGGGACGTAAGCATTTCTTTCTGTCTTTGCTGTCTAATAGAAAGGACATTACGGTCCATTCTATTGCAAGGTGGATTCAATTAACTATCCGTACTGCCTGTGATAAATTATTTTCATCTCAGCAGTTTGAGCTTAAGATTTTGGCACATGAAGTAAGAGCGCTGTCTACATCTTGGGCTTATGCTAATAGTGTTGCTATTACTGATTTGATGAAGGCTGCAGATTGATTCAGCCTTTCACGTTCACGAAGTTTTATCTTAGAATATTGAGTCCATTTCGGGTGACCTGCGTTGTTTGGTCCGTTATCTGTTGCTCAGAATGTCGTCCTCTAAACAGTTGCAACTATAGTTATGGAGGCTTTCTGTTCTGGCAGTGTCTCTGTCCTGCTGCCCTCTTCGTTCTGGGGTATTTGACCGAGAGCAAGGGGAAGGTGGGTGGGGTGGGGGGGGGGGGGGGGGGGGGGGGGGGGGGGGGGGGTTATGGTGTTCCCTTATATCACCTGCTTTATAGTGAAAAGCAAGGGAATACCTCCTCCTGAGTCAGTAATTCCGAGTCGGTGCCGGGATGGTTTTAAAGTGTAAAGCTAATGTCTATCTCATTTATGTAATATTTTTAAAGTGTAGCTCGGTGTGAAGCATTTGTATATGTCACGTGTCATACGGGCGTTAATATGCAATCCTCAGACACTTTTAAATGAGTATAAAGAGTCTCATTCTCTGGACTATCTTTATTTATTGGCTTTCCTTTAATAAATTAGTATAATGGGTTATACTGGATGTTAATAGAGATCATTGATGTTATTGTGCTCAATTACGGAATGGTATTGTGTCTTTCTTTTTTGATATAAACAAGAAAGATACATGTAAAGCCTGTTCTCCTCTTCTCCTTGAGGGGATAATTCTGTTTACGTGTAATTGAGTCTATTGGATTATCCTTTATGTCCTAGGCCCTCCAGCCTTTTTTCTATTCAGCTAAGTCTGGGTCATTAGTACAGTATAAAATGTTAAAAAATTTATAGTAATTTATATATTTTTTGTACTTACCAATGACCCAGACAGGGATGGCCATCCCATGAGTTGGGAACTCATACTCCCCGCTGATTACATAACACTTACCAGGCACTGGTTGTAAGAATGAGGATTTGGTGCCAATGTCGGACTTCCTTGACACTGCACATGCGCAGTGGATAAAAGTATGGAGGACCACATAGGACATCTATTTTTTGGATTTTGATGCAAATTTTGGGGATTGGGGGCAAAATTTGTGTTTGGCCCCAGAATTTAAGAGTTAGCACCAGCTAAGTCTGGGTCATTGGTAAGTATAAAAAATATATAAACTACTATAAATTTTTTAACTTTCATATTCTATTCTTCATGATACATTTTTCAGTTGTTATTGTTTGTTTGTTTGTTTGTTTGTTTTTTGTTTAACGATACTTTCAACAGCCTGGTTCACGTTGTGTCAGACAGTTTTACAGATGGAAGAACCTAGAGTACTCTGAGGACCACTGAGCAGCGACAAGCAAATTTCCGACTCTTGAAGGCAGTGCATCATTGACTTGCAGTACTATGATGCATCGTGAAAAGATGTTAATGTGACATCATTATTTGTTGTGTGTGGCAAAGAACAAAATTGGTCTGATTTTTTTCGGCATCAAACATAAACTCCTCCATTTTAGATTTGACTCTGAACTCATATTCAGTTTTTTGGCATGCTTTGTTTGAAACACAGCACAGTGAAATAGTTCTCTTGATGACACATAGTAGTTAACAAATGTAATATAACGTTTTGATATATGAACACCTGTTTACGTATCTCTCGCATATGCTTCAAGAGATAAAATAATTATTGCACTCATATTATTAACTCTTTATATAACAGGACCAGTAGATGACACTTGCAAAATGTTTCCTTGAACAATTAAAAATTTATCTTTGCCTCAAAAACATAACTTATAACCTCTCAATAGAACAAGCTCAAACTTGGTCATAAACTATGTTTTGTTCCCCACGAACCCCTGGAAAGTGAAGCAGTGCTTGTTTACTGTGGTAATAAGCTCTGTTTTCTGGTAAAATAGAACCTGGTCATCAGTGCCTGGGGTGGAAGTTCTTTAAAATGTGTAACATGGTTATAAACGATTGACAGGACTTGACATTGTATCCATGCTGCGGTCATGGTTAGCAATAAATAAATAATAAGCAATATTTTGTTGGCAAAAATGGGAAAATTAATAAAATTTGAATGGAAATTTTTGTGAATAGCACTGATGTTTTAAGCTCATTAATTTTAAAAGAATTGGTGGAAAAGTTACACAGCTTATATTAATGCTCCTCCTTGGCTCATTGGGGCAGGTATGTGGTATTACCTCTGTAATACCACCTTCATGGCCCCCACTCTTCTTGAATACTATGAAGGGATCTTTAGCTTGCATAAAGTATTCTCTCCCTCTGCACAGGGAACAGCCATTTTTGGTCCCAATCCAATAGGACAGGTTGCTGCCAGATAGTGTTCAGGCACCTTGAGACCTTTCTTTACTGATCCTGGGACATTTAACATGAGAAACCAGCACACTATCCACTTGACCACCACTCCTAATTATGGGTTTTATGTTAGCTAAAAGGTTACTGAAGAAAGATAATCAGGCCTTTAAATTCATCTATTTTGGGCACACCATTTTGCTCTAATTTGGGCACATTAAAACCAGAAATAACAGTCTAATCCTGTTATGTTTATTCTCAAATTAAGTTATTCTCAAATGTAGAAGAGGTACAGAGAATTTTTTTTGGTGTCTTCACACCTTCTCAAATTTGGGCTCGCATGTAAACGGTGTGAAATTGGGGTAATCTAAAGGCCTGATAATCTTTTTAAATGAAGAGGACTTGTACATGTAATTGTAATGAGTAGATTGCATAATCCCATATACAGGTAGCAACCCTGTTAATGTAATAACTTTTGTTTGCTAGTGAGAATTATTCAATTAAAAGGTAAGTCAATTAACAGGGATTTGATCACTTTCTTGGATGCTAGACTAAACTGAGCATTTATTCTATTTTATCTCATTAACAGAGCTCATGGGGGTTATATATTAGATATATTAGATTACATGCCAGCATTGGATGTACTGAGGGCAACTGTGTTGATATACAAGGTTAATTCAGGGATTGTCAGGGTAATTTCCTGACTCAAGATTTTCTATTCAATTAACAGGGGTTTACTCAAAAATCTATATGCAAATTACATGACACATTTGTACAGAAGGTATGGTAAATGGTTTCATATTTGGAAAATATATCAGTTAACAGGGACACTCATTTAAAAGGTATCCAATTAAGTGCTCTACTGTAATAACTGGTGAACAAGTAGAAAAAAATGGGATAGGCACCATAAAGTTCATGTTTAGTATTAACCCTTTTTGTATTTCAGGAACTTCAAGTACATGAAAATGATCTTAGCTTCATGTCACCAGAATATGTGCAAATATTGGAAAATGCGGATAAGTTAGAAAGTGACTACAAGAGACAGCCAAATCACCTGGAAAGACTGTATGATATCCTTTTTATAACTCTTTGTTTTGTATGGGTAGACAACAACAGGCTTTTACTTTGTTACTTTCATTCTTGCATGCTCAATACAACTTAATGATTGCATTTACATCAGTGATTTATTTTATCGGTTTTAGGAAATATTTAACCCTTTTTCTGCAGTCAATTTTACTTACTATTCCCAGGTTAAAGTTTCGAATTAAAATTATGCTTTTCAAGGTTGTACCTTTCATTCTTCAAACACTGAGTTGCAATGTCATTGTTTTTCATTTGGGGCAAAGTCTACTGAAGCTGTATAAAGTGGTTTCAAATAATATTGGCATTAATTTAACCCTTTTCAAAATGGTTTTTGAACTAAGTTTCTTTAAATTTGAAATTAGGCTTCTACAACATATTTTGTTACTTTTTGTTCCAAGTTTTCTGATAAAGCTTTACACTGAATATGAAGCTCAAAATCTATTAATTAAAAAATCCTTGTAATCCATATGAAGTATCTAATGTGCTTACTCAACTGTACTAAGGATGAGTTTATCTTGATGATCAGAACAAATTATGATAGCATCCCTTTGATTAGAAATTTTCTAATCTATGTTTTAGGTTAAGAGAATGATGTTATTTTTTTTTGTGACTTTTCTCCTGTTTTCAAGTATAGATGAAATTTAATGTATTTGCAACCCTTTTCTCGAAGTATCACCATTATGACCCATTATTTTTGCTTGTAATTTACCCATCTCAGATGACACTCTACTGTGGACAATAGCAATGCCGCCTCATTGTTGAATCCTAATTATGATATTTTGTTATTGAATAGTTCCTATAATTACTTGTCACTGAGAAAGACATTGGAAATAGATGAAATCTTTTTTTTTCATTCTTTTTAGCATGAATTTAGATGCAGATAATAAAGATATTTAGTATATTTTGCTATTTCCTAATCAATAGAGCTATGTAGCTGATGATATAACTACAAATTTTGTTGACATTTTCAGAAAACACATAATTTTATACTTTCTTTCAGAAAGATGAAAAAAGCAGAACATTTTTTCTTGTTATTTTTCTGTAATATTATAATAGAAGATTTTAGAAAGAGAATGTTTTATGTACTGCATCTTTAACCCTTTACCTAACACAAGTTGAAGCCAACAGTACAAATTATTTTTCTGAAACATCCGATTTTTTTATTTCTTACTTCTAACCATTGCTTATTAGTCCTTATTGGAACCAGCTCATCAAGCTTGTTCCATTAATAGGTCATGAGGTATGTTTTGGGGTAGAAAAATGAAAAAATAAAATTTGAATAGCAATTTCTGTATATCACGAGTGCAGATATGGCAGATTTCTAAAGTAGACGGTTAACAAAAAATAGCACAGACTATTTTGTGTCTAAGCATTGTCATTGCTGGGACAGTCGGGCTCTGTGTGTGACATCACTCTAGTTCTTCTTTTAAAGTTGTATTTTTTAGTTTTCATCTCCCTTTTCTCTCTTGTGCTTTTTAGCTCACGTGAGCGAAGCTCAAGGGGAGCTTTACTAATCACTTTCTGTCCGTTGTCCGTCGTCCGTCATCGTCCGTCCGGCGTTAACTTTACATTATCGACTTCTCCTCCTAAACCACTAGCCCAATTTTATTCAAATGTTGGCTAAATGTTTATTACCTAATGCCAATTCAGATTTGTTCAAATGAAGTTGCCCCTCCTCCTGGGTGGTGCCACGCCCCCAAGGGGCACCAAAATCTTTGTAAATCTTCTTCTCATGAACCAGCAGTAGCAGAGACTTGATATTTGGTGTGCAGCTTCCTTTTGAGGTGTAGACGCAGATTTGTTCAAGAGAAGTTTGTGGGGCTATACTTGGCGTCGTTATGGGAGGGGCAAAATTTTTTGCCCCGCCCAAAATTTCTATATTTTTATACTGTACCAATGACCCAGACATAGCTGGTGCTAACTCTTAAAATATAGGGCCAAACACAAATTTTGCCCCCCAATCCCCAAAATTTGCATCTAAAACTAAAGAAAATATGTCCTGAAAGGCCCTCCACACTTCGCCCCTACTGCGCATGCGCAGTGTCAAGGACGTTCCGAAATTGGCGCCATTTATCATTCTAAGTTTGGCCCTTCATCAGTTAACATCTGACTGATCTTTGTGCTTTTAAATCTCAGTTTAAATGATGCCAGACACATAAATATTAGTGAAATGGTGATTCTAAGGAGGATAGAAAAGGAGGAGAGGAAAAGAATGTGTGACAGAATATTATCAGGGCTGTAACTTAAAATTTTTTAATGAAATTATGTTAAGTTACCTATTTTCAAGGCAGCAGCCATTTTGTTGTCATTCTGATTATTTAGTTACACTGTTTTTTCAAGTGTTTTTCCTCTCTCCCTGTCCTTTAAGTTCCCCCTTGCTATTCTCCCATGCTTTTGGCATAGTTTCTGTAATTATTATTACTAAAATTTCTTGGGAGTTTTAGCTGTATAACAGAATGAATTCTGTTCTTTCCCCATGTTTACGTCTTCACCTACGGGTGGTTAGGCGTTGTGTTCTGCATCTACCATCTGATGTTCTGCAGTTTCTTCCCTGGAAGTCTCTGTTTTGCATCAGATGGTGTATTTTTGGTAACTGATTTCGGGCCTGGGTGCCTGGAGTCTTATTTTAGTGTTTTTACACTCATTGTTTACATTTACAATAGCCCTCTGTGTGAGGGGGGGATTTCTAAATAATAATATCTTTATGTTATTTTAATCATAACTAGATACATTATTATTGTTCGTAAGTGTTGAATAAATTGTTTAAAATATTTTTAAAATTTCTGTCCACACTTAGGCTTGGGATCCATTGGGGCTCAACGTTACTTTTCAGAAACTTGGGCTGTTCTGAAAAAATATTTTTTCAAAATATTTTGATTTCAATTATTTTTTCTATATTAATGGATCATATTATTATTATGTATTTTGATTGCCAGGGGTTAGTGCGAGTACCAGGACTTGTTTTCTTTTCACATTGAAAGGATATTGATCAATTGTTTTAAGAGGAAGTCTTCCTCTGACCTTATTATCATTCTATATGTGGTCAGTGTACTCGCATTAACTCCTGTTCTGTTTCGTATGATTTCGATGACAATATGGGAAGCGTATGTCACGGTATGTTGTTGGGGATTTGGACACTCCGGTCCTTTCCCCGCAGGGTCACTCTACTTTATCAATTTCTATTTCAGACGATCAAGATTAGGGTGATGTATCTGTGATGTCTTCCAACAGTGTGCCTCCGTCGTCACAATTAATGAAGGGCTAGCGGAAAAGTGCTCATGTAATACGCCAATTGCCTAAGAGGACCCTAGTAGGTTCGACGGCCTTTGACGTCCGCTAGCTCGCCCGGTGTAGCGTCCATTCACCGAATGGTTCGGCAGCCGGGTTCGTCCGTTGCGGTCTAGAAGGAATTTTGGGGTGATGCGAGCACTATAAAATTACTTAATGCACACCCAGTGACGGCGGATCGGAGGGAGAACGGAGGAAGCCTTTTAGTCCGGTTCATGGCTCGTTCCGGTCCATCCGGACGGCAAGCGAGAGAGGCCCCTCTCTCGTTCAACAACATCTGGCCCCAGATGTTGTGGTACAAATGTGTCGTTAGCGGAGCATACGTCCGTCGCTCGGGACGCTCCGTTGTATAGGCAGTCCGCTGAGACTGCTAAGGCTTCCTCTTCTCGTCAGCGCACACGACCGCACCTTGGCTGCGTGACCGCCGATATATTACCAGCTTCGCCGATCAAGGATTCTTCGGCGACCAGGTCACACCATCCGGCAGCCAGGGATTCGAGACCGATGGACTCCGGACGTTCGCATACGAAAAGTATGCGGGAGCCATCTGATGCGGAGCTGCCCTCGGAGAAGCAGCGATAGACTGCGCCTCCGCAGGTCTCGACGCCGGACATTCTTGTGCACATAGCACAGCTTATCGCAGCATCCCAGCAGCCGACAGAAACGGTGTCGGATCGAGAATTATCCGACAGCGCTGGGTCGGTAGCCGGGGACTCGAGGCCTGCAGACTCCGGACGTTCGCATAGGAAGTGTGCGGAAGTCAACGTACATGGAGCTTCCAGCGGCAATGCATCGTAAGTCCGCTACTGCACAGGCCTCGGGAACGGACGTGCTTTCCTTAATAGCACAGTTTATCGCAGCATCCCAGCATCAACTGAATCTGTCGCATATATTTTATCCGACGATGCTGGGTCGGGACGCTCCGCGGAAGCGGGTACGGACGTCCGAAAGTTTCATCCGGTCCGACGGGATACCGAAAGGGATTCGGTGGATTTCAAGCTTTCCCTTTCGGAACAACATATGCTGCGATGCCGAATAAGAAACTGATAGCGTCGGTGGACTTAGAAATTTTTGGTTCGGTTCAGGGACATCGTCCCTCAGTTCCGACATAGTCCAATAATGTCACACAAACTTTCGAATTATTGAACGACGCTATATATATTATTATTTTATGCTTGCTATCCAAGCATTTCTGGTTTCTTGTTCGAAGAGTTATGGAGATGTCTTTCAAAGTGTGCCTCTGTCGTCATAGTTAATGAAGAGTTAGCGGCAATAAGTGCTCATGGAATATGTCTATCGCTTACGGAGTGACATTCGCTAGCTCACCCGGTGTAGCGTACATTCATCGAATGGTTCGGCTGCCGGGTTCGTCCGTTGCGGTCTAGGAAGGAGATTTGGGTGATGCGAGCACTTTAATTACTTTAGTACTCACCCAGTGACGGCAGATTGAGGACAGATCGGAGGAAGCCAACAACATAGGGGACCGCATGTTGTGGTTCAGATATTTTACATTCGGAGCATATGTCCGTTGCTCGGGACGCTCCGTTATATTGACAGTCCTAGAGACTGTCTTTAATGCTTCCTCATCCTCACAGCAGGGCACACGACCGCACATTGGCTACGTGACCTCGAGTATCCTATCACTTTCGGCATTCAGTGATTCCACAGCGAATAGGTCGCGCCATCCGGTAGCCAAGGGACACGAGGCCTATACACTCCGTTCGCTCGCATATTGGAAGTATGCACGGGGGTAACGATCTCGGAGCTTCCTGCGGCAATGCATTGTAAGACCGCTGCTCCTCAGGCCTCAGTGACGGACGTGCTATCCGAGTTAGCACAGTTGTTTCGCAGCATCCCAGCAATTGACGGTTTCTCGGTCGAATCAGGAATTATCCGACGGCGCTGGGTCGGTGCGGTCCGCGGTTGCATCAAGCTACGGACGACCGAACGCTTTATAGGGTCCGACAGGATGGCGAAAGGGATTCGAAAGATTTCGAGTTTTCCCTTTAGTAGTATCGGAAGATGCCTTTCATATCTTCTGGCATTTCTTCCAGTGATTATTTTTCGGACTTCATTGCTGCGATCTTGGATAAGAGACTTATAGCGTCATTGGACTCGGATTTTTCGATCGGTACAGGGACTTTGTCCCTGACTTACCGACGTAGTCCAATATTGTCATTACAACATGTGTTTTATTTTTCGATGCTATATATTTATATATATATACAAGCCTGCTACTAAGCATGATAGTTTAGTTTCTTGTCCGCGTGGCTCATTTCTGCCATTTTATCTTTTTACATATAGTTTATTTTGGCAGAGCAGGGCATACCGAGAGTTCATATGCGTCTAGACGGTGTGATTAAAGACTGCATATATTCTTTTTCGCCGTTTATGTCTTTTCCAATTTCAATGTTGGGAACGACATTATGTATAGTAGACTTAACTTAGACGCTTTATTATATGTAATCCGCCTTACTGAGGCGTTATCATTACGTCTTCAAGAAAAGATTTACGGGATATTATTCTCAATGTAATTTCTTTTGAGGGCAGTAGTTTATAACTCCGCCCTTCAGTGGCTGATTGGAGTTGGTTAGACGTGATGCAGCCCTAGCTACATCCACGCGTGGATAGTAGGTTAAGAATTCTCTCAGAGTCGCTTCGTTCTCGGAGGAGCTTCTCTTCGACGGCAACTTTCCGGCAATCCATGAATTGCTTGATTTATACATTCTCTTGTCTATCTAGTGTTACAAGAGATTCAGACTGGGGCAAACATTCGGTGGTTGACTCAGAGAGTGCCGCCGCAGTTGCCGGACCCGAGTGTGGCTGTTATGACGGTTGCCAGTCAAACAGATTGGGATATATACTGATCCCTACGGATTCGAAGTGCCAGGGTCTTTGGGTTCCGCAGTCTTTTAGCTATCAGTTTAACTTCCGCGGAATAATGTTTTTTAGGCTTGCTTTATGTCATTGCATGAACATTATTCAGAAACGCATGCCCAAATTCCTGTCCTTTAATTCGACAGTAGTGGCGTATCTCCGGAACCAGGGAGGCACTCTTTCGTTTCCGTTATTCAATTTAATGGAAAGAATCCGTCTGTTGGTTATAGTACACCAAGTTCAGTTTTGGTCCGTCATATTCTGGGTCGTCTGATTGTTTTATCGCACTCCCGTTCTCTTACGGGTCGCTTGTTGCTGTCAGAATGGACTCTCAACAAACAAGTATTTAATCAGATTTGCTATCTATGGGAGCGCCCAATGATGTTTTATTTATGACACAGCTTGCTAATCAATTGCAGACGTATGTGTTGGCTTGTCCAGATCTCTGAGCTAATACTGTTAACGCTCTATTGATCTATAGGACGGAATGATAGGATACGCGTATCCTCCGGCGCTGTTGTTTTAGCAGGTATTGCTAAGATAAACAACCACAATACATTTCTGTTGATAGCATCTCTATCTTCACAGAGATCATGAGTAATTTACTCTCTTGTCTACTGTGGATCTTAACGTGAAATCTTCCTCTATGTGAGGATCTTTTTTCACTGGGTAAATCGTGTCATCTTTATCACAACCAGCAAGGTCGCAACCTTCATGTATTCCGTCGTGTGGTCCGTATTGCATTGTAAGCACTGTACTGGACGAGCTTTGGACGCGATTTCTTACTATAGGAGATCCTCTTCTTCGCTATTCTATGCGACTAAAGTGGAGGCTCTTCCGTCGTGGTGTAGGGATCTTTATGTTCATATGGTTGATCCCTCCATACTACTCATTGCTATTTTTTAGTATACTTGTTTCACAAGATCTACTGCAGCCTGTTGTTATTTAGGTTATAGGTTTATGTTACCTCATACCTATGCACTCTACGATAGTTTACAATTGAGTCTTTTGTCTCTTTATCTAAGTCAGTTAGTAACTTTTTGATAAATAGACTTAGAATCTTTAGATTAAATTCCTATACGGATTTTAACTTCGGTTCTTATTTAGCTAAGTAATCATTTGAGCCTCTGGAAACAGTAGTTTTCAAATTCTGACCTTTTAGACAGTAATTCTGTTGGTTTCTCTTTTACTGTAGAGTCAGTGAGTTTCATGCACTATCGATGGATGATTTTCACTTTCATAGTTTCGGAATCAATACTTCCGTTACTATTTAGGTGGGATTGTTGCATAAGAGTTAGGCTCCTATTATCCGGAACCTATTATTTTAAGGTCCTTCCGTCTTCGTATGGGCATAGGCCTTTACTCTTTCCGGGTACAGTTTATGTATTTATAAACAGATATCTGTTTATTTCAAGGGCGTAAGCTTCTTCTGTCTTTGATGTCTAGTAGAAGGACGTTACGCTCCATTTTATTGTTAATGCATTCTATTAACTAGCGTACTGCTTATGGTATATCATTGGCTTAGCAGTTGTGCTTAAGATTTCGGCTCATGAAGTAAGAGTTCTTCTACTTCTTGGGCTTACATTAATAGTGTTGCTATTATAGATTTTTGAAGGCTGCTCATTGCGCTCAGCCATCCATTCATGAATTTTATCTCAGAAATATCGAGTCCATTTCTGGAGGCCTCTATTGTTAGGTCTATTATCTACTGCTCAGAATGTCATTCACTTAACAGTTGCTACTATAGCTAGGTAGGCTGTCTGTTTCGGCAGTGTCTCTGTTCGGCTGCCCTTTTCGCTCTGGGCTATTTGACCCAGGGCAAGAAAAAGGGGGGGGGGGGGGAGGGTGTTCCCTTGGGTCACCTGTTTTTACTATGAAAACAAGGGGATACCTCCTCCGGAGTTAGTAATTCTGAGCTGTTATTGGGATGGTTGTTTAGTGAGAAGTTTAAGTTTATAAAATTCATTCAAGTCTTAGTTTTTAAAGTATAGCTTTTGAATATTGCATATGTCAACGGACATGATTATGCAATTCTCACACACTTTTAGGAGTATAAGAGTCTCTATTCTCTAGACTTACTTTATTATTGGCTTACTTTAAAAATTATTAGTATAAGGATTATTGGATATTAATAGAGTACATGGATGTATGAAGCTCAATTTTTGGAAGGTGTTGTATCTTTCTAATTTATCATAAATAAGAAAGATACATGTAAGGCCTATTACTTCTTTTCCCTACAGGGGATGACTCTATTTTATTTTATTGAGCGTATTCCATTTTGCTCTATGTCCTTGGCCCTCCAGCCTTTTTACTATTCAGCTATGTCTGGGTCATTGGTACAGTATAAAAATGTTAAAAAATTTATAGTAATTTATATATTTTTTATACTTACCAATGACCCAGACGGGGATGGCCCTCCCAGGAGTTGGGAACTCTTGCCTCCCCGCTGAGTACATAGCGCTTACCAGGCACTGGTTATTAGAATGATAAATGGCGCCAATTTCGGAACGTCCTTGACACTGCGCATGCGCAGTAGGGGCGAAGTGTGGAGGGCCTTTCAGGACATGTTTTCTTTAGTTTTAGAGGGAAATTTTGGGGATTGGGGGGCAAAATTTGTGTTTGGCCCTATATTTTAAGAGTTAGCACCAGCTATGTCTGGGTCATTGGTAAGTATAAAAAATATATAAATTACTATAAATTTTTTAACTTTCCAAACCGAGAGGCTGATTTGAACCAAATTTTATGTGAGGGCTTATTGGGTCATGAGTACTTGATTTATGCAAAAAAAAATTTTCCCGCAGCCCCGTGGGAACCGCAGAAGCTAAAAATAGAAAAAATTTAAAATGCCCATATCTCCAAAACTGCACGGCACTGAGAATTTTTATTTGGTGTGCAGCTTCCTTAGGACCAACAGAAAGGATTGGTAAAAAAAAATTGCCATCGGTTTTATCACAGGGTACAGTTTCGGGACTTTGAAAAAGTGCTGAGTCAGCACTTTTTAACACTGTAGGCAATGGGAAAAACATTAAAAAATCTTCTTCTCCAGATCCAGCAGGCAGAATCTTTTGATATTTGGTATGCAACATTGTAGGGTGGATCTGATTCAAGTTTGTTCAAATCGGCCCCCTGGGTTCATATTTGGGCTCAGTATAGGAGCCCGATTTCGAACTTAGTGCATTTCAGGCAAATTTCTTAAAAAATCTTCTTCTCCAGATCCAGCAGGCAGAATCTTTTGATATTTGGTATGCAACATTGTGGGGTGGATCTGATTCAAGTTTGTTCAAATCGGCCCTCTGGGTTTATATTTGGGCTCAGTATAGGAGCCCAAATTTGAACTTACTGCATTTCAGGCAAATTTCTTTGAAAATCTTCTTCTCCAGATCCAGCAGGCAGAATCTTTTGATATTTGGCATGCAACATTGTAGGGTGGATCTGATTCAAGTTTGTTCAAATCGGCTCCCTAGATTCATATTTGGGCTCACTATAGGAGCTTGAATTCGAAGTTAGTGCATTTCAGGCACATTTCTTAAAAAATCTTCTTCTCCAGATCCAGCAGGCAGAATCTTTTGATATTTGGTATGCAACGTTGCAGGGTAGATCTGATTCAAGTTTGTTCAAATCGGCCCCCTGGATTCATATTTGGGCTTACTATAGAAGCCCGAATTCGAACTTAGTGCATTTCAGGCAAATTTCTTAAAAAATCTTCTTCTCCAGATCCAGCAGGCAGAATCTTTTCATATTTGGTAAGCAACATTGTGGGGTGGATCTGATTCAAGTTTGTTCAAATCGGATCCCTGGGTTAATATTTGGGCTCAGTATAGGAGCCCAATTTCGAACTTAGTGCATTTCAGGCAAATTTCTTAAAAAATCTTCTTCTCCAGATCCAGCAGGCAGAATCTTTTGATATTTGGTATGCAACATTGTAGGGTGGATCTGATTCAAGTTTGTTCAAATCGGCCCCCTGGGTTCATATTTGGGCTCAGTATAGAAGCCCGATTTCGAACTTAGTGCATTTAGGCAAATTTCTTAAAAAATCTTCTTGTCCAGATCCAGCAGGCAGAATCTTTTGATATTTGGTATGCAACATTGTGGGGTGGATCTGATTCAAGTTTGTTCAAATCGGCTTCCTAGATTCATATTTGGGCTCACTATAGAAGCTCGAATTTGAACTTAGTGCATTTCATGCAAATTTCTTAAAAAATCTTCTTCTCCAGATCCAGCAGGCAGAATCTTTTCATATTTGGTAAGCAACATTGCGGGGTGGATCTGATTCAAGTTTGTTCAAATCGGCCCCCTGGGTTTATATTTGGGCTCAGTATAGGAGCCCAAATTTGAACTTAGTGCATTTCAAGCAAATTTATTAAAAAATCTTCTTCTCCAGATCCAGCAGGCAGAATCTTTTGATATTTGGTATGCAACATTGTGGGATGGATCTGATTCAAGTTTGTTCAAATCGGCTTCCTAGATTCATATTTGGGCTCACTATAGAAGCTCGAATTCGAACTTAGTGCATTTCAGGCAAATTTCTTAAAAAATTTTCTTCTCCAGATCCAGCAGGCAGAATCTTTTGATATTTGGTATGCAACATTGTGGGATGGATCTGATGCAAATTTGTTCAAATCGGCTCCTTAGATTCATATTTGGGCTTACTATAGAAGCTCGAATTCGAACTTAGTGCATTTCAGGCAAATTTCTCAAAAAATCATCTTCTCCAGATCCAGCAGGCAGAATCTTTTGATATTTGGTATGCAACATTGCGGGGCGGATCTGATTCAAGTTTGTTCAAATCGTCCCCTGGATTCATATTTGGGCTCACTATAGAAGCTCGAATTCAAACTTAGTGCATTTCGGGCAAATTTCTTCAAAAATCTTCTTCTCCAGATCCAGCAGGCAGAATCTTTTGATATTTGGTATGCAACATTGCGGGGTGGATCTGATTCAAGTTTGTTCAAATCGGCCCCCTGGATTCATATTTGGGCTTAATATAGAAGCCTGAATTCGCACTTAGTGCATTTCGGGCAAATTTATTAAAAAATCTTCTTCTCCAGATCCAGCAGGCAGAATCTTTTGATATTTGGTATGCAACATTGTGGGGTGGATCTGATTCAAGTTTGTTCAAATCGGCTTCCTAGATTCATATTTGGGCTCACTATAGAAGCTCGAATTCGAACTTAGTGCATTTCAGGCAAATTTCTTAAAAAATCTTCTTCTCCAGATCCAGCTTCAGAATCTTTTCATATTTGGTAAGCAACATTGTGGGGTGGATCTGATTCAAGTTTGTTCAAATCGGCCCCCTGGGTTTATATTTGGGCTCCGTATAGGAGCCCAAATTTTAACTTAGTGCATTTCAGGCATATTTCTTAAAAAATCTTCTTCTCCAGATCCAGCAGGCAGAATCTTTTGATATTTGGTATGCAACATTGTGGGGTGGATCTGATTGTGATTCATGAACGTATTTATTTGTAAAGTTGATAGAATCTTAGACAAAATTTGCAGAAAAGATCTACTATAGAAGGGGTGGTATCCAGGGTGAACCGTTTACCCAAATCTAGCAGTACTAATGCATTATTCACACAAATCTCCGTTCAAATTTTATGACCCCTCATTGGAACACACGCATTCAGCTCATTCCAACAAAGGTCATATGCCATGTTTTCGAGACAAAAGAATAAAAATTTTAGTTATTCATGAAATTTTTAGGCAACTGTTGTCTGTTATTCACATTGCTTCATGAAATTTCAGTACTTTTAGAAGTTACCTCAGTAATCAAGGGTTAATTCCCCTTAATTAAATGTCGCCTCTAAAAAACAACCACTTTGCATATCTTACCTTTTTACCAGCATAACTGCCAAAACTTGTCAGCATTCTTCGCAAAAATCGCTATTCAAATTTTAATTTTTGTCTCTTAAACATACATGTACTTATCGCTTGTAAATACCCCATTGGAATGAGCTTTTTGAGCTCATTCCAGTGAGAGGTCGCACACCATGCTTTTTGAGTCAAAAAAGCAATTTTTTAGTTATTCCAGAATTTCGTACGTAAAACACAGCTTTATGACTTCACATTAAAATGAGCTCTCTAAGCTTGTTCCAATCAACATTCACGCACTATGTCTTTCACACAAAAAATAAAATTTTCCATTTATTCAGGAATTTTGTTTGCAAGAACACTCTTACCCCCCCCCCCCCCCCACCCCCCCACACACACACACACACACACACAGAGTCTTGTTTTCCCTACATACCGAGGTACCCCATTGTTTGTCCTTTGTGTGGACTAATGGTTTCAACCTCGTTTTGCCGGTACAGTTCTGGGAAAACAACCGAGGTAAAGGGTTTCTTTTGTCTTTTGTACCTCGGTAAGGCGAAACACGCAAACTCTTTTGTCTAGTTACCTCGTCAAGTTGGTAAGACAAACCCACACACACACACACACACACAAACACAGACACACACATCTAAAAGTTCGGCAGCAAAAAAACAGTTACTTCAATTTTTAAATGCATTATAGGAACAACTTGCCTAATCAAATATAAATACTTTTGCATCATTCTGTATCCAGAACAAACCATTTACCATATCTTTACGCAAAATTTTCCAGCATCATTCACAAAAAAACACCATTATTTATATATTCACATTTCTGTCTCAAAAATATACCTGATCTTCCCATACCCCTATTGGAATAAGCTGTTTGAGCTTGTTCCAATGATGATAAAAAAAAACTAATATTTTGGAAAATTTGTGAAAATTTTTGTTTTCTTGCATGCAAATATGTACATGTAGCACATGGAAGATATCCACAGTTGGGGAGAGATGTCCAAGGCTATCTCTTCACATTCCTTGTTTGTGCTTCATGCTAAACCAGTTTGTCTGCAGAGATAAATTTGCTTTATTAAAAATCATTGGAGATTGGCCACACACCAATGATTTTAAATAAAACTAATTTTAGGTAACAAATGTTGAACTTCAAACAAAATCTATCACTCAACCAGTTAATGTTGATGAGGCATGACATGGTGAAGGTGACCTAAAATACTTCTTAGAGTCACTTTGTCAGGTGAGCGATTAAGGCCACGTGGGGCCTCTTGTTAATAATTGGGATTCTTAGTGCATAGATTTTGCCCTTCAAAAGTTAAATACACCAGATTTTTGGCTTTCTTCTTTTCAAATACTTTTAAGCTGGTTATAGTCATTTTCCATCCTGCATCTATGATGCATGTGCCATCCATCCATCCTTCTGTCCATTCGGGTGCACATTCAGTACCTTAAGCTGTAGGAGGTGGGCCTAACACAAAAAGATTTCCATTGTCTAAGTACTAGGTATTGTTTTCTTAAGTGGTAATCTCTTTGTCCTTATATGGTAGGGGGTTGGGTTTGCAACAGATGAAAAACCACATGAGGACCAAAATTTAAGGGCATCTATCTGTTCACCTGTCCATTCATCCATCCGGATCCATATCTCAGCAGTAATTGGACGGATTTTCAATGAAATTCGGTATGTGGTATACTTGAGATGACCCGCTTCTGCAACAAGTTGAATTTAGTTGCTCATACTATTTTCACCAGAGTTACAGCCCTTACTTTGTCATATATTTTTATACTGTACCAATGACCCAGACTTAGCTGGTGCTAACTCTAATATTCTAGGGCCAAACACAAATTTTGCCCCTTAGATGTCCTATGTGGTCAGTAACATCACACTGATATCTGTGCTTAAAATCTCAGTTTAAATGATGCTAGACACATAATCATGAGAGAAATGGTGGATCTAAGGATGAAATAAAAGGATGAGAGGAAGAAACAGTGGAAGGATGTGTTCAGGGCTGTAACTTATAATTTTTATGAAAAATTATTTCATGTTCCCTAATTTCGTGGCATGGGCCTGATATTTTCATTCTTGCTATGAAATTTCCATTGTTTGTTCAGTGTTTCCTCTCTCCCTTTCCTTAATACCCCCCTTGCTATTCTCCCATGCTTTTGGCATTATTTTTTGTAGTTATTTTACAATGAAATTTCTTGGGAGTTTTGGCTTGGTAACAGAATGTTTATTCTGTTTTTCCCCATGGTTACATCCTCACCCTAGGGTGGTTAGATGTTTTCATGCATCTACCATCCGATGTACTGCAGTTTCTTCTCAGGAAGCCTCTGTTTTACATCGGATAGTGTTAAAATTGGTTACTGATTTCGGGCCATATTTTCAGTGCCTGGAGTCTTGTTTCCAGTTTTATTCACTTTTGTTTACATTGACATTGGTTACTTCACACAGTGATTCCTTGTCATCTGTTTAGTTCTGCTCATAGCCAGATACATAATATTGTCCGTAAGTGTAACATTAATTTTTAGACATGATTTAAAAATTTTGTCCACACTTAGGCTTTTTTGGGATCCATTTGCGCTCATCTTTTCCATTGGGAACTTGGGCTCAACTTGAAAATGTTTTCGAAAATTTTTTCTTTTGAATTATTTTTCGAAATGTTTGTAATGGATTATATTATTATCATGTATCTTATTTTCAAGGGTTAGTTCGAGTACGTTGACTGTTTAACTTTTTTCAATATGAAAGAAGTTTGTTCAAATTGTAATTCGAGGAAGTCTTCCTCTGATTCTCATGTTCATTGTATTAATTGTAGTCAGTGTACTCGCACTAATTCTTGCTCTGTGTGTGCAATTTGGAATGACAAACGTTGGAGATGTGTGTCACGGTATATTATTAGTGATGAGAGGTCCATGCCGGCCCTCTCACCACAGGGTCACTCTAGTTTTTCAGTCTCTTTTTCAGAGAAACAAGAACAGCGTGAAGTTTCCGTGATGTCTTCACGAAGTGTGCCTCCATCGTCGCAGATAAATGAAAAGCTAGCGGAAAAAGTGCTCAATGAAATTTGGCAAAGGACTAAGAGGTCCCACGTAGGATCGACAGCATTGTCGCCCGCTAGCTCGCCCGGTGTAGCAATCATTCACGAAATGGTTGTGAAGCTGGGTTCGTCCATTGCGGTCCAGGAAGGAAAATCGGCTGTTGCGAGCACTATAAACATGGATCGTGCACACCAAGCGACGACGAATCCGAGGATAGTACGGAGGAAGCCAATCAGTCCGGTACCTAGCTCGTCCAGGTCTGCCCGGACCGTGAGCGAGAGAGTCCCCCCTCTCTCTTACAACAACATCTGGGACCAGATGTTGTACGTGATGTTCGTCAGTCGGAGCATACGTCCACCCCTCGGGATGCTCCGTCGTATAGACAGTCCGGCGTGACTAGTCTATTGGCTTCCTCATCCTCACGGCAGCACACACGACCGCAACTTGGCTACGTGACTTCTAATATCCAGTCTGCGTCACCGACCAGGGATTCCACGTCGATCAGGTCACTCCATCCAGTAGCCAAGGACACGAGGCCTCACCAGTCGGGACGTTTGCATAAAAGAAGTATGCAGGAAGTAATGTCCCAGGAGCTCCCAGCGGCTAAATCACGTAAGACCGTGGTTCCACAGGCCTCCATGACGGACTTGCTATAACAGATAGCTCAACTCATTGCAGCATCCCAGCAGCCATCAGAAACTTTTTCGGAACAGGAATTGTCTAAGGAAGCTGGGTCGGTTCACTCCTCTGCAGAGTCAGAAAGGGACGACCGAGAAGCTCATATGGTCCACTCGGATGGTGAAAGGGAATCAGCGGAGCTGGAATTTTCCCTTTCTGAACAACATAAGGTGGCCATAGATTTCATCCGGCAACACCTACCAGATGTTGTTCCTCCGGACCAAAATGCCGCATTACCGGATAAGAGACTGATAGCGTCACTGGACACAGACTTTTTGAGCCGGATTAGGGACACTGTTCCTGAGTTTCCGACCCAGTCCAGTAATGTCACATGGACATTTGAACTTTTGAATGATGCTATATTCAATCTAGTCTCTATGACTGGCAAATCCGGTTTCTTATCACCTAGCGCTATACAGCTGCCTTTCATCAATGCGAGACATAGATTTGAAATGGCAGGACAATGCATGCCGAGAGTTCCTCTGCATTTGGACAACCAGGCTGAAGACCTGGAATTGTCATAGCCGGCGTCCATGTCTATTAACTCCAGTATACTGGAGACAACAATCTCGTCTAATAGAATTAATTTAGACGCATTATCTTACGCAGATCACCTTACCAGAGCGTTATCATTACGTCTCGAAGGGAAAGAATTCCAGGATGTTCAAACTTCCTTAAGAGTTCTTCCGAGGGCTATAGCATATTCTACGTATAACTCCGCCCTTTCAGTGGCAAATCTGGAGTTGGTCAGCCGTGATGCTGCCCTGGCTGCGTCCACTAGAGTGGACAGTAAGGTGAAAAACTCTCTTTGAGTCACTCCGGTCTCCGGAGAGCTTCTCTTCAATGGAAAGCTTTCTATTATCTATGATCAGATTACTAAGAAAGCTTCGGACTCTCTGCTTTTTAAATCCGCTTCTAAAAAAGACTCAGCAGAGAAGAGTAAGGCAGATACTTCGGGGGCAAATACGTCCAAGGGAAGTTCCTATAGAGGATCTCAGAAAGCCTCTACGTCTTACTCTAGAGACCGTCAGAGTAGCGACTCAGGCAGGGGCCGCTATACTGGCCGAGATAACAGGTCAGACGCCCCTAGGTCGGCGGGTCGTGGAGGACGTGGTTTCTCCTCCCGCAGGCCTCGCAGGTCCAGGAGGTGATGGTGTAAACCTCTATTGCGTTCCAGTCGGCAGAAGGCTGTCGAGATTCTTAACCAATTGGTTGCCAATTACAGACGACCCATGGGTGCAAGGGCTGATTTCCGAAGGTCTAAAACTGTCCTTCAAGGAAAAACCTCCATTAACTCGAAGTCCACGTTGGACTCAGCTTCCGTCAAATGTTCAGAAGAGAGAATCGCTTCTATCAGAAGTTCAATCTCTTATGGACAAGAACGCTATAGAGGTCGTAGAAAACCAGGAATCTCCAGGTTTCTACAGTCACCTGTTTCTGGTTCCAAAACCAGACAGCTCGTTTCGTCCAGTCAAAGATCTGAGCTGGATAAACAAGCTGATCGTGTCTCCAAAATTTTATGTGGAGACCATCCGATCGGTCAGAGCGAGCATTCAAGTGAACGACTATGCTGCGAGCATAGATCTCAAAGATGCGTACTTTCACGTCATGGTACATCCAGCGTTCAGAAAGTATCTTCGCTTAGCTGTCCTAGGAGTCATTTATCAGTTCCGAGCGATGTGCTTCGGTCTGAATCTAGCGCCCTGGGCATTCACTCATTTCCGAGCACATTCGTCTGTAGTAACATCGTCCTACCTGGACGACATACTTCAGAGGTATGGCAACGAGTTAACGCTTCAGAACAATGTTCAGAGTCTTCATCAAATGCTCCGACGTCTCGGTTTCATAGTAAACGAAAAGAAGTCGGATCTGGTGCCGTCCAAGTCATTTACCTACCTGGGAATGAGCTTCGAGACGCACAACAATCTTGTTCGTCTGCCGTTAACCAGAGCGAAATTAGTCAGTTGTTACGCTCGCTTTTGTCTTCACTCAGAAGTAGTTACAGAGAGAGAATTCATAAGACTGACAGGTTTGTGCGGAGCCACTGCGGATCTTATTCAGATGGGGCGGCTACACACTCGTCCACTCCAGATATTTTTTACTCAGAATTGGAGTGTGAAGACTCATTCACTTGAAACGAACATCATCTTGTCGAATCAAGTGAAACAAGAGATTCAGACTTGGGCAGATATTCAGTGGTTAACTCAAGGAGTACCACTGCAACTGCCGGATCCGAGTTTTACGATAATGACAGATGCGAGTCAAACAGGTTGGGGTGCAACTCTGAGCCCAACAGATTCCAAGTTCCAGGGTCTTGGGGGATCCACAGTTCCTAAACAAGCACATAAACATCAAAGAGATGATGTCAATATGGCTTGCGCTACGTCAGCGGATGAACATTCTTCAGAATTCGCATGTTCAAATGCTGTCCGACAGTTCGACAGTAGTAGCATATATTCGGAACCAGGGAGGCACGCATTCCATTCGGTTATTCAATTTAACAGAAAGGATCCTTCTGTTTGTCCTAGAGCACCAAGTTCTCCTATCGGTCTGTCATATACCGGGTCGTCTGAACGTTCTAGCAGACTCCCTTTCTCGGAAAGGTCGCATGTTGCCGTCAGAATGGACTCTCAACAAACGAATATTCAGTCAGATTTGCTAACAATGGGATCGTCCAGTGATAGACTTATTTGCGCCGCATCTCAACAATCAGTTGCAGACGTATGTGTCGCCATGCCCATATCCTCGAGCGTTTGCAGTAGACACCCTCTCGATCTCTTGGGACGGAATGATAGTATACGCGTATCCTCCAGCTCTGTTGATTCAGCAGATATTGCTAAAAATCAAGCAATCTCACTGCAAGATTCTGTTGGTAGCAACTCTGTCACCCCAGAGACCATGGATAAATCTACTCAGGTGCCTGTTGTGGGACATTCCGCGGAAGCTCCTCCACGGGAGGACCTTCTTTCGCAGGGGAAATCGCGCACACTGCATCACAACCCGCAAGGTCTCAACCTTCACCTATTTCCGTTGTGCAGTCCTTCTTGGGGTATTTGACCCAGAACAAGGGGAAAGGGGGGGGGGGGGGGTGGATGGTGTTCCCTTATATCATCTGCTTTATAGTGAAAAGCAATGGAATACCCCCTCTGGAGTCAGTAATTCCGAGTCGGTGCCGAGATGGTTTTAAAGTGTAAAGCTAATGTCTATCTCATTTATGTAATATTTTTAAAGTGTAGCTCGGTGTGAAGCATTGTATATGTCACGTGTCATACGAGCGCTAATATACAATCCTCAGACACTTTTAAATGGGTATAAGGAGTCTCATTCTCTGGACTATCTTTATTTATTGGCTTTTCTTTAAAAAGATTAGTATAATGGGTTATACTGGATGTTAATAGAGATCATTGATGTTATTGTGCTCAGTTACGGAATGGTATTGTGTCTTTCTTTTTTGATACAAACAAGAAAGATACATGTAAAACCTGTTCTCCTCTTCTCCTTGAGGGGATAATTCTGTTTACATATAATTGAGCCTATTGGATTTTCCTTTATGTCCTAGGCCCTCCAGCCTTTTTTCTATTCAGCTAAGTCTGGGTCATTGGTACAGTATAAAAGTGTTAAAAAATTTATAGTAATTTATATATTTTTTATACTTACCAATGACCCAGACGGGGATGGCCCTCTCATGAGTTGGGAACTCATACGTCCCCGCTGATTACATAACACTTACCAGACACTGGTTGTAAGAATGAGGATTTGGCTCCAATTTCGGACTTCCTTGACTACTGCGCATGTGCAGTGGATAAAAGTATGGAGGACCACATAGGACATCAATTTTTGGAATTTGATGCAAATTTGGGGGATGGGGGGGGGGGGGGGGTGGGGTGGGCGGGGCAAAATGTGTGTTTGGCCCTAGAATATTAGAGTTAGCACCAGCTAAGTCTGGGTCATTGGTAAGTATAAAAAAATATATAAATTACTCTAAATTTTTTAACTTTCAGTGATTTTCTCTTAATTAATTTATGCTTCATCTGTCCAATACTGCAGTGAAGGTATGAATTGCCTTTAGCAATAGCTCTTGTTTGCCTTATCATTTCACACTAACTTTCCATCTTACTCATGTGAATGATTCATCTCTGGATTTTAATCATGATTATTAGTCCCCTACGGGAACCCTAAGGGGACTATAGGATTGCACTCCATCCGTCTGTCTGTCTGCCTGTCCATCTGTCTGTCTGTCTGTCAATCCATCTGTCCATCCGTCCATCTGTCCGTCCGTCCTTCCGTCCATCTGTCTGTCTGTCTGTCTGTCTGTCTGTCTGTTTTTAGCTCAACTTTGACGAAGTCAAATTTGAGCTATTGTCATGGCCCGTCGTCCGCCGTCCGTCTGTCCATCCGTCCGTCTGTCCATCTGTCCGTCCATCCATCTGCCGTCTGTCTGTCTGTCCGTACGTCAACAATTGGCTATGGCTCGGGCTAGAGGTCGTATTTATGAACCGATCTTTACGAAACTTCTTGTGTACCTTTGTTATGACCCTGGGCTGGGAACGAGTGTTTTTAGGTGTGGTCTGAAATTCAAGATGGCTGCCAGTGGCCATTTTGTACCGATGATGCAAAAATCAGTTTTTTGTACAGAACTTCTGTATGAAAGTTCTGATTTGAATAAAGTTTTGTATAAATGTTTAGTACCATGGGATACATCACATATAATACGGGTTTTTTTCTCGTGCGTAAATTATGCAAATTAGACTGACTTTGATTTATTTAGTGTTACTTTCAGAGCTGTAAGTGCCAAGCTGCTATGGCTCGGGCTAGAGGCCGTATTTATGAACCGATCTTTACGAAACTTCTTGGGTACCTTTGTTATGACTGTGGGACGAGAACGAGTGTTTTTGGGTGCGGTCCGAAATTCAAGATGGCTGCCAGCTGCCATTTTGTACCGACGATGCAGAAATCTGTTTTTTGTACAGAACTTCTATATGAAAGCTCTGATTTGAATAATTTTTTGTATGAATGTTTAGTACCATGGGATACATCACATATAATACAGGTTTTTTTCTCGTGCGTAAATTATGCAAATTAGACTAACTTTGATGTTTTTGGGTGTTACTTTCAGCACTGTAAGTGCAAATGCCAATACGGCTCGGGCTAGAGGCCGTATTTATGAACCGATCTTTACGAAACTTCTTGGGTACCTTTGTTATCACCGTGGGACAAGAACGTGTGTTTTGGGGTCCAGTCCGAAATTCAAGATGGCCGATGGCAGCCATTTTGTACGAAATTTGGTGCAATCAGATTTTTGCACAGAACTTCCTTATGAAAGCGCTGATTTGAATAATTTTTTGTGTGAATGTTTAGTACCATGGGATACATCACATATAATACGGGTTTTTTTCTCGTGCAGAAATTATGCAAATTAGATGAACTTTGATTTTTTCAGTGCTGCTTACACACAGTAAGTACACATGTCAATACGGCTCGGGCTAGAGTCTGTATTTATGAACCGATCTTCACGAAACGTCTTGGGTACCTTTGTTATCACCTTGGGACGAGAACGAGTGTTTCTGGGTGCGGTCCAAAATTTAAGATGGCTGCCAGTGGCCATTTTGTATCGAAATTAGGTCTAATCAGTTTTTTGTACACAACTTCTATACGGCTCAGGCTAGATGCCGTATTTATGAACCGATCATTACGAAACTTCTTGGGTACCTTTGTTATTACCGTGGGGTGAGAATGAGTGTTTTTGGGTGTGGTCCGAAATTCAAGATGGCCACCAGCAGCCATTTTGTACCAAAATTAGTGCAATCAGTCTTTTGTACAGAACTTCTGTAGGAAAGTTCTGATTTTAATAAATTTTTGTATGAATGTTTAGTAACATGGAATACATCACATATAGTACAGGTTTTTTTCTCGTGCAGAAATTATGCAAATTAGATGAACTTTGATTTATTCAGTGCTACTTATACTCTGTAAGTGCACATGTCAATACGGCTCGGGCTAGAGGCTGTATTTATGAACCGATCTTCACAAAACTTCTTGGGTACCTTTGTTATCATCTTGGGACGAGAACGTGTGTTTCTGGGCGCGGTCCAAAATTCAAGATGGCTGCCAGTGGCCATTTTGTACCGAAATTAGGTCCAATCAGTTTTTTGTCACAACTTCTACACAGCTCATATTTGTGAACTGATCTTCACGAAACTTCTTGGGTACCTATGTTTTCACCTTGGGACAGGAATGAGTGTGTTTTGGGGTGCCTTTGTTGTCACTGTGCTATGAGAACAAATATTTTGGGGTTCAGTCAGACCCACTCTGGGACTCAAAGATTTTTTCTAGTTTAGCATCTGACTGTCACCCACCTTTACAATACTTTACCTATACATTTGTTACAGGCTACGGTCAGTATTTATGTACAGACCATTACAATACTTTATATGTACCGTTGTTATCAGGTCATTACCTAGATGTTTGTCATTGCTGTGTCACATACTATACATGTACATGTCTTTGTCTTGACAAGTTGAGTACAGTGTCATTGACACTTTCATTTATGTTACCACCTCTCCCTCCAACATGCTTTAAGCTACACCTTTCATATTTGGTACATGGATAAATGGTTCTGAGGGGATGATGCACGCTCAAAATTTTTTTTTCAAAATCAAAGATGGCGGAATGGCGGCCATTTTTGTTGTGTTTTTTAAGCTTTTTTTTTCTCTATTTTCATGTTACCACCCCTCCCTCCAACATGCTTTAAGCTACACATTTCATATTTGGTACATGGATAAATGGTTCTGAGGGGATGATGCACGCTCAATATTTTTTTTTCAAAATCCAAGATGGCGGAAAGGCGGCCATTTTTGTTGTGTTTTTTAAGCTTTTTTTCTCTATTTTGATGTTACCACCCCTCCCTCCGACATGCTTTAAGCTACACCTTTCA
The DNA here is from genome assembly GCA_031216915.1 of Pictodentalium vernedei. Lineage (NCBI taxonomy): Eukaryota > Metazoa > Mollusca > Scaphopoda > Dentaliida > Dentaliidae > Pictodentalium > Pictodentalium vernedei. The sequence continues at coordinate 349,992,956 of CM062297.1, read as the reverse complement.
TATTTGGTACATGGATAAATGGTTCTGAGGGGATGATGCACGCTCAATATTTTTTTTTCAAAATCCAAGATGGTGGAATGGCGGCCATTTTTGTTGTGTTTTTTAAGCTTTTTTTCTCTATTTTGATGTTACCACCCCTCCCACCAACATGGTTCAAGCTACACCTTTCATATTTGGTACATGGATAAATGGTTCTGAGGGGATGATGCACGCTCAAAATTTTTTTTTCAAAATCCAAGATGGCGGAATGGCGGCCATTTTTGTTGTGTTTTTTAAGCTTTTTTTTCTCTATTTTGATGTTACCACCCCTCCCGCCAACATGGTTCAAGCTACACCTTTCATATTTGGTACATGGATAAATGGTTCTGAGGGGATGATGCACGCTCAAAATTTTTTTTCAAAATCCAAGATGGCAGAATGGCGGCCATTTTTGTTGTGTTTTTTAAGCTTTTTTTCTCTATTTTCATGTTACCACCCCTCCCACCAACATGGTTCAAGCTACACTTTGCATATTTGGCACATGGATAGAGGGTTGAGAGGGGATGATGCACGTTCAATATTTTTTCTTCAAAATCCAAGATGGCGGCATGGCGGCCATTTTTGTTGTGTTTTTTAAGCTTTTTTCTCTATTTTATGTTACCACCCCTCACTCCAACATGGTTCAAGCTACACTTTTTATATCTGACACATGGATAGAGGGTTTGGCGGCCATTTTTGTTGTGTTTTTTAAGCTTTTTTCTCTATTTTATGTTACCACCCCTCACTCCAACATGGTTCAAGCTACACTTTTTATATGTGGCACATGGATAGAGGGTTGTAATGGGATGTTGCACGTTCAATATTTTTTTTCCAAAATTCAAGATGGCACCATGGCAACCATTTCTGTTGTGTTTTTTAAGCTTTTTTCTCTATTTTATGTTACCACTACTCCCACCAACATGGTTCAAGCTGCACTTTTCATATATGGTACATGGATAAAGGGGTTGTGAGGGGATTATGCACGCTCAATATTTTTTTTTCAAAATCTGTCTGTTTGTCTGTCTGTCTGTCTGTTTTTACCACCTCTCCCTCTAATATGCTTCAAGCAACACCTTTCATATTTGGTACATGGATAAATGGTTCTGAGGGGATGATGCACAGTCAATATTTATTTTTCAAAATCCAAGATGGCAGAATGGTGGCCATTTTTGTTGTGTTTTTTTTTAAGCTTTTTTCTCTATTTTATGTTACCACCCCTTCCTCCAACATGGTTCAAGCTACGCCTTTCATATATGGTACATGGATAAAGGGTTGTGAGGGGATTATGCACGCTCAATATTTTTTTAAAAAACTCAAGATGCTTATATACTCTAGTGTCTTCTGTGACAAAAACACCTTATGTCACAAAAGCGCCGTAGGGGACTAATACCACCTCGGTGGTCAAACACTTGTTTGAGTATATCTCATGAAAGTCTCTTATTACTGACTGTTTGAGAGTCAGAAAAAAATTAATTTCAAACCTTGATGTCGTCTTGGCTACTGCTAAAAACAAAAACAGCTGAAGTAAAAATCAGTTGGGCACTGCTGATTGCCAGTGCTAATTACGAGCATTGTATTGCATTGTATAGAAGTTGCAAACAGACTTTTGATACTTGACTAATGAGGATTTACTGTTTGGTTTTTCTTTCAGCAGTGCTTTTTTGAACAGTTTTAGCTAATTTTATTATCAACTGCTTGAGGTAATATGGTGAATCCCACTTAACTGGATCTCACATAACTGAATAACCCTGGTAAAGACCAAACCATTTAAGATACCTTCAGTACAAATTTAACCTCTTTATTGCAAAAAAGGTTATAGATTAACCTCCTGTTAATTGAATAAAAAATCTTGTAAACTGTCAATGAATTACTCAGACACGCACTGAAATTCTGACAGTTATAGTGATTTTTTACATCAATACAGCCAATATAGGCATTTAATCTATTATCTTATTTGACAGAGCTCATTGAGCTCTGTTAGACAAGATATAATAGAATTAATGCTCAATTTATGACTAGAAAGGAAAGATAGGAAAATTATCCAGTTTCTGTTTATTGTATACTCCTCCTAATAATTGAATATTTTTTGCTGACAAAGTGGCTATTCAATTAACAGGGTTCCACTGTACTGTGATGGGTGGCCTGCTTTTTTGATAGGCATGCCTCTAGTCTACAATACAGTGATTACATAAGTGGACAGAGAATTTAGACCAAATTGCAACTGGGTCATGATTTGGCTGAAATTTTCTGTCTGCTTTGCTCTCCACAACACTAGAATATCAGTAATCGAAAAAGAAATGCAATAACATTGAATCTCATATGCTATTTTCATTTGTTTTTCTTGATGCAGTCTGCATTTTGTAAAATTGTATTCATGAAATATTGACCCACTGTAAGTGTGTTGTGACCAAATAGCAATCTGATCCCGGAGGATGTTGCTTTTGTGATCTCAGGTCTGTATATGGTATCACTATATTAAATATTTGGTTGAGAGTTGTCTGCCTTGAAATGTTGCACTCGGATATGATGTAATATTCAAAATAAGGCTCCTAGAAAAAAACTTATTGCTTGAGAAAACTGTTAAAGCATTGTATTAGGTTTTTACATCAGTGCTGAATACTCCACAAGAAAAAGGAGATGCTCTGAGTATTTTCTGGGCCTAAAAAATGCAGTTAACTATTTGTGTATTTTTGTTGGAAATGTTCAGAAAAAATTGGGTTCAAGGAAGGTACTTCACTTCTTGTTGAAATTTTTCTCTTATTTGTTGCATTATCAGCACACCTCAAATTGCTCTATCAATTTATCAGAGAGAAATATAAAGATTATCATTACGCTCTGTCAAACTGAAGTACATGTCTGGAAATGACGCGTCCAGACATGTTGATTTCATTTGCGGTCGCTTCAGTGCGTTAACTCTCAACGTGCAGTGCTAATATGCGTGTTTTAAAGTATATACCTTTAGTATATACCATACTTCTCGACAAGCTTTCTGAATATCTTATTGGTTTTCTCCTAGAATGAATGCACTAAGAATTATTTTTTCCTAGAATTTAAGCAGTGAACAACACAGTAGTATGAATTATATTTTTTCTTCTATTTATTTAAATGTACATATATAAACATTCAAACATTTTGGCCCTTTGAGGTGATTCGGTCTGCTTCACAATACAGCATAGAATTAGGAGAGCACCACGATGTGGTGGTATCATCAGGTGTGACCGAGGTATGAATACTGCAATGTCACACAAAGACATGTTATTGAACTAGTACCTAGTTGCAAAGTCCACCATGGGTGAAGATTAGTATTGCAGCTTAGGTGACAGAAATGAATTGGGGAGACGATGCTGGGAACACAAAGTTTCTTTTCAACCTACTCACAATTGTTTACAATTGGCTGTAACATAAGTGCAAGCCCTACTTTGGAACTAACTCAAGCCTTTAGAATCTTTTCCAAACGAGTTGGAAAAGTACTAGAGTGCAAAAGCACGAAAAAGATCGAAAAAAGGGTCGAGCGAGACCAGCGCTCGAAATTATAGGTACTCTCTCTGCACACCTCTTGCGTTTACCGAGCGCATGCGCAACAACCGTGACGTCAATTCCTTTATTTTCCGCCATTGTACATGGTCGGAAATTTTTGTGACTCGTGCTAATTATGCTATGTATTCTTCGTGAACAACTTATTCTTCATATTTAGTGTGCTACTGGATTGTATCCTTTTATCAAGCTACCAAATTATTATTATTTAATGTTAATTTGTATTTTTATTGCTGTTCTCTTCACACTTTATCTTGTCTTTCCCCCACGTGTGAACACAACCTTAGTACTGTTTTCCGTCGGCGGGAAGCTTGATTATTGTTTTGATATCATGCCTAAGACTATTCCTTGTACCTCTTGTTTGCAGGTGAAACATGTGGACGATTCTCATGCCACATGTTTCACTTGCAACAATTGCACTCAGGCCCAATCATGTGGTATCTGTGGGGTTTGGTCCTCTAAATTTTGGGCTTCTGTGAACAAGGTGGTTCTTTCCAGAGCTAGAACCCCTCGTTCTCGGGGTAAGGGTAGCCGTGCCGTAGCAGACATTTCTGCTGGTGCACGTGGTGACTCTGTCACACAGGATTCGGATCTGACTTCTGTGGCGAGTTCCTCTGCAACTGTTGGCGGTGTTAGTTCAGTGATACCTGACGAGGAGACCGTGGTCTCTTTGTCTTCTGATGTCACTATTGAGGCGTCTGTTTTCGTTGAGAGCTTTTCCGAGGTCAGCTCGGTAACCCTCTCCGATCTGCCTCCTACACCATCGACCGTTGTTGAGGAGGTTGCTACTCCAGATCCTATTCTGTCTGATGGTGGCTCTTCCATCTCCTCTGGGGATGGTCTACAGTCTCGGGGGACCGAGGCTGTATCTGCTGGTGTGTCTGTGTGTTCTCAGCCTCCCCCAGCCTTGCGGCGGGGCTGTGCGGGTTTGCTGTCTGCGCCGTCTCATCTGGCTAGGTTTGCTCCTAGTCGGTTGAGCCGGCCGGTCGCTTCGGCAGAGATTCCTCGTGCCTCGAGTGAATCGTTTATTGTTCCACCTTCTCCTGCTAGTGTGCCACCTAGCAGGATGGTGTTGGGACGTTGGCATCCAGGGCCTGCTGTTCGGCAGCGGTCAGTGACAGCCCCTGTTAGCTGTCACTCTCGGAACCTTCCTCCGGTGATTCCTCACTGTGTTCCGAGTCTGGGTGTCGATCGATGCTTGCTGTCGGTCTCAGAGGATAGGCAGTTGGGGCCGTCTGCTGCGCAGAGGCCAATGACAGGTTCCTGTCATTCTTGGGACAATCCTCCGGTGTCTTCTCACCGTGTCCTAGGTCCAGCTACCGATCGACGTGCGCCGTCGGTCTCTTTAGAGGATTTGCAGGCAGGGCCTTCTGTTTCGCAGAGGTCAGTGATGGCCCCTGGGTGTCACAATCGGGACTATCCTCCGGTGTCTTCTCACCGTGCTCCTATTCTGTCTGCCGATCGACGTTTGCCGTCGGTCTCTTCTGAGGATTTGGGTTCTTCTACCAGAAGGGTCCATTGGGAGGACACTCCGTCGGGCGATTCTGCTGCGACGGATTCTCAGGGTGACCTGCACCAGGCCGTTTTGGCGCTCACCCGGTTGCTTTCTAGCAACCCTCAAGTTGGCCTCCCTGTGCCTCCTGGGGCACAACCTCCTTTGGTCGGTCGCCGAGATGTCTCGCCTGGCCCCTTGGATACTGCACAGTATTCACAGGAGGTTTCTGCTGGTCAGCCCGAGTTGGGCTATGTCTCCTCTGCTACGGAGGATGACGAGTATCTTGAAGGTGATGGGCCCCCCTCGTCAGTCTTGGGGCAGGCTTTGGATTTCGTTTTTGGCTTATTGCCGGACGTTCAACCTTCCAACCAGCCTTCTGTGACCGTCCGGCCGCGGTCCACTGTGGAGCGCCGTAACCCTGTTGAGCCTTCTAGCTCCGGGGCTTTGCGTCCTCTGCAATCGGCCCAGGTGGTTGAGTCCTTCCAGGGCTTAGACGCCAAAATGCGTTCTAAGGCCCTCAAGGGTTCCTTCTTTTCTAGAGCTGATGCCTTTCTGCCTCCATCGCGGTTTCGTGTGTACGATTCCGTCTCTCCACCAGTCTTCCAAGGGATGACTACTGTGGATGAGGATTCTTCTTCCCTCGGGTTGACTAAGCCTAAGTCGGCAGTTCTCCCGATGTCGGTAGTTGAGTCTATGGTGGGCCTGTCCCGAGAGATGCTGGGTATGTTGTCTCTCGCGGACCATGTCGTCGCTGCTCTGGCTGAATATTTTCCACCAGGGGAGTTTGATGACGCTCAGGTGCCTTTTCGCGTTTTGTCACAGGCTCTTATGAACTTGACTCACGCTCACGCCTGTAACACGGCTAATTTGGAGCTGGCACGCCGGGATGCGGTTTTGGATTCTTTACCATCCCTTCCTTCTGAGCAACGTGCTGTTCTGAGGTTTGCCTCTTTGGTGGGACCTCAGTTGTTCCATGGTTCCGTGGAAGCTGTTCGTGGCGAAGTTCTTCGTCATTCGAAGGACCAGCTTTTGCTGAGACAGCTTGACCCACCTGCTGCTGCGGGTGGGGGTCGTTCCAGGCCCGCCAAGCGTGCTGCTGCGTCTGCCTCGTCGGCGACGTCGGCTACGCCTTCGGCTCCTTCTGCTCATAAGAAGTGCCGACGTGGCCAGGCCCGCTGGCAGCCTCAGGCTGGAAAGTCTCAGAACTCTGTCACTTCCCGAGGTGGTTTCTCCTCTCGGGGGCCTCGTCGAGGCCGCAAGTGAAGGTTTTCACCTCGATTCGCCTCCAGTCGGGGGAAGGCTGTCGCTGTTTTACGACCGTTGGACAGAGATAACGTCGGACTCTTGGGTCCTCAACGTCATTCAATCCGGTCTGCGACTGTCCTTCCATCGGCACCCCAGTTTATCTTGTGTGCCCCTTCCAACTCGGGTCCCTTCAGATTCTCTGCGTCGGGACCTTCTGGTGCAGGAGATCGACAATCTCCTCACCAAAGGGGCGATCGAGGTGGTCAGGAACACCCTTTCACCGGGGTTTTACTCGAGACTTTTCTTGGTGCCGAAGAAAAACGGCCAATATCGTCCTGTCATCGATCTGAGTACCCTGAACGAGTACATAATTGCTCCTCGTTTCAGTATGGAGACTTTCCGGTCGGTTTGACGTTCAGTTCATCAGGGCGATTTTACGGCCAGTATCGACCTGAAGGATGCCTACTTCCATGTACCCATTCATCTGGCGTCACGGAAATACCTTCGGTTCTCGTTTCGGGATCGAGTTTTTCATTTCAGAGCTCTCCCGTTCGGTTTGAACCTGGCTCCTTGGGCCTTCACCCGACTGATGTCACATGTGCTTGCTTTCCATCGCACTCAGTCGGCAGTGACTTCGTCAGCCTACCTAGACGACATCCTCCAACGGCACCACGATGCTGCTGTTCTGGAGTTTGATGTCCGGCAGTTTCTTTGCCTGCTAGCGTCGCTGGGTTTCAGAGTCAATCGCGAGAAGTCGGATCTTCTTCCTTCTCAACGATTCCATCATTTGGGGATGGATTTCGACACTCTTCACAATGTAGTGTCGGTCCCCCAGGCTTGGGCGACGATTCTTTCCGCCTTGACTCGGGACCTGCTTCAATCTTCCTCGGTCTCGGCCAGGACTTTCCTTCGGATGCTGGGCCTTTGCGGTTCGGTGACAGATCTCATTCCGCTCGGTCGCTTGTTTGTCCGACCTCTCCAACACTTCCTGTTGGATCAATGGCGTCCGAATGTAGATCCGCTGGACCTGGAACTCACTATTCCTCGGTCTCTGCTTTGTCACCTCCGCACTTGGGCAGATATTCCCTGGCTGACACAGGGTGTTCCGTTGGATCTTCCTTTGGCCGATCGCATCCTTACTACGGATGCCAGCGATCGGGGCTGAGGTGCGACGTTGGATCCTCTCGGTCTGTCTACTCACGGAGAGTGGGACAGCGAGCAGATTCCCTGTCCCGACGCGACAGTGTCCTTCCAACCGAATGGATGCTACATCGGTCGGTGTTTCAGGCGATTTGCGAGCAGTGGGGTCGTCCTCAGGTCGACCTTTTCGCTACTCGCTGGAATCATCAGGTAGAGACTTTTGTCTCCCCTTGTCCAGATCCTCTGGCATTTGCAGTAGACGCTCTGTCTCTGGACTGGACAGGTTGGGTCGGCTATGCCTTTCCTCCTGCACCGATTCTTCCTCAAGTTTTAGCGAAGATTCGTGCTTGCAGTTGCAGGATCATTCTGATCACACCCCTGTCTCCACAGAGGGTGTGGATCAATCTGCTGCGGCCTCTTTTGGCCGATCGACCGATTCGTCTACCTCTACGTCGCGATCTTCTTTCACAGGGTCGTCCCAGGAAGTATCACAACAACCTGGCGAGCCTGTCCCTTCACGCCTGTCTTTTATCAGGTCCAGTCTCCAACGTAGAGGTTTTTCGAGACGATCAGTGGAGTGCATTTCTGCATCGCGGCGACCTTCCACTGGAATGACTTATGCCGCCAAGTGGAAGGTTTTCTGCCGCTGGTGTTCAGATCACAATGTGAATTACCGTGATCCGTCAATCGCTCAAATTGCGGATTTTCTGGTTTTTCTTTTTGACTCCAAGGGCCTCCAGCCTATTACGATTAAGGGCTATCGGTCTTTGCTGTCTGATACTTTCTCTTATGTGGGAAAGCGGTGTATCGGTCGTAATCTTTTCCTCTCCAAACTTATTCGGCACTTTTCTTTGAAGAGGCCTCGAGTTTTGCGTCTTACACCCAAGTGGAACTTGGCATGGGTGTTGCACTGTTTGGAGGGGGCGCCATTCGAGCCTTTATCTGAGACCGACATGCGTTTTCTCACCTATAAGATGACTTTTCTTCTAGCGTTTGCTTCTGCTCGTCGAGTCAGTGAGCTTCATGCGCTATCTGTTGATTCTGCCTTCTTCCGAAATGAGGCTAACAGTGTCACATTCACTACTGATTGCTCTTTTCTGGCTAAGAATCAACTCCCCGATTCGGTACCTCCTCCCATCTGCATTTGGGCTCTCCCTGCTGTAGATGGACGGAGGCCTTTTCTTTGTCCTGTTCGTGCGGTCAAGACTTACATTACTCGCACTCAGTTCATTAGGAGGGGTCGGAAGAGATTCTTTCTGTCTCTCATTCCTAAGAGGCAGTCTATCTCTTCCCATTCTATTTCCAGGTGGATCTGTCTTGCAATCAAGCTGGCTTATTCTTGCTTGTCTGCATCGGATTTTGTTTCGAACCGGCTTAATGCTCACGAGGTTCGTGCCATTTCTACATCCTGGGCGTTCTCCAATTCTGTTTCGCTCTGTGATGTTATGAATGCGGCTTACTGGAGGAATGCTTCTACCTTCTCCTCCTTTTATCTCCGCCACATTCAGCAGCAATCTGAGGACCTTTATTCTTTAGGCCCTCTCGTTGCTGCTCAGGCTGTTGTGCACCCTCGTTAAAATTGTTTTTTGTCGAGGTTGCGCTTCGCTCAGCCTTGTTCTTTTCAGGTGCCTTCTCTCTATCTTCATTACAGGTTTTCGTTTTTGTTCTCTGCCATCCTTGCTTTCGTTCTACTACTCTTGTTGGTATTGGTTATGTGATTCACCTCCTCCTATTGTTTATTCAGCCAATTGTAAACAATTGTGAGTAGGTTGAAAAGAAATTAAAATTTTTTAGTAAATTTTGTTTCTTAACATACCTACCACAATTGTTTACCGGAGGCCCACCCTCCTTGGGGATATCTTTGATATCGATGTCTCCCCGCTAAATCACAAACTTCTCGTTGGCGGAATTACGGAATTGACGTCACGGTTGTTGTGCATGCGCTCGGTAAACGCAAGAGGTGTGCAGAGATAGTACCTGTAATTTCGAGCGCTGGTCTCGCTCGACCCTTTTTTCGATCTTTTTCATGCTTTTGCACTCTAGTACTTTTCCAACTCGTTTGGAAAAGATTCTAAAAGCTTGAGTTAGTTCCAAAGTAGGGCTTGCACTTATGTTACAGCCAATTGTAAACAATTGTGGTAGGTATGTTAAGAAACAAAATTTACTAAAAAATTTTAATATTTTCAGCATTGCAACCACCAAAGAAGGATTGTGAAACAAGCCGAATCTCCCCAAAGAATAAAGAGGGGGAAAGGAACAGGGAAGGAGAGAGGAACCGGTTGGGCACACGGTGCTGGAAGAAAACAAGGAAAGAATGTCAGAAGCACGTCCGGGGAATGGGCACACCCCCCACACATGGAAAAGTCAGTAGGCGCTGAAATAAAGGAACAATACTGAGTCCAGAAACTGCAGGAGAGCAGCGTCCAGGAGCCAACGAGCACGCCAACACGAGGTCACCATCCACTGGAAAAACAGGATCCGTGAAAGATGCGCGCACACAGAATCCTGGAAACCACAAATGGCATTATTATGGCCATTTGACACAAATGCACATCCACGAATTCCACAGTAGAAGTTACACAGCTGAGGCACAGGCATTATTGTGGCCTGTGTGCATGAACACAGGGGCAGAAGACGATGAGACGCACACAAACATATACATACAGGCAGAATGAGAAAAATAAACGCAACAATAATAGCATGCACCCAGACAAACGTGAAATATACTGAACAAAGTGGGGTGGGATGGGCAGAGTTGGGAAACAGAAGGGGACGGCGGAGGAAAAAAAAAACAGAAAAAGTTGAAAATGGCGTGCATGCCTGTGCAGAACACCACATGAACATGACAACAACCCACGTCCATATGGCCCTCCACGCATGCATGACACCGTGGTGATGAAAACAGGAGCAAGAGCAAGCGGACAACTGCCAACGGAGCGAACAAGGCCTGGGTTCATCATGCCTACAGGGGCAACGCGATGTGCAGGCGTGCACAGGTGACCACATGTACACAACAACAGCGACATGCAGAGGTGGCCCGCTGCGCTAGCCCGTGGTGCCGAACAGTAAGAGGGTCGATATCGGGGTAATCTGACTAGTACCATCTTAAAACTGTTAATCGAGGGACCCTGAACACAAGTGGCTGCAAAGCCTGTGAGGGACACAATGCGCATGCCCACACAGGACACCATCTGTACTTGACAGCAGCCAGGCACACGTGGCCCTCCGTGCACACATGACACAGTGTCCTGGAACATGCAGGCGCGAGAGTAACAATAATATATATACCCCCAACCGAAACACGAGCGAGTGGTCGTAAACATGGGATGCCACGACAAAGTGGGTGCTCATGCCTGCCCAGAACAGCACATGTACAGGACAATGGTCATGTACACATGGCCCTCTGTGCCTGCATGACACTGACACCCTGAACATGAATATAATGGGAGTAACAATCCAAGGACCATCGCCCTAGTGTCTTGATCAGGTAGTCTTCAACATGAGCGGCTGCTGCAGAAGTGGCGGCGCCTATTCGAAATGAGTGGCCATTGTAGCGGGAATTGGGAAGGCCAATAAGGGAAAGGAGTGCTTTCAACGACTGGATAAAAAGAATGCGAGTGAGGGGAGACCCATTTGAAAGACAAAAAAGAGGTGCATCGGGGTGGAAGGAAGTTGATGGTTTGAGCGCAAAATAAGCCAGGAGACTGTGGATGGGACAAATATCGTGCCCAGTCCGATAGAGCTGAATGGTAACACCTTTACGGAAGGAGTCACACTTTGAGGCCTTCAGGTGAAGCAAAAGGACTTGATCTGTCAAACGATATTTGATGTCACTCACACAGAGACTACAGGCTGGGTTGAAACGCAGACTATGGGAAGTAAATTCGCCACATCGAAGAAAAATGCGATGCAGCAAGCAGCTTCCATTAAGGAGTCAAAGTAGGGATCGTGAAAACCCCTACGGAGGGCATGACATATCTGTCGCAAAATGCTAAAAGTAATAGGCAAATGACGGGTGGTAGAGGGTTTCTGTAAATGCTTAATACCGCGCAGAAACATCTGGAATCGCGAAAGCTGCGAATCATCAGTGCGGGTAAGTGGGGCAGGGATGCGAAAACAGAGGCAGAAATAGCGGCTGCCAGAAAGGTACAATTTTATAGTATGATAGGAAAGAGACTTAACACCATGACAATAGGCTGCATATGTCAGAAGGACGTCTTCGGAAGCTTCTGAAGGAAATCCGCTGGGTGAAAGGGGTATCTTGTACGAGATACAGAAGTTTTGAAAATGACGTAAAGCTGATTTATAAGTGTGTAGAGTGTTGTCGCTGACAGAAGCCTGCCACACCGCCGTCCTTATCAGGTTCAATTGAGGATCACTGCTGAAAATTCTGGAAGTGCAACAGGTCTCTGTGCAGCTTCTGGAGCCAGATGGTGGAATGCCTGGAAACGAGAAATAAGATCAGTGATAAACATTCTGCTTACCGGGGACATGTTCTGCATAAAACATGAAATTGTTAGTTGCTGCACACCATGTTAACCGACGCATTAATTTCATAATAAAAGTATGGCGGTAAGAGCTTCGACCCTTTCGTAAAATATGTACCGTTGCCATATTGTCACAGTGAAAAACAATACGTTTTCTACTCCACGACTGTCCCCACAGAACGGCGGCCACCACAATGGGATATAATTCAAGCGAAGCGAGGTCATAGAAAACTTATCCTGACAGTGGCGGAGCACTGAAAGAAACTCGGATGACCACTTCCCCTGAAACCAAGCGCCCTGGAAATAGCCACCATAGCCCACCGAGGAGGCCGTGTCTGTATACAAATGAAAGTCTGGTGCATGGGTGAAAGCATTCTCAAGAAATAAAGAAACTCCATTCCATCCATTGAGAAATTCTCGCCACATATTCAGCTCACGTCGACAGCTATGATTGAGGTATACAAAGTGGTGCAGTTTCTTGGCTTTAACAGACAGCGTTAACAAATGCGATATGAATGACCTACCTGGAATAATGACTCTACAAGCATAATTCAAATGACCAAGAAGACTCAGCAATTGAACCTTCTTGCACTTGGACTGTGCAATAAAGTCGGAGATGATCGTTTGAATGTGGTGTATTTTCTCGAAAGGAAGGCGGGCCTCCATGTTGTCAGAGTCAAGAATGATGCCAAGAAATTCCAGAGAAGTGGCTGGGCCAAGTGTTTTGTGGCCAGTAATTGGAATATTGAGTTTACGAAAAATCATAGTCAACAAGGCCATAGTCTGGAGAGGCTCACCATCCAGGGGATCTATGGTCAGAAAATCATCAAGTAAATGCAGAATATGTGGAATATTGTAATTGTGTTGAGCAACCAACATATCGCAGTAGATAGTTGGTCAAAGATTTTGGGACTTGAACGACTTCCAAAAACTAGGCAAACAAAAAAATAATACTGGTCCTTCCAGTGTATCCCATAGAGATTCCACAGGGATGGGAGTATAGGCAACAATTTAAAAGCATGAGTGATGTCGGTTTTGCACATCCAGGCCCCGGGACCCAATTGGCATATTAATTTAATGACGTCATCAACTCGAACATAGGAGAGGGAAAAAGACTTCTTGTCAATAAGGTCATTCATGCTTGGTGTGGTCACATTATCATGAGGAGCCGAGAGGTCAACAATTAATCGTTTTTTGAGAGAATATTTTCCCTCAGCTATGCCAATGGGGCTAACACGGTATGTAGGAGAGGGAGGGGAGCTGTACGGGCCTAAGAGGTAACCCTTTTCTAGTTCTGTCTGAATAAGAGAATCAGCAACAGAAGGTTGGTTGAGGGCAGGTCTGAGATTCTTACATTCAAAGGAAGTGGAAGGGGTACTGCTAAGTCCAGTGTGGAAACCATTGGAGAATTCATCTAGGAGATAGTGTACAAACCTTCGATCTCGATGCATACATAATTCATGGGAAAGTTGTGCAATATTGATAGGAGTAGTTGCTGAACTGAAATCTGTTTGTAACAGTTGCTTGGAGTTGTGAGGGATCGATGCCGGATTTTCTCGAGTACAATCCACATGTGAGAAAGCTGGAGTGTCGCTAGAACATTGATGTGAAAGGGAGACATCGGTTAGCACATGAAAATTGTCATGTGGTGAACTTGAAGCCAATTGTTGTGAAGTCCCCAACACTGGAATAGCAGTCTAACTGGGGGAAAGAGTTTGAGATGTCACACCAGCACTGGACCCTGGCACCCCATCTGTAGCCATCTTGTCAATAAATGTATTGCAAGATTGAGAACAGTGGAGGGTCAAGTCATCCTGTGAGAGTGGTACATGTACCTGTAGTCATTTCTGATTACCAGTCCCTTTGCAGTTGACAGAAGAATGTTCCCCTTTACATTGTAAACATATATGTACCAAATTGCATGATAGTCGGCTACATCTTTTTGATGCATTGTAATTATTACAAATGTCCTTTCCATTGTGTGTCACCCGCTGTCGACCCTGGGCATCCCAAGTATTTTTGGAAGGTCTCCTAGTATTCAACCCGGAGGACCTCAAAAAATAAGTTATATCAACCCAGGGGCAAAACTCAGTGGCATGGTCTTCCAGGTTGCAAATCCGACAGCGTAACATTTGATGGCCAGCAAATATAGTACTAAAGAGCTTGGTATCCCGGTTACTCCAATTTACTTTCTTTTTATTGTATAGCAATTGATTGGCAGCCTGAGCTGCGAAAGCGTTGTGATATGAGTAAAAAAGTGTACCCCCAAATTGTTGAGCCATTTCAACAATTTCATTTTCGTAAGCATCAAGCTCCACACGCCGTGATGGGTAATGTTCACACATGACAGATTTATATGTCGTAAACGCTTTTATAAATTTGCCAAGGAACAGTTGTCTGGACAACCTAGAGTCAGAACGTAAATTAACTTGTCCGTCACCTGTGTTGACCAGACGCTGTTCAATACCATAATGTGGTATCAACAAACATGCTAAATTAACATTTTTTCCAGATAAAATTTGACTACGTAAAGATGGGGACACAGTGTCTATTTTTTGTAAAGAATTTGGATCCGCACCTTGAGAAGCCAGAAGTGAAGAAACTGGCGTTGATGTTTCGGTTGATGTTGAACTTGAATTTGAAACAGGAAACTCCAAATCCAGAAGGAAAGTGTCACGAAAAGCCGTCGCAGATAACAATGGAGGTGGTTGAGACACCGGTTTTGTTGAGGCACACGTTTCCGGAATAATAGTAGAGCGGTCCGCCATGTTTTTCAAATTCAAGGCTTGTTGGAAAGAAGAAACCTGTAATTTCGACAAAGATTCCTGAAGGTGTGTAATGGAAGTTCATTGTGGTAATTCGATACTTGACCTTGACACGTCGGTGGAAACAGCACTTCCAGATGCTGTAAAGGAAGGAATTAACTGCTCAACAGCAGACAGTTTGTCGATATGTGTGGGAGTTATCAACTTACCAGATATATTATCCAAATATAACTGGACAAGAAGCGATTTCTTCAGCCCTGCGGGTACCACAAAGCCATGGTTTAACAATTGTGTTCGTAATTCGGTCGTTGTCCAATTTTCCGGAATTGAGTTATCCCAACTTTGTGAGGTAGTTCGTCTTTTTGTAGAATCTGACACACTCCTGTTGGTATTTTTTTAACTGTCTGATACTTATGTTTGTGACCGTGTCACAAGCTCCGTATATGGAAGCTGACGTTTCCTTGTTTTGGGTCGTTTTATCGGACCCATAATGTAACTGTAACTTGAAAGTCCTGCAAACTTGAACGAAAAAACGTCCCCTACATGTAATATCCACAGAACGAACAGTGGCTTAAATAGTCAACAGGCGATGTTGCCAACGCCGCACACACAAACGTAAACAGAGTGAAACCGAAAGTACATGTTTGTAGACTGTTGTTTAATCGTGAAACAATTGACAATGCGAATTACTGAACAGACTGAACAGTACATTTCAAAGAAATGAGTGAGACTGATTTGGTCTAGCTGGGACTTGGTATATACAAGCAAGTTTTGCAATTCCCATTTCCATATTTGGTCATACCTCTTTGTAGTTTTCCTGGAAACGTTTAGCTAGAATACCCATGTCACAACTCTGGAATGTCACCAGTAACACATGACAATGGATGGATTGTTCAGGTCTGCAGAAAAATACCATTCTGCAGCCTGCAAGACTGAGTCAGCTTGGAGGCAACAAATGATAATTTTCAACAACCAAGGAAAGCCCAGTATTAACATTAAAATATCAGCACAGAACTTAGTTAAATTTATAGAAATAGCTCTTGAGGCTATACATGGTATAAAGCAACTCAGCTGCTTGTACCTAGCCTGGTATACATGGAAACCATACAAGATCAGTTTAATTAGTGAAAGATATTCTTGTTTTAGCTTAAACTTCCATTAATACAAATTGTATTAATTCTTAAAATATGGTATTTTCTTATTAATGGCATTACATCACTAAAATGGTGAGAGAAAAATCATCCTAGATGGGTATCTGGGTGGGACAGGTAAATCTCACCCTCGGGGCAAGATATTTGAGCCAGACACTCATCAAGCCTCGTGTCTGGCTCAAATACCTTGCCCCGAGGGTGAGACTTCCTCATCCCACCCAGATACCCATCGAGGATAATAATAATCCCAATTGATTAAAGTCTTGAAAAAAAACGGATTGGCTGTTCAGTTAGATGGATTCCCTTATATTCTAATAAATGTAGTAATTAAATGTAGTAAACAATGTACTTCCCTCCTGCTATTTTTTCATGTTGCTCAATCTTTTGCTCAATGTTAAATTCCTTAACAGCATGCAAGTATGATTACAGATCTGTATATTGACAAATTCAAGTTTAAAGGACAGAATGTCAAAGGAAAAGTTCCTGACCTATTAGAATTGCTGGACAACTATGATCTGTCAAACCTGGTTCAGTTCTTTGAAATGTCCGCTTGAAGACAGAATTATTAAACAGTCTGAACTTTCCTCTGAAGTGTGCTGGAGATGGATATGCACATCATCTCTAATGTGACCAAGTGAGATGCCACTGAACATATCAGTGTTGTATCTACAACTCTGATTTGCACAAAAGAAATCTCTGAAAAGGGCACAGAAAAAAACCCAGTTTTTTCTTTGTATAATTCAGTTGTGTTTGGTATTTTGAACAGCTCACAAATGTTTTTGTTATACCTAAATTTCCAAAAATAATAAAAGAATATTTTCAGTAGGACCTATAAAAAAATTCCTTCTTTGTCGGGCAGTGTTTCTCCAATTTTATGATGAGGAAGGGAGGCTTATTAGTCGAGTTGTGACAGAGTCAAACTCGACTTATAGTTTGATGAATGGCGGGTGGGTGGACGTAAACAATTGGTTTCCGGATGATAACTTGATAATGGTTCAACCCATGTTCATGAAACTTCATAGGTAAGTTGGTATCGGTGAGAGGAAGAACCCTATTAATTTTGGACTTGTTGCCTGGTCAAAGGTCAAGGTCAAAGTGACCTTGAACATAGTAAATTGTAAACAATTGGTTTCCGGATGATAACTAGACTACGGTTCAACCCACATTCATGAAACTTCATACGTAGGTTGGCCTTCATGAGAGGAAGAACCCTATTTATTTTGGACTCACTAGGTCAAAGGTCAAGGTCACAGTGACCCTGAACATAGTAAATCAAAACAGTTGGTTTCCGGATGATAACTTGATAATGGTTTGACCCACGTTCATGAAACTTCATAGTTAGGTTGGCATCAGTGAGAGGAAGAACCCTATTTATTTTGGACTTGCTAGGTGAAAGGTCAAGGTCACAGTGACCTTCAACATAGTAAATCGTAAACAATTGGTTTCCAGACGATAACTTGATAATGGTTTGACCCACATTCATGAAACTTCATAGGTAGGTTGGCCTAGGTGAATGGAAGACCCCTATTTATTTTGGACTCACTAGGTCAAAGGCCAAGGTCACAGTGACCTTGAACATAATAAATCGTAAACAATTGGATTTTTATACCGTACCAATGACCCAGACATAGCTGGTGCTAACTCTTAAAAATATAGGGCCAAACACAAATTTTGCCCCCCAATCCCCAAAATTTGCATCTAAAACCAAAGAAAACATGTCCTGAATGGCCCTCCATACTTCACCTCTCCTCTACTGCACATGCGCAGTGTCAAGGACGTCCCGAAATTGGCGCCATTAATCATTCTTTGTTTGGCCCTTCATCAGTTAACATCTGACTGATCTTTGTGCTTGTAAATCTCAGTTTAAATGATGCCAGACACATAAATATTAGTGAAATGGTGATTTTAAGGAGGATATAGAAGGAGGAGAGGAAAAATGAGTGACAGAAAATAATCAGGGCTGTAACTTAAAATTTTTTTAATGAAATTATGTTAAGTTACCTATTTTCGAGGCAACTGCCTGTTGTGGTCATTCTTGTTATCAAGATTACACGCTTATTCAGTGTTTTCCTCTCTCCCTTTCCTTTAAGTCCCCTCTTGCTATTCTCCCATGCTTTTGGCATATTTTCTGTAATATTATTACTAAAATTTCTTGGGAGTTTTAGCTGGATAACAGAATGTATTCTGTTCTTTTCCCCATGTTTACGTCTTCACCTATGGGTGGTCAGGCGTAGTGTTCTGCATCTACCATCTGATGTTCTGCAGTTTCTTCCCTGGAAGTCTCTGTTTTGCATCAGATAGTGTATTATTGGTAACTGATTTCGGGCCAGGGTGCCTGGAGTCTTGATCTAGTGTTTTTACACTTATTGTTTACATTTCCAACAGCCCTCTGTGTGAGGGGGGATTTCTTGAAAATAATATCTTGATGTTAATTTAATCATAACTAGACACATTATTATTGTTTGTAAGTGTTGCATAAATTGTTTATAATATTTTTAGAATTTTTGTCCACTCTTAGACTTGGGATCCATTGGGGCTCAACGTTACTTTTCAGAAACTTGGGCTGTTCTAAAAAAATATTTTTTCAAAAGTTTTTGATTCACTTATTTTTTCTATGTTAATGGATCTTGTTATTATGTATTTTGATTGTCAGGGGTTGGTGCGAGTACTAGGACTTTGTTTTCTTTTCACATTGAAAGGATATTGTTCAATTGTAATAAGAGGAAATCTTCCTCTGACTTTCATAATCATTGTATAATGTAGTCAGTGTACTCGCACTAACTCCTGTTCTGTATGTGTTGATTACGATGACAACATGGGAAGCGTGTGTCACGGTATGTTAGTGGGGAATTGGCCATTCTGGTCCTTTCCCAGCAGGGTCACTCTACTTTATCAATCTCTATTTCAGACGATCATGATCAGGGTGATGTATCCGTGATGTCTTCCAAAAAGTGTGCCTCCGTCGTCACAATTAATGAAGAGCTAGCGGAAAAGTGCTCAGGTAATACGTCAATTGCCTAAGAGGACCCTAGTAGGTTCGACGGTCTTTGACGTCTGCTAGCTCGCCCAGTGTAGCGTCCATTCATCGAATGGTTCGGCAGCCGGGTTCGTCCGTTGCGGTCTAGAAAGGAGTTTTGGGTGATGCGAGCACTATAAATATCCATGTGCACACCCAGTGACGGCGGATTAGAGGGGAGAACGGAGGAAGCCTTTTAGTCCGGTTCATAGCTCGTCCAGACCCATCCGGGCTGCGAGTGAGAGAGGCCCCTCTCTCGTACATCAACATCTGGCCCCAGATGTTGTGGTACAAAATGTCTTGCATTCGGAGCATACGTCCGCCGCTCGGGACGCTCCGTTATATAGACAGTCCGGAGAGACTGTCAATAAGGCTTCCTCCTCATGGCAGCGCACACGACCGCACCTTGGCTATGTGATCTCCGATATCCAGTCAACTTCGCCGATCAGAGAATCCTCGGCGACCAGGTCATGCCATCCAATAGCCAGGGACACGAGGCCTGCAGACTCCGGATGTTCGCATAAGAAAGTATGCGGGAGTCAACGTACACGGAGCTTCCAGCGGCAAAGCATCGTAAGACCGCTTCTGCACAGGCCTCGGTGACGGACGTGCTATCCCAAATAGCACAACTTATCGCAGCATCCCAGCACTGACAGAATCTCTGTCGCATAATATAATATCCGACGACGCTGGGTCGGGACGCTCTGCGGAAGCATCAGGTGCGGACGTCCGAAAATTTCATACGGTCCGACGGGATGCCGAAAGGGATTCGGAGGTTTTCGAGCTTTCCCTTTCGGAACAACATAAGCTGCTGTATATGTCATCCAAATTAATCTTCTAGAGGTTCTTCGTCAGACCAGAATGCTTTGATACCGGATAAGAAACTGATAGCGTCGGTGGACTTAGAAATTTTTGGTTCGGTTCAGGGACATCGTCCCTCAGTTCCGACACAGTCCAATAATGTCTCAGATACGTTCGATTTATTGAACGACGCTATATATATTTTTTATATGCGATCTATGTACAAGCATATCTGGTTTCTTGTTCGCAAAATTACTGAGATGCCTTTCAAAAGTGTGCCTCTGTCATCATAGTTAATGAAGAGCTAGCGGCAATTAGTGCTCATGGATTACGTCAATCCCCTAAGAGGTCCCTAGTAGGATCGACGGAGTTGACATTCGCTAGCTCACCCGGTGTAGCGTCCATTCATCGAATGGTTCGGCAGTCGGGTTCATCCGTTGCGGTCTAGGATGGAGATTTGGGTGATGCGAGCACTATAATAGACTTTAGTACACACCCAGTGACGACGGATTAGAGGAGAGATCGGAGGAAGCCTTTTAGTCCGGTTCCTAGCTCGTGCGGTCCGTCCGGGTGGCGAGCGAGAGAGGTCCCTCTCTCGTGCAACAACATATGGGACCGGATGTTGTGGTACAGACATTTCACCTTCGGAGCGTATGTCCGCCACTCGGGACGCTCCGTTATATAGACAGTCCGAGTGACTGTCGATAATGCTTCCTCATCCTCACAGCAGCGCACACGACCGCACATTGGCTATGTGACCTTGAATATCCGGCCAGCTTCGGCATTCAGTGATTCCATGGCGAACAGGTCACGCCATCCGGTAGCCAAGGGACACGAGGCCTGCACACTCCGGTCGCTCGCATAATAGAAGTATGCACGGGGTAACGAACACGGAGCTTCCAGCGGCAATGCATCGTAAGACCGCTTCTCCACAGGCCTCAGTGACGGACGTGCTATCCAAAATAGCACAGCTTATCGTAGCATCCCAGCAAACGACAGATTCTCGGTCGGGTCAGGAATAATCCGACAGCGCTGGGTCGGTATGCTCCGCTGTTGCATCAGGTACGGACGACCGAATATTTCATAGGGTCCGACAGGATGGCGAAAGGGATTCGGATGATTTCGAGCTTTCCCTTTCGGAACAACAGAAGCTGCCATACATTTCTTCCGGCATTATCTTCCAGAGGTTGTTCCGTCGGACTACATTGCTGCGATGCTGGATAAGAGACTAATAGCGTCATTGGACACAGAGTTTTGGATCGGTTCAGGGACAATGTTCCTGAGTTGCCAACGCAGTCCAATAATGTCTTTAGAACATTCAAATTATTGAACGACGCTATATATATATAAGCTTGCTATCAACATGCTAGTATAGTTTCTTGTCCGCAATGCTCTGTTCTGCCTTTCGTGAATTCTAGGAAATAATTGTTTATTGGCAGAACTGGGCTTACCGAGAGTTCCTTTGCATCTAAGAAGGCGAGACTGAAGACTGCAAATTATCTTTTTCGCCGTCTATGTCAATTCCAACCACGATGTTGGAAACGACAATGATGTATAATAGACTTAACTTAGACGCTTTATCATACGTATACCACCTTACTGAGACGTTTATCATTACGTCTTCAAGAGAAAGAATTCCAGGATATGAACCTCAATGAGATTTCTTTCAGGGGCAGTAGTTTTTCCACGTATAACTCCGCCCTTCAGTGGCAACCTGGAGTTGGTTAGACATGACGCAGCCCTAGTTACATCCACGCGCATGAATAGTAAGGTGAAGAACTCTCTCAGAGTCGCTTCGGTCTCCGAGAAGCTTCTCTTCGACGGCAACCTTTCAGCAATCTTGAATTGCTCGATATACACGTTCTCTTGCCTATCAAGTGTAACAAGAGATTCAGACGTGGGCAAACATTCGGTGGTTGACTCAGAGAGTTCCACTGTAGTTGCCGGATCCGAGTTTTTCGATTATGACGGATGTCAGTCAAACAGGTTGGGACACAATTTTGATCCCAACGGATTCGAAGTGCCAGGGTCTTTGGGTTCCGCAGTTTTTAGGCAAGCTCCTTACTTCCAAGGAAGAATATTATGTTGGCTTGCACTACGTCATTGGATGAATTTTATTCAGAAACGCATGTTCAATCCTGTCCGATAATACGACAGTAGTTGCGTATATCCGGAACCAGGGAGGCACCCATTCGGTTCCGTTATTAATTTTAACGGAAAGAATCCTTCTGTTTGTTATAGAACACCAAGTTCTGTTTCGGTTCGTCATATTCTCGGTCGTCGGATCGTATTAGCAGACTCCCTTTCACGTAAGGGTCCTTTGTTGCCGTCGGAATGGACTATCAACAAACAAGTATTCAATCAGATTTGCTATCAATGGGAGCGCCCAGTGATAATTTATTTGCGACACAACTCTCCAATCAATTGTAGACGTATGTGTCACCGTGTCCGGATCCCTGAGCATATGTAGGTAACGCTCTATCGATCTAGTAGGACGCGATGATAGGATATGCATATCCTCCAGCGCTGTTGATTCAGCAAGTATTGCTAGGATTATTCATTCACAATACAATTCTGTTGGTAGCATCTCTGTCTCCACAGAGACGGTGGATATATTTACTTAGATGTTTACTGTGGGACTTACCGCGGAAACTTCCTCCACGAGAGGATCTTTTTTTCGCTGGGGAAATCGTGTCAACTCTATCACAACCCGCAAGGTCTCAACCTTCACGTATTCCATTGTGCAGTCCTGCTTGCATGGCAAGCATTGTACAGGACGAGCAGTGGACGTGATTCCTAACTGTAGAAGGACCTCCTCTTCGCTATACTATGCGGCTAAAGTGGAGGGTCTTCTGTCGTTGGTGTAGGGATCTTTATGTTGATATTTTTGATCCCTCCATACCAGACATTGCAAACTTTCTAGTATACTTGTTTAACGAGATCATCTGCAGCCAGTTACTTTTAAAGGTTATAGGTCTATGTTATCTGATACCTATGCACACCATGATAGTTTACAATGGAGCCTAATGTCTCTTTATCTAAGTTAGTTTGAAACTTTTCGATAAGAGACCTAGAATCGTTAGATTAATTCCTATTCGGAATTCAGCTTGGGTTCTTATTAATAAAAGCAACCATTTGAACCCCTTGAGACAGCAGTTTCAAATTCTGGCCTTTTAAGGCAGCGATTCTCTTAGTCTTCTCTTCTGCTGAAGAGTCAGTGAGCTTCATGCACTATCGGTGGACGATTCTCACTTTCGTAGTATCGGGAACTCTATTACCTTTACTACTAATGTTGTATTTTTGGTTAAGAATCAGGCTCCTAATGATATCCGGAACCTATTGTTCTTAAGGTCTTTCCGTCTTCGAGCGGGCATAGGCCCTTACTCTGTCCGGATAGACCTTTATGTATTTATTAACAGATCTCAGTTTATCAGTTGGACGTAAAGCTTCTTCTGGCTCTGATGCCTAATAGAAGGGTCATTATGGTCCATTCTATTACTTAATGCATTCAGTTAACTATCGGTACTGCTTAGGATTATCTATCCTTAACTCAGCAGTTTGTGCTTAAGATTCCGGCTCATGAAGTAAGAGCTCTTCTACATCTTGGGCTGACGTATAGTTTTGCTATTATAGATTAAGTAGGCTGCATATTGGTCTCAGCCATCCACATTCACGAATTTTTATCTCAGAAATATTGTATCCATTTCTGGAGACCTGCATTATTTAGATCCATTATCAGCTGCTCAGAAAGTCGATCACTTAACAATTGCAACTATAGCTATGTAGGCTTTATGTTCCGGCAGTGACCCCGTCCTGCTGCCCTCTTCGCTTGGGGCTATTTGACCCAGGGCAAGAAAAAGGGGGGGGGGGGGGAGGGTGTTCCCTTGGGTCACCTGTTTTATTATGAAAACAAGGGGATACCTCCTCCGGAGTTAGTAATTCTGAGCGGTTACTGGGATGGTTTCTTAAGTGAAAGTTATGTTTTTAAATTCATTCATGTCATAGTTTTAAAGTATAGCATTTGAATATGTCATGTGTCAAACGGATGTTATTATACTACCCTCGGACACTTTTAAAAGAGTATAAAGAGTCTCAATTCTTTGGACTAACTTTATTTATTGGCTTACTTTAAAAATAATTAGTATAAGAATTATACTGCATATTAATAGAGAACATGGATGTTATGATGCTCAATTATAGAAGGTATTCTGTCTCTCTAATTTGTCATAAATAAGAAAGATACACGTGAAGCCTATTTCTCCTTTTCTCCTCCAGGAGATGACTCTATTTTATATAGTTGAGCTTATTGGATTTTCCTCTATGTCCTGGGCCCTCCAGCCTTTTTACTATTCAGCTATGTCTGGGTCATTGGTACAGTATAAAAATGTTAAAAAATTTATAGTAATTTATATATTTTTTATACTTACCAATGACCCAGACGGGGATGGCCCTCCCAGGAGTTGGGAACTCATACCTCCCAGCTGAGGACATAGCGCTTACCAGGCACTGTTGGTAAGAATGATTAATGGCGCCAATTTCGGGACGTTCTTGACACTGCGCATGCGCAGTAGAGGTGAAGTATGGAGGGCCATTCAGGACATGTTTTCTTTGGTTTTAGATGCAAATTTTTGGGATTGGGGGGCAAAATTTGTGTTTGGCCCTATATTTTTAAGAGTTAGCACCAGCTATGTCTGGGTCATTGGTAAGTATAAAAAATATATAAATTACTATAAATTTTTTAAGTTTCCAGATGATAATTTGACAATGGTTCCACATAGTAAATTGTAAACAATTGGTTTCCGGACAATAAGTTGATAATGAATAAACCCACATTTGTGCTGTCACAACTCGACATTGGATCGGTGATCCTATCAGCATTTTTTTTATTGTTGTTTGTTAGTCCACTGAACACTCTTAAATAGTTGGAAATAAAATGTAACTCCTTGCACTGTTATGTGGAAAAAACAATATTTTCAACAGTGTAAATTTCCCACAATGCAGTTGCACATTTAACCAACTATATCTTGTTTGAGCTCTGTCAAACAAGATATAGTTTGTTAAATTATCGGTTCTAAATATGCAAAATAGTATCATTGAAGAGATTTCTCGGTAAAAAGAAAGTGATGAGGCAGATTTTCAGTGATGAGGGAGGTGCCTGGGAAACAAATACCTTTTTTTTTTAAATAGCCTACGCCTTACAATGTGAGGCAAACAATTTTTTCCTTGAAAATTTTATCTGTCTAGGTATGGCTGAGATATTTTAACCCTACCTTGATGAGGCAAAATTTTCAAGAAAAGTCATCAAATGCAAATGTTCGCTTTTTATACAACTGTACTACATTTTGATCATCCACATTTTGTGTCTTTCAATTGTTTTTTGGCAAATCCTGGCTTCCTACATTAGCAGCTAAGACTTGCCTAAAACAACATCCAGTGTACTTAAAATGTTTACTTAAAGATTGTTGTGGCTCCTGTTTCATTGCATTAAAAAGTAATTAGTCAGTATTATGGCTTTAACTGGTTGAGTGCTAGAAGTCACTATCAGGGCTTTAAAAAAATTGAGGGTGCCAGAGCAAAAGCCATCATTTTCCTTACTCATGTCTCATATACAGTCATATGCAAATAATATTTTGTTGATACAATTTTGTTTTATCACAAATTATTGAAGAGTGCCTATGGGCACTCTTCAATAATTCGTAATAAAACAAATTTGTATCAACAAACTCACAGCACCGAAAATAATGTAGCCCACAACCAGTTGAAGGTTGAAAGTTTAATTTGAGCTTTTCGCAACCACAATAAAATAGAACATAAATAGAACAGAGTAGTTAATAGAGGAAAAAGAGGTGGTGGTGGTTTTCTTTCAACCAACACCTTATCACAAAATAATGTTTGTCCTCTCAAATATTCATATTAAGCAGTAGCCTACATTGTACAATCATAAACAAAAGCACAAAACATGTACTGCATGACCATCCTGAACTTCATGGCTACAACCATGCACATTTGTGACTTTATGCCCTCAACAATAATAATAACACTTTGGGAGGTTGCTGATTTGTCACTGTTCTCAGGGTGAGAAGACCTTGATTGGTCCTGTGCTCACAAATACCTCGTTATCCATACACCTCTTCACTCTTCCCAATCTCTCTGATAAACATACTGACCCTCTCTTTTGTATCACCCACTAACCAAATGCCCTTCATTCTCCCATCCTACTTCCCCATTACACTCTTGGTGAATCTTATTCTGTTAGCCTGTCTTTTTCGACATTCCAATAGGGTCTACTAGGCCTAAATTACACATTTGGCACTCCTTTTCACTGTCTTTCCCAATTTTCCCCCAATCTCCAGCGACCATGACTTCATCTTGAACAGCAGTGCCCCCCCTCCCCAAAGGTGCCATCAAGGTACTCTTCAAAACATGGCTTCTCTTTATCACGCAGGCCTCCCAAAGACCTCTTTGCTTTGACACACCTCCTCCCCAATTCATGTTACAATCCACCATGACTTTTTCTCTGACAATTTTTTTCCTCGGTTGTGTCCACTTCTTAGTCCAAGATCTCCATTGAATAGTTCTTTATTAGCTCCCTCATTTGCTCTGTCCACCCTGTTTTTTATTTAAATTCCAAATATTCTGGAACATTAATTTACACCATCAGGTGTCGGGGAGATTTACCAAATAGTTAAGTTATCTGAGTTTCATTAAGTCTATCTTGCCCTTAATCCACCCAAGCTCATCCCTTATTGGTTCTAGTGCTCTGACATTACATGCTCTGGTTATCCATCGGCCTGCATCAGTCTACAGGGTTTCCAAGCTCTTTAAAACTATTTGGTTAAGAGGTATCACCTCCGTATCGTATGTTATACTTGGTACACCCACCATTTCCCAAATTGTTTTCCTCACAAAAAACCTTATTGAAGCTGTTTCTCCCTGTAAGTTTCATTTGATTGAGGATTTGCTTCCCCTTCACAGTTAGCCTCTTGCCGTAATGTTTATAGTTACCCCCAAATACTCGTAGTCACATGTCTCTCCTACACTAAGAAGTGTGCTCTACTTCCAAATACAGAACTCCCCCACTCTACACCGTCGAGTAGGTTTAACTTTACTACCACGGGTATTACTTTGCTTTTGTTTTCATTTAGTTTGAGTCTCCATTTGTTTCCATATCTCCCAACAATTGCCAGCATTTTCTCTAGCCTCACTTCACTTTCTGATTTTAGTACATTACCATCTCCAAAAAATAGCCCTGGGATCTTCAGGTCCCCAACTAGTACCCCCTCGCCGCTATGCAGGAGTTCATCTCCCTAAATCTTTGATGTACAATGCAAAAAGAGTTGGCGAAAGGATACACTCCTGCCTTCGGCCTTTCTCCTCACATGTTTTGCTACATATCCTCCATCTATACCCTATTGTTTGCCTTTTTAACATCCAGAAAGGTCATAAACATTGATTCTATCATTTGGGAATCCCAAAATATGAGATTAGTGTTAATTAGATATTGAAATTGTTCAAGGATTAAAAATAATTTCAGTGGCCAGACTGATATCCTTCGTCCTAAGAATAATCTTAATAATCAGTCATTTATCTAACCATTGTCTTCATCATGAATCCATATCACACCCGATCATCTGTTGGGAAACAATTCTTTGAAGGTCAAGACATAAAAGCTGTTATCAATTCAGCCTTTGCAGTGAATTAGCCTGCTGCAGTTAAAAATATTGTAACAGATACTGTAAAAAAAAAATATATATATTCCATTATTAAATATTTTAATTTAATGTTTTCAAATTTTATTTTAATATTTTGAACAACCAGCAATTCAGTTGTACTAATTTAATTCTTGACTATTCTCTGATATTGATAATCACACTTTCTTTACAAAATACTCTTTATATTAAAAATAAGAAAAGTATTCAAACTATTCATGAATACACCTCAAATTTGACTGTATTCAAATACTTTAAAATTGAATGAATACTGAATACATTCGAATACTTGAAAAAATGTATTGAATATGACTGAATGCAAATACGAATACCCCAACCCTGTTTGGGACAGCGTGAAAAGATGGTCAGCAGTCTCCTTTCGTTCCTGAAGCCATTCTGGATCTCTCCTAGGAACCCTTTCTCTTCGATTACATCCTGTAATCTCACCTTCAGGACTTCACAGAAAACTTTTCCAATGCTACTTCTGGCAGAGATTCCCCGATAATTATTCAATACATCCGCTTTTCCATTTTTGTGTATAAATGTAATCTTGCTTTTTCTCCCCTCTTTTCAATCTTCTTGTTTTTCTATGGCTAAATTGAATAGGGCCATCAGGTTTTTACAGAGTACCTCTTCCACATTTTTTTTGAACTCAGAATTTTGTCCATCCGTCCCACTTTTCCGTTCCTTAATTTTGAGACCACTTTTCATACCTCCTCAGTTTTTATTTTGCTGCACACAAAGTTCGATAACTTTTCCTCGCCCTCATTGTGGCACTTCAGTGGGTTCGCCATGCCCTATCACTTATCATTTATCTTTTCCCAATGCTTAACTAGTTCTGATGCGATTTGGTCTTGATCATCTGTATTTCTTCCCTCAGCTTTAGTATTCTGTGATTTACCTTCTCTGTTTCTTTTATTCACCCATTTTCAAAATATGTTCAAGCTTGATCCCACTGTCATTCTTCTCAACCTAATATGATTGCAGTTTCACACTCTCCAATTATCTTCTTTAATCTTATTTACTTTATTTAGTGCTTGTTGGGGGTGGTGCGGTGGCTCAGTGGTAGATTGTTGGATTTATATGCTAGAGGTCCAGAGTTTAATCCCTGTCCGGGCCAACCCGCATTGTATCCTTGGGCAAGGCACTTTATCCCAGTTGCCTACATGATGACACTGTGTACTAAGGTGTTCTGCACGTCGATGGTGCACATATCTTCAACCGCTGTAACCCTGTTTGAGCGGAGCTTGAACAGAGTTAGAATGTTGAGGAGCTGACAGTTGCTCGTCGATGCTCGGTGGTTCTCTCCAGGTTCCTCCATCCATAAAACTGTCACAGTCACGATTAGCCATTGTGCATAAGTATGTGACCTTAAACACAATAAATAAATAAATAAATAAATAAATAAATAAATAAATAAATAAATAAAAGATAAATAAATAAACAAGAGTGCATACCACCAAACAATGACAAGAGAAGAAATGATCCATGATACATAAGCAATCTTCATTCCAAATTTCATTGAGAGCCGCGAACCCCAAACCAGAGATATGAGGCAAACATACAAAAAATTGGCTGTTTTATGAGACAAACAGCAAAATTATTGTCTTTGTTTTACAGTAAGGTAATTGTGATGGCCAGAAACACCTGTTACTGAAGTCTAGTGATGATCAGACCATTCACATAAGAGATGTAGAACAAAGACATAATAATACATGCGTGGAGATGATTTGCAAGTATTTTCTTTGTTTTAGTGCAGGGACCTGACTCACTTAAAAGCCTTTCCCATATACAGTCTTCACTCCAAATTTCATTGAAATCTGATAACCCAAACTTTATAAAACAAAGACCTAATGCCACATGTGGGTAGGTGATTTGCATGATATCATTGTTTTACTGACTCATTTGAAAGCCATTCCCATAAACAATATTCATTCCAAATTTCAGTGAAATCTGATAACCCAAACCTGAAATGAGGCAAACAGACAAAAAATTGGCTATTTTACGAGACAAACAGCGATTTTTCAAAGTTAAAACGGGGCATAAGTCTAAAAAGTGAAAAGTAAAAAATATTATTAGAGACTCATTTGAAAGCCTTTCCCATGAACAATTTTCATTCCAGATTTCATTGAGATCCAATGACCCAAACCTGAGATACGATGCGAACAGACAAAAATAGCCTATAACTCACAGAAAAATATTTCAACATCAAAATGGCTAATGCTGCTTCAAGGGCTCATGATAATGAACATCTGTATGAAATTTCATCGAAATCTGAGCAGTAATGTTGAAGTTATAATGTGAACAGACATCTGAGTTCGGACAGACAGATGCACAGATGGATGCACAGACTCACAGACAGGTGCTATCCAGTATACCCCACTTTTTGAAAAAAAAGTGCGGGTATAATAATAGTGCTTGTTGGTATTCTAGTTTTGCTACCCTGGGCCTGTTGCTTTCCACCCCCTTGAGTTTTGTACTTCTCCTGTACACAGTACATTTGACTTTTATGCCCTTTATGGCTTTTTCAATTCGTCATTCACTCTGTACCCACGTTCCTGTGTTGGCACTCTAATCTTTCCTATAATTTCCTTCCCTGCCTCCACTAAGCTCACAACTATGGCATCTGCGATTTCCAGGACACTGGCCTCCCTGAGTACATTCACAAGCTTTGGTTTCAATTTTTCTTCAAACTTAGCCCAGTTAGCATCATCCATCCTTTCTGAGTGCCCAAATCTCCTTGAATCTTCCCTTGCTTCTTAGTGGGTTTTTGCCCCTGTTCGAAACTGAAATAAAGTTGTGATCACTATCTAACTCCCTTTTTCTCTCATCGTCCATTTCTACCTCTATCACCTCCCTTCATAAATCGATATCGGTGAGAATATAGTCGATTATTGTTCTTTTGTCATTCCTCTCCTGGGCCCATTTCCCCTTACACCTCACATCCCTGTTGAGAATCTTCAGACTGAGTTCACTGTTTCATCTCTGCCCTGGGTGCCTTCTTCATTATCACCCATCGAAGTCTCCCATCAGAATTATACTGAGTCCCCTGTTTTCTAATTCTGTGTTATTGGACCTAAGTGTTGGGTATACTGAGTCATTCTACTTAGGTTTGCTTCCCTCCACCACACTGAACACAATCCCAAGGATAATATGTTTGTGTTTTAGATAACCTTTTCGGATCCAGTTTCTTTAGATACCTCATCCGAGGTACTGACATCTACCAGATCTGTGATCAATGACAGTTTTAAATCTTCTTTTATGTACATCTCTACCCCTCCCCCTTTTTTGACCTTCAGTTCATCCCACACCTATCCACATGCACCCCCTTACTTGGGCTATCCATTCCTCATGTCTTAACTACATCTTGCATAAGCCCATTACATCAAAGTCCTCTCCCCTAATCAGTGCAGCTATTGCACTTATTTTCCTGTGGAGACTTGAGATGTTGCTGTACTCCACTTTTAGAGTACCAGGATTCTGTAACTTCCCCTATTGATCCTATTGTTTCCTGATGATAATTTGATCTCTCCCCCTCACTCTTGTTCACCCAACCTGTGTCCACTCTTGCTACTGCCTTTGCCCTCCCATCCTCCTCATCTCCAAAAAAGGCTCTGCTACCTGTTTCTCCCAATACTTCTGTCCCCATCCTGCTAAGATGCAACCTGTCTTGCTCATACATGCTCCTTTTACCCCAAAACATGTCCCAGTGATCGATAAAGGGTATACCCCAATCAGTACAGTACACCTCAAACTGCTCATTCAATGTCATAATCCTTGAATTCTGCTCATCCCCACCCCCTAGTATGGGAAAGACCCCCACTACTGCTATCCTTGCATTTTTACTGAGCAGATTAATAACTAAATCCTTGTATGTCTCCACCAGTTTTACAGATCTCCTCTCCCTGATGTTATTGGACACCACCTGAACCACCACTACTGCATCTGATCCTGACCCTGTCACACTACCATCCACCCTGTCCCTCAAATCTTTGCCCCAGGGAAACACAAAACACTCTGATTTGAACCACCTTGTCACTTCTGCATCCAGTGCTGTTCCCTGCTAACACTAACTTTCTTTTCTTTTATTCTTCTTCCTACTTCTCCCCCAGGCCCTATATATATATCACCTACAACTTGCATCGTGTGGCTGGCATCCAAATTCTTCTTTCTCTTGACCATTCTCCTTACCCTATCTGTCCTATCAACATCAGCAACCACCTCTTCCCTCTCATCCTCTCCCCAAGAGGCAACAGAATCTAAACTAAAACACTGAGCCTATTTTCTAAACACAGCCTAGCAGCCTTACACTGACTCTGGCCTTCTGACTCTACCCAGTCCTGTCTCCACCCTTCGAATTTTCCTACTGGACCTTCCCAAAACTGGTATATTGTTTTTGAATCATTGAGCTTTGTATAGAGCTACCCGCCCATCTGTACATGTATGCATAAGAAATTATGTCTCTACAATGATTCTGAATCTACTGCACATCACATATTTTGTACAGTATTAAGTAGAAGCATTTAACTAGCATTCAGTTCCATACCCTCAAGGTCAAGCATTGAGCTGAAAGTGAAATCACTAAGAAATAGTGCCTCAAGCATAACTTGTAAACTACTGTGGATAAAATCACTAAATTCTGCAGTCTCCCTGTATCCTATCCAAAATCTTGTTTCAGTCATAGCTTGCAAATGACTTGAGATGAACTCATCCAACTTCATACAATATTATCATTGAGGGGCACTGTCCTGAACATATTTTCGTACTGAAGATAGTTACAGATCGAATATGTGGACTGGATGCAGGAGTAATGTATTTATAGTTCATACATGTATCTCTATTCAGAAATCTCAAGATCCTCCTAAAGATGTTCAGCTAACAGAAAACAGTACATTAAACCTTCAGTACTTCATCAAAGATAACGTAAGACTTGAAAACACAACTTATCCCTTTATCCAATATAATGAACATATCCAGCCAGAGCTATTCACAACAATAGCCATTAATTTTTAAATTTTTTTTTTTGGCAATTTTTGTTTCCAATACAAAGAGATTATGTCTTCTTATTGGAACAAGTGTGTCAAGGTTGTTTCGATGAGGGGTCATAAGCTATGCTTTTCAGGCAAAAATGAATATTTTTATGCATTCACAATTTCCTCTTTTTCAGATGTCATCCTCTGGTCATGTTAGGTAAAGGGTTTAGGGAAGAAAAAAAATATCTACATGATTACGTGTATCTGTTCTTTAGACTGGATCCATGAAAGCAAAGGTTTCTACTTGTGTTTTATATACATTTCCAACTGTCTGGAATGTTCTAGACAGTAAATTGAACTTTCTACAGGGAAGTGAGACATATCAAAAGTGGCATTAAGGTTTGTACCTTCAAAATGAAGTTCATACTTGAAGTTCAGATGTAAAATAGAAGTAAAAATCATTGTCCCTGCATCAGTATGCATCGCATCTTCTGATTGGTCAACATGACCGAAACAAACAGCCATGGTATCGGCTATCTTCAAACATGCGGGTGATAAGAGCGTGCGCCGTTGTTCCCCGTTTGTCACTCGAGAAACATCCAGGTGATAAAAATAACCTTCCACCCCGACTGGGTCACATTGATTGCAGAACAACAAATTAACATTACCAGGGCATTAAATCTCAGCGCACTTCATAATTTTTTTTGCGGTTTCCGATGTTCAGCATAGAAATGTATGCTATTAATTCCACCTACCTCTTACAAAATTCAATGACTGCAGCCCAATTCAAAATCTTCAAGTTTAACCCAAGTGGAGTCTGAAATTGTGAGACATCGTTCCCGAAATTCAAAATGTCACCATCCATGTTCCATGTCCATCGCCGTTTTAAGTGAATATTTAAGCTATTATCCCAAAGACATGAATAAAACACACAACACATCTAACATGCTGAAGCTTGTTCCATGGAAATACAGTGCACTCTGGAAGGCTGAATTTACACGGTTTTAAAACTTTTTCAACAAATTCAAATTCACCAAAGTGAAAAACTTCTCCATGTGTGAATGGTTTATAAACAACGATTCGGAAATAGACTCGGTCTATTTATAGTTTTGCTGTGATGTTTGTTTCGCTCTTTGGTTCAAAACCTGAGGCCTAGTGTGGGGTTTAATCTTCGCTGTCTGAGTCTTAATGTGGGATCATATTTTACATCTCGGCATTATTTCTGTGTTAGGATGCGGGACAAAATCATTATCTCGGGCAACATCCAGGGTACATGGAGATTTAATACCTGGATGTCTCCTTTTCAACCATTTAGCTTGCTCCCCATGGTTGAAAACCGACATCCAGGTATTAAATCTCCATGTACCCTGGATGTTGCCCGAGATAACTTATATTGCCCCTGTATCAGTATACATTGCGTCTTCTGATTGGTCAACGTGACCAAAACAAATAGCTATGGTATTGGCTATCTTCAAATATGCGGGTGATAAGAGCGTGTGCCGTTGTTCCCCGTTTGTCACTCAAGAAACATCCAGGTGATAAAAATAACCTTTGGCCCCGACTGGGTCACATCGATTGCAGAAACTCCTATTAGAACTGTTATGTCCAACTTATTCTCGTATTGTAGTGAATACTAATACAAGTTAAAAAACATTGTTGCAGCCCTGTGAGTAGAAGCACTTGTTGGCTGTCGTATTCGATGAGAACTGAATAGATTGAATCGGGTTTGCAAATATACTTTTGCACTTTGTGGGGTGAGAGCATCAAGGGGAGCAACTCATCTGTTTATCTTCAATAATTAACATTACCAGGGCATTAAATCTCGGCACACTTCATACTTTATTTTGCAGTTTCCGATGGTCGGCGTAGAAATGTATGTTATAAATTCCACCTACCTCTTACAAAATTCAATGACTGCGGCTCAATTCAAAATCTTCAAGTTTAAACCCAAGTGGAGTCTGAAATTGTGAGACTTTGTTCCTGAAATTCAAAGTGTCACCTTCCATGTCCAGCATCGTTTTAAGTGAATATTCAAGTTATTCTCCCAAGGACATGAATGAAACACACAACACAACACATCTAACATGCTGAAGCTTGTTCCATGGAAATACAATACACTCTGGAAGGCTGAATTTACACGGTTTTTAAAACTTTTTCAACAAATTCAAATTCACCAAAGTGAAAAAAGTTCTCCATGTGTGACCTGGTTTATAAACAACGATTCGGAAATAGACTCGATCTATTTATAGTTTTGCTGTGACGTTTGTTTCGCTGTTTGGTTCAAAACCTGAGGCTCACTGTGGGGCCCGAGTTTTAATGTGGGATCATATTTTACATCTCTGAATTATTTCTGTGTTAGAAGGCGGGACAAAATCCTTATCTCGGGCAACATGGTTGAAAACTGACATCCAGGTATTAAATCTCCATGTACCCTGGATATTGCCCGAGGTAACTTATATTGTCAGAGGCTTGAATTGGTAATTATAAGAGATGA
Source organism: Pictodentalium vernedei (assembly GCA_031216915.1). Classification (NCBI taxonomy): domain Eukaryota; kingdom Metazoa; phylum Mollusca; class Scaphopoda; order Dentaliida; family Dentaliidae; genus Pictodentalium; species Pictodentalium vernedei. The sequence continues at coordinate 349,958,128 of CM062297.1, read as the reverse complement.
ATTTATCAAACTTTACACTGGTGCTTCAAAAAACACCCAGATTTGCATCTTTCAGGATGAGGTTGAAAAGGTACATGTTGTACTTTGGAATCACCATGTAGTTGACCTACAAACAATTATCAGTCTTTTTATTTACTAAAGAAAGCAGTATGTTCCAGTAAGACTAAAATCCTAATCCTCTGATTGTACGAGAGCTTGCTTAGTTTTTTCTATGTTTATGGCTCCAGTCGCATGTGTTACCATCTGATGTCACCAATTGAAATATTTGAAAAGATGAGAGGAGATTCAAAGTGCATCAGACTGCCTTGTTCATGATTTAAAGTGAGATGGAGTAACCTCGACCTTTATCTGACTTTTTGTTGTCCAGTGACATTGTGGGGTACACAAGAGGTTTATTTACTAAATTTGTTATCGTTCAAGTTGCCTTGTTCATTTCATGATGTGGGTTTTGGGCTTTGGGTAGGGTCTTATTGGAACATATACGTTATTGTGATGAATTGACGGTAACATGGTCTGAGGTTTGCAGCTTGGAGCTTATGTTCAATCGAGCTGCAAACCTCAGAGCATGTTACCATCAATTCATCACAATAACTTATAATGTTATGTTGTTTGTTGGTACAGTCTCATGTTCCATGCATGGAATTTATATTCAACTGAGGCATCAACAGAAGTTGAATATATATTTATACCATGTTGACCTACACTACTATATATAAAAAGTCTATGACATAAATTTTAGCTTTAAACACCAACCGAGGTGAAAACGCCAGTGATAGGATTTCAGTAGTTAAAATTTACTCCTACAGTGGCACAACATCCAAGTTGACCTTTCGTGACCTTGACCTGAAGGCAAACTTATCTAAATTTTCCGCCGCCTCGCGAAGAGTGAACTGAAAGTGGCAATTATTTATTACGTTTTTAAATGAGTTTACCTCCTAAGATACCCAAAATTAACAAATATACATTGTCTCATGTTAATAAAGCATCCATAACTCGAAATAGTATATTATTAAAATGAAAAAGGCCACGTAATTTGCAAGTTTCGTTTTCTATTTCATTTTGGCGATAAAATTGCAAGATGAAGTCCCGCCCACTGGTGCTCATGTAATCAAAAACAGATTTGCTAATGTGAATATTGATTTATTTAATATTTAAACTCTTATTAATCTGACGATTATAGTACAAATAAAATATATGCAAAGTAGTTTGGTGTACCAAATGTTCACCACTCGTGGTGAAGTGGCGTTAACCATGTGCCAAAGGCTCGCAGTTAACACCATTTCACCACTCATGGTGAATATTTGGTACACCAAGCTACTATGGGCATATTCTACATGCCTCATGTCAACAAACAAACAGAATAACATTCATATCCCATTACCACATATTTTGAATCATCATACATAATTTCAACATGACATTATATAATTGAAAGTTTTTACTCGAACAACATAACCACTGGATGCAGTAAAACTTGATGCCCATTATGAGTTTCATTAACCCCGGGAAGTGAAGCAGTGCTTGTTTACTGTGGTAAACAAGCTCTGTTTCACTGGTAAAATAGGACCCAGTCACTAATGCTTGGGGTGCAAGTCCTCTAAAATAGGCAGCATGGGGTATAAACGATTGACTGACCTTGACTTTATCTCCATGGTGTGGTCATGATTAGCCATTGTGCAGAAGTATGTGACCTTAAACAACAATAAATAAATAAATAAATTAGTTTCATTCATTCGGATTAGATGTCATGAAGCGAATGTCACAAGCATCACAAAGAAAACATTCTTGGCAGTAGACATAAGATATGATACAAAAAATCATTGACAGTAGACATAGAGTAGACATAGACAAGCACAAATCAAATAGTCATTGACCAATTACAGCAAGCTATTTTGACATACCTGTAGTTGGTTGCATGTGTATTCACACTCACTTTTTGTTTCAACACAAAGTGGGTCAATATTTTCTTTTCTCCCCAAAACAGGGAAAGGATGTGCATATCCACTTTACTGACCAAATCTTGGGAGAGTTGTATGCATATCTCTTGCTGCATTAGCAAAATTTATGCTTCGTTTGTAGTACAGTTATGTAATAACAAAAATGGTCTCTCTCAATTAGACAGCGATCCCGTTGTGATTAACTTCTGCCAGTGGCTCGAGATTTAATAAATTTAACCCTTTACCTAACATGAAAAGCAGACGACACAAAATTCTTGAATAACTCATATTTTTATACTGTACTAATGACCCAGACATAGCTGGTGCTAACTCGTAAAATTCTAGGGCCAAACACAAATTTTGCCCCCCCAATCCCCAAAATTTGCATCTAAAACCAAAAGAAATCATGTCCTGAAGGTCCTCCATACTTTGCCTTCACTGCGCATGCGCAGCGTCAAGGACGTCCCGAAATTGGCGCCAATTATCATTCTTTGTTTGGCCCTTCATTAGTTCACATCTGACTGATATTTTTGCTTGTAAATCTCAGTTTAAATGATGCCAGACACATAAATATTAGAGAAATGGTGGATCTAAGGAGGATATAGAAGGAGGAGAGGAAAAATGAGTGACAGGAAATATTCAGGGCTGTAACTTAAAATTTTTTAAAGAAATTATGTTAAGTTGCCTATTTTCGAGGCATGGGCCTGTTGTTGTCATTCTTGCTATAATGTTTCACTGCTTGTTCAGTGTTTCCTCTCTCCCTTTCCTTTAAGTCCCCCCTTGCTATTCTCCCATGCTTTTGGCATATTTTCAGTAATATTTTTACTAAAATTTCTTGGGAGTTTTAGCTGGGTAACAGAATGAATTCTGTTCTTTTCCCCATGTTTACGTTCTCACCCATGGGTGTTTAGGCGTAGTGTTCTGCATCTACCATCTGATGTTCTGCAGTTTCTTCTCTGGAAGTCTCTGTTTTGCATCAGATAGTGTATTATTGGTAACTGATTTCGGGTCAGGGTTATCAGTGCCTGGGGTCATGTTTCTGGTGTTTATACACTTCTTGTTTACATTGGCAACAGTCTCTGTGGAGGGGGATTTTTTGTCTTTGTACTAGTTTAATCATTACAAGATACATTATTATTATTCGTATGTGTTATTATGCGTATTAATTTTTTAAAAATATTTTAAAAATTTTTGTCCACACTTAGGCTTGGGTCCATTGGGGCTCAACGTTACTTTTCAGAAACTTGGGCTTTGCTGAAAAAATATTTTTAAAAAAAATTTTTTGGGATTTCAATTATTTTTCTATGTTAATGGATCATGTTATTATGTATCTTTGTTTTCAGGGGTTGGTGCGAGTACTGGGACTTTTTGTGTTCTTTTCACAATGAAAGGATATTGTTCAAATTATAATAAGAGGAAATCTTCCTCTGACTTTCATGATCATTGTATTAATTGTAGTCAGTGTACTCGCACTAACTCCTGTTCAGTATGTATATATTGGGATGACAAACATTAGAAACGTGTGTCACGGTATGTTGTTAGCGGGGAAAAGGCCATGCCGGTCCTTTCTCCGCAGGGTCACTGTAGTTTATCAATCTCTATTTCAGAGGAACAAGAACAGGGTGATGTTTCCGTGATGTCTTCCAATAGTGTGCCTCCGTCGTCACAACTAAATGAAGAGCTAGCGGCAAAAGTGCTCATGGAAATACGCCAATTGCCTAAGAGGTCCCTAGTAGGATCGACGGCGTTGACGTCCGCTAGCTCACCCGGTGTAGCGTCCATTCATCGAATGGTTCGGCAGCCGGGTTCGTCCGTTGCGGTCCAGGAAGGAGATTTGGGTGATGCGAGCACTATAAATATACAAGGTGCACACCCAGTGACAGCGGATCAGAGGAGAGAACGGAGGAAGCCTATTAGTCCGGTTCCTAGCTTGTCCAGGTCCATCCGGGCTGCGAGCGAGAGAGGCCCCTCTCTCGTACAACAACATCTGGGACCAGATGTTGTGGTACAAAATGTTTCGTATTCGGAGCATACGTCCGCCGCTCGGGACGCTCCGTTACATAGACAGTCCGGAGAGACTGTCCAAAAGGCTTCCTCATCCTCTCGGCAGCGCACACGACCGCACCTAGGCTACGTGACCACGGATTTCTTATCAACCTACTCACAATTGTTTACTACAGGCTTGCACTACAGTGGAAGTCCCTAACTCGGATAAAATACTCTCTATTTTTGTCTTTCCCAAGCAAGTTGGGAAAGAAAAGTGGTGCAAAAGCACCAATAAAAATAAGCCAAAACTGGGTCGAGTGCAACCGGCACAGACCCAGTACGGGACGCTCTCTCCCAAGTACAACTCCACGACTTCCGTTGCCAGTGCGCATATACCGTCTCTAAAGACTCATTCTTTTTAAAATCCGCTTCGTGTCGAGATGTTTTTGCACGCTTATCAGTGTTCCACCAGCTCGATGTTTGATGATTCCTAATTCATTATACCACAGTGTATCCTTTGTATTCTCAGGAACAGTGTTTTATATATTCTCTTTTCTATTATATGTCCATAATGTATTTTTATTTGCTCTCTCTCGAGTCGCTCGCGAATTTCGCGTGCCACGCGGTTCGGACTTAGATTTTTTCACAATTATTGTTAATGCTTTTTTTGCAAAATTTTCTAATTGTGTTAGAGTTAGGTGTCAGCGGGGTACCACTCCTGCAGTGTTTCTTCTTTCTTTTGAGAGTAGTCTTCCTGTTGGGTGGTTCCCGGTCGACCTTCTGGGGTCTTTGTTTCTGTCACCTTTCTCTCTTCTTTGGGGGTGTTCTGTTTTCTCATCTCCACTTCTCTGCTCCTCTCACCTCTATCATGCCCAGGACAATTCCCTGTGGGCAATGTCTGCTGCCAAAGCATGTGGACGATGTACATTTGTCTTGTTCCTCCAGTAATGGGTGTTCGGCCGAGCGGCCGTGTGGTGTCTGTGGAACATGGTCTTCCACCTTCTGGGCGTCAGTAAACCGTGTCGTTCGTTCTCTTGGCCGTGCCTCCCGCTCCCGCGGGAAAGGAGAATGTGGTCGTTTGGGCCTCCCGAGTCGACTTTGTCTGGTGAAAGTTATTCCTCCTCCGTGGGGGATGTGCAGTCTTTTCCTGTGGTGGATACTGCGGGAGCCGTTGAGTGTTCTGGTGTAGAGATGCCTGGTTCCGGGACTACGGTTCCCCTCCAGTCGACATCTGAGGCTGTCACTAGGGTTGTGACTCCTCCTTCGGAGCCGAGCCGGTGTGCTCTCTCCACTATTTCACCAGCCTCAACGACTCTCGACGTATCTACTACTGCTGCTGGCCCGTCTGCTTCGTTATCTGTTTCAGCCGGCCTCGGCTTTTTGCTGCAGGGGACTGCAGGACTGTCCGATACTGTAGACGTGGGATATCGGCCTCAGCCTTCCCTGACTTCAACTCGGCGAAGTCGGAAGGGGCTGCCGGCCGAGCCCATCGCTGTGGTCTCTTCGCCGTCGAGCACCACAGTTGTGTCTTTGGATTCGGATGTTCGTAGTGGAAACACTATGAATTCCGTGGCGTTTCCGTCTACTCACTCTGGTCACACGACCAGTTTTGGGGGACCAACGCCTTTTGTGCAGCCTGGACCTTCTGCCCCACAGAGGTCCGCGGTGACTCTCATGAGTTCTCGCAATATTGATCCTCGGGGTGCATCGTACCCCTATACACGTCTGCCTTCAGATGTTTCGGCTGCCGCCCGTCGTCCCGCGTCGGGTGTTTTGGAGGATCGTGACCCTTCGCTGGTTAAGAGGGTCAGAGGTGAGGCCACTTTGCCGGTTCGCTCCCCTGTCGAACCGGTCGGTACAGGCAGTGAGCTTAGGGAGGCCCTCTCCTTACTCACTCAGGTTCTTTCTAAGAGCCTTCCTGTTGCTTCCAGCGAGGCTATGGGTGGTTTCCAGGCGCCTCCTTTGGCGCCGCCTCCCGGGATTGGAAACAGGCCGGTTTCCGATTCCTCTGGTGTCCCGACACCATGGGAGGCGTCGGCTGGTTTGCCCACGATGGGCTATGTGTCTTCCGACTCTGGGGAGGAGTCCGACATGCTTGAGGTCGAGGGCCAGCAGTCTTCGGACTTGGGGGCGGCTCTTGACTTTGTGTTTGGGTTTCTGACTGAGCTCAAACCTGCTAACTAGCCGACAGTGTCAGCCTGGCCGCGATCATCGGTCGCGCGCCAACAGCCTATGGAGCAACCTGCTTCTGGGCGCCTTCGACCGTGCCAGTCGGTACAGGTGGTTGAAGCTTTTTCAGCATTGGATGCCAAGCTGAATTCCAAGGCTTTGAAGACTTCGTTCTTCACCAGGGTTGACACCTTTTTGCCTCCTGTGCGTTATCGTTCCTACGATTCCGCCAATCCGTCAGTCTGCCAGGCTTTGACGGTTCTGGATCAGGACTCCACTTCCCTCGGGCTTTCCAAGCCCAAGTCTGCCGTCATTCCAATGACGACTCTGGAGTCCACGTTGGGCTTATCTAGAGAGATGCTTGGCATGCTTTCTCTCTCAGATCACGTCGTCTCAGCTTTGGCTGCTTATCTGCCTCCAGATAAGTTTGACGAGGTACAGGCTCCTTTGCGTGTGCTGTCCAAGGCGCTTATGCACCTTACTCACACGCATGCCTGTAACACGGCCAATTTGGAATTAGTTCGAAGGGACGCTGTGCTGGACACAGGACGATCTCTTCCCGAGGAGCAGCGTGCTACTCTTCGATCTGCTTCTTTGGCAGGTCCGCAACTTTTCCATGGTTCCGTGTCGACGGTCCGGGATGACGTCCTACGTCATTCCAAAGATCAGCTGCTGTTTCGTCAGCTTGATCAGCCTTCTCGGGGAGGCAAGGGCCGTTCCAAGCCTAACAAGTACCCTTCTGCTTCCTCTGTGAAGCAAAAGGCTGGTCCTTCTGCCGCCGCCTCTACTTCTTACTCACGGGGTAAAGGTAGGGGTCGGCAGAATCGAGGGAAGTCTCAGGATTCTTCATTTAGCAGAGGAGGTGGTTTCTCCTCTCGCGGGCCTCGTCGGGGCTCGAAATGAAGGTCCTCACCTCGACTCGTCCCAGGTTGGAGGAAGGATAGCAGAGTTCGCAGACCATTGGACCACCATCACATCCGATCCATGGGTGTTAGATGTTGTTCGGTCCGGGCTGCGCATATCCTTCCGACGGCACCCCACTCTGTCAAGGGTGCCTCTTCCAACCACAGTTCCTTCAGATGTTTTACGTCGGGAACTTTTGTCCACGGAGATTGCCAATCTCCTGGCAAAGGGGGCGATCGAGGTCGTCAAGAACGTTCAGTCAGTGGGTTTCTATTCCCGCCTGTTCTTGGTGCCGAAGAAGGACGGCCGACTCCGACCGGTTATCGATCTGAGTATCCTGAACCAGTCTATCATTGCTCCCAAGTTCAGCATGGAGACTTTCAGGTCGGTCCGCCAATCCATTCACCAGGGAGATTTCGCAGCCAGCATCGACCTGAGAGACGCTTACTTCCACGTTCCGATGCATCGGGCGTCACGGAAGTATCTCAGGTTCGCTTTTCTGGGGCGAGTTTACCAGTTCAAGGCCATGCCTTTCGGCCTCAACCTGGCTCCTTGGGCGTTCACCAGACTGATGTCGCATGTGATAGCGTTCCATCGCACACAGTCCAGGGTGACTACTTCGGCATATCTGGACGATATCCTCCAGAGGCATTCCAATGCTGCCTTACTGGAATCGGATGTCGCCACTCTGTTGAGCTTGCTCACGTCGCTAGGATTCAGAGTCAACGAGGAGAAGTCGGACCTGGTCCCTTCTCAGTCGTTTTGTCATCTGGGGATGTCTTTCCAAACCAAATTCAATTTGGTGGCTGTTCCCCAGGCCAAGGCTGTGATTCTCTCAGCTTTTGCTCTGACTCTGTCCCAGTCCAGGTCCGCGACCGCTCGGAGTTTTCTCCGGCTGATCGGTCTCTGCGGTTCGGTGACGGATCTCATTCCTTTAGGTCGGCTGCGTGTCAGACCTCTCCAACACTTTCTGCTCAGTCGTTGGAGACCGAATGTAGATTCTCTGGATCAGGTGCTTCCGTTTCCGGACTCTCTGTATCCTCACCTTCTTCCCTGGACAGATGTTCAGTGGATTACGCAGGGTGTTCCGCTGGACTTACCCACGTCCGATCGCGTTCTGACGGCAGATGCCAGCGATCTCGGATGGGGTGCGACGTTGGATCCTCTCGGTCTTTCCCTACACGGGATGTGGGACCAGGATCAAGCAGCTCTACACATCAACCAGAAGGAGCTTCTTGCTCTTCTTCTGAGTTTCAGGCAGTGGATCCCTCACCTGTCGAATCGCCAGGTCCTTCTACTATCCGACAATTCGACAGTGGTTGCTTACATCGGAACCAGGGCGGCACGCACTCGCTTCCGATGTACGAGTTAGCTCGGGATCTTTTACTGCTCGCTCAGGATGTTCACGCCGGAGTGGTTGTTCGTCACATTCCCGGTCGTCTGAATGTCCTAGCCGACTCCCCGTCCCGACAGGGCAGGGTTATTTCCACTGAGTGGATGCTTCACAGGGCAGTGTTCCAGTCGCTTTGCGATCTCTGGGGACGTCCCCACATCGACCTCTTTGCGACTCGTTGGAACCATCAGGTGGACACTTTCGTGTCCCCGTGTCCAGATCCTCTGGCTTTTGCCGTGGACGCTCTGTCACTCGATTGGAACGGTCTAGTCGGCTACGCCTTCCCGCCGGTTCCGATTCTTCCTCAGGTTCTCGCCAAAATTCGAACCTGCAGTTGTCGAATCATTCTGATCGCTCCCCTGTCGCCTCAGCGGGTGTGGATCAATCAGCTCCGCTCGCTGATGGCGGCGGTTCCGGCACGTCTCCCGCTACGTCGCGACCTTCTTTGTCAAGGTCGCCCGAGGAGGTTTCACATCGACCCGACTTCATTGTGCCTTCACGCATATCTTTTGTCAGGTCCTGTCTCCTCCGTAGAGGTTTTTCGAGCCGAGCAGTGGAGTGCATTTCTTCTTCAAGGAGGCAGTCCACTGGTTTAGCTTATGCAGCTAAATGGAAGGTCTTCTGTCGATGGTGTGCTGATCACTCTGTTGATTATGCCAATCCTTCGATTTCACAGATTGCGGAGTTTCTGGTATATCTGTTTGATTCTCGGGGTCTACAGCCTGTTACCATCAAGGGTTACAGGTCTATGCTTTCAGAGACTTTTTCTTATGTGGGGAAGCGTCGTATCGGCACTAATCCTTACCTCTCCAAGCTTGTTCGGCACTTTTCTTTGAAAAGGCCTCGGACTTTGCAGCTTACTCCACGATGGAATCTTTCGTGGGTGCTGCTTTGCTATGGGGGGGGGGGGGGGCGTTCGAACCTTTATCCCAGGTGTATATGCATTTTCTCACATATAAGACGACTTTTCTGATGGCATTTGCTTCGGCCAGACGGGTTAGTGAGCTTCACACCCTCTCGGTTGACCCGGCCTTTTTAGGAGCTCTCCCAACAGTGTTACTTTTACCACTGATTGCTCCTTTTTGGCTAAGAATCAGTTACCAGATACTACTCCTCCTCCTATCTGTATCAGGGCTCTTCTCTCTGTTGAGGGTACTCGCCCTTTGCTCTGTCCGGTCCGTGCTATTCGCATTTATCTTGATCGGACACACTTCATACGGAAAGCCAGAAAACGTTTTTTTCTGTCTCTCATTCCGGGTCGACAGAAGATCTCTCCTCAATCCATTTCTCGATGGATTTGTCTTGCTACTCGTACGGCTTATAGTCGTTTAGCAGCTGGCGATTGTATTACCAATCGTATTTCTGCCCACGAGGTGCGGGCACTGTCTACCTCTTGGGCTTATTCTAACTCCGTCAAGTTGTCGGATGTTATGCAGGCAGCCTACTGGAGAAATGCTTCTACTTTCTCCACCTTTTATTTACTCCAGTTGCAGGAGCAGTCGGAGGACCTTTTTGCCCTGGGTCCTCTTTCTTCTGCTCAGGCTGTTGTCTGCCCTAGCCATTAGGCTTCTTGAAGGTCAGTTTCAGCCTTGTGCTGTTACTGCCCTTTTTCTGTCTGTGTGTAACACAGGCTCATATGTCTCTTTTCATTGTCCTTTACCAATGATTGCGACATTATGGTTGATAAGCCTCGGGACCTCTTCCATCTACTTCACGGTTCCAGTGCACTAGGGTTATGTGGGGGTTGGTTATGCGATTCCCTCCAGCCTTTTGTCTATTCAGCCTGTAGTAAACAATTGTGAGTAGGTTGATAAGAAATCTAAATTTTATAGTAAATTTCCTTTCTTATTATACCTACCACAATTGTTTACATGGAGGCCCTCCCGTCTTCTTTACGGGTAAAGAATCTTTCCTCCCCGCTGATCACATAACTCTAACGTTTTCGGATTCAAAAAGAATGAGTCTTTAGAGACGGTATATGCGCACTGGCAACGGAAGTCGTGGAGTTGTACTTGGGAGAGAGCGTCCCGTACTGGGTCTGCGCCAGTTGCACTCGACCCAGTTTTGGCTTATTTTTATTGGTGCTTTTGCACCACTTTTCTTTCCCAACTTGCTTGGGAAAGACAAAAATAGAGAGTATTTTATCCGAGTTAGGGACTTCCACTGTAGTGCAAGCCTGTAGTAAACAATTGTGGTAGGTATAATAAGAAAGGAAATTTACTATAAAATTTAGATATCCAGCCAGCTTCGCCAATCAGGGATTCCACGGGGACCAGGTCACGCCATCCGGTAGCCAGGGACACGAGGCCTGTAGACTCCGGACGTTCGCATAAGAGAAGTATGTAGGAGTCAGTGTACACGGAGCTTCCAGCGGCTAAGCAACGTAAGACCGCTACTCCACAGGCCTCAGTGACGGACGTGCTATCCCAAATAGCACAAATTATCGCAGCAAACGACAGAATCTCTGTCGGATCAAGAATTATCCGACGACGCTGGGTCGGTACGCTCCGCTGATGCGTCAGGTACGGACGACCAAGAACATCATGCGGCCTGACAGGATGGCGAAAGGGATTCCGAGGATTTGGAGCTATCCCTTTCGGAACAACATAAAGCTGCCGTAGATTTCATCCAGCATTACCTTCCACAAGTTGTTCCGTCGGGCCAGACTGCTGTGATGCCGGATAAGAGACTGATAGCGTCATTGGACACAGAATTTTTTGATCGGTTCAGAGACATCGTCCCTGAGTTTCCGTCACAGTCCAATAATGTCACAAGATCATTCGAATTATTGAACGACGCTATCTATAAGCTTGCTACCAAAACAGGCAAGGCTGGTTTCTTGTCTACTAATGCTCTCAATCTGCCTTTCATCAATTCAAGGAATAAATTCGAAACGGCAGGACAGGGCATACCGAGAGTTCCTCTGCGTCTAGACGACGAAGTGGAAGACTTGGAATTGTCTTTACCGTCGTCTATGTCTATTCCAACCGCAACGTTGGAGATGACAATTATGTCTAACAGAGCTAGCTTAGACACTTTATCATACGCAGACCACCTTACTAAGGCGTTATCATTGCGTCTTCAAGGGAAAGAATTCCAGGATATACAATCCTCATTAAGACTTCTTTCAAGGGCAGTAGCTTATTCCATGTATAACTCCGCCCTTTCAGTGGCAAACCTGGAGTTGGTTAGACGTGATAGTAAGGTGAAGAACTCTCTCAGAGTTGCTTCAGTCTCCGGAGAGCTTCTCTTCGACGGCAAGCTTTCAGCAATCTATGATAAGATAACTAAGAAAGCTTCGGATTCTCTGCTTTTCAAATCCGCTTCTAAAAAGTCAGATACAGCAGAAAAGAGTAAGACAGGTACTTCTGGGACAAGTACGCCCAAGAGAAGTTCCTATAGAGGTTCTTATACGTCCTCTAGGTCTTATTCTAGAGACTGTCAAGGCAGCGACTCACGTTCGGGACGTTATTCTGGCCGAGACAACCGGTCAGACGTTCCGAGGTCGACAGGACGAGGTGCGGGTCGTGGAGGACGTAGTTTCTCCTTCCGCAGGCCTCGCAGGTCCAGGAAGTGATGGTTTGAACCTCTATCGTGTTCCGGTAGGCGGAAGATTATCGAGTTTTATAGACGAGTGGGCGTCGATTACGGACGACCCCTGGGTCCGGGGGGTAATTTCAGAAGGACTAAGAATATCCTTCAAACGAAAGCCTCCATTAACTCGAAGTCCAAAATGGACTCAGCTTCCGTCAAATTCGCAGAAAAGAGATGCTCTTTTATCAGAAGTACAGTCTCTTCTGACGAAGAACGCAGTAGAGGTCGTAGAAGACCAGGAATCACCGGGCTTCTACAGCCATCTGTTTCTGGTTCCGAAACCAGACGGCTCATAGACCTAAGCTGGATAAACAAGCTGATTGTCGCTCCGAAGTTCTATATGGAGACGATTCGTTCAGCCAGAGCGAGTTTTCGGGTGAACGACTATGCTACAAGCATAGATCTCAAAGATGCGTACTTTCACGTCATGGTACATCCGGCATTCAGAAAGTATCTACGCTTCGCAGTCCTAGGAGTGGTTTATCAGTTCCGAGCGATGTGCTTCGGCTTGAACCTAGCGCCCTGGGCTTTCACTCGAATAATGAACTCGGTAATGATACATTTCCGAGCTCATTCGTCTGCGGTAACGTCGGCCTACCTGGATGACATTCTTCAGAGGTACGGCAACGAGTTAACGCTTCAGAACGATGTGCAGAATCTGCTTCTATTACTCCGACGTCTCGGTTTTATTATAAACGAGGAGAAGTCGGATCTGGTGCCGTCCAAGTCATTCACTCATCTGGGAATGAGCTTCGAGACGCACAACAATCTCGTTCGTCTGCCGTTAACCAGAGCGAAATTAATCAGTTGTTACGCTCGCTATTGTCTTCACTCGGACAAAGTCACAGCGAGGGAGTTCATGAGACTGATAGGTCTGTGCAGAGCCGCTGCGGATCTCATTCCGATGGGGCGGTTACACACTCGTCCTCTCCAAATTTTCTTCACTCAGAATTGGAGTGTAAAGATTCATTCGCTTGATATAGACGTTCTCTTGTCAAATCAAGTGAAACAAGAGATTCAGACTTGGGCAAACATTCAGTGGCTGACTCAGGGAGTCCCACTGCAGTTGCCAGATCCGGGTTTTACGATTATGACGGATGCCAGTCAAACAGGTTGGGGTGCAACATTGATCCCAACGGATTCGAAGTGCCAGGGTCTTTGGGATCCGCAGTTTCTAGGCAAGCACATAAACATCAAGGAAATGATGTCAATTTGGCTTGCATTACGTCATTGGATGAACATTATTCAGAAAGCACATGTCCAAATCCTGTCCGACAATACGACAGTAGTTGCGTATATCTGGAACCAGGGAGGCACTCATTCCGTTCTGTTATTCACTTTAACGGAAAGAATCCTTCTGTTTGTGCTAGAACATCAAGTTCTACTTTCGGTCTATCATATTCCGGGTCGTCTGAATGTATTAGCAGACTCCCTTTCACGGAAGGGTCGCTTGTTGCCGTCAGAATGGACTCTTAACAAACAGGTATTCAATCCGATTTGCTACCAATGGGAACGGCCAATGATAGACTTATTTGCGACACAACTCAACAATCAGTTGCAGACGTATGTGTCACCATGTCCGGATCCCCGAGCATATGCAGTAGATGCTCTATCGATCTCGTGGGACGGAATGGTAGGATATGCGTATCCTCCAGTGCCGTTGATTCAGCAAATATTGCTAAAGATAAAACAATCTCAGTGCAAAATTCTGTTGGTAGCATCTCTGTCTCTACAGAGACCGTGGATAAATCTACTCAGGTGTCTGCTGTGGGACTTACCGCGAAAACTTCCTCCACGAGAGGATTTTCTTTCGCAGGGGAAGTCGCGTCAATTTCATCACAACCCGCAAGGTCTCAACCTTCACGTATTTCCGTTGTGCAGTCCTTCTTGCATGGCAAGCATTTTACAGGACGAGCAGTGGATGCGATTTCTAACTGTAGGAGGACCTCCTCTTCGCTAAATTATGCGGCTAAGTGGAAGGTTTTTCGTCGTTGTGGTGTAGGGATCATTCTGTTGATATTTTTGATCCCTCCATACCAGACATTGCAAACTTTCTAGTATACTTGTTTGACGAGATCAAACTGTAGCCTGTTACTATTAAAGGTTATAGGTCTATGTTATCTGATACCTATGCACACCATGATAGTTTACAAATTAGATCTAATGTCTCTTTATCTAAATTAGTTAGAAACTTCTCGATAAATAGACCCAGAACTCTTAGATTAATTCCTAAATGGAATTTAGCTTGGGTTCTTCTTAAACTGAAAGAAAAGCCATTTGAGCCTCTTGGGACAGTAGATTTCAAATTCTTGTCTTATAAGACAGCATTTCTCTTAGCTTTCTCTTCTGCTAGAAGAGTCAGTGAGCTTCATGCACTATCGGTGGATGATTCTCACTATCGTAGTGTCGGGAACACTATTACCTTTACTACTAATGTTGGGTTTTTAGCCAAGAATCAGGCTACTAATAAATATCCGGAACCTATTTTTATTAAGGCACTTCCGTCTTCGGATGGGCGTAGGCCTTTACTCTGTCCTGTTAGAGCTTTACGTATTTATAAACAAAGATCTCAGTTTATCAGAAAGGGACGAAAACGCTTCTTTCTGTCTCTGATGCCTAATAGAAAGGACATTTCGGTCCATTCTATTGCTAGATGGATTCAATTAACTATCCGTACTGCTTATGATAATCTATCTTCAACTCAGCAGTCTGTGCTTAAGATTTCGGCTCATGAAGTAAGAGCTCTTTCTACATCTTGGGCTTACGCAAATAGGGTTGCTATTACAGATTTAATGAAGGCTGCATATTGGTCTCAGCCATCCACATTCACGAATTTTTATCTCAGAAATATTGAGTCCATTTCTGGAGACCTGCATTGTTTAGGTCCATTATCTGTTGCTCAGAATGTCGTCCACTAAACAGTTGCAACTATAGTTATGCAGGCTTTCTGTTCCGGCAGTGACTCCATCCTGCTGCTCTCTTCGCTCTGGGCTATTTGACCCAGGGCAAGGGGAAGGGGGGGGGGGGGAGGGTGTTCCCTTAGGTCACCTGCTTTATAGTGAAAAGCAAGGGGATTCCTCCTCCGGAGTCAGTAATTCTGAGTCGTTACCGGGATGGTTTTAAAGTGTAATATTAATGTTAAAAATTCATTCATGTCATATTTTTAAAGTGTAGCTCGGTGTGAAGCATTTGTATATGTCATGTGTCAAACGGGCGTTAATATACAATCCTCGGACACTTTTAAGAGAATATAAAGAGTCTCAATTCTCTGGACTAACTTTATTTATTGGCTTACTTTAAAAATATTTAGTATAAGGGGTTATACTGGATGTTAATAGAGAACATGAATGTTATTATGCTCAATTATGGAGGGGATTGTGTTTTTCTAATTTATCATAAAATAAGAAATATTCATGTAAAGCCTAATACTCCTCGAGGGGTTGACTCTATTTATATAGTTGAGCTTATTGGATTTTCCTCTATGTCCTAGGCCCTCCAGCCTTTTTACTATTCAGCTATGTCTGGGTCATTGGTACAGTATAAAAATGTTAAAAAATTTATAGTAATTTATATATTTTTTATACTTACCAATGACCCAGACGGGGATGGCCCTCCCAGGAGTTGGGAACTCATACCTCCCCGCTGAGTACATAGTGCTGACCAGGCACTGCTTGTAAGAATGATAATTGGCGCCAATTTCAGGACGTCCTTGACACTGCGCATGCACAGTGAAGGCAAAGTATGGAGGACCTTCAGGACATGATTTCTTTTAGTTTTAGATGCAAATTTTGGGGATTGGGGGGCAAAATTTGTGTTTGGCCCTAGAATTTTAAGAGTTAGCACCAGCTATTTCTGGGTCATTGGTAAGTATAAAAAATATGTAAATCACTATAAATTTTTTAACTTTTTAGCTCACCTGACTGAAAGTCAGGGTGAACGTTTCTTATCACTCTTCGTCTGTCGTCCGTCGTCCTGCGTGAAGGTGGTGTTAGAGCCGCTTTCTCCTAAACCACTGGCCACATTTTAATTAAATTTCATGTAAGTAGTGGTTATGTAGGGGCATTTTGATTTTTAGGCAAATTAGGTTTCGTCTCATATTGAGCAGAGGTGTGGGGAAAAAATGGCCACATTTTTTGAAAATCTTCTTCTAATGAACCATCAGTAGCAGAGACTTGATATGTGGTATACAGAGTCCTTTTGAGGTTTAGAATCAAGTTTGTTCAAGAGAAGTTTGTTGGGCATTATTTGCCTTCGATATGGGAGGGGCAAGAATTTTTGCCACTCCCAAAATTTCTATTTTCCAAACCGAGAGGCAGATTTGAACCAAATTTGATGTGAGGGCTTATTGGGTCATAAGACTTAATTTATGCCCAATATTTTTTTCCTGTCGTCCCATGGGAACCACAGGAGCTAAAAATAGAAAAAATTAAAATGCTCATATCTCCAAAACTACATGGCACTGAGAATTCTTATTTGGTGTGAAGCTTCCTTAGGACCAACATAATGGAATGATCCAAAAAATTGCTATCGGTTTTATCATGGGGTACTTTTTGGGGACTTTGAAAAAGTGCTGAGTCAGCATTTTTTAACACTGTGGGTAATGGGAAAAACATGTAAGACTACTTTTCTCCCAAACCACTGCTCCAAAAGCTTTCAAATTGCACATATAACATCTTTGGAAGATTGTTTCTCACATTTATTGAAATCAATTCCCTGGGTCCATATTTGGGCTCTTTATGGGAGCCCAAATGTTTAAATTAGTGCAGTATGAGGAATATTCTTTAAACATCTTCAGATCTGCCAATAAGAATCTTTTGATATTTGGTATGCAGCATCCTTAGGGGTGTGAGATTCAAGTTTGTTCAAGCCAAGTCCTTGGGTTCATATTTAGGCTGAAAATTTGGGGGCCCGTTCCGGACTTAGAAATTTTGGACCAAAAACCCGAAAATATTTTTTTGTTTTTTATGTGTGTCGGTCAATTTTAAGACAAAAAATTTTTTTTTTTTTTACACTGAAAAGTTGGGGTCCAGGTGGGACTTAGAAAATTTTGGACCAAAATCCAGAAATTAGTTTTTAGCTCACCTACATCTGTAAGATGTCGTGAGGTATTGTCATAACCTCGGGCTTCAGTTTCGGCATCCAGCGTGTCCAATATTGTAAGATTTAATGTTAAGGTTAATTTCTCAAACATCAGTGGGCTCAGGCCTTTGATATTGCATATGTAGGTTGTAGGGGACTATCAGAACAGTATTTAACCCTGATACTACGACTTTTTTCCAAATTTCACCTAAAATTTTCTGCCAAAAGTTGTTGTAAGAATTTGCGTTTAGGTGTTGTAAGAATTTGCTTTAAAGTCAGCTTTTGTGCAGATTGTGCTGCTTTAACTTCTCATTACTGTTGATTTTCATATTTCAATAACAACTGTAGGTATTAACCCTACTGTATGCAGAAATTTAATGGAAATTTTCTTTTTTTTCAGTCAAAATTTTCATGTTTTTCTCGGACTTAGTAAATTTTAAGTTGTAAAACTTTGTAAACTTTGTGTTTAGGTGAGTTGTGTTTCTATGTGTCTTTCCAGGCAATTAATATTCTACACTTGGGTTACTGAACTCCGTTGCAGTAATATTTAACCCTCATTACATGCATATTTGAGGAATTTGAGGCTGATTTTCTGCCCAAACTTGTTGTAAGAATTTGCGTTTAGGTGTTGTAAGAATTTGCGTTAAAGTCAGCTTTTGTGCAGATTGTGGTGCCTTCACCTCTCATTACTGTTTATTTTCTCATTTCAATAACAACTGTAGGTATTAACCCTACTGTATGCAGAAATTTAACTGATTTCTTTTCTTTTTTTCAGTCACAATGTTCACGTTTTTCTCTGACTTACTCAATTTTAAGTTCTAAAAGTTTGTGTTAAGGTGAGATGTTAAGGTGAGTTCTGTTTCTATGTGTCTTTCCAGGCAATTGATATTGTACGCATAGGTTACTGAACTACATTGCGGTAACGTTGTGCCCTTATTACATGCATATTTGAGGAATTTGAGGGGGATTTTGGGGACTTATATTCACTTTCTTTAAAAAAAAATGTTTTTAACTTTTTTTTTTTATTTAATACTTTCTCATACTTGTTACTAGTAACATTAAGGCTTATTTTAGTTGTTGATGTGATGTATTTTTGTTGAGACTTATAGTCACTTTCTTGAACGAATATTTTTCCGCAACTCCTCTTTAACCAATGAATGTACTTCAATTACAATTTCAGTGATTTATGAAAGCCTTTCCTAATTCTTATTTATGATTTAATATCTCGCCTCATGATTCATATTCTTAATCATAAACATTTCTAAAAGAACAAAAATGCTTTTATATCCAATGATTCTATGTTGAATTGATATATAATAAATGCAGAAATATAGACTTTCCAAAGCCATCACATAAACCACATTAATCATTAGTTAATGATTTATATTAACTAAATATTAGGCATGTTACATTGGAACGACATTATCAGGCGCGAATGTAGGTGAGCGTTGGGATGTAACATCCCTCTTGTTTTGGTTTTTTTATGCGTTTTAAGAAGAAACAAAAAATTTAGGTTGAAAATATTTTGTTTGGGAAAGAAATCTGTTTTTTATGCATTTATCTCAATTTTGGGACGTAAAAGTGCAGGAACTGAAAATAGAAGGAAAATCCTGTGTATTGTGTGGGCACAATCACTTCATCTAGTTGGTATATGCTTTTCTTAGGATGGGCATATGCAGCTTATTCAAGTCAAGTCCCTGGTTTGATATTTAGACTACCAGGTCAGGTGAGCGCCCTCAGGCCCCCTGGGGCCTCTTGTTTCATTTTTTGTCTTGAAAACATAGGTTATGACCCCTCATTGGAACAAGCTCGATGAGCTAGTTCCAAAGAGGAGTCATAACCTATGGTTTTGAAACAAAAAATGAAAAAATCATGAAAATTAAATGATGATTTTTGTGAATAGCACTGGCCGGTTTTGGCTGTTGCGTTGGGTAAAGGGTTAAATAAAAAAATCAAGACCGAATAAAAAAAAATAAACAAAATAACATCTGAGATTCTATGCTCTTGGATTTCCCTTTTTATGTGTACCTTTACTATGTATGGTACACATAATGCCGGCATCTGGGGTGGCCATCTGTCATTCGTCCATCCTTTGTCTGTCCGTCCATCCATCTGTCTGGCCGTCCGTCCGTCCACCTGTCGGTCCATCCGTATCCATTTCTTTGGCATTCAATAACTTGAAAAATATTGCTTGGATTGTCAAGTTACTTTATATTTGTGTTCAGGTTATTGATGTGCCGAGCTGTATAGTTTTTGGTGTAAATCTGATAATTTGATCCTGAGATATCAACTCTTTATCCTTCAAATTGATAATTCTTCCAATCTCTTCAGCATGAGATAGCTCAAAAAATATCAATCCAATTGTCATGTTACTTTATATATATCTTCAGGTTACTGATGTTCCGAGCTGTATAGTTTTTGGTGTAAATCTGGTATTTTGATCCTGAGATATTAACCCTTTATCCTTCAAATTGAAAATTCCTACAATCCCTTTGGCATTCGATAACTTGAAAAATATTGCTTGGATTGTCAAGTTACTTTATATTTGTGTTCAGGTTACTGATGTGCCGATCTGTATAGTTTTTGGTGTAAAACTGATAATTTGATCTTGAGATATTAACCCTTTATCCTACAAATTGAAAATTCCGCCAATCCCTTTGGCATTCAATAACTTGAAAAATATTGCTTGGATTGTCAAGTTACTTTATATTTGTGTTCAGGTTGCTGTTGTGCCAAGCTGTATAGTTTTTGGTGTAAATCTGATAATTTGATCCGGAGATATTAACCCTTTATCCTTCAAATTGAAAATTCCTCCAATGCCTTTGGCATTCGATAACTTGAAAAATATTACTTGGATTGTCAAGTTACTTTATATTTGTGTTCAGGTTACTGATGTGCCAAGCTGTATAGTTTTTGGTGTAAATCTGTTATTTTGATCCTGAGGTATTAACCCTTTATCCTTCAAATTGAAAATTCCTCCAATCCCTTTGGCATTCGATAACTTGAAAAATATTGCTTGGATTGTCAAGTTACTTTATATTTATGTTCAGGTTACGGATGTACCAAGCTGTATGGTTTCTGGTGTAAATCTGATAATTTGATCCTGAGATATTAACCCTTTATCCTTCAAATTGAAAATTCCTCCAATCCCTTTCGCATGAGGTAACTCCAAAAATATCAGTCTGATTGTCATGTTACTTCTTATATGTGTTCAGGTTACTGATGTGCCGAGCTGTATAGTTTTTGGTGTAAATCTGATAATTTGATCCTGTGATATTAGCTGTTTATCCTTCGAATTAAGAACTCCTCCAATCCATTTCTTCGGCATGCGATAACTCAAAAAATATTAATCCAATTTTCAGGTTACTTTATATATGTATTCAGGTTACTGATGTGCTGTGCTGTATAGTTTTTTATGTAAATCTAAAAATTTGATCCAGAGATATTAACCCTTTATCCATCAAATTAGGAACTCCTCTCATCCATTTCTACATGTACCCATACCATGTATGGTGTACATAATGTCGGCATCAGGGGCGGCCCTCCGTCATACAGCTTTCTACTAGTTGCGCGATGGGTACACATCTGACGATTTCATCAGCCTATTTGTTGATCACTGAAACTCTATCAGTTATCTGTTACTGGATGGTGACCCCATTGAAATTTACTGTTGACTTTTGTAATCACAGTTGTGTATTTTCTGCACACACATTTTACTTTCTAAGACTTGAAAATATGGATGCCTAAAAAAATATATAAGGAAAAGTTGAAAAACTGCCGTTCAAGAAAAAATAAACTCTCTTTCTGATTTGCATACATCGTGTTTTCATTGTTTATATCTATTATGTTTGTAGAAGGTTTTTTTCCATTTATTCTGTAGCATACTTTTGTACAGTCCGTCCATATCTGTAAGGGTTTTATTGATATAAATTTGTTTTTGTTAACAATGATTTGTTTTCATTTCTATGGCTATCCTGGAAAAATGAGACAGGATTATCTATTTGGCAAAAGTAATCCTGGCCATTTGAGTAGATCCATGAGTCTTGCCCACTATGGCTCTCTCAAAATCAGAATAAAGAAGGCCATACTTGCTCTCCTTACTGACCAATCATAACTGTCCTCGACTAACTATTTGCCTATTATGTATTTATTCATTGGTGTTTAAGGTCAATTTCAGCATCAATTTCCATATCATGACTGCAACACTGGTATGAAGTTAAGTGTAGTCAATCGTTTATACCTATGCTGCCCACTTTAGAGGACTTCCACCCAGCACTGGTAACTGGACCCTATTCTTCTAGTAAAAAGAACCACAGTAAAAAAGCACTGCTCCACTTCCCGGGGTTCAAATGCAACATTGCTGTGCCTATTTTACTAGTAGTTTCTGAAAAACTATTCCTCACCTAAGACCTACCTGTTCTCAGACTTCTTAAAAATCATTAGCAGGAAATATCAAATATTCTCTATGCCACACCTCAAGCCTAAACCTTTCAGCTGATTAAATGCATTACTTTGACCATAGAAAGGTTTATAAAATCAAATGTCCAATGCATTCCATTTTTAGCTTGACTTGACAACATTAAGTATGAGCTATTTGGATGGGTTGTGATCCATCGTCCATCCATCCGTCCATCTACAATTCGTTTAGCACACCCTACAGGATGCAGTGCTCACCTGAGCAGTTCCAAATTCATATGCAGTAGTGGGGCAATGTCTAGATGGGAGCTATCAAATTTTTCTGAATTACTTTGAAAAACATGGCTGCCAACGGCCATAGATTTGGCATATAAATTGTCACTAATTCCATTTGCACACCCTATATGCCACATCTCTTACTTGATCAGTTTCAAATTTCATATGTAGCTTTGGGGTGATGTCCAGATGGAAGCTATCAAATTTTTCTGGATTTTGTTGAAAAACATGGCTGCCAGCATCCATCCTGGATTTGGCACATAACTTGTCAACAATTCCACTGGCAAACCCTACAGGCCACAGCTCTCACCCAAACAGCTCCAACCAAATTTCATATGTGGCTTTTGGAAAATGGTGTTAGTACCAACCTCTGAACATGGTGCATTTGTGCAGCAACTTATCCCTTTGTACTCCCTACAGGGAATATTTGTGAATTTCCATTAAAAAAGGAAAAAAAAAAATACCACTAGCAAAGGCCTTCAAACTTAGTGATTTGTGCATTAACATTTTCCTTTGGCATGCATCAGAGGGCACATTCATTATTGGGTTGTTTTGAACTTGATTTGCTTTTTCAGGGTGACCCAGATAGTAGCTATCAATATTTTTACACAATAACCAATGGCCCAGCTATAGCTGGTGCTAACTCAAAAATATCCAGGGCCAAAAACAAATTTTGCCCCCCAATTCCCAAAATTTGCATATAAAACCGAAAATTTCATGTCCTGTGTAGCCCTCTGTACATTTGACATCTACGCATGCACAGTGTCCAGGAAGCACTGAAATTGCCGCCAAATATCACTCCTTGTTTGGCCCTCTGTCAGATAACAACAAACTGACTTTTGTGCTTTTAAATGTCAGTTTTTATGATGCCAGACATAGATCAATGATGATTATGGTGGATCAGAGGAAAGAATAGGATTATGGAAGGAAGAAACAGTGGTTTTTAGCTCAACTTTGGCAAAGCCAAATTTGAGCTTATGCTTTGGCCAGTCATCTGTTTGTCCATCGACAATTCTAGCTCGGGCTAGAGGCCGTATTTATGAACCAATCTTTGTGAAACTTCTTGGGTACCTTTTTTTATGACCATGGGACGAGAATAAGTGCTTTGGGGGCTGATCCCAAATTCAAGTTGGCAACTGGCAGCCATTTTGTACAAAATTAGGTGCAATCAGATTTTTGCGCAGAACTTCCATATGAAAGCTCTGATTTGAATAATTTTTTGTATGAATATTTAGTACCATGGGATTTAGTACCATGGGATACATCACATATAATACGGGGTTTTTTTCTCGTGCGTAAATTATGCAAATTAGACTTACTTTGATGTTTTTTGGTGTTACTTTCAGCACTGTAAGTACAAATGCCAATACGGCTCGGGCTAGAGGCTGTATTTATGAACCAAACTTTACACAAAACTTCTTGGGTACCTTTGGTATCACTGTGGGACGAGAACGAGTGTTTTGGGGTCCGGTCTGAAATTCAAGATGGCCGATGGCAGCCATTTTGTACAAAATTAGGTGCAATCAGATTTTTGCACAGAACTTCCATATGAAAGCGCTGATTTGAATAATTCTTTGTGTGAATGTTTAGTATCATGGGATACATCACATATAATATGGGTTTTTTTGCTTGTGCAGAAATTATGCAAATTAGATGAACTTGGATTTTTTCAGTGCTACTTACAGTAAGTACACATGTCAATACGGCTCGGGCGAGAGTCTATTTATGAACCGATCTTCAAAAAACGTCTTGGTACCTTTGTTATCACCTTGGGACGAGAACGAGTGTTTCTGGGTGCGGTCTAAAATTCAAGATGGCTGCCAGTGGCCATTTTGTACCGAAATTAGGTCTAATCAGTTTTTTGTATACAACTTCTATACGGCTCAGGCTAGAGGCCATATTTGTGAACCAATCTTTACGAAACTTCTTGGGTATCTTTGTTATCACTGTGGGATGAGAACAAGTGTTTTTGGGTGTGGTCCAAAATTCAAGATGGCCACCATCAGCCATTTTGTACCAAAATTAGTGCAATCAGTCTTTTGTACAGAACTTATGTATGAAAGTTCTGATTTGAATAAATTTTTGTATGAATGTTTAGTAACATGGAATACATCACATATAGTACGGGTTTTTTTCTCGTGCAGAAATTATGCAAATTAGATGAACTTTGATTTATTCAGTGCTACTTATACACTGTAAGTGCACATGTCAATACGGCTTGGGCTAGAGGCTGTATTTATGAACCGATCTTCACATAACTTCTTGGGTACCTTTGTTATCACCTTGTGATGAGAACAAGTGTTTCTGGTTGCAGTTCAAAATTCAAGATGGCTGCCAGTGGCCATTTTATACTGAAATTAGGTCCAATCAGTTTTTTGTCACAACTTCTATACAGCTCGTATTTATGAACTGATTGATCTTCACGAAACTTCTTGGGTACCTTTGTTTTCACCTTGGGACAGGAACGAGTGTGTTTTGGGGTGCCTTTGTTATCACTGTGCTATGAGAACAAATATTTTGGGGTTCAGTCAGACTCACTCTGGGACTCAAAGATTTCTTTTTTAGTTTAGCATCTGACTGTCACCGTCATTTACAATACTTTACCTATACATTTGTTACAGACTACGGTCAGTATTTATGTACAGACCGTTACAATACTTTATATGTACCTTTGTTATCAGGTCATTACCTAGATGTTTGTCATTGCTGTGTCACATACTATACATGTACATGTCTTAATAAGTTGAGCTACAGTGTCATTGACACTTTCATTTATGTTCAGGGCTGTAACTTTATAATTTCTTTTCAACCTACTCACAATTGTTTACAATTGGCTGTAACATAAGTGCAAGCCCTACTTCAGAACTAACTCAAGCTTTTAGAATCTTTTCTAAATGAGTTGGAAAAGTACTAGAGTGCAAAAGCACGAAAAAGATCGAAAAAAGGGTCGAGCGAGACCAGCGCTCGAAATTACAGGTACTCTCTCTGCACACCTCTTGCGTTTACCGAGCGCATGCACAACAACCGTGACGTCAATTCCTTTTATTTCCGCCAGTGTACATGGTCGGAAATTTTTGTGACTCGTGCTAATTTGCTGTTTATTCTTCGTGAACAACTTATTCTACATTCTTAGTGTGCAAGTGGATTGTATCCTTTTGTCAAGCTACCAAATTATTGTTAATTAATGTTAATTTGTATTATTATTGCTTGTTTCTTCACACTTTATCTTGTTTTTCCCCCACGTGTGAACACGACCTTCGTGCTGTTTTCCATCGGCGGGAAGCTTAATTACTTTGATATAATGCCAAAGACTATTCCTTGTACCTCTTGCTTGCAAGTGAAGCATGTGGACGACTCTCTTTCCACATGTGTCACTTGCAACAATTTCACTCAGGCCCAATCATGTGGTATTTGTGGGGTTTGGTCCTCTAAATTCTGGGCTTCTGTTAACAAGGTGGTTCTGTCCAGAGCTAGAACCCCTCGTTCTCGGGGTAAGGGTAGCCGTGCCGTAGCAGACATTTCTGCTGGTGCACGTGGTGACTCTGTCACACAGGATTCTGATCTGTCTTCTGTGGCCAGTTCCTCTGCAACTGTTGACGGTGTTAGTTCAGTGATTCCTGACGAGGAGACCGTGGTCTCTTTGTCTTCTGATGTCACTATTGAGGCGTCTGTTTTCGTTGAGAGCTTTTCCGAGGTCAGCTCAGTGACCCTCTCCGATCTGCCTCCTACACCATCGACTGTTGTTGAGGAAGTTGTTACTCCAGATCCTATTCTGTCTGATGGTGGCTCTTCCATCTCCTCTGGGGATGGTCTACAGTCTCGGGAGACCGAGGCTGTATGTGCTGGTGTGTCTGTGTGTTCTCAGCCTCCCCCAGCCTCGCGGCAGGGTTGTGTGGGTTTGCTGTCTGCTCCGTCTCATCTGGCTAGGTTTGCTCCTAGTCAGTTGAGCCGGCCGGTTGCTTCGGCAGCGATTCCTCGTCCCTCGAGTGAATCGTTTATTGTTCCACCTTCCCCTGCTAGTGTGCCGCCTAGCGGGATGGTGTTGGGACGTTGGCATCCAGGGCCTGCTGTTCGGCAGCGGTCAGTGACAGCCCCTGTTAGCTGTCACTCTCGGAACCTTCCTCCGGTGATTCCTCACTGTGTTCCGAGTCTGGGTGTCGATCGATGCTTGCCGTCGGTCTCAGAGGATAGGCAGTTGGGGCCGTCTGCTGCGCAGAGGCCAATGACAGGTTCCTGTCATTCTTGGGACAATCCTCCGGTGTCTTCTCACCGTGTCCTAGGTCCAGCTACCGATCGACGTGCGCCGTCGGTCTCTTTAGAGGATTTGCAGGCAGGACCTTCTGTTTTGCAGAGGTCAGTGATGGCCCCTGGGCGTCACAATCGGGACTATCGTCTGGTGTCTTCTCACCTTATCCCTATTCTGTCTGCCGATCGATGTTCGACGTCGGTCTCTTCTGAGGATTTGGGTTCTTCTACCAGAAGGGTCCATTGGGAGGACACTCCGTCGGGTGATACTGCTGCGACGGATTCTCAGGGTGACCTGCGTCAGGCCGTTTTGGCGCTCACCCGGTTGCTTTCTGGCAACCCTCAAGTTGGCCTCCCTGTGCCTCCTGAGGCACAACCTCCTTTGGTCGGTCGCCGAGATGTCTCGCCTGGCCCCTTGGATACTGCACAGTATTCACAGGAGGTTTCTGCTGGTCAGCCCGAGTTGGGCTACGTCTCCTCTGCTACGGAGGATGACGAGTATCTTGAAGGTGATGGGCCCCCCTCGTCAGTCTTGGGGCAGGCTTTGGATTTTGTCTTTGGCTTATTGCCGGACGTTCAACCTTCCGACCAGCCTTCTGTGACCGTCCGGCCGCAGTCCACTGTGGAGCACCCTAACCCTGTTGAGCCTTCTAGCTCCGGGGCTTTGCGTCCTCTGCAATCGGCTCAGGTTGTTGAGTCCTTCCAGGGCTTAGACGCCAAAATGCGTTCTAAGGCCCTCAAGGGTTCCTTCTTTTCTAGAGCTGATGCCTTTCTGCCTCCATCGCGGTTTCGTGTTTACGATTCCGTCTCTCCACCAGTCTTCCAAGGGATGACTACTGCGGATGAGGATTCTTCTTCCCTCGGGTTGACCAAGCCTAAGTCGGCAGTTCTCCCGATGTCGGTAGTTGAGTCTATGGTGGGCCTGTCCCGAGAAATGCTGGGTATGTTATCTCTCGCGGACCATGTCGTCGCTGCTCTGGCTGAATATTTTCCACCAGGGGAGTTTGATGACACTCAGGCGCCTTTTCGCATTTTGTCACAGGCTCTTATGAACTTGACACACGCTCACGCCTGTAACATGGCTAATTTGGAGCTGGCATGCCGGGATGCGGTGTTGGATTCTTTACCATCCCTTCCTTCTGAGCAACGTGCTGTTCTGAGGTCTGCCTCTTTGGTGGGACTTCAGTTGTTCCATGGTTCCGTGGAAGCTGTTCGTGGCGAAGTTCTTCGTCATTCGAAGAACCAGCTTTTGCTGCGACAGCTTGACCAACCTGCTGCTGCGGGTGGGGGATCGTTCCAGGCCCGCCAAGCGTGCTGCTGCGTCTGCCTTGTCGGCGACGTCGGCTACGCCTTCGGCTCCGTCTGCACATAAGAAGCGCCGACGTGGCCAGGCTCGCTGGCAGCCTCAGGCTGGAAAGTCTCAGGACTCTGTCACTTCCCGAGGTGGTTTCTTCTCTCGGGGGCCTCGTCAAGGCTGCAAGTGAAGGTTCTCACCTTGATTCGCCTCCAGTCGGGGGAAGGCTGTCGCTGTTTTACGACCGTTGGACAGAGATAATGTCGGACTCTTGGGTCCTCGACGTCATTCAATCTGGTCTGCGACTGTCCTTCCATCGGCACCCCAGTTTATCTCGGGTGCCCCTTCCGACTCAGGTCCCTTCCGATTCTCTGTGGTCGGGACCTTCTGGTGCAGGAGATCGACAATCTCCTCTCCAATGGGACGATCGAGGTGGTCAGGAACACCCTTTCACCGGGGTTTTACTCGAGACTTTTCTTGGTGCCGAAGAAAAATGGTCAATATCGTCCTGTCATCGATCTGAGTACCCTGAACGAGTACATAATAGCTCCTTGTTTCAGTATGGAGACTTTCCGGTCGGTTCGACGTTCAGTTCATCAGGGCGATTTTGCGGCCAGTATCGACCTGAAGGATGCCTACTTCCATGTACCCATTCATCTGGCCTCACGGAAATACCTTCGGTTCTCGTTTCGGGATGAGTTTTTCAATTCAGAGCTCTCCCGTTCGGTTTGAACCTGGCTCCTTGGGCCTTCACCCGACTGATGTCACATGTGCTTGCTTTCCACCGCACTCAGTCGGCAGTGACTTCGTCAGCCTACCTAGACGACATCCTCCAATGGCACCACGATGCTGCTGTTCTGGAGTTCGATGTCCGGCAGTTTCTTTGCCTGCTAGCGTCGCTGGGTTTCAGAGTCAATCGCGAGAAGTCGGATCTTCTTCCTTCTCAGCGATTCCGTCATTTGGGGATGGATTTTGACACTCTTCACAATGTAGTGTCGGTCCCCCAGGCTCGGGCGACGATTCTTTCTGCCTTGACTCGGAACCTGCTTCAATCTTCCTCGTTCTTGGCCAGGACTTTCCTTCGGATGCTGGGCCTTTGCGGTTCATTCCGCTCGGTCGCTTGTTTGTCTGACCTCTCCAACACTTCCTGTTGGATCATTGGCGTCCGAATGTAGATCCGCTGGACCTGGAACTCACTATTCCTCGGTCTCTGCTTTGTCACCTCCACCCTTGGGCAGATATTCCCTGGCTGACACAGGGTGCTCCGTTGGATCTTCCTTTGGCCGATCGCATCCTTACTGCGGATGCCAGCGATCGGGGCTGGGGTGCGACGTTGGATCCTCTCGGTCTGTCTACTCACGGAGAGTGGGACAGCAAGCAGGTGGGCCTTCATATTAACCAGAAGGAGCTCCTTGCTCTTCTGTTGAGTTTTCGGCTTTGGATCCCTCATCTGTCGGACCATATTGTCCTACTTCTTTCGGACAATTCGACAGTAGTGGCCTACATATGGAATCAAGGAGGCACACATTCGATTCCCATGTATCGGCTGTCTCGGGATCTTCTTCTGTTGGCGTGGGATGTGAACGCTCGGGTGTCCATTCGACACATTCCCGGGCGTCTCAACGTCCTAATAGACTCCCTGTCCCGACGCGACAGTGTCCTTCCAACCGAATGGATGCTACATCGGTCGGTGTTTCAGGCGATTTGCGAGCAGTGGGGCCGTCCTCAGGTTGACCTTTTCGCTACTCGCTGGAATCATCAGGTAGAGACCTTTGTCTCCCCTTGTCCAGATCCTCTGGCATTTGCAGTAGACGCTCTGTCTCTGGACTGGACGGGTTGGATCGGCTTTGCCTTTTCTCCTGCACTGATTCTTCCTCAAGTATTAGCGAAGATTCGTGCTTGCAGTTGCAGGATCATTCTGATCACACCTCTGTCTCCACAGAGGGTGTGGATCAATCTGCTGTGGCCTCTATTGGCCGATCGTCCGATTCGTCTACCTCTACGTCGCGATCTTCTTTCACAGGGTCGTCCCAGGAAGTATCACAACAACCTGGCGAGCCTGTCCCTTCACGCCTGTCTTTTATCAGGTCCAGTCTCCGACGTAGAGGTTTTTCGAGACAATCAGTGGAGTGCATTTCTGCATCGCGGCGACATTCCACTGGCATGACTTATGCTGCCAAGTGGAAGGTTTTCTGCCGCTGGTTTGCAGATCACAATGTGAATTACTGTGATCCATCAATCGCTCAAATTGCGGATTTTCTGGTTTTTCTTTTTGACTCCCATTGCCTCCAGCCTATTACGATTAAGGGCTATCGGTCTATGCTGTTTGATACTTTCTCTTATGTGGGAAAGCAGTGCATCGGTCGTAATCTTTTTCTCTCCAAACTCATTCGGCACTTTTCTTTGAAGAGGCCTCGATTTTTGCGACTTATACCCAAGTGGAACTTGGCATGGGTGTTGCACTGTTTGGAGGGGGCACCATTCGAGCCTTTATCTGAGACCGACATGCGTTTTCTCACCTATAAGACGGCTTTTCTTCTAGCGTTTGCTTCTGCTCGTCGAGTCAGTGAGCTTCATGCGCTATCTGTTGATTCTGCCTTCTTCCGAAATGAGGCTAACAGTGTCACCTTCACTACTGATTGCTCTTTTCTGGCTAGGAATCAACTTCCTGATTCGGTACCTCCTCCCATCTGCATTCGGGCTCTCCCTGCTGTAGATGGCCGGAGGCCTCTTCTTTGTCCTGTTCGTGCGATCAAGACTTACATTACTCGCACTCAGTTCATTCGGAGGGGTCGGAAGAGATTCTTTCTGTCTCTCATTCTTAAGAGGCAGTCTATCTCTTCCCATTCTATTTCCAGGTGGATCTGTCTTGCAATCAAGCTGGCTTATTCTCGCTTGTCTGCGTCAGATCTTGTTTCGAACCGGCTTAATGCTCATGAGGTTCATGCCATTTCTACATCCTGGGCGTTCTCCAATTCTGTTTCGCTCTGGGATGTTATGAATGCGGCTTACTAGAGGAATACTTCTACCTTCTCCTCCTTTTATCTCCGCCACCTTCAGCAGCAATCTGAGGACCTTTATTCTTTAGGCCCTCTCGTTGCTGCTCAGGCTGTTGTGCACCCTCGTTAAATTTGTTTTTATCGAGGTTGTGCTTCGCTCAGCCTTGTTCTTTTCAGGTGCCTTCTCTCTATCTTCATTACAGGTTTTCGTTATTGTTCTCTGCCATCCTTGCTTTCGTTCTGCTACTCTTGTTGGTATTGGTTATGTGATTCACCTCCTCCTATTGTTTATTCAGCAAATTGTAAACAATTGTGAGTAGGTTGAAAAAAAATTAAAAGTAAATTTTGTTTCTTAACATACCTACCACAATTGTTTACCGGAGGCCCACCCTCCTTGGGGATATCTTTGATATCGATGCCTCCCCGCTAAATCACAAACTTCTCGTTGGCGGAAATACGGAATTGACGTCACGGTTGTTGCGCTCGGTAAACGCAAGAGGTGTGCAGAGAGAGTACCTGTAATTTCAAGCGCTGGTCTCGCTCAACCCTTTTTCCGATCTTTTTCGTGCTTTTGCACTCTAGTACTTTTCCAACTCGTTCGGAAAAGATTCTAAAAGCTTGAGTTAGTTCCGAAGTAGGGCTTGCACTTATGTTACAGCCAATTGTAAACAATTGTGGTAGGTATGTTAAGAAACAAAATTTACTAAAAAATTTAAATATTTTTATATTGTACCAATGACCCAGACTTAGCTGGTGCAAACTCTAATTAATTCAGGGCCAAACACAAATTTTGCCCCTCCCCAATCCCCCAAATTTGCATCAAAAACCAAAAATTAGATGTCCTAGTAGGTTCTCCATACTTTTACTCCACTGCACATGCGCAGTGTCAAGGAGGTCTCGAAATTGGCGCCAAAATGTCATTCTTTGTTTGGCCCTGAAATCAGTACCACCTCACTGATATTTGTGCTGTAAATCTCAGTTTTGATGATGCCAGACACATAATTATGAGAGAAATGGTGGATATGAAGAGGATATAGGATGAGGAGAGGAAAAACACTGGTTTCAAATGTTCAGGGCTGTAACTTATAATTATTTTACGAAATTATTTCATGTTGCCTATTTTCGAGGCATGGCCCTTTGGTGTCATTCTTGCTATGAATGTTCCATTGTTTTATCAGTGTTTCCTCTCTCCCTTTCCTTCATTCCCCCCTAGATATTCTCCCATGCTTTTGGCTTATTTTTTGTAATGTTTATTACTAAAATTTCTTGGGAGTTTTGGCTTGGAAACAGAATTATTTTCTGTTTTTTTCCCATGTTTACGTCCTCACCCTTGGGTGTTTAGATCATTGCAGCATCCCAGCAGCCAGCAGAAGCTCTGTCAGAGCAAGAATTATCAGATGATGCTGGTTCGGTTTGTTCCGCAGCTGGATCTGGGGCGGACGACCAAGATGTTCATGAGGTCCGTCAGGATGGTGAAAGGGATACTGACGAGTTGGAATTTTCCCTTTCTGAACAACACAAAATCGGCGTCGAGTTAATCCGGCATTGTTCCAGCGGGCCAGGATGCTGCACAGCCGGATAGGAGGCTTATAGCGCCACTGGACACCAAATTTTTCAATCGGTTTAGGGACTCTGTCCCTGAGTTTCCGTCTCAGTCCAGGAATGTCTCACAGACACTCGAACTTTTGAATGACGCTATCAGTAAACTTGCTTCCAAAACGCTCAAGTCAGCCTTCCTTATGGCAAATGCTCTTAATCTGCCTTTCATCAGTTCAAGAGAAATAGATTTGAAACGGCAGGACAGGGCATTCAGAGAGTTCCTCTCCGTCTAGACGACCAGGCTGAAGACCTTGAATTATCCATGCCGTCGTCTATGTCTATTCCAAGCTCGACGTTGGAAACGACAATTTTGTCTAATAGAGCTAATTTAGACGCACTTTCGTACACAGATCACCTTACCAGAGCATTGTCATTACGCCTTGAGGGACAAGAATTTCAGGACGTACAAACTTCCTTGAGAGTTCTGTCGAGGGCTATTGCTTTTTCCACGTATAACTCCTCCCTTTCAGTGGCTAATCTGGAGTTAGTTAGACGTGACGGAGCCCTAGCTACATCCACGAGAGTGGAAAGTAAGGTGAAAAACTCTCTCAGAGTCGCTCCGGTCTCCGGAGAGCTTTTCTTTGACGGCAAGCTTTCTGCTATTTATGATCAATTAACTAAGAAAGCTTCAGACTCTCTGCTATTAAAGTCCGCTTCTAAAAAAAAAATCGGAATCAGCAGAGAAGAGTAGGCCAGGAACTTCTGGGGCGGGTACATAGAGGTTCGTACGCGTCCTCTAGGCCTTATTCTAGAGACCGTCAAGGCAGCGACTGTAGTAGGGGCTGTAACGCTGGCCGTAATAACAGGTCAGATGCCCCTAGGTTGACGGGGCGATGTGCGGGGCATGGAGGACGTGGTTTCTCCTTCCGCAAGCCTCACAGGTCCAGGAGGTGGTGGTGTAAACCTCTGTCGCGTTCCAGTGGGCAGAAGGTTGTCAAGTTTCTCAGAAAATTGGGAATTAATTACGGAGGACCCTTGGGTTCGAAGGGTTATAGCGGAAGGACTGAAACTGTCCTTCAAAGGAAAACCTCCGTTAACTCGAAGTCCAAGATGGACTCAACTTCCGTCAAATCTACAAAAAAGAGACTTGCTTCTTTCAGAAGTCCAGTCTCTCTGACTGAAGAACGCGATAGAGGTCGTTGAAAACCAGGAATCTCCAGGTTTCTACAGCCATCTCTTTCTGGTTCCAAAACCAGATGGCTTGTTCTGTCCAGTAATAGATTTAAGCTGGATAAACAAGCTGATTGTGGCTCCACAATTTTATATGGAGACCATTCGATGGGTCAGAGCGAGCATTCGAGTGAAGGACTATGCCGTGAGCATAGATCTCAAGGATGCATACTTTCACATCATGGTACATCCGGCGTTCAGAAAGTATCTTCGTTTCACTGTCCTAGGTGCCGTATATCAGTTCCGTGCGATGTGCTTCGGTCTGAATCTAGCGCCCAGGGCTTTCACTCGAATAATGAACTCGGTAATGACTTACTTCCGAGCTCATTCATCTGTGGTAATGTCGGCCTACCTGGACGATATTCTTCAAAGGTACGGCAACGAGTTAACGCTTCAGAACGATGTGCAGAATCTGCTTCTATTGCTCCGACGTCTCGGTTTCATAGTAAACGAGCAGAAGTCGGATCTGGTGCCATCCAAGTCATTCACCCACCTGGGGATGAGCTTCGAGACACACAACAATCTCGTTCGTCTGCCGTTAACCAGAGCGAAGTTAGTCAGTTGTTACGCTTGCTATTGTCTAAACTCAGAAACGGTCACAGTGAGAGAATTCATGAGACTGATAGGTCTGTGCGGAGCGGCCGCGGATCTCATTCCAATGGGGCGGCTACGCACTCATCCTCTCCAAATCTTTCTGACTTGGAATTGGAAGGCGAAGACTCATTCGCTCGATACGGACATTCTCTTGTCAAGCCAAGTGAAACGAGAGATTCAGATTTGGGCAGACATTCAGTGGTTAACTCAGGGAGTTCCACTGCAATTGCCGGATCCGAGTTTTACTATTATGACGGATGCCAGTCAAACAGGTTGGGGCGCGACACTATGCCCTTCGGATTCAAAGTGCCAGGGTCTTTGGGATCCACAGTTTTTAAGCAAGCACATAAATATCAAAGAAATGATGTCAATTTGGCTTGCATTACGTCATTGGATGAACGTTATTCAGAATGCACACATGCAAATTCTATCCGACAATACGACGGTGGTAGCATATATTCAGAATCAGGGAGGCACTCATTCCATTCCGTTGTTCAAGCTAATGGAAAGAATCCTTCTCTTTGTACTAGAACATCAGGTTCTCCAATCGGTCGGTCATATTCCGGGTCGTCTGAATGTGTTAGCAGACTCCCTTTCATGGAGAGGTCGCCTGTTGCCGTCGGAGTGGACTCTCAACAAACAGGTTTTCAGTCAGATCTGCTACCAATGGGAGCGACCAATGATAGATTTGTTTGCAACGCACCTCAACAATCAGTTGCAGACTTACGTGTCGCAATGTCCGGATCCTCGAGCGTTTGCAGTAGATGCTCTATCGATCTCGTAGGACGGGATAATAGGATATGCATATCCTCCAGCGTCGTTGATTCAGCAGATATTGCTCAAGATAAAACAATCACAATGCGAGATTCTGTTGGTAGCATCTCTGTCACCACAGAGACCATGGATAAATCTACGGAGGTGTCTGTTGTGGGACATGCCGTGGAAGCTTCCTCCACGGGAGGATTTTCTGTTGCAGGGGAAATCGCACACTCTTCACCACAATCCGCAAGGTCTCAACCTTCACGTATTTCCGTTGTGCGGTCCTTCTTGCACAACAAACGTTTTACAGGACGAGCAGTGGACGCGATTTCTAACTGCAGGAGGACCTCCTCTTTGCTAAATTATGCTGCTAAATGGAAGGTCTTTCGTCAGTGGTGTTGGGATCACTCTGTGGATATTTATGATCCCTCTATTCCTGACATTGCAAATTTTCTGGTCTATTTGTTTGATGAGATCAAACTGCAGCCTTTTACTATCAGGGGTTATAGATCTGTGTTATCTGATACCTATGCACACCATGATACATTAATGATTGGATCTAATGTCTAAGAAACTTTTCGATAAATAGACCTAGAATCCTTAGATTAATTCCTAAGTGGAATTTAGCACAGGTTCTTCTCAGGCTAAAAGAAGCACCTTTTGAGCCTCTTGACACAGTGGACTTCAAATTCTTAACTTATAAGACAGCTTTTCTCTTAGCCTTCTCTTCTGCTAGAAGAGTTAGCAAGCTTCATGCATTATCTGTGGATGATTCTCACTATCGTAGTGTCGGTAATACTATTACCTTTACTACTAATGTTGGATTTTTGGCTAAGAACCAGGCTCCTAATAAGTATCCTGAACCTATTGTTGTTAAGGCCCTTCCGTTTTCAGACGGGCGTAGGCCTTTACTCTGTCCTGTTAGAGCAATACGTATTTATAAACGTAGGTCTGAGTCCATTAGAAAGGGACGTAAGCGTTTCTTTTTGCCTTTGATGCCTAATAGAAGGGACATTATGGTCCATTCTATTGCTAGATGGATTCAATTAACTATACGTACTGCTTATGAAAAGTTATCTTCATCTCAGCAGTCTGCACTTAAGATTTCGGCTCATGAAGTAAGAGCTCTATCAACATCTTGGGCTTATGCTAATAGTGTTGCTGTTACAGATTTAATGAAGGCTGCATATTGGTCTCAGCCTTCCACTTTCACAAATTTTTATTTTCGAAATATTGAGTCCATTTCTGGAGATCTTCATTGTTTAGGTCCGTTATCAGTTGCTCAGAATATTTTTTGACTGAAATGGACAAAAATCAATAACTCCCATCTAGAGGTCACCCTAAACAAGCATACCAGGTTTCAAAGCAATCCGATCGTAAATGTGCCCTGTAAGGTGTGCCAAAGGGAAATCTTGAAGCCTGACTACTCTAAGTACAAGGGTCATTGCAAGCGGCAACATTTTTTGACAGAAATGGAAGTAAATCGATAGCTCCCACCTCGAACAAGCATACCAAATTTCAAAGCAATGCAATCATAAATGCGACCTTTGCGGTGTGCCAAAGGAAATTGTGGACCTACGTACATATGCTGACGGACGAGAAGTGACACCAATATCTTACCTTGATTTCATCAAGTTGAGTTAAAAATTGACCAAAAATCGCCCATACCTACATTATGAAGGTTAATAGAAGTTATCAAAGCCCAAAACAACATCTGAAAGAAGGACTTGAAAGTACAATGCTGACCAAAATGCACATTCTGACAACTTAAAATGATTAAGATTTGCCTTGAAAAAAAATCCCAGCAAAATTTACACAGTAGAAGGGTTGATTATTTATAGATGTTTAAGGTTACATATTTCTGCACAATGGCTAACCGTGATAGCAACATTGATACCAGAGGCTCAAGTTGTCGAAAGAGTTGAATCTATCAGTAAGTGATAAGCAGCAAGAGCCATTTTTTTACCAATCCACTTCCGAATTGTGACAGCACAAAAGTGGGTTTAATCATTATCAACGAATCATCTGGAAACCAATTGTTTACGATTTAGTATGCTCAAGGTCACAGTGACCTTGACCCTTGACCAAGCGAGTCCAAAATAGGGTTCTTCCTTTCACTGAGACCAACCTACTTATGAAGTTTCATGAAAGTGGGTCAAGCCATTATCAAGTTATCATCTGGAAACCAATTGTTTATACCCGGCCGCCTGCTCAACTGCCATTCATCAAACTATAAGTCGAGTTTGACTTCGTCACAACTCGACTAATGAAAGTGTCAATGACACTGTAGCTTAACTTGTGTGTTGTGTTTGATGAAAAGGATAATGTTCAATGTTTATGAAAGGATTATGAAATAAGACAAGAATTGTGATAATTGGCAATATGTTCATTTCTGTTCCATGTATGCTATGTTATTGATAAAAATAATATGAGGAGTACACTGTACTAAAGAGCTGAGGGGTGGGTTAATATGACCTCACAGTTAATGTATGTGGCCCTCACAGTTAATGTAAATCAACAAAAGTTACAAGTTACAGTGAAATTATTCCAAAACAAGTCATCCTGTCATGTTACATTAAAATCCCTTCATAAATATGGCCTGTAGACTGTGCTAAAGGCTTTCAGGCTTCGGGCCCCTGTAGCCGTCAGTTTCCCAATTGCATCCAAAGGGGACGTTCTCATCCAGACATTATATGAAGTCAACCTACCAATTTACAATGAAATCCCTTCATAAATATGACTTGTAGACTGTGCTAAAGGTTTTTGGGCTTTGGGCTCTGGCAGCCATCATGGTTGAATGATCGCAACCAAAAGGGGACATTCTCATCTGGGCATCATCTGGAGTGATCCTACGAAGTTACAATTAAATCCCTTCATAAAAATGACCTGTAGACTGTGCTCAAGGTTTTCGGGCTTTGGGCACTTGTAGCCATCACAGCTGACCAATCACGACCAAAAGGGGATGTCATCATCTAGGCATTATATGGAGTCAACCTACCAAGTTACAATGAAATCCCTTCATAATTATGACCTGTAGACTGTTCTAAAGGTTTTTGGGCTTTGAGCCCCTGCAGCCGTCACAGTTGCCCAATCGTGTCCAAAAGGGGATGTTCTCATCCAGACATTATATGAAGTCAACCTACCAAGTTACAATGAAATCCCTTCATAAATATGACCTGTAGACTGCTAAAGGTTTTTGGGCTTCGGGCTCAGGCAGCCATCATGGTTGAATGATCGCAACCAAAGGGGACAATCTCATCTGGGCATCATCTGGAGTGATCCTGCGAAGTTACAATGAAATCCTTTCATAAATATGACCTGTAGACTGTGCTCAAGGTTTTTGGGCTTCGGGCACCTAAAGCCATCACAGTTGACCAATCACGACCAAAAGGGGATGTCATCATCTAGGCATTATATGGAGTCAACCTAACAGGTTACAATGAAATCCTTCTGTAAATAGAAACCTTTTGCCTATGCTAAAGGTTTTTGGGCTCGGGCACCCATCAAGGCTGAATGATCACGACCAAAATGGGATGTTCTCATCTAGACATTATTTGGAGTAATCCTACCAAGTTACAATGAAATCCCTTCATAAATATGCTGTAGACTGTGCTAAAAGTTTTGGGCTTTGGGCATCTTTAGCCGTCACAGTCTCCCAATCATGTCCAAAAGGGGATGTTCTCATCCAGACATTATATGAAGTAAACCTACCAAGTTACAATGAAATCCCTTCATAAATATGACCTGTAGACTGTGCTAAATGTTTTCGGGCTTCGGGCAGCCATCATGGTTGAATGATCGCAACCAAAGGGGACAATCTCATCTGGGCATCATCTGGAGTGATCCTACGAAGTTACAATGAAATCCCTTCATAAATATGACCTGTAGACTGTGCTCAAGGTTTTGGGGCTTCAGGCACTTGTAGCCATCACAGCTGACCAATCACGACCAAAAGGGGATGTCATCATCTAGGCATTATATGGAGTCAATCTAACAGGTTACAATGAAATCCTTCCATAATTATGACCTTTTGCCTATGCTAAAGGTTTTTGGGCTCGGGCAGCCATCAAGGCTGAATGATCGCGATCAAAAAGGACGTTCTGTTCTAGACATTATTTGGAGTCATCCTACCAAGTTACAATGAAATCCCTTCATAAATATGACTTCTAGACTGTGCTAAAGGTTTTCAGGCTTTGGGCCCCTGTAGCCGTCACAGTTGCCCAATCACGTCCAAAAGGGGACTTTCTCATCTAGACATTATATGAAGTCAACCCACCAAGTTACAATGAAATTCCTCAATAAATATGACTTGTAGACTGTGGTAAAGGTTTTGGGGTTTTGGGCTCAGGCAGTCGTCACAGTTGGCAGATCATGCCCAAATGGGGAAATTCTCATCTAGACATCATAAGGAGTCATCCTACCAAGTTACAATGAAATCCCTCCACATTAAACATGACCTGCAGACTGTGCTAAAAGTTTTTGGGTTTCGGGCTTGGGCAGCCATCACGGTTGATAGATCATGCCCAAAAGGGGACGTTCTCATCTAGGCATTATACAGAGGCATTCTACCAAGTTACAATGAAATCCCTTCATAAATACGACCTGTAGACTGTGCTAATGGTTTTCGGGTTTTGGGCTCGGGCAGCCATACCGGTTGCCCGATCGTGACCAAAAGGGGACGTTCTCATCTAGACATGACCCCAAACCTGATTATGAAATTTTGTGACGATCATACAAGAACTGCGGGGTGTAGCCCGTGCTAAAGGAAATTGTGAACAGACTCACAGACTTCCGCACGTGTGATGACAATAGCTTATCTTGACTATGTCAAGTTGAGCTAAAAGCAACAACTTAACGAAATTTTTGTTTTATTTTCAACTACTGTGGTGCTCTCTACCCCTCCCCCCCCCCCCCCCCCCCCCCAACAAAAAAATAACAAATCCGTCATAAATGAAATACTTAGGACCCAGTTATATACTACATGACAAATTTGGTTCACATCTTCCCATTAGATCTGAAAATAGAAATTTTGAGTGTAGCACAAATTTGGGAGCCCAAATTTTGACTTACTGAGTTTCTTTTTAAAAAAAAGTGAATCTGCATCACTAAAGTAAGTTCCAAACAGGAAATCTAAGCATTATTGCAAGTGGCTTATAAAATGAGGATTTTAAAAGCATTTTAGGCTTATGGAGCATTAACTCCACCCTAAGGGATATAGTAATTTGGGGGGAAAAATCAGAAGAGTAAATTCCACCAGCCTGAAGATGGAAGCAGCTTCATTTGAACAAGGGAGAATAGGTTTATTCCAAATATGGTCTGTGCCATAAATGAATGAATTTGGCCCAGTGGTTTAAGAATGAGAAAGATTTCAAACCAGAGAAACTGAAATTCACTGCCACCAGTAAATTCAGGTCTGTGTGAAAATGGTTAAAGCATCAAAAATAGACAAAACAGAAAGAGAATTTATGGAGGCTTATTTTTGGGAATAAAATATTTTTAAAGAAATCAGAAATAGGTTTTCGTTAACAGTTTTACATGAAATAAAATGTTTGGAACCCACATTGAAGTCTTGAAAGGGTTAAATTAAAGATATTCAAACAGTAATCAGAGAAATTTTTTCCCAAGAAACCAGATAAAAAACATGTGCTCAGCATTGAAAAGGTTTGATCAAGGTATCAATAAAATCTTTGAAACCCACATTGAAGTCTTGAGAGGGTTAAATTAAAGACATTCATACAGGAGTCAGATAAATGTTTCCAAGAAACCAGAAAAAACATATGTGCACAGCATTGAAAGGGTTCAACATACAATAAAATCTTTGGAAAACACATTGAAGTCATGAGAAGGTGAAGGTTAAATTAAAGATATTCATACAGGAAACAGATTAGTTTTTTCCAAAGAACCAGAAAAAACATATGTGCACAGCATTGAAAGGGTTCAACATGAAATAAAAACTTTGGAAAACACACTGAAGTCATGAGAGGATTAAATTAAAGATATTCATACAGGAATCTGAACTGAACAGTTTCATTTTCTGATTAGAATAACAAGATTAACAAGTGTGTTTGACAGCTAGAATAACAAGATTAACAAGTGTGTTTGACAGCAAATTGTTTAGATAAGAGCAATATGTTATTCCTACTTTGAATAAGTGTAACAGATATTCCTCCAGGCAGGCCTGAAAATAAGCCGTCTGACATTTGCAGAATGAGGTCCCCAGAGGGTGAATTAGATGACGCTATCCCATACTCTGGGCCAATTTATCCTCTGGTACCTCTTTGTTTAATTTTGAGACCCTGATTGAGATTGAGGTTCACAGAAGGTAAATTTAGTAATGCTACCCTGCTTTGCAGGGCAGCATAACTGAATTCACCCTCTGGGGACCTCATTTTGCAGATGACAGTCTGCTTATTTTCTAGCTTGCCTCAGGATAAATTACTGCAAAAATGCTGACTCATCATTTTTTTCAATACCCTCTACTGGGCACCCTGATACAATCGGTGGCAATTTTTAAAAATTTTTAGCCAATCCATTCTACTGGTCCTAAGGATGCTTCATACCAAATAACAGTTCTCTGTTCCATGTGGTTTGGGAAATATGGGCTTTTGAATTTTTTTCTGTTTTTAGCCCTTGGGATTGCCATGGGGCTGTGAAATTTATCTTTTTTGTGGGCATCAGTCAATTACTTAGGACCCACTTATACCACATGCCAAATTGACCTACCAGCTTCCCTTGAACAAACTGTAATCTTCTACACTAACGGATGTTCCATACCAAATATCAAGGCATTCCCTCTGGTGGTTCGTGAGAAGAAGATTTTTTAAAGATTTTTAAGCTTTTGGGGTATTAACCAGAGCCCGAATATGGCAGCTGCTTCATTTGAACAAAATAGAAAAGGTATACTTCATAGATGATCTGTGCAATATATGTTGGAATTTGAAAAATGATGCCAATAGCTCCCACTGACTTGCAGACAGGTGAGCTAATAAAGTCAAGTCCAGCCAATCATTTGTATCCGTGTGTATGATGGATAAACTGTGTTGGGATGGTCCTGAGCAATGCATAGCTGCAATTTAAAAGCCTTGTAGCAATTGGATTCAAAATAACTAAGCTAAACTCAAACCCTTACAAAATGCATAACAGCTGAGAAAACAGAACTTCTTTCAACTGGAAACTTAGTCATTTGGGTACAAAAATGTTAAAAATTGACAAAAATCCATCAATACCTAGACTATGAGTGTTAAGAGAAGTAATCATAGCCCAAAACATCTGAAAGCATTAAAAGACATACAATGGAAAGGACTTCAAGCAACATAACTGACCTAAATACAAATTCTGACAACTGAAAATGACTAGGATTTAATCCCCGCAAAAATTAATTTCCCAGAAAAATGTAGACAAAATAAAGTAACTGAGCTAAACATACACTCTTTCAAATTGGACATGGATGCTGATGCTGAAGCATCCAGGGTTATATAGCATAGACTCCAATAGTAGGTGAGCCAAAAGTCCCAACAGACATTCTTCATTTTACAATGATGAACTCTCTTGGGACTCCATACTTGTTCTGAACTATATGAATTTGACCAGCTTGATTGGCAGCTGTTGGGAATTTAGACATCATGGATTGGAATTAGTCTTACTGTCCATTGCCTTCAAAAAGATTTCTCTGGGGTTATACTAAAAGGTTTGCAAACTAAAACTATTCAGTACTTTTAAGGTATTTTAATACAAAAAGTTGGCTCTCATCTTGTGCCATAGCAGACATTCAGGAAGCACTTTCTTGCATACGTTAGCAGTTCTATGGCAAATTTTAGATTTTATTTGATTTATGTTTCATTATAAACAATTGGTACATACGTTTTGCACAAGGGAGCATTTCCAAGGCAAATTTTAGATTTTATCTGATCTTTGTGGCATTAAAAACAATTTGGTATATAATTTATTATGTCTGCCTTTTTGTGCACTTTGAAGAAAGTGACCTGAAATTTTACCCTTTTTTTTGATGGATGACCCCTTAGGTTCCGCTCCACAGTTTTCCAGGCATTTCCAAATATGACATGCCATACACTCTCTTCAAATGCAAATATTCTGTAGCTTAGTTATCTAACTCATAACATGTATTACATTTCCCAAAAATCCACAAAAAAACATATAACACTATCTGACTAAGTAGAAATAAACAATCTGAATGTGGGTGGAATAATTTATTGTCAAAGGCCAGACTTCAACCTGAAAAATTGCATGAAAAAATTCCGAAACCAGTCATTTTCAGCCACCTAGCAGCCTCAAAAGCAGAATTTTCCCACCAACCCCACCTACCCACCCCTGGAACAGAGCATCCCCTGTTTCTAAAATGCAAAAACAAATTTATATGTTTCCGTCTCATTTTTTAGTTACCTGTCTGGTAACAAACCCGTGTAAAAATTACATTTTAAAAAATAGCCAATTTTTCGAAGCCACTGTTTCCCATAATTCATCTGGTAATTTAACCCTATGTATCAGAATCCAACTTTGGGACCAAAACTTCAAATTCTCTTGTCCAACAAAAAGCCTAATGTAATCATATATCTAATACTAAAAATATATCTCAATTTTACATGGCCTTAGTTTCAACATATGCCCTATGTTTAGAATTTCACCCCTGTGCAATAGTGCAAAACTGTGGAGCGGAACCTTAAGCTACTTAACAGCTGCCCTTGAATTTTTCATTGAGTTTTGGTGATTTTGTTGGGTTTTTTTTTAAACTTCAGACAGAGGCACAAGATTGAACAAAATGACTAATAGCAGCCAATTTTTTATGGCTGGCAAGACACAAAATATTACCACTTCCTTATCTTGTTGATATACACCACTGTATCAAATTTTATAATAATCAGTCTTCCATTGATTGGGTTATTTGTTTGTCTGCAGACAGACCTACAGATGGATGCAAGACTGATTGCTCTATCCCCTGATTCCTATTGTGGCATAAAAATAAGCAAAGGAGACCAAACCTACGTCAATAGCCTTCTGGTCTATCAGCCTTCCAAAGAAGATTCAAATTGGTTTCTTGATGCTTGAGCTCACTATATTTCCAAGTCCAACAAAGGCTATAACTCTGGTAAGAATTAGTGAAAGTGACCCAACCTGTGTTTATAGCCTTTCCTCCATACTCTGATGTCACCTTATCAAGACATTTAATTGTTGAGTTATGACACAAAATGTTTGTACAGACAAGAAATGCCACTATATTTCAAAGTCCAACAAGGGCTATAACTCTGGAGAGAATACGTAAACATGCCATACCCTACATTGATAGTATTTCCTTCAATCTGTACTATCACCATACCACACAATGTTCAAATCAATGCTTGAGTTACAACACAAAATGTTTGTACAGACAAGAAATTTCACCAGACGTCCAAGTACAAAGAGGGATATAACTCTGTTAACCCTTTACCCAACATAACAGCCAAAACCGGCCAGAGCTATTCACAAAAATTACTATCCAATTTTTAGTATTTTTTTCATTTTTTGTGTCAAAAACATAGCTTATGACCCCTCATTGGAATGATCTCAATGAGCTCATTCCAATGAGGGGTCATAAGGTATGTTTTTGACTCAAAAAATGGAAATAATTAGTTATTCAAGAATTATATTTGCAAGTGTCATCTGCTTTTCATGTTAGGTAAAAGGTTAAGAATGAGTGGATGAAACCCACATTATGTCAATAGCCTTTCTCCCATGCTGGTCTATCAGCATACCATAAGGCATTCAAACTGGACTATGACTCAGAGTGTTTGTACAGACATACAGACGTAATTAGAGGTTGGAATCATAATAACAGTTAATGATAGAAAATAAATTTACCTCAAAAAAGTAATCATACAAGAGCAAATACAGTTTAACTAA
Organism: Pictodentalium vernedei; assembly: GCA_031216915.1. Lineage (NCBI taxonomy): Eukaryota > Metazoa > Mollusca > Scaphopoda > Dentaliida > Dentaliidae > Pictodentalium > Pictodentalium vernedei. The sequence goes on along the minus strand of CM062297.1, from coordinate 349,913,821 downwards.
TGCACAGGATATCAAAATTCATTATTTTAATTATTTTAAGTATTGTTTTTTAAAATTTTTCAAAAAATTTCAATGAAGTGTCACATGATATGGTATTGGTAAAATGTTTTGAAAGTTAAAAAATCTATAGTAATTTATATATTTTTTATATTTACCAATGACCCAGACTAAGCTGGTGCTAACTCTAAAATATTTAGGGCCAAACACAAATTTTACCCCCCAAACCCCAAAATTTTGCATCTAAAACCGAAAAATACATGTCCTATATGGTCCTCCATACTTTTACTCCACTGCGCACGCGCAGTGTCAAGAAGGTCTCGAAACTGCCGCCAAAAGTCATTCTTACAACCAGTGCCTGGTAAGCGTTATGTACGCAGCGGGGAGGCAAGAGTTCCCAACTCCTGAGAGGGCCATCCCCGTCTGGTTCATTGGTAAGTATAAAAAATATATAAATTACTATAAATTTTTTAACATTTTTATACTGTACCAATGATCCAGACTTAGCTGAATAGTAAAAAGGTTGGAGGGCCTAGGACATAAGGAAAATCCAATAGACTCAATTACCTATAACAGACCTATCCCCTCCATGAGAGAAGGAGAGATAGGCTACATGTATCTTTCTTATTTGTATCAAAAAAGAAAGACACAACACCATTCTGTAAATGAGCACAATAATATCAATGATCTCTATAAACATCTAGTATAACCCTTTATACTAATATTTTTAAAAGGAAAGCCAATAAATACGGGAGTCTAGAGAAATGAGACTCTATATACTCATTTAAAAGTGTTCGAGGATTGTATATTAACACCCAATTAATCACGTGATATATACAGATACTTCACACCAATCAACACTTTAAAAAATATTACACAGATGAGTAAACATAGGCTTTACCCTTAAAATCATCTCGGAACCGACTCGGAATTACTGACTCTAAGGGAGGTATTCCCTTGCTTTACACTATAAAGCAGGTGACCTAAGGGAACACCCCCCCCCCCCCCTTCCCCTTGCCCTGGATCAAATACTCCAGAGCAAAGAGGGCAGCAGGACATAGTCACTGCCAGAAGCGAAGCCTATACACATATAGTTGCCACTGTTTAGTAGACGACATTCTGAGTAAAAAAATAATGGCCCTAAACAATGTAGATCTGCAGAAAGGACTCAATATTCTCAGATACAAAATCGTGAAAATGGAGGGCTAAGACCAATATGTAGCCCTCAATAGATCTATAATAGCAACATTATTAGTCTAAGCCCATGATGTAGAAGAACTCTTACTTCATGAGCTTAAAACTAAAGCACAGACTGCTGAATGAAGATATAATCATAAGCAGAACAGATAGTAGATTGAATCCATCTGACCATAGAATGGACCAAAATGTGGAGGAAGTTTCCACGGCATGTCCCACAACAGACGTCTGAGTAAATTAGTCCACAGTCTTTGTGGAGCTAGAGAAGCTACCAACAGAATTTGCATTGAAATAATTACATTTGAGCAATATCTGCTGCATCAACGGTGCTGGAAGATACGTATATCTTATTATTCCATCTCACAAGAACGATAGAGCGTTTACTGCAAACGCTTGAAGATCGAAACATTATGACACATACGTCTGCAACTGATTGTTGAGATGCGTCGCAAATAAGTCGACCATTGGCCGCTCTCCTTGGTAGCAATCTGATTGAATACTCGTTTGTTGGAAGTCCATTCTGGTGGCAACAAACAGCCTCTCCATGAAGGGAGTCCGCTAATACGTTCAGACGACCCGGAATTTGACGGACCAATAGGAGAACTTGATGTTCTAGTACCAACCGAAAGATTCAATCCGTTAACTTGAATAACAGGATGGAATGAGTGCCTCCATAATTCCCAAAATACGAAAATACGCCTATAACCGTCGAGTTGTCGGACAGAATTAGCATATGAACATTCTGAAAAACATTCCTCCAATAACGTAGTGCAAGCCAAAATGACATCATTCTTGATGTTTGTGTGCTTGATAAGGAACTACGGAAACAAAAGACCCTGGCACTTTAATCCATTGGGTTCAATGAAACTACCCAATCTGTTTGACTGGCATCCGTCAAAACTGAAAACTCAGATCCGGCAAATGCAGTGGAACTACTTGAGTTAAGCACTGAAAGCTTGCCCAAGTCTGAATCTCTTATTCACTTGATTTGACAAGAAGATGTCCGTATCGAACGAAAGAAACTTCACCCTCCAATTCTGAATTAAAAGAAATTTGGAGAGGACAAATGCGTAACCGCCCCATTGGAATAAAATCACGGCAGTTCCGCACAATGTATCAGTCACATGAGATCTCTCGCTGAGACCTTGTTTGAGTGAAGACAATAGCGATAAACGAGAATGTTATGCATCTCGAAGCTCATCCCCCGGTGGTAAATGACTTGGACGAAACCAGATCCAACTTCTCCTTGTTTACTTATGAAACCGAGACGTTGGATCAATAGAAGCACAATCTGCACATCGTTCTGAAGCGTTAACTCATTGCCATACCTCTGAAGAATGTCGTCCAGGAAGACTGACGTTACCGAAGACGAATGAGCTTGGAAATGAGTCATTACCGAGTTCGTTATTCGAGTAAAAGCCCAGGAACTAGATTCAGACCGGAACACATTGGTCAGTGCTGAAACGCAATTCCTATGATAAAGAAGCAAATATACTTTCTGAACGCCTGATGTACCATGACGTGAAAGTATGTAACTAGAAATCTATGCATGTAGCATCATCATACACCCGAATACTCGCTCTGACCAATCAGATGGACTCCATATCGAAACTTAGAGCCACGATCAGCTTGTTATCCAGCTCAGATTATGAGTGGACGGAACGAGCCGTCTGGTTTTGGAACCAGAAAAGGATGGTTGTAGAAACCTGGAAAATCCTGGATTTCTACGATCTCTATCACGATCATTTCAGAAGAGACTGGACTTCTGATGGAAGCGAGCCTCTATTCTACTGACTGACAGAAGCCGAGTCCATCTTGGACTCCGAGTTAACCGAGGATTTCGTTTGAGGAACAATACAGTACTTCCGAAAACACCCCTTGAATCCAAGGTATGTCCGTAATCTGATCTAAAATAATTGAGAAACTCGACAGTCTTCCGCTCACTAATACACAATAGAGGATAAAACCATTACCTCCTGGTCCTGCGAGGCTTGAGGAAGGAGAAGCCATGTCCTCTACGGCCCGCACCTCGCCTCGTCGACCTAGGGGCGTCTGACCGGAATTACGGCCCCTATCTGATTCGGTACCCTGACAGTCTCTAGAATAAGACCTAGAGGACGCATGGGAACATCTATAGGAACTTTCCTTGGACGTATTCGTCTCAGAAGTGCCTGTCCTACTCTTCTCTGCTGAATCCGACTATATGGAAGCGAATTTAAATAGCAGAGAGTCTAAAGCTTTCTTAGTTAACTGATCATAAACTGCGGAAAGCTTGCCGTCGAAGAAAACTCTCTGGAGACCGGAGCGACTCTGAGAGAGTTTTTCACCTTACTATCTACACGCGTGGCTGTAGCCAGGGCCGCGTCACGTCCAACCAACTCCATAATGCCACTAAAGGACAGAGTTTGACGTGAGGCCCTCAAAAGAACTCTTAAGGAGGTTGTACATCCTAGAATTCTTTTTGCTTTGAGACGTAATGATAACGTTCTGGTAAGGTGATCTGCGTACGATAATGCGTCTAAGCTGTCCCTGCTAGATGATATTGTTATTTCCAACCTCATGGTTGGAATTGACATAGATGACAGATAAACAATACTAGTTCCTGACCTGTTCGTCTAGACGCAGAGAACTCTCAGAATGCTCTGTCCTGCTGTTTCAAAATGTTCGATGAATTGATGAAAGGCAGATGTAGAGCATATTGCCGATAAGAAACCTGACCTGCCCATTTAGGTAGCAAGTTATATAAATATAGCGTCATTCAACAGATCAAATGTCCCTGAAACATATCTGGACTATGTCAGAAACTGAGGGATGATGTCCCTAAACCGATTAAGAATTCTGTGTCCAGTGGCGCTATCCGTCTCTTATCCGGCAACGCAGCATTTTGGTCCGGAGGAACAACGTCCGATGATAATGCCGGATGCACTCTATGGCAATTATGTTGTTCCAAAAAGGGAAAATACAACTCCTCCGTATCCCTTTCACCATCCTGTCAGACCACTTGAAATTCTTGGTAGTCCGTGCCAGAACCTGCAGCGGAACGTACCAACCCAGCTTCCTCGGATAATTCCTGATCCGACAGAGTTGCTGTCGGTTACTGGGATGCTGCGAAAATTTGTGCTATCTGCGATAGCATGTCCGTAACAGAGGCCTGTGGAGCTGCGTCTTATAGGATTTAGCCGCTGGAAGCTCCTTGGACGTTCACTCCTGCATCATACCTCTAATATGCGAACGGCCAGAGAATGAAGGCCTCATATCCTTGGCTACTGGATGGCGTGACCTGGTTGCCGTAAGAATCCCTGGTCGGCGATATTGATTGAATATCACAGGTCACGTAGCCAAGATGCGGTCGCATGTGCTGCCGCGAGGATGAGGAAGCCGAAAGAGCAGTCTCTCCGGACTGTCTATATAACAGAGCGTCCCAAGCGGTGGACGTATGCTCCGACTGAGGAACGTTTTGTACCACATCTGGGCCCAGATGTTGTAATACGAGAGAGGGACCTCTCTCGCTCGCAGCCTGGATGGACCTGGATGAGCTAGGAACCGGACTAATAGGCTTCCTCTGTACCACCCTCGTATCTGTCGTCACTGGGTGTGCACATTGTATTTTATAGTGCTCGCATCACCCCAATCTCCTTCCTGGACCGCAATGGACGAATCCGGGTGCTGAGCCATTCGGTGAATGGTCGCGACACCGGGCGAGCTAGAGGACGCCAACGCGATCGATCCTACTAGGGAACTCCAGGCAATTGACGTTTCTACATGAGCACTTTGCCGCTAACTCTTCATTTGACTGGGACAACGGAAGCACACTTTACGAAGACATCACGGTAACAATACCTAGTTCATGTTACCCTATGAGACCTGTGGATCCGCGGTCCTACATGAATATCCGCTGGAAGCTCCCGGGACGTTCATTCCTGCATTTATATAATATGTGAACGTCCGAACTGGAAAAGTCTTGTATCCTTGGCTAGCAGATGGAGTGACCTGGTCGACATGTATACCTTAGTCGGCGAAGCAGGAGCATCAGGGACGTTCAATCCTACATTTATATAATATGCAAACGTCCCCTGGAAATATGTGGTCACATAGCCAAGGTGCGGTCGTGTGTGTTGACGAGGATGAGGAAGCCAATATAACAGCCACGTAGGGCTGTCATGCGACGGAGCGGCCCGAGCAGGAGGAGTGGACATAAGCTCCGACTAAGCAGGGGACCTGGACGAGCTAGCTATCGGACTGACAGGCTTCCTCCGTACTATCCTCGGATCCGTCGTTGCTGGGTGTGCACATTTGAAGTTTTATAGTGCTCGCATCACCCAATCTGCTTCCCTGGACCGCAACGGACTAACCCGGGTGCTGAGCCATTCTTTCCTGGTGAATGGTCGCGACACCGGGCGGACTGGTGGGCGACAATGCCTTCGATAGAACTAGCTAACTCCCAGCAATTGCCGTAATACCTTGTGCACTTCCCGCTAGCCCTAATATTGCAACGACGGAGACACACTTATTGAAGACATCACGGAAACATCACTCGAGTTCTGAAAAAGAAACTGATAATATATAGTGACCCTACGGAGAAAGGACCGTAATGGACCTCTCAAAGCAACAAAATACCGTGACACATGTCTCCAATGTTGTCATATCAATCAACACACACAGAGCAAGAATTAATGCGACTACACTGACTATAAGAAACACAATGAACTTGTGAATTAGAGGAAGATATCCTCGCATTACGATTGAATATTTTTTCAACCAGAAAAAATATACACCATCATATTTCTCGCACTAACTCTTGAAATAAATATACATAATATAATTATAATTCATTATAACATTTCAAAAGAAAATAATTTTCAAAAAAAAAAAATTTTTGAAAAAATTTTCAGAAGAGCCCAAGTTCCCAATGGGAACCCTGAGCCCAAAGGATCCTAAAAAAGCCTAAGTGTGGACAAAATTTTTTAATCATTTTGAAAAATTAATGTAACACTTACGGACAATATTAATGTATCTTGCTATGAACTAAATTAAGCAGAAGACAAGTAATCATTGTCAGAAGTAACAGTTGTCAACATAAGCAAAAGTGTCAACAAACTGGAAACATGACTCCAGGCACTGAAACAAACATGGCCCGAAATCAGTTACCAATTTAAACACTATCTGATGCAAAACAGAGTCTTCCAGAGAAGAAACTGTAGAACATCAGATGGTAGATGCAGACCAAAACGCCTAAATGCCCCTAGGGTGAGGACGTAAACATGGGTTAAAAACAGAAAATAATTCTGTTTCCAAGCCAAAACTCTTAAGAAATTTTAGTAATAAACATTACAAAAAATAAGCCAAAAGCATGGGAGAATTGCTAGGGGGGAATAAAGGAAAGGGAGAGAGGAAACACTGATGAAACAATGGAACATTCATAGCAAGAATGACCACATTAAGGTCATGCCACGAAAATAGGTAACATGTAATAATTTCGTAAAATAATTATAAGTTAGAGCCCTGAACATTTGTTTCCACTGTTTTTTCCTCTCCACCTTCTATTTCCACCATTTCTCTCATAATTATGCATCTGGCATCTTTAAAACTGAGATTTACAAGCACAAATAACAGTGAAGTGTAACTATATTGTGGGCCAAACAAAGAAGCAGTTTCGAGACCTCCTTGACACTGCGCATGCGCAGTGGAGTAAAAGTATGGAGGACCATATAGGACATGTATTTTTCGGTTTTAGATTCAAATTTTGGGGATTGGGGGATAAAATTTGCGTTTGGCTCTAAATATTTTAGAGTTAGCACCAGCTAAGTCTGGGTCATTGGTACAGTATAAAAATAATACATTTTTTTCAACCACTTAATTTGAAAATTATGTGGACGGATACAGTTGATTCGACTGGTAAATGGTTGGAAGCATTTTGAAGTATATATTTTAAAAAAGGTAATTTTTGTGACAAAAACAGCTCATTTATAAGAGCAAACTCTCATTTTATGAGGTTAGTTGCCATGATTTTCAAGTTAATATTGAAAAAAGACAAAAGGAATGTATGAGTAACACCAATGCTTGCTAAGGCTGATAAAAGATAGAACATTATTCCAGCCAACTTGAATCCTGGCAACCTGGAAAAAACAGAAGCGAATATGAGTATATATTCATGCATGAAACATAAATTATTATGTCAAAATACTAGTACAGCGGAGCATATGAAATTTGATATTGCTTAATAGACTTTATCAGCATTGTTCATATTAATGACGTATGCACCCTCACGTGACCTTTATTTACAAACAGTAAACATGCTAAGCAAAATGGAGACAATGATGAACATTGCTCTCAACTGCTTCATAGTTAACTTATTTCCGAACATATAAGTTATCTCCGACAACATGTATGGTATATGGATATTTAATATCTGGATGTCGGTTCTTATACACCAAGCTGCTGGCAAGATGTTTAAATGAGACATCCAGGTATTAAATCTCCATATATCATACATGTTGGCAAAGATCATTCCAGCAAACTTGAATCCCGTTTGAAACATAGTGGAAACAAATTTGTGGATGCATTTCTCACTCATGCTCCGCAATTAATTGGACCGAACACGTGAATAACTGTTTCGTTTTTACAAACACAAAAGACAACAGATAGAGTTACATCCCTTCCCCTTGGAAACATGAAAACATATCAGGTATTTTGTTATCAGTTGTGCACTTATTTTATTATTCTCAACTCGACTATTTAATTTATAATAGCAAAATATGATCGAATTGTCGGAGATCTGATAATACCTGTGACTATTTTCAGGTTTTTTTTGTTCAATTTTTATTTCGAGACGAGGGAAGGTGGCAAGCTTTCATATAAACCATATACTCCTGATGTTTTGCGTGCCCATATACCCTGGATGTTGCATGCTCTCATATACCTTGGATGTTGGGTGCACACTTTGCCATGGCTATTTATCCAAGGCATCCTGATCAATCAAAAGACAGAATTTATCGGGATATAGGGACAACTCAATTTAACAAACTCTTAAATAACTGTTATTGACAATACTTCATTGCTAATATCAAATTATGAATCATAACTATAAAATAACGAAAACACTCAACTTGATTCAGACTATATGCAATCATACGCATTCTTTACCTAATGTTTCGTTTTCAACTCAGATTTGCCTTATTATCAACTGGTTAACCCTTTACCTAACATGAAAAGTAGATGACACTTGTAAAAAAAATTCTTGAATAACTATTTTTTTTCAATTTTTGTCTCAAAAACATAGGTTATGACCCCTCATAACCTACGTTTTTGAGACAAAAAATGAAAAAATAATGAAAATTAATTGACGAATTTTAAAAATAGCACTAGCCGGTTTTTGGCGTTACATTAGGTAAAGGGTTAAGGGCTAGATTATTTTTTGTGGTTGGAATTTATTCAAAATTTGTTTTGATTACAAATTATTGGAGAGTGCCCACAGGCACTCTCCAATAATTTGCAATAGAACAAATTTATATAAACAAAATATTATTTGCATTTGACTGAATATGAAACAGGAGCAAGGAAAACATTGGCTTTTGCTCTGGTACCCTCATTTTTTGAAAGCCATGATAGTGGCTTCTTGCACTCAATCTGTTAATACTACAATTGATGCATACTATACAAATTAATTTGAACATAAATGGCCAAACACTTAATATACCAAAATCAATTTATTTTATGGCGAAGTGAGTTCACGTCAGACAGTTTACATGCATGGCTTGTGCACTGCTAATGTTCCACATGTGATTTGTTTGGTACAGTAGAACCTGTCTTGAGAGTCCACCCCTTTTTGCCAGGCAAATGGGGTCTCTCAAAACAGGTGGTCTCTCTGACAGGTCCATTACAGAGTAAAACAAATGGAACAAGGTCACCGTGGTCTCTCAAGACAGGTGGTCTCTCACGACAGTGCCCTCTCAAAACAGGTTTTACTGTACATATGTCATCAAAATGGAAAATGCTAGTCTCCTCTATTGAATAGCACTGTTAATTGAATATAACTTCTAAACACAAAACCATTTACCAGCATACCATCAGTATAAATTTGGTTTGTTAACTGGTAGAGTGCTAAATTACTTTTCAATGGTATTTGTAACGAGAGTATTTTTTTTTATCACACTACCAGTAAAAGGAGCCTTAGTTGAGCAAGATATTGCTCATTAAATAATTTTGTTACAATTTATTGGAGTGTCATTTGGCACTCTCCAATAAATTGTAACAAAATAATTTTATATTAATATTTTTCTTCCACTGCCAAGCCAACAACAAATTAGTGCAAATAGTGTAAGCCACTACACATGTTGTGGCTTTCAACACTTTTCAGTAGAGCCCTGATAGTGGCTTCTAGCACTTAACCAGTTAATTACATATAGGTAACAGAGTAAACTCCTGATAACTGAACAAGCATAATGGAGCACTGAATTTAAATGCCTGTAGCATAATGAACCATTTATAATATCTCCATATATAGGAGAAATAAATCTTCAAGAGTCTGAGAAAACTGAAATTCTAAGTACTTCAACATTTAAATTATAGTTAAAGTAACTTTGTAAAAACATCAACCAACCTCAGAAAAATTCAATGTCTACTAGCAGGTGCCTATGATAAAGGCACATATTAAAATCAGTGTATAGCGAAAAAAGTTAAAGGAAAATAACTCTGCAAAAAATAAAATTGACATATTAGGCTGTCGTAACTCTGCCCCTAATCATTGGACTGAACTAGTTTTCAACTACTCACAATATAAAGGCTAAAAGTCAAGCTTGTTCAAACCATACGGATGTATGGTTTTCAAGATAAAGATTCAATGTAGTTCCTTATTATGCCTGATTCAGGTGTTTTGGTTGAGGTCAGGGTTACTCGGAAGTACGTCAATAAAATGGAAATCCTAATTGTCAGATGAGTGATCCAGTTCATTATTGCGTTTGCTGACGGGTTTATCAAATTTGTTACTGATATCCCTTAAATGCCCCAAGATACGGACATGAAATGCACATTCAGTCTCACCGACATATTGTATTTGGCATTTGTTGGAGGTCAAAAGGTAAATCACATTTCTCCTTTGGCAGTTGTGTCTGCTTTTTGATTTGAACCTCTGCTTTGTGTTCGAACCTTAGAACCAATTGCTGTTGGGTAACCTGGGGCAGATTAGGCAATTGGTAATGTTGCAAGGTCAGAAAGGATTGAGAATGCTCCATCCACTGATTTGTTTTCGATGGGGCAGATACTCTATTTTCAACCTGAACTAAAATGCTGCGGAGGTTCTGATTCCTTTGGAATGCCAATAGTGGCATGTCCAATTCGTACACAAAAAACATCAGGCTTCTTGCACCATAACCTTAGTGAACTCCGGGACTCAGACTACTGAGAGAGCATCCACTTGTGATGACAATGTCCCGACAACATCACCGTCCACAGAAGCCCTCACAGCTGCGATTCTATGCAAATGTACTGAAGAACCTCGGGACTAACAAGGTGGGCTACTTAGCACCAGAATCCCATCCCACAGTATGCATTACTCCCGACCAAAACGGTCCTAGTAACAATAGTTCAATTTGGCCTTTTGACTCAGAGGGGATGCAGCCGACCCAGATGGCTGCATCCACCACATTACCTCAGGATGACCCAGTCATACACTCACTTGATCAGGACATGACACCCTCGCATGGAGATATAAAAGGGAGCGAGCAGCAGTGACCTCAGGCTTTCATGCCACTGAAGAAGAACAAACAGTTCGAAACTAGTTTGGCTCAGCAAAGCATGACTTAGCAAAACAATAACCTTTGAACTCAGGCCTACCTCCGTTTTATATTATTTATTATTTAACTGGGTTGGTTTTCAAACCTGACTTGTAGATTCTTTGGTTAAACTCAAATAATGAATATTGGCCCAATCAATTAATATTTCTTGAAGTTATCACACTAAGGAACACAAAATAAATTTTTTTAAAAATTGACTAATTAGAAGTCATAACTCTGCCCTAATCCTCCGACTGGGACTGGACTGGTTATTGAACTTGACCTGTAGATTTTTCAATTGAACTCAAATACTGGATATTGACACAATCAATAAGTACTTTTTCAAGTTATCATGCTAATAAATGAAAAATTAGTTAAAATCAACTAATTAGGAACATCAACTTTGCCCCTATTTATTGGACCATCGGACATTACAGTAATGCTAGGAAAGGCAGCATACCCTGGGGTCCACTGAGTGATTTTTTCTTTTACATTAAAATGAGTTTTGAAGGATTTCAAGGGATTTTATTTTAAAAAAGGACCTGGGTGAGTTTTTATTCACTCAAAATCCTTAAAAAATCATTTTAAATTAAAAAGAACTTATTAATCAAAAATACATGCTCACCCTAGCAGGGGGTGGGGGCTCAACTACTGTGAGAAAAAAAGAAAATTCACCCAACCAACCCCACACCACCCCAAAGTCATGGTAGGCCCCATTTGAAGAAATGCCACTCCCTCAAAATTAGTTGCACATTATGCCTTACACAAACTTTAATACAGGAATCAGGTACACCAAATATCAAATTATTCCTCCTAGTGGATCTAAACAAGATGATTTTTAAAGCGTATTCTTCATATTGCACTAAATTAAAATTTGGACTTCCAGAGGAAGTCCAAATATGAACCCAGGGACTTAATTTATACAAAAAGTTAAATCTGATCCCTCTAGGGATGCTGAATACCAAATATCAAAACGATTCTGACTGTTTGATCTGAAGAAGATTTTAAAAGAAATTTCCTTATATTGCACTGAGTAAAAATTCAAGCTGTCATAGGGAGCCGAAATATCAGCCCAGGGACTTAATATTCTGAAAATAGAAATTTTGGGAGAGAAGATCTCGCTCCTCTCATTACAATGTCAAAAATTGCTCTCAGGGCTTTGTTTCAATAAAGAGCAATCTACAACTCATAGGAACCAAGGTACTAAATTTCAAGTCATTGCACCCATCAGTTAAGGAGAAGAATTTTTTACTAGGCACCAAGGGACTTTAATCGCTCACCTGATAAAGTTGTTTAAAGAATGATTTAAGATCAAATTCAGCATCTACATGTTAATATAGTTAATAGAATTTAGCTAGAGGAGGGGAGTCTTCTGGGTGAATGAGGGGGGGGAGGTGCCTAAAATAAATGAAAACCCTCCAAAACTCACTTTAAAGCAAAGGAAACAAAAATCACCCAATGTGCCAACACCCACTCCCACTTTCATATGCACTGGAAATGAAGTTTTCCTTGTTTTGGTACCTGATATTTGATCACTTTTGCACAAGCACCATACAATGTAATTCTACTTTGTAAAGGAAGGACGTTAAGACAGGATTTGACTGTTTGTCAAATTTGGTTTCAAATGAATGAAATAAAAATATTGTTTAAAACAAGCCAAGACCAATACCGGGTCTGGACCTGCGTCGCTGCATGCAAATGAATCGGCAAACAGGAAGTGGCTGCACGGCAGATCTGAAAATTGCATACATGATACAACTGATCATTATCAGGCTCCAGATGAAATATAAAATCAATCCCTTTCATAGAAGGCGAGAAAAGTTTGACGAAAAATTTCAATGTTCAGTGGGTACAGTAAAATTTCAAAGTATCGGCAAACAGGAAGTGGCTGCACGGCAGATCTGAAAATTGATTACACGATACAACTCATCATTATGAAGCAGCAGACCAAATATAAAATCAATCCCTTGCATAGAAGCTGAGAAAAGTTTGACAAAAAATTTCAATGTTCAGTGGGTACAGTAAAATTTCAAAGTATCGGCAAACAGGAAGTGGCTGCACAGCAGATCTGAAAATTACTTAACACGATACAACTCATCATTATGAAGCAGCAGACCAAATATAAAATCAATCCCTTGCATAGAAGCCGAGAAAACCTTGATGGAAAATTTCAATGTTCAGTGGGTACAGTAAAATTTCAAAGTACCGGCAAACAGGAAGTGGCTGCACGGCAGACCTGAAAATTGATTACACGATACAACTCATCATTATGAAGCAGCAGACCAAATATAAAATCATTCCCTTTCATAGAAACCAAGAAACGGACGGACTGACGGACGGAGTCGAGCGGTTACTAGACCTGCTCTGCCGCTGGCGACGCAGGTAAAAAACCCACCCACTCACCCATGAGATCAATTGGATGAACATTTGTATTTTACATAAAAAAAATCACTCAAAATCCTCCAAAAAGTAAAAGAAAGTGTTTTCCCAATGGATCCATGCCCCCACCCCAGGGCCTCAAGTGGATCAGTGGGCCCCTTATGAACAATCATCACTCTTATACACCCACACTTAAATCTCACTAAAGTTGACCACAACTGGCTCTGTCACGCATGAACAGAATTAATTTAAACAAATAGTAAAGTCTTCATTGGGTTCTGTGTCTAATTTCAAACCCTTCTGGAACCCAGCAAAATCAGTCAAGCATAAAACTTTGAACAAACTTTAATCTAGGAGTCATAGTAATGCTATATACGAAATATCAAAACATTCTGTCTGGTGGGTCTGAAAAAGATTTTTGAAGAATACTCCTCATACTGCAATGAATGAACATTCTGGCTCCCATAGGAAACCCAAATAATATGATTCCAATGATTTTATTTGGACAAACTTCAATTTTACCCTACTAAGGATGCCAAATATGAAATATCAAAAGAATCTCGCTGGTGGACCTGAAGAGCATTTCAAGAATAATCTTCATATTGCACCACGTCAAAAATCGTATTTCCACAGGGAGCTCAAATATGAACCCAGTGACTTGATTTGAATAAATTTTAAAATGACCCCATTTAGGATGCTACACACCAAATATCAAAAGATTCTAACTGGTGGATCTGAAGAAGATTTTTAAAGAATATTTCTCATATTACAGTTAAAATTTAGCGTCTCACAGGTAGTTCAAATAAAGCTCCAGTGACTTGATTTAAACAAACTTGAATCTGATCCCTAAGGAAGCTTTATCACAAATATCATGAAATTTTGACTGAATACGAAGAAGATTTTTAAAGAATATTCCTCATATTGCACTAAATTAAAATTCAAGCCCAAGTATGAAGCCAAGGACTTTATTTGAATCTGACAGAGATCATGGCACGCTGTCAAACAAGGTATAATACATTAAATGCCTGTATTAGATGTACTGAGGCCAAATAGGTCTATAAACAAGGGGAATTCAGTGATTATCAAAAAGGTAATTTCTTACATATTCCAAGATTTTCATTAAATTTTTTCTATTGAGTTTAAGACACTTTTGGCAGCTAGGGTCATCTCATGTTGCAACTCATTCAATTAACCCTTTACCTAACGTAACGGTCAAAACCGGCTAATGCTGTTCTCAAAAATCGCCAATTTATTTTCATTATTTTTTCATTTTTTGTCTCAAAAACATAGGTTATGACACCTCAGTGGAACAAGCTCGTCGACAAAAAATGAAAATAATAGTTATTCAAGAATTTTTTTTGGCAAGTGTCGTCTTCTTTTCATGTTAGGTAAATGGTTAATAAGAGATTACTCACTGTCCTATATGCAATTAAGAGGTCAAATTTGAAATGAAGTTAGGGTAAATTGTTTTGTGTGTGAAGCTATATTCAGTTAACATGGTTATTTATTTAAAAGATATCCAATCGAGTGGGCTTGTATAAATCTCTGACATTGATTCATGGAAACAATATTTGAAGTTGCTTTAAGATACATTATTAAAAATCCTGGAGATTAAGATTTCAAATTCAAGGGCTCGAAAACCTGAAAATTTTAATCAATAAAAATCATTGAAAACTGCCATTGTTTCTCAGAAAGCTCTCATATCCGCTTTGGAAAACTTTGCAAGCATCAATGTCAGAGGCTATAGTGTTATAATACATTGGAACCCTAGAACTTGAGTAACCACTTTGCCAGCAAGAGGTATTCAATTAGCAGGAGTATTCAATTAACACCACTTTGGTCACTTTTCTTGTAAGTAGCTTTTGAGGTAGGTTTCAAAGAAAAAAAATGTATATCTTAGAATTTGACGTTCAGACACGATTTTGTAGCTTTACTATTAACCCTTTGGTACATTCCATGTCAGTTCAAATCCATCAAGTGGTAGAGTCTATATTCATCACTTGGGGAAGACCAATCAAGATTTTTAACATGCAGCCATGGGGCTGCATGTAGAAAATCTTCATTGGTCTACCACACAAATTCACTGAGCAACTATCTACTTTATGAACTCGGGTCGAATCACGTTCCGGGTTGGAAAAGTGACCTTTCAGTTTCAAAGGGTTAAGACATCTTCAGCTCCTCTTTTCCCTTTTGTCCCACAAATGACCCTTGGAACTTTGGTACTCATCTAGTGTTCCTGCATGTAAGTGAAGTGTGAATTCCAAGACTTTTCTGTTCTGTAACTGCAGAGTACTAAATGTTTCTTGGGTGCCAATATTTGGTCACCTGCCTTGTTACAATTCATGGGGAAGTTTAGGCACTTTCCCATAAATTGTTAAAAGGCTAATCCACACAGATGAAATAAATTTACTCCAAAGATAATGTGAACTGCATCCACCGAATATGAATTAATTATTTATTTATTTATTGGTGTTTAAGGTCACATACTTATGCACAAGGCTAATCATGACTGTGACAGTTTTACGGGTGGAGGAAGCCGAAGTACCTGCCTGTAGAGAACCACCGAGTAATGACGAGCAGCTGCCAAACTCCCCGACATCATAACTCCGCACTGCAGCACAGGCAGGGTTAGATTGGTTGAAGACAATGCGTACCATTGACGTGCAGTATGCCTTAGAACAGGCCGTCATCGTGCCCCCATGTGGACAATCAGGGTTAAGTGCCCTGCCCAAGGACACAATGTGGGAGTCCGAATCAATCACTCAGACGGTCACCCATCCGAGGACTAACCGGGCTTGAAGTTGCTTAACTTTGGTGATCTGATGAGAACCCGTTACCACAAAGCCACCACGCCCCCACCGAATATGAAACCTTCAAGTTGTGGTACACACACTTGAAAATGAAGCCCAAATTTTAAGGATGTGGTTATCCCAGAATCAAGACTTTTGAAGACCACAGAAAGATAAATTGACAATCGAATTTGACTAGAGTAAGGTGACTTGTCCTAACCATCTGAAATAGGTGGATTGGTAAATTCCACTTTTTTTATCTGGAGCTGAAATAAGAGCCCCTACCACTGATTCTTGGAAAGCTCTTCATTCCATGAGAGGTTTCCAAGAACAAGTGTCATGGACTGGTTTTAGAAATGAAAGAATAAGAAACACTGAAATTTTATAGTGATATTCATTAAATTAGGAGATCAATTTAATTATTAAATTAACAGGAATTTGGTCATTTTCCTGTATTCTAAAGATAAAGTGAGTATTTATTCTGTTATGTCTTGTTTGACAGAGCTCATGGAGCTCTGTCAAATAAGATATAATAGGTTAGGCCCCACAAAGTAGATCTTCTGTTTCTCAGGCCACGAGATATTCAATTAAGTTTGCTCCACTAAACTGTTCAGCACATTTAAGATTTTCAAGGGCATGTGGTGTCCCTGCCATTAATTTATTTGTACTACCCAATGTCTCATTTGAATATCATGGAATATCAGAAAAATGATCAGGAAAGGGTCATGTGATTTTTTATCTCCAAGTTTATAATCCCTGTAAAAAATGTTCAAAATCAATACAGGGACTCCATTTGGGCTCCATTCTCAAGTGTGTGTCTGAAACAGAAAAGCAGGTACAAGATCAAATTTCCATTGAATGTCAATGAATATCCAGTTAAATAGAGAGCATGGTATAAAAATGTCCCTTATGCAAACAGACATACAAACAACCAAGTAATCACGTAACCAAGCCTTTTACTGTGTGAAATAAGATTTCATTCTGAATAAAACAAGTGGCTCCAAGGGGTCTAAAATGCTCACCTTACCTAGGCCCATTGATTCTTCATGAAGAGATTTAACTCTTTCGCTGCCAGCCACCACCAGAAACAGACTCGCCAGTGTCACACATTTTTTTTTTTGGTAATATTCTTGTATTTAGGGTATACATGGGTAATGTCGTGTATCTCACCAACCACTTGGAGCAGAGAGCTGAAAAACTTCCCAGGTAGTTACATGTTGCTATGGTCTATGCATAGTTGTTTTTGCCAATGTCACTTTGGTCACGTGACACTGGTGGCTATCTTTGATTTTATGAAAATTTTCACCAATTGTTGCTGTATAATATATGAGCAATGGGTCAATATCATCTGAAATGTGTTTGAAACGTCTTAGTTATTAACTTAGACCAATGATGGACAATAAAATGAAAGTGTCAATGACACTGTAGCTTAACTTGTGTGTTGTGTTTGATGAAAAATAATGTTCAATGTTTATGAAAGGATTATGAAATAAGACAAGAATTGTGATAATTGGGAATATGTTCATTTCTGTTCCCTGTATGCTATGTTTATGATAAAAATAACATGAGGTGTACACTGTACTAAAGAGATGAGGGGTGGGTTAATATGACCGCACAGTTAATGTATGTGGCCCTCACAGTTAATGTATATCAACAAAAGTTACCAAGTTACAGTGAAATTATTCAAAAATGAGTCATCCTATCAAGTTACATTAAAATCCCTTCATAAATATGGCCTGTAGACTGTGCTAAAGGTTTTCGGGCTTCGGGCTCTGGCAGCCATCATGGTTGAATGATCGCAACCAAAAGGGGACTTTCTCATCTGGGCATCATCTGGAGTGATCCTACAAAGTTACAATGAAATCCCTTCATAAATATGACCTGTAGACTGTGCTCAAGGTTTTTGGGCTTCGGGCTCCTGAAGCCGTCACAGTTGACCAATCATGACCAAAAGGGGATGTCATCATCTAGGCATTATATGGAGTCAAACTTACGGGTTACAATGAAGTCCTTCCATAAATATGACCAACAGACTATGCTAAAGGTTTTGGGGATTTGGGTTCGGGCAGCCATCAAGGCTGAATGATCGCGACCAAAAGGGGATGTTCTCATCTAGACATTATTTAGAGTCATCCTACCAAGGTACAATGAAATCCCTTCATAAATATCACCTGTAGACTGTGCTAAAGATTTTTGGGCTTTGGGCCCCTGTAGCCAACACAGTTGCCTAATGGTGCCCAAAAGGGGCTGTTCTCATCTAGACATTACAAGAAGTCAACCTACCAAGTTACAATGAAATCCCTTCATAAATATGATCTGAAGACAGTGCTAAAGGTTTTCGGGCTTCAGGCTTGGCAGCCATCATGGTTGAATGATCGCAACCAAAAGGGGACATTCTCATCTGGACATCATCTGGAGTGATCCTATGAAGTTACAATGAAATCCCTTCATAAATATGACCTGTAGACTGTGCTCAAGATTTTCGGGCTTCAGGCACCTGTAGCCATCACAGATGACCAACTACGACCAAAAGGGGATGTCATCATCTAGGCATTATATGGAGTCAACCTAACAAGTTACAATGAAATCCTTCCATAAATACGACCGACAGACATGCTAAAGATTTTTGGGCTCGGGCAGCCTTCAAGGCTGAATGATCGTGACCAAAAGGGGACGTTCTCATCTGGACACTATTTGGAGTCATCCTACCAAGCTACAATGAAATCCCTTCATAATTATGACCTGTAGACTGTTCTAAAGGTTTTCAGGCTTTGGGCCCCTGAAGCTGTCACAGTTGCCAAATCGTGTCTAAAAGGGGACGTTCTCATCTAGACATTATATGAAGTCAACCTACCAAGTTACAATGAAATCCCTTCATAAATATGACCTGTAGACTGTGCTAAAGGTTTTCGGGCTTCGGGCTCGGGCAGCCATCATGGTTGAATGATCACAACCAAAGGGGACAATCTTATCTGGGGACAATCTCATCTAGGCACCATCTGGAGTGATCCTGCGAAGTTACAATGAAATCCCTTCATAAATATGACCTGTAGACTGTGCTCAAGGTTTTCGGGCTTCGGGCACCTGTAGCCATCAGAGTTGACCAATCACGACCAAAAGGGGATGTCATCATCTAGGCATTATATGGAGTCAACCTAACAGGTTACAATGAAATACTTCTATAAATATAACCTTTTACAAGTTGCCCAATCATTTCCAAAAGGGGACGTTCTCATCCAGACATTATATGAAGTCAACCTACCAAGTTACAATGAAATCCCTTCATAAATATGACCTGTTGACTGTGCTTAAGGTTTTCGGGCTTCGGGTTCAGGCAGCCATCGTGGTTGAATGATCGCAATCAAAGGGGACAATCTTATCTGGGCATCATTTGGAGTGATCCTACGAAGTTACAATGAAAACCCTTCAGAAATATGACTTGTAAGCTGTGCTCAAGGTTTTTGGGCTTCGGGCACTTGTAGCCATCACAACTGACCAATCACGACCAAAAAGGGATGTCATCATATAGGCATTATATGGAGTCAACCTAAGAGGTTACAATGAAATCCTTCCATAAATATGACCTTTTACCTATGCTAAAGATTATTAGGCTCGGGCACCCATAAAGGCTGAATGATCGCGATCAAAATGGGACATTCTCATCTAGACATTATTTGGAGTCATCCTACCAAGTTACAATGAAATCCCCTCATAAATATGACCTGTAGACTGTGCTAAAGGTTTTCGGGCTTCGGGCACCTTTAGCCGTCACAGTTGCCCAATCATGTCCAAAAGGGGACGTTCTCATCTAGACATTATATGAAGTTAACCTACAAAGTTACAATGAAATCCCTTCATAAATATGACCTGTAGACTGTGCTAAAGGTTTTCGGGCTTCGGGCAGCCATAATGGCTGAATGATCGCAACCATAGGGGACAATCTCATCTGGGCATCATCTGGAGTGGTCCTAAGAAGTTACAATGAAATCCCTTCATAAATATGACCTGTAGACTGTGCTCAAGGTTTTTGGGCTTTGGGCACTTGTAGCCATCACAACTGACCAATCACGACCAAAAGGGGATGTCATCATCTAGGCATTATATGGAGTCAACCTAATAGGTTACAATGAAATCCTTCATAAATATGACCTTTTGCCTATGCTAAAGGTTTTTGGGCTCGGGCACCCATTAAGGCTGCATGATCGCGATCAAAATGGGACGTTCTCATACAGACATTATTTGGAGTCATCCTACCAAGTTACAATGAAATCCCTTCATAAATATGACCTCTAGACTGTGCTAAAGGTTTTGAGGGCTTCGGGCCCCTGTAGCCGTCACAGTTGCCCAATCACGTCCAAAAGGGGACTTTCTCATCTAGACATTGTATGAAGTCAACTCACCAAGTTACAATGAAATTCCTCAATAAATATGACCTGTAGACTGTGCTAAAGGTTTTCGGGTCTTGGGCTCGGGCAGTCGTCACGGTTGGCAGATCATGCCCAAATGGGGAAATTCTCATCTAGACATTATGAGGAGTCATCCTACAAAGTTACAATGAAATCCCTCCACATTAAACATGACCTGCAGACTGTGCTAAAAAATTTTGGGGTTTCGGGCTTGGGCAGCCATTACGGTTGATAGATCATGCCCAAAAGGGGACGTTCTCATCTAGGCATTATACAGAGGCATCCTACCAAGTTACAATGAAATCCCTTCATAAATACGACCTGTAGACTGTGCTAATGGTTTTCGGGTTTTGGGCTTGGGCAGCCATACCGGTTGCCCAATCGCTACCAAAAGGGGACGTTCTCATCTAGACATGACCCCAAACCTGCATATGAAATTTTTTCGTGACGATCAGACAAGAACTGCGGGGTGTAGCCCACGCTAAAGGAAAATGTGAACAGACGTCACAGACTCACAGACTACCAGACTCACAGACTAACAGACTTCCGCACGTGTGATGGCAATAGCTTATCTTGACTATGTCAAGTTAAGCTAATGATATATTAGGAAGATATTTGTTGCCATTTATATCATTTGCCACTTCAAACAGACTTCCCCTTTGGTCAACGAATTTTGCTTATATTAACTTGCATTGTGGGTTTGAATGGCCAATGTGTGGTTTCTCCTGTACCTCATGGACTACATTGTTGAAACTTCTCAGGGAGTTACATATTGCTATGGCCTATGCATAGCCACTTTGCTGACATCACATAGGTCCAGTGACCCTGGTGGCCATCTTGCATTTTATGAGAATTTAGGGATTTTTTGCTTTTTCACCATGGAATATATGGACAGTGGGTCATAACCACCTGGAAATCTGCTTTATGAGCTAGTAATTTTCTGGCACCCAATGACAGAACAACAGGAATTATTTTATGAGCATATACCCTTGAAAAATCAGCTGGAAGAAATCAATTGGGTCCAGACCATTGGTGTCTACCACCACACTAGGCTGACAAGCATGCTGGGTTAACCAACAACTTTCAAAAGGATCACATACAATAGAGAATCAACTCCAGCATTTGCCCAACTACTTTGGAAATCTCCCCAACTACTAACATAGCCGTCCACCTGACTGCAACAGAAGAGGGTCCATTATCATTATCATCATTATTCTCATCATCCTCATCCGAGTTTTCATTGCTGAGATCATCACTGTCGGTGTCATGAAATCTACAGCCAATAGCTTCCTCCAGGCTCAATCGTTTGCGAGAAGACATTTCTGAAACAATGCATATGGAAAACCAAACGTAAGTGATGCTCCTGAGAAATTATCACGCTCTAGTATGGATGAATGATTTGACCTTGACTGACGATGCCTGGCTTGACATTGACCTCTGTTTGTCTCTTTTTGTCCTGAAACTACACGTCACCAAAAGGGGAATGCACACGCATCACATACGAAAAGAAGACACCAGAAAATAATAGAGTTGCTTCCCTTGGACTGCAGTTCACCATTGACACATACAAAATTCGCAATAATATACTAGAAAATAATAGAGTTGCTTCCCTAAGACTGCAGTTCACCATAGACACATACAAAATTCGCAATAATATACAAGAGTGGCATTGGCTCCAAACTTCGCATTTAAGTGAGAGTGGCAGCAAAAGAGTTAAAAATTATTAAAAAATACACAGTCACTTATTATTTATATTTTTATCACTGATTTAGGCAGTGTTTGAAAGAAGAAGAACTGCCAAGCATGTCTCAGTTCCAACAAGAAAATTGCATTATTACATATAATTCATATAAACACACAGGAATAGCATCCAGATGTGGGAAAATGTCAATTTACTGAAATCACAGTATTTTGTGATCGAAACGGTTCAGTATTTCAGTTTCAGAAAAGAAAAAGCGAGCCAAAAAATCAGCCAATTGCCTACCTGTAGTTGAAAGGGTTAAAATGACTGAAGGCCTGATTTGCAGGCACTTGATTTGAACAAATTTGAATCTGACCACCACGAAAGATGGTAAATACCAAATATCAAAAGATACTACTAGTGGTCCAGCTTAAGAAGTTTTTGAAGAATTTTTCTCCTTTTACACAAGGTAAAAATTTGGGTTCCCATAACAAGCCCAACTATGAACCCAGGAACATGATTTTAACAAACCTAAATCTGCCCCAACTTCAGATGCCTTACACCAAATGTCAAAAGATTCTGACTGGTGGATCTGAATAAAAAGATTTTTAAAAGAATTTTCATCATATTGAACAAAGTTAAAATTTGGGCTCCTTATATGGATCCAAGAATATGATTTGAACAAACTTGGATCTGACCTCAACAAGAATGATATGTACCAAGTATCAAAGGATTTTAAAATACTTTTTAGCTCACTTGACTGAAAGGCAGTGGGAGCTATTGCCATTACTTGGCATCTGCCATCCGTTAACTTTTGAAACTTGTCTTCTTCAAAACCACTCAGCGAAATTCAAACATATATTGCACAGACCATCTGTGGAGTATACCCTTTCTATTTTGCTCAAATGAAACAGCTGCTATCTTTGGGCTTTGGTTAATGTCCAAAAAGCCTAAAAATCTTTAAAAAATCTTCTCATGAACCACCATAGAGAATGCCTTGATATTTGGTATAGAACATCCTTTGATGCTGAAGATTAAAGTTTGTTCAAGGGATGTTTGTAGGTCAATATTTGGGCTCTCTGTGGGAGCTTGCCCATTTTGGGCTCCACCTAACACTTGTATTTCAAGAACTGATGGGCTGATTTGAACCAAATTTGGCATGGAGTATAACTGGGTCATAAGTAGTTGATTGATGCTCTGTATTTTTTTTTCACAGCCCGTGGGAACCCCAGGAGCTAAAATAGCAAAACATTCAAATGCATATAGTTCAAAAACTGCCTAAACCAGAATATTGTTTGTTTTTTTTTGGTATGCAGCTTCCCAAGGACCAGAGGAATCAGATGGACCAAAAAAACTGTTATCGGTTTTGTCGGGGTGCCATATTGGGAGGCCCATTTTAATACTGTTGGCAATGGGAAAATGCTTAGTCATTATCTACCTTGCGTTCCGTCAACTAAGAATTCTTCAGTACCTTTGGGTCAAATTTAAACTAATTTGGTACAAAACATCTTGGTGGAGTATACTCTTTGGAGTTCTTTTCCAAAAAAGTTGCTGCTCCCCTTGGCAGGGTCTGACATAAGCCGTAACCTATAGGTTAGGTTATGGGGGAGGTTACGTGTTTCTATAAACTCAAGACCTATTATTAGGTTACGAGAGGAAACTGATTACCTTAATAATTTACCTTATATCTACACTACGGAAACCTACAGGTTACGGTATGCTAGGCACACCATAACCTATTTTAAGATTACGGTGTATGAAGCTTATATCAGTCTCTGCTTGGGGCTGGGCTTAATTCCCCTAAAGCCTAAAAAAAAATTTAAATGTTCTTTTCATCAACTACCAGTCTACCACAGAGAATGCTTTGATATTTGATATGAACCATTTTTTCAAAGGAACTCAGTAGGTCAAAATTTGAGCTCCCAAATTTGGGCACCATGCAAAATTTCTATTTCCAGCACTATTGGGGTGATTTGAACCAAATTTGTCATGTAGTTTAACTGAGTCATAAGTACTTGATTTATGCCTGAAAAATGTTTTTTTGGAGGGGTGTGTGTTGGGGTTGGGGAGGAAGAGAAAACCACAGAAGTTAAAAACAAACAAAAAATTCATATGGACACTTTTTTGAGACTTCACAGAACAGAGCTTTGCTTTTGCCTTGAAAGCTTTCTTAGGACCAGCAGAAATGAATGGCCAACAAAATTGTCTTTGGTTGTGTCATTGCAAATCAAAGATTTGCTCTTGCTGTCCATCATTTACTTACACACTCATCACTTTTGACAACTTCAGCCAGAACAATTTCAGGCTCACTTGAGCCTCAGGTTCTCATACTGTTCTAAGTAAAATTTGGGCTCTACTAAGGAACCCAAATATGAACCCAAGGAATTGATTTGAACAAACTTGAATCTGATACCTCCCAAGGATGTTGTATACCAAATATCATAAGATTCTGATTGGTAATTCTGAGAAGATTTTTATCCCCCTACAGGGAAGGGATATAGTGAAGAACTCCATCCATCTGTTCATCCATCTATCTGTATACCAAATACTGTATACAAAATATCAAAAGATTTTGAAAGAGAGATCAGAAGATTTTCAAAGAATATTCCCCATACAGCATGAAGTTAAAATGCAGACTCCCATTCAGAGCCCAAATATGAACCCAGGGACTTGCACTGAACAAACTTTAATCTTATCTCCATTAGGATGTTGTATACTAAATATAAGATTCTAAAGGGAACAGATACAGTGAAGAGCTCTGTCCATGCATCCATCCATCCTTCCATCTTTCTACATGTACATCTGAAAGTTTGTTTATGCAATAACTTGAACAATAGACCTACGATTTCAATAAAAGTTGATAGACTGCTTGTCTGAGACATGTTCAATAATCGTGAAGATTTCTCACAAATTGAGAGAGTTTGTGTTCTTGGTTTTTTGAATTTTTCAAAATTTCATTGTTTATGCAATAACTTGAACAGTACACATCTGTTTTCAATAAATTTTGATACAGTGCTATTTATTTATAATATCATGGACAACATTGTGATCCCCTCACAATGGTGTTCCAGGTATCATGTGTCCTCCAAAATGCCCCTCCCCCCCCCCCCCCCCCCCCATATCATGGACAATTTAAAAATTATAATGACTTCTCGAAAACTGATGGGGTTATTCCCTTTGTTGGTTCCATTTACTTGAATTTGTTATGTTTATGTGATTACTTTAAAAGTAAACATGAGATTTTAAAAAATATTTATGTGCTGCTTTATATTAACATTGTCTTGAATTAGGTCAAAAATCCCGTTGTTATTATTATTAATTTATTAAATTATTGCCCTTTATGTATTCTGTTTACTATTAACCGGTAGAGTGCTAAATTATTTTTGATTGTCAAAATTTTTTCACGTCTTTGCCTTGTTACAATTTATGAGAGAGTGCCCACAGGCACTCTCTCATAAATTGTAACAAAGCAAATCCTTACAAACTCATCAACTTCACTTCAAAGATAATATGAAGCTAATCTACTGAGAATGAAGCTTTTTAAGCTGCAGTGCCAACTTCAGAATAAAGCTCAAATATGGGCTCCGGCACTCTACCAGTTTAGAATTAATACAAGTTCTATTAATGAAAGCTGTTGCTGAATGAAAGTGGGAGGAGAGGGTAATGACTGGGAGGTCCTAGTTAGGACTAAGGGTAATGGGGGATCCCCTCACAATGGTGTTCCATGTATCATGTGTCCCCCAAAATGCCACCCCACCCCCCATTATAGAATCCTGGCTTAGCACCAGAACCACACAGTGGCCCACCATTTTCCGGCTGCTTTCCCATAGTTTTCCACTTTGTCCAAGGTTTTCTGTTTTGATTGTACTTCTTATGTTTTATAACCAGCATGCCTCATTGTTTGTGACCCAGTCTGTGGCTCAAAAAAGCATTACTGTTGCAGAGCTGAAAATACCTTGTGCTCTCAGCATCACCTCTCCAATTCATTTCAGTTACCTAGGCTGTAATACAATTCTTCACCCCTGTGGGCTTTGCAACTAGGTAATATTACAATAACATGGCATCTTGTTACACTGCAGTCCTCCTATCTTGGTCACACTAAATGATACTCTAAAACCTCATCCTTGCACTCTTCATTAATTCTGTGAAACACACTGAGTCACTTCAAAGGGCCAAAATGTTGACTAAATACAGTTCTTTTTTAATAAATAGAAGAAAAAATGACAAATCAATTGTTTTCCTGTGTTGTTTTATTTCTTAACCCTTTGAACCCCAGAGGGCGCTTTTCCAGATAGGAACATGATACGTCATAAAGTCATTATATAGGATGGCTGTTCAATAAATATTGTGGGGTAGACCGAGGCTGCACGTTGAAAATACTGATTGGTCTACCCCAAATAATGAATATGTACTCTTCTAACTGCTGCCATTGAACTGGCATAGGATGATACCACTAGAGTTCAAAGGGTTCAATGATTTTTTATGTTTATGTGATAACATGAAAAGTAATCATCAGATTTCAATAACTTTTGGCATGCAGCTTTATGCTGACATTGTCTTGGTCAAAACCATGGTGTTTGTTGAAAATTGATAGTCGAAATTTCAGTGATTATGTGATAACTTTAACAGTAGTTATCATATTTCAATATAATGTTTAGTTCATTTCACTGTTTCTTATGTCACAGTTCATTTAAGGCAGAGAGATTTGCTTTTTTGTGCTATGCTATTTTCTTGTTTCAATTTGGTTCTGGGCAATTACTGGAAGCTTAACCTGATTCACCAAAATTGCTTGAATGAAAGGAGAAGTATCATGTGCATATTTATATATCATATTCATACCTCCACTTTAGGTGTACATGGATCCTTGCATCCATTCATACATCCTTATGTCCATTCATTCGTCAATCTGTACATCCAAAACTTTTATCCACAACTAGTCTATACTTTCCTTTAAACATTTTTTATATTTTTTTTATGATGAATAACCATGATATGACTTTGTGCATATCATTAGACCATCTTGCTGCACTCTATTTTTCAAGAGTTATTGCCCTTTTTCCCTTAGAGTATTGAACAAGTCTGTCTTGAAATTTTATCTGCAACTGGTCTCACTCTTTCCATTGGATATAGCCATTTCCATGTTTTAATTTTGGAAAACATGCTGGCTTAGCATATTCCCCAGGTCATAAGTCAGGCTCCTGTATGGAGCCCAAATATGATTTTAGTGACTTGATTTGAAGAAACTTGAATCTAATCCCCTCAAGGATCATATCAAATACGAAGAGATACTGATTGATGGTCCTAAAGAAGATTTTTTCAATTTTTGAAAATATGCAGACTCAGGATTTTTTCAATTCACAGATATGATAGACACAACCAACTGCAATTTCTTTTGTCCTTTCGATTCTACTGGTCCTAAGGATGCTTCAAACAAAGTACGTGTTCTCAGTTCTGTATGGTTTTGGAAATATGGCCATTCGAAAATCTTTCTATTTCTATTACATGACATTTTATTGGAACTGGGCCAGCAGTTTGGGAGGAGAAGACTCAAACACCCCCCTTTATAATGGACAACAGATGCCCAACACTGGACGAAGAGTGATCATTATACCTCACTTTCATTCAGGTAAGCTAAAAATCATATACCTGTCTTCAACTCTTTTGATGTAGCCTTCAAAATACATCTGCCTTCCATACAAGTAAACCAATGCTGCCAAACAAGCTGGAACTATAATACGAAACAGCAGGTGATATTATTTTATACCATGATTACCTACTATATTATATATAAAATCCTATGACAAAAATTTTAGGTTTACATGCCAACCGTGGTGAACATGTGTGTCTGTGGTGAACACGCCAGCAATGGGATTTCAATAGTTAAAATTTACACCTTCAGTGTAACTACATCCAAGTTGACCATTGGTGACCTCGACCTGAATGCAAACTTGTCTACATTTATTGCTTGTCGCCTCGCAAAGAGTGAAATGAAAGCAGCAAATATTTATTGTTTTTAAATGATTTCACCTCATAAGATACCAGAAATTAACAAACATGCATTGTCTCATGCTAATAAAGCATTCATAACTCGAAATAGTATGCTATTATGTTATTAAAATGAAAAAGGACCCGTGATTTGCATGTTTCTTTTTCCATTTTGTTTTGGCGATAAAATTGACAGCAGATGTATCACCCACCAGTGCTCAAGTAAACAAAACAGATTTGCACATGTTAATATTGAATATTGTATTATTTAACATTTAAACTCTTAGAAATCTGACAATAATGGTATAAATAAAATATACCCGAAGTAGCTTGGTGTACCAAATGTTCACCACTCATGATGAAGTCGTGTTAACAGCTTGCCAAAGGCTCGTGGTTAACAGCACTTCACCACTTGTGGAGAACATTTGGTACACCAAGCTACTGTGGGTATATTTTATATATTTATCATATGTTTTCTGCATTGTTCAGACATTTGGAATTTTGATTTATTATTAGGTGATAGTTAATTAATATTCAGTTTAGCGTTATTTACCTCATTTCACTTTTTACCCGAAATAATAATGCTTTTTTTCTTTATTATTGGCTCTGCAAATGGGCCACATGCAATTTCATGTTTCTTCCCCATCCAATGAAATGCCAGATTATTGCCTCATGTTTTGTCAATAATGAGGCAATAGCCTAGTGTTATTAACCCTTTCACTGCCAAGCCAACTTTAGCCATTTATGGAGGATCTCTATGTACGCCTTTATGTGAGGAAGTTTAATAAAAATTATGACATACTTGAAACTCTATCATCTGATTAATTAATCTCTGAGCTCTTTCCAACAATTTATTAGATGGTAGGTTTGATCTGCGCATACCAGAACATACAGATAACCATCATAAAATAGCTGACAATAGTTGCTTTCAGGGTAAAATGTTGACCAATGGTACATTTTGTTATCGGCTGTTCTGTATATAACCCTGGCAATTGAAAGTAATACAGTGGAGCCCACTTAACTGGATATCTTAATTGTATATTCCTGTTAATTGAATATAATTTTCAAACACAAAACCATTTACCATACCTTCAGTACAAAATTTGATCTGTTAATTGCATATGGGTTGTAGAGTAAACTCCCGTTAATTGTATATAAATTTTTGTAATATGTCGAAAAAATTACTGTGACACGCACCAAATTCCCCTCATTTATCAACCTTTTTGGCCCGACTACATCCAATACATGCATTTATTCTATTATATCTTGTTTGACAGAGCTATAATAGAGCTATAATATAATAGAATAAATTCTCAGTTTACCTCCAGAACACAGGAAACTGACCAAATCCCTCTTAATTGTATACTCCTGTTAATTGAATAATTTTCACTGGCAAAATGGATATTCAATTAAGAGATTCTAGTGTACTATTTGAGACAACCTACACCTGCAAGGATGCAGTGTGTAAGTGAAAAATTATTAAATATGCATCTTGTGGAAAGGGACAAATTACACCATTTCTCCTCGAGGATATAATTAATAATTGATAATAACCTTATTCCTCATTTGTTCTGACAACCTGAAATAACGCTAAACTGAAAATTAACTAAGTACGGCCCTATTAAATACTATTTAATAGCACCGTTTATTGATTTGACTGGTTATTTCTAAAATAAAACGCAATGATTGCTATTGTCATTTTAACATTACATATCTAGGTTAAATGCAAGTGTTTGTAAGTAGAACATTCCAAAAACACTATAAGAAAACCATCAGATTTTATTCCAAACCTGAAAGTGAAAATTGACAATGAGGGCAATCCAGGTTGGAAATTGAATCAGTCAAATCAAAACTTATCGAGAATTATTTTGTTGGGCATGAGTACAACAATCACATCATTATGAAACATCTCAGCAGCGATTACAGTGGAACCCACTTAATTGGATATCTCTTAATTGTATATCCCTGTTAATTGAATATAATTTTCAAACACAAAACCATTTACCATACCTTCAGTACAAATTTGATCTGTTAATTGCATATGGGTTGTAGAGTAAACTCCTGTTAATTGTATATAAATTTTTGTAATATGTCGAAAAAATTACTATGACACACACCAAATTCCCCTTATTTATCAACCTTTTTGGCCTCACTACATCCAATACAGACATTTATTGTATGTATTATTGTATTATATCTTGTTTGACAGAGCTCTATGAGCTCTGTCAAACAAGATATAATAGAATAAATGCTCAGTTTACCTCCAGAACACAGGAAACTGATGAAATCCCTGTTAATTGTATACTCTTGTTAATTGAATAATTTTCACTGGCAAAATGGATATTCAATTAAGAAGATTCTACTGTACTATGAAGTCCTCTCTAATTAACTGGTTGAGTGGCAGAAGCTGCTATCAGGGCTTTTCAAAAATATTAGGGCAATGTGTAGAATGGGCATTATGGGCCCCGTGGGTGCTGAAGGTGAGGTGATAAGCAAGAGGTCTCCCCAGGATTTTTGGTTTTAAATTAGTGCTAGAAGCATTCTCCTGCATTTTCTGGACAATATCTACTCAATTATTTCCTTACAATTTGGGTAATTTATTACCTGTATTTCTATGTGTATGGTGCATGTCTTCTCCAAAGTTAATCCAGATCACCATGGTGCAGGAAAGACTGATGGAAAACCAACAAACTGGAACAAGTGTTTTTTTTTATATAAATGGAACCTAGTCAGTAATATAATTACGTACTCTTGCCACTGCCACCAGCATTGGAGGCCCATGGCTTTCAGCTTTTTAAAACACCAAAAATCCTGGGTTTGTTGACCACTTCCCCCCTCCTGCTGTTGGGTACCAGAGGAAAAGCCAACATTTTCCTTGCTTGGCGTAAATAATTTTGTTTATATAAATTTGTTTTATCACAAATTATTGAAGAATGCCTATGGGTACTCTTCAATAATTTGTAATAAAACAAATTTGGATGAACAAATTCAGACCACCAAAAAACCTGTAGCTCTCAACCAGTTAATTCTTCGCTAACCCTTTTTACTTCACAAAATAGATGTCATATGAACAGAATACTGAATGAATGTTTTTCTCATATATTTTTAAAGTCCTCCAAATTTTCCATTTGGAAAACATAGAAAGTTTTATGACCGGGGTTCTATCCATCCTTACTGGGAAGGGGTCCAAGGTCCTTCTGATAGGAAAACCTGCTTTTAAAAGGACTGAATCAGGAATTTCTTCAACACAAACAAGCCTGAAGTCAAGTTCACTCTCCTCCAATACTGAATGTGCAAGTGCTCTGCCACTGACTTTTTGAATAATAGTGAACAGCAAAGATTGGAGTACCTGTACAGTTGTTTCTAGTCAAGTGTCGTCTGCCTGAACAGGCAGATGACATGACTAGAAACAACTGCTGTGTCAGTCTTCATAATTTTGATGTTTTTTTCCATTTATACAAGTTAATTAATTCACATAATGAGCAGTATCCCCCATATTGCTCTATAATGAAGTGTTTTCTTATTTACCATATGTCACTGTAGATTATTCGCTATTTGAGCGGGTTTCTATCATAATAATAATTATATACCCACAAGATGGGGTGGAGGGATGGGGGGGGGGGGGGGGGGGGCAGTGGGATAGTCCTGACAGTGGGTTTTAAAGGTGCAGAATATGCACATTTAAATATGTTGATGTATAGGCAAGAAAAAATGTCTTCTACAACTGGGGTAGATTATAGCTATGCTGAATAATTTTGTCACTTACCCTGGTGAAGGAATAATCCTGCCATCCAGAAAGATATCATAAATAAAGGGAAAAACTCGAGTGTGTTCTGACTGAAATATGAAAACGAAAAAGAAAGATTCTATTAAATGTTTAGACGTTTCAAGAAAACATTCTTCTTTTGCCTACAGGATCTTTTTCTTTCATTAAAACAAATCAAGATACAGCCTAAATTTTGATTTAAAAATATCAGAATTGAAATATTATTAACTTGGTCAGAATAAAAGTCGATCGGGACGTATATAGAGCAGTTTATGAATAAAAAAAAATGGCCCATCAACATTTTTTAATCAATATTTAATCATAATAATTTAATAAAGCTATTCTTCGATCATAGTTTGAAATTCCAATAATGACAATATTGTTAGAATATGACACACCTCCTTGTAAAAAAAGTTTTCAAATTTTTCTATCTCAAAAATAGTGCCAGTCTGACCTCTGTTATGAGCTCTTAGACTGTATTATTTTAAATTTTACTGAGAGATATTTCTGAATAACAATTAGCTCTTGTTATGGTAGGCACAACAAGAAGAGCTAATTACCATATAACAAAATTAGGTACAAAAGTAGGCCTAAGTAGTAGTGCATAGATGGAATTATTTTTATGTTAACCCTTTACCCAACGAATCGCCCGCACCCGCTTGCGTAATATGCAGATTCAGCAGCAGAAAAATTTTTTTTTTTTTTAAATTTCAACAAAACCATATCATGTGACCCCTCGTTGGAACAAGCTCATTCCAACGAGGGGTCACATGATATGGTTTTGTTGAATTTTTTCGAAAAAAATTAAAAACTATATTTAAATTAATAAATTTTGGGTATCGTCTGCATTGGGTAAAGGGTTAAAGTGTACATGAATAAAATTTGAAACCACAAATTTTTCCCAAAATACAACCAAGAATTTAACTAATTCATTGATCTCTGTCAAATAAAATTAAGTTGGCTAAATTCTCAGCTGCACTGTGGAAAAAATTGGCTGTTGAAAATTTCGGTATTTTGACATCAGCATAAATGGGATTAACACCTTACCTAATGAACAAGATATCAGTTTGTTATTTTATTTAATTTGTTTTGACCATCTCATGTAACCCCTCATTGGAACGAGCACATCAAGCCCATTCCATTGAGGGGTCACATGACATGGTTTTGTTGTAGTTTTTGTTTTGAAAATAGGTTTTTTAAATTTTTCAAAATAAAAATTGTGCAATCAGATGTGGCCGATTTATTAGGTAAAGGTTTAATATAACATGATAGACTCAGATTTCTTTCACAGGTTTTTTCCAATTTTTGGTCCAAACCTGGACTCAATAGTCAAAACCACAATAAAACTGTGTATTATGATTTTATACTTGCAATAAGGTAATTTTTATTTCTGGCAATATCACTCAGCGCTAATTCAAACTCAGATTGGAAGGGGGGGGGGGGAGTGGGGGTGGAGGACTGTATTGTATCTATCATGTCCTGGGATGATCAAGAAAAAGACCACTTTTGCTTGGGTGGGAGGGAAGTGGGTGTGGTCTGTTGTATTGTATCTATCATGCCCCGATCTGATCAAGAGGATGGAACTACAATACCAAACAGTGGGTGATATTATTATTTATCATATATGTTTTCAGAATTGTTCACACATTTGGAATTTTGATTTATTATTATTAAATTCTATTTAATAACACCTTTGATTGATTTGACTGGTTGCTTCTGAAATAAAACTGAGTGATTGCTATTGTCTTTTTAACATGACATATCTATGTTAGCCCTTTGAACCCTAGTGGCCACTTTTCCGGCCAGGAACATGATACATTATAATGTCATTATATAGGATGGCTGTTCACTAAATGTGTGGGGTAGATCAATCAATATTTTCAACGTGCAGCCTTGGTCTACCCCAAATAATGAATATAGACGACTCTTCTAATTGCTGCTATTGAATTGGCATGGAAGATACCACTAGAGTCCAAAGGGTTAAATACAAGTGTTTGTAAGCAGAACATTTCAAAAACACTAAACCGTCAGATTTTATTCCAAACCTGAAAATGAAAATTAACAATGAGGGCAATCTAGATTGGAAACTGAATTACACCTGTAGAGTGGTTTCATTTTGGTAGAACAGTGAACACAGTCCCACCAGGCCAACTATGGTTTGGTCCTGCAGGATAAAATGGATGCCTATATCTTTGCCTTATATGGGTATTTGTTTGCAATACTTCTTTTTTTTTTGCAGTATCATTGTTATGGTACTGCCCTATTGTACTTGATCTACTGCCCTGACCCTATGCTAACTACAGAAGGCTTGTTATTGTTTCTGTTTTTCTGTTCTCAAAAAAATGTTGTTCAAATTTATCACATAATTACCCTCATATCTGTTAATATGAGACACATGTCACATGGTTGAATGTGGTGACCTAGTGGAGTTAACTGACTGTCAACCAATGGTAAGCAATTTTCAACCATATTAATATGCCATACTATTATTTCTGGTTTGTTTCCCCAAGTAAAAATGTTAGCAGCTTTAAATCTGATGCCTGTTACAATGTGGGCTCGATAGTCAGAACTGACAATGAAGGGATGGGGAGAATAGACAGAATCATCCAGTTGATGCATGGGAATGTTTAACTTGTAAAATGAGATGGGAGGGACTTTGAAGTGAATTTAAAAGAAGACAGGTTGTCACTCTTTCAAACAACAATGATGATGAAAGATTGCATCTGTCCTTACACTCGAAATTCAGGATTATGTTAATTGCCAAATCAACAAGAATACATTATCAAAAGCGTTTTATGACATTAAACTTTTGAAATCTTTTCATAAATACCACCAACACATTATGGGTGACAAATATCCACCAGCAATGATTCATAAAAGAGAGATTTTGAAGGCCTAAGAAAAGAGCCTGAAAAGTCAAGGCCAAGGAAATTCTGCCCAAAAAGCAGACCAAATAATCTATGACAAAAATTGAGAAACTCTGGTTCTCTTGTTTTGGAGTCTCAACTCCAGAAGCAATAATTAACATTCTGTGGTTCTCCACAATGGTGTATTTTGGAATGAGAGGGTTAGATGACCATTGTGACATCTGTTGGGGGTGATGGTGAGAAGTGTAATGAGACCCTCAGCCAGGAATATTTAGATGCCAAGGAGAGTGAAAGTTATAGAAATCCTTCTGGAATGGAAACCAGACAATCTGGGAGTGTGTGCATACTCAAACCGAGAATACGATTCTTGGCGGATCTTCCGCTTCATTTTTTTCAGAAAATCTCGAATGACTTAAACCCAGAAACACAACAACACAGTAGGTCCCTGTTTAAAAAGGCAATAATCAATGCAATGCTAAATTCATATTCAGTAAAAATTTGACATGCTAACTGCATATAGGTAAAAGAATAAATAAGAGGCCCCAAGGGGCCTTAATTGCTCACCTAATAAAATTGTTTAAAGAAGGACTGAAGGTCACATTCAGCATCTACACGTTTAATATAGTTAATTTATTTTAGCTAGGGTCTATTGGGTGATTTTTTTGTATAAAAGCACATAAACACCTTCAAAACACAATTTCAAACAAAGTGAAAAAAAATCTCCCAGTGCATGCCCTCCCACTCCTGCCCCTTCCCAAACAGTGTGAAAGTTCATTTTTGTCATAAAATAACTCAAAATCCTCCATATCTTCTTCTAAAAGCAAAAAAAATATAATTTTGCACAATGGATCCCATGTCCTGAAGAGGCCCAGTAGTCTCCATTTGAGCAAATTTAATCTTGAACACTCACATTCACATCTAAGTAAAATTTACCACAATCAGCTCTGTCCAAATCTGACTCGTGGATGTGAAAAAGAACATTTTTTAAAGAATAGACTTTATACTGCACTAAGTTAAAATTTGGGATACTACAGGGAGCCTAAATATGACCAGGGCACTTGATTTGAAGAAACTTGAATCTGAACCTCCTAAGGTTGCTGCATATCAAATATCAAAAGATTCTGCTTGGTGGATCTGAAGAAGATATTTACACTATTTGCACTAAGTTAAAATTGGAGCCTCCAAGTCAAGATTCTGACTGATGGATCTGAAGAAGAGGATTTTTTGAAGAATATTATTCATATTGCAGTAAGTTAAAATTGGAGCTTCCTTGGCAAGCCTACAAATGACCATAAGGACTTGATTTGAACCAACTTAAATCTGAACCATCTAAGGATGCTTCATATCAAAGGATTCTGATTGGTAGATCTGAAGAAGATTTTTAAAGAATGTTCCTAAAATTGTTAAAGTTAAAAGTTCAACTTGCCAAAGGGAGTCCAAATAATATGACCGCAGGGACTTGATTTGAACAAACTTGAATTTGACCCACCCTAAGAAGGCTACCAATCATCAAAAGATTCTGATTGGTGGATCTGAAGAAGATTATCTGAAAAATGTTTTTCCTCATATTGCAGTAAGTTAAAATTCAGGTCCTCATAGGGAGCCCAAATATAAACCCATGGACTTGGTTTGAATAAAGTTTAATCTCAACTTGGTACTGACCCCTGTAAGGATTCTTTATACCTTATATCAAAACATTCTGACCAGTGGTTCTGAAGAAGAAGAGTTTTAAAGATTATTCCTCATACTGGACTAAATTAAAATCTGGGTTCCAATAGGGAGCCCAAATATTAACTTAGAGACTTGGTTTGAACAAACTTGAATCTGGCCCTGGTAAAGATGATGAGGAATAAAATCCCAGGGACTTGGTTTAAATGAACTTAGAACTGACACCCCTAAGGATGCTGTATACCAAATATCAAAAGATTTGATCTGGTGAATCTGAAGGAGACTTTTAAAGATTATTCCTCATATTGTACATAGTTAAAATTTGGGACCCCATAGGGAGCCAAAATATTAACTGAGAGACTTGCTTTGAACAAACTTGAACCTGACCCCCGTAAGGATGTTGTATACCCAAGATCAATAGGTTCTGAGTGGTGGATCTGAAAAAGAAGATTTTTAAACATTATTTCCCATATTGCATTGACTTAAAATCCAGGCTCCAATACGGAGCCCAAATATTAACCCAGGGACTTGGTTTCAACAAAATTAGATCTAACCTTCCTAAGGATGCTGTATAACAAATATCAAAAGCTTCAGAGTCCTGACTGGTGGATCTGAAGAAGATTTTTTAAGACTATTCCCCACATTGCACTAAGTTAAAATTTGGGCCCCCATAGCAAGCCCAAATATTAACTGAGAGTTTTGATTTGAA
Source organism: Pictodentalium vernedei (assembly GCA_031216915.1). Taxonomy (NCBI): domain Eukaryota; kingdom Metazoa; phylum Mollusca; class Scaphopoda; order Dentaliida; family Dentaliidae; genus Pictodentalium; species Pictodentalium vernedei. Next base: position 349,876,607 of record CM062297.1, on the reverse strand, counting down.
CAAACTTGAATCTGACCATTGTAACAATGATTTATACCAAATATTAAAAGATTCTGACTCATGTTTCTGAAGAAGATTTTAAAGCTTATTCCCCATCTTGCCCTAAGTTAAGATTCAGGCTCCTGTACTGAGCCCAAATATAAACCAAGGGGCTTAATTTCAATAAACTTGTATATGAGCCCCAATATGAATCCATGGTCTTGATTAGAACAACTTGAATCTGACCTCTACAAAGGATGCTGATTATCAAATATCAAAAGATCAAAAGGATCTGAAAAAGAGGATTTTAAAGAATATACCTCATATTGCACTAAGTTAAAATATGATCCCAAATATGAACCCAGGGACTTGATTTGAACAAACTTGAATCTGCCCCTCCTAAGGATGCAGTATACCAAATATCATAAGAATCTCACTGGTGGTTCTGGAGAAGAGGAGTTTTAAAAAAAAAAAAAAAAATTTGTTGTTGGGTGGGGGTGGGGGGGGGGGGGGGGGAAGGAGGGGGTACTAACAGAGTTATGTTCCTTGAGGGGCTCTCCATGGTCGTGGCAACTTTATTTGAACAAAGTGGAATTGACATTTGATGAAGAACATGCATATCAAATTTGGTCTGGTAGTTTTTGAGAAGTTGAAAATGTAAAGTTCATGTGTGGATGGAGGATGGCTAGATAGTGGTCATTAAAGAGCCCTTGCAGTTCGCTCAGGTGTGCTAAAAATATATAGGGATATGTTATGGTATGCAACTCTAATGGTTTGCTCAAAACATGAAATGAAAGTTAAAACAGTTTTGTTGTAGTGGTTGTGAGAAGTAAATCAGTATGGCAGTAATTAATTTTTTAACCACCTAACAGGTTTTTTTAGTCTCTATCGTGATTATGTGATAAACAGGATCTCAAATTCATCCCGAGTCTACATAAAATCAGCTCGAACCAATCTTAACTGGTTGAGGGCTACATTTTTTGGTGGTCTGAATTTGTTCATCAAAATTTGTTTTATTACAAATTATTGAAGAGTGCCCATAGGCACTCTTCAATAATTTGTGATAAAACAAATTTATATAAACAAAATATTATTTGTGTTTGACTGAATATGAAAAATGAGCAAGGAAAATGGTGACTTTTTCTGTGGTACCCTCATTTTTTTGAAAGACCGGATAGTGGCTTCTAGCACTCAACCAGTTAATAAACTAATTTCAAAATTACATACAGAATCACGACTTATTACAGAACCTTTATGTATATTGCCTACGAAGTAATCTACTCGTTAATATAGAAAATGCCAGAGCTAAAAATAGATTATTTATTTATCGGTGTTTAAGGTCTTATTTCTGCACAATTACTAATCATGACCACAAGATGAAGATAAAGTCAAGTGTTGTCAATCTTTTATACCCATGTTGCCCATTTTAGAGGACTTTCACCTCAGGGGTAAAAATTTATTAGACCATGACCTTCTAAAGAGTTCACAAGTAAAAAGCAATCTATGTCAGCAGGGTCATATTCAACACATATTTTTGTTTTGAAAATAGGTTTTTCAAATTTTTCAAAATAAAAATTGTGCAATCAGATGTGGCCGATTTATTAGGTAAAGGTTTAATATAACATGATAGACTCAGATTTCTTTCACAGGTTTTTTCCAATTTTTGGTCCAAACCTGGACTCAATAGTCAAAACCACAATAAAACTGTGTATTATGATTTTATACTTGCAATAAGGTAATTTTTATTTCTGGCAATATCACTCAGCGCTAATTCAAACTCAGATTGGAAGGGGGGGGGGGGGGGGGGGGAGTGGGGGTGGAGGACTGTATTGTATCTATCATGTCCTGGGATGATCAAGAAAAAGACCACTTTTGCTTGGGTGGGAGGGAAGTGGGTGTGGTCTGTTGTATTGTATCTATCATGCCCCGATCTGATCAAGAGGATGGAACTACAATACCAAACAGTGGGTGATATTATTATTTATCATATATGTTTTCAGAATTGTTCACACATTTGGAATTTTGATTTATTATTATTAAATTCTATTTAATAACACCTTTGATTGATTTGACTGGTTGCTTCTGAAATAAAACTGAGTGATTGCTATTGTCTTTTTAACATGACATATCTATGTTAGCCCTTTGAACCCTAGTGGCCACTTTTCCGGCCAGGAACATGATACATTATAATGTCATTATATAGGATGGCTGTTCACTAAATGTGTGGGGTAGATCAATCAATATTTTCAACGTGCAGCCTTGGTCTACCCCAAATAATGAATATAGACGACTCTTCTAATTGCTGCTATTGAATTGGCATGGAAGATACCACTAGAGTCCAAAGGGTTAAATACAAGTGTTTGTAAGCAGAACATTTCAAAAACACTAAACCGTCAGATTTTATTCCAAACCTGAAAATGAAAATTAACAATGAGGGCAATCTAGATTGGAAACTGAATTACACCTGTAGAGTGGTTTCATTTTGGTAGAACAGTGAACACAGTCCCACCAGGCCAACTATGGTTTGGTCCTGCAGGATAAAATGGATGCCTATATCTTTGCCTTATATGGGTATTTGTTTGCAATACTTCTTTTTTTTTTGCAGTATCATTGTTATGGTACTGCCCTATTGTACTTGATCTACTGCCCTGACCCTATGCTAACTACAGAAGGCTTGTTATTGTTTCTGTTTTTCTGTTCTCAAAAAAATGTTGTTCAAATTTATCACATAATTACCCTCATATCTGTTAATATGAGACACATGTCACATGGTTGAATGTGGTGACCTAGTGGAGTTAATTGACTGTCAACCAATTGTAAGCAATTTTCAACCATATTAATATGCCATACTATTATTTCTGGTTTGTTTCCCCAAGTAAAAATGTTAGCAGCTTTAAATCTGATGCCTGTTACAATGTGGGCTCGATAGTCAGAACTGACAATGAAGGGATGGGGAGAATAGACAGAATCATCCAGTTGATGCATGGGAATGTTTAACTTGTAAAATGAGATGGGAGGGACTTTGAAGTGAATTTAAAAGAAGTTGTCACTCTTTCAAACAACAATGATGATGAAAGATTGCATCTGTCCTTACACTCGAAATTCAGGATTATGTTAATTGCCAAATCAACAAGAATACATTATCAAAAGCGTTTTATGACATTAAACTTTTGAAATCTTTTCATAAATACCACCAACACATTATGGGTGACAAATATCCACCAGCAATGATTCATAAAAGAGAGATTTTGAAGGCCTAAGAAAAGAGCCTGAAAAGTCAAGGCCAAGGAAATTCTGCCCAAAAAGCAGACCAAATAATCTATGACAAAAATTGAGAAACTCTGGTTCTCTTGTTTTGGAGTCTCAACTCCAGAAGCAATAATTAACATTCTGTGGTTCTCCACAATGGTGTATTTTGGAATGAGAGGGTTAGATGACCATTGTGACATCTGTTGGGGGTGATGTTGAGAAGTGTAATGAGACCCTCAGCCAGGAATATTTAGATGCCAAGGAGAGTGAAAGTTATAGAAATCCTTCTGGAATGGAAACCAGACAATCTGGGAGTGTGTGCATACTCAAACCGAGAATACGATTCTTGGCGGATCTTCCGCTTCATTTTTTTCAGAAAATCTCGAATGACTTAAACCCAGAAACACAACAACACAGTAGGTCCCTGTTTAAAAAGGCAATAATCAATGCAATGCTAAATTCATATTCAGTAAAAATTTGACATGCTAACTGCATATAGGTAAAAGAATAAATAAGAGGCCCCAAGGGGCCTTAATTGCTCACCTAATAAAATTGTTTAAAGAAGGATTGAAGGTCACATTCAGCATCTACACGTTTAATATAGTTAATTTATTTTAGCTAGGGTCTATTGGGTGATTTTTTTGTATAAAAGCACATAAACACCTTCAAAACACAATTTCAAACAAAGTGAAAAAAAATCTCCCAGTGCATGCCCTCCCACTCCTGCCCCTTCCCAAACAGTGTGAAAGTTCATTTTTGTCATAAAATAACTCAAAATCCTCCATATCTTCTTCTAAAAGCAAAAAAAATATAATTTTGCACAATGGATCCCATGTCCTGAAGAGGCCCAGTAGTCTCCATTTGAGCAAATTTAATCTTGAACACTCACATTCACATCTAAGTAAAATTTACCACAATCAGCTCTGTCCAAATCTGTCTCGTGGATGTGAAAAAGAACATTTTTTAAAGAATAGACTTTATACTGCACTAAGTTAAAATTTGGGATACTACAGGGAGCCTAAATATGACCAGGGCACTTGATTTGAAGAAACTTGAATCTGAACCTCCTAAGGTTGCTGCATATCAAATATCAAAAGATTCTGCTTGGTGGATCTGAAGAAGATATTTACACTATTTGCACTAAGTTAAAATTGGAGCCTCCAAGTCAAGATTCTGACTGATGGATCTGAAGAAGAGGATTTTTTGAAGAATATTATTCATATTGCAGTAAGTTAAAATTGGAGCTTCCTTGGCAAGCCTACAAATGACCATAAGGACTTGATTTGAACCAACTTAAATCTGAACCATCTAAGGATGCTTCATATCAAAGGATTCTGATTGGTAGATCTGAAGAAGATTTTTAAAGAATGTTCCTAAAATTGTTAAAGTTAAAAGTTCAACTTGCCAAAGGGAGTCCAAATAATATGACCGCAGGGACTTGATTTGAACAAACTTGAATTTGACCCACCCTAAGAAGGCTACCAATCATCAAAAGATTCTGATTGGTGGATCTGAAGAAGATTATCTGAAAAATGTTTTTCCTCATATTGCAGTAAGTTAAAATTCAGGTCCTCATAGGGAGCCCAAATATAAACCCATGGACTTGGTTTGAATAAAGTTTAATCTCAACTTGGTACTGACCCCTGTAAGGATTCTTTATACCTTATATCAAAACATTCTGACCAGTGGTTCTGAAGAAGAAGAGTTTTAAAGATTATTCCTCATACTGGACTAAATTAAAATCTGGGTTCCAATAGGGAGCCCAAATATTAACTTAGAGACTTGGTTTGAACAAACTTGAATCTGGCCCTGGTAAAGATGATGAGGAATAAAATCCCAGGGACTTGGTTTAAATGAACTTAGAACTGACACCCCTAAGGATGCTGTATACCAAATATCAAAAGATTTGATCTGGTGAATCTGAAGGAGACTTTTAAAGATTATTCCTCATATTGTACATAGTTAAAATTTGGGACCCCATAGGGAGCCAAAATATTAACTGAGAGACTTGCTTTGAACAAACTTGAACCTGACCCCCGTAAGGATGTTGTATACCCAAGATCAATAGGTTCTGAGTGGTGGATCTGAAAAAGAAGATTTTTAAACATTATTTCCCATATTGCATTGACTTAAAATCCAGGCTCCAATACGGAGCCCAAATATTAACCCAGGGACTTGGTTTCAACAAAATTAGATCTAACCTTCCTAAGGATGCTGTATAACAAATATCAAAAGCTTCTGAGTCCTGACTGGTGGATCTGAAGAAGATTTTTTAAGACTATTCCCCATATTGCACTAAGTTAAAATTTGGGCCCCCATAGCAAGCCCAAATATTAACTGAGAGTTTTGATTTGAACAAACTTGAATCTGACCATTGTAACAATGATTTATACCAAATATTAAAAGATTCTGACTCATGTTTCTGAAGAAGATTTTTAAAGCTTATTCCCCATCTTGCCCTAAGTTAAGATTCAGGCTCCTGTACTGAGCCCAAATATAAACCAAGGGGCTTAATTTCAATAAACTTGTATATGAGCCCCAATATGAATCCATGGTCTTGATTAGAACAACTTGAATCTGACCTCTACAAAGGATGCTGATTATCAAATATCAAAAGATCAAAAGGATCTGAAAAAGAGGATTTTAAAGAATATACCTCATATTGCACTAAGTTAAAATATGATCCCAAATATGAACCCAGGGACTTGATTTGAACAAACTTGAATCTGCCCCTCCTAAGGATGCAGTATACCAAATATCATAAGAATCTCACTGGTGGTTCTGGAGAAGAGGAGTTTTAAAAAAAAAAAAAATTTGTTGTTGGGTGGGGGTGGGGGGGGTGGGGGGAAGGAGGGGGTACTAACAGAGTTATGTTCCTTGAGGGGCTCTCCATGGTCGTGGCAACTTTATTTGAACAAAGTGGAATTGACATTTGATGAAGAACATGCATATCAAATTTGGTCTGGTAGTTTTTGAGAAGTTGAAAATGTAAAGTTCATGTGTGGATGGAGGATGGCTAGATAGTGGTCATTAAAGAGCCCTTGCAGTTCGCTCAGGTGTGCTAAAAATATATAGGGATATGTTATGGTATGCAACTCTAATGGTTTGCTCAAAACATGAAATGAAAGTTAAAACAGTTTTGTTGTAGTGGTTGTGAGAAGTAAATCAGTATGGCAGTAATTAATTTTTTAACCACCTAACTGGTTTTTTTAGTCTCTATCGTGATTATGTGATAAACAGGATCTCAAATTCATCCCGAGTCTACATAAAATCAGCTCGAACCAATCTTAACTGGTTGAGGGCTACATTTTTTGGTGGTCTGAATTTGTTCATCAAAATTTGTTTTATTACAAATTATTGAAGAGTGCCCATAGGCACTCTTCAATAATTTGTGATAAAACAAATTTATATAAACAAAATATTATTTGTGTTTGACTGAATATGAAAAATGAGCAAGGAAAATGGTGACTTTTTCTGTGGTACCCTCATTTTTTTGAAAGACCGGATAGTGGCTTCTAGCACTCAACCAGTTAATAAACTAATTTCAAAATTACATACAGAATCACGACTTATTACAGAACCTTTATGTATATTGCCTACGAAGCAATCTACTCGTTAATACAGAAAATGCCAGAGCTAAAAATAGATTATTTATTTATCGGTGTTTAAGGTCTTATTTCTGCACAATTACTAATCATGACCACAAGATGAAGATAAAGTCAAGTGTTGTCAATCTTTTATACCCATGTTGCCCATTTTAGAGGACTTTCACCTCAGGGGTAAAAATTTATTAGACCATGACCTTCTAAAGAGTTCACAAGTAAAAAGCAATCTATGTCAGCAGGGTCATATTCAACACAGTCACAAAAAAATGCTTTACTTACAAACTCAGTACAGCAAACATACAGTTTTCAACTTCCTTATTGGTTGCAATAGTTTGATTGGACGTGTAACTATACTGCCTGTTTGATGAAATGAGACCAAACTATGAGTGAAATACTGCCAAAATTAGTGAAGCTGTTTTGAAGCACCCAAGCCAGAAAATAAGCAGACTGTCATCTGCAAAATGAGGTCCCAAGAGGGTGAATTTAGTGATGCTACCCTGCACAGCAGGGTAGCATCACTAAATGTACCTTCTGTGAACCTCAGTCTGCATCAGGGTCTCAAAACTAAACAGAAAGAGGTACCCAGAGGATAAATTGGCCCATTGTATGGGATAGCATCATCAAATTCACCCTCTGGGTACCTCATTCTGTAAATGTCAGATGGCTTATTTTCAGGCTTGGAAGCACCACATAATTTGAGCACAATTACCATAATTGGGTTGTGGCATTCAGTGGTGTTAATTTGGAGGAATTTAGAGGACTGACCTCAATGAGTGTGTTCCAATGAGGGTTCATCACATTGTTTTTAACTGGTTGAGTGTGAGAAGACACTATCAGGGCTTTCAGAATAATGAGGGTACCAGTGCAAAACCCAATATTCACCTTGTTCATCGTTGATATTCAGTCAAACGCAAATAATATTTCCAAATGGTCATCTGGCTTTATAGTGAAAAGCATGGACATACCTCCTTCAGTGATAGTAACCTGGGGTCGGTGCTATGGTAGTTTTAATGTGTAGCTCGATGTGAAGCAATTTTCAATGTATTATATACTTTTAATGTGTAGCTCAGTGTGAAGCGTTATTGTATATGTCATGTGTCAAGACGAGCTTTACTATACAATACTCGGACACTTTTAATGATTTATAAAGAGTCTCATTTCTCTGGACTTCTTTATATTTTGGCTTCCTTTATCAAATTAGCATAATGGGTTATGCTAGGCCTTAAATAGAGTTACACCTATATTTTCATTGTTTTCTGAAATAGGAGCAATGAATATCAAGTACTAGGCCCGCCTGCCTGTTTACTATTTTCAGCTAGTCTGGGCCATTGGTATAGTGGAAAATCTTATAAGCCATTCTCTGATTCAAAGACAAAGCATTATAAGCTGTTCGAATAGCTTACTGAATTCATCTAGATATGGAATGAACAGAAATATCATTTCCGTTAGGAAGAAGAGAAAGAAATAACCTCTTCCTACCTCTTCTAATAAAACTAGAACGCTGCTTATAAATCCTAAGCGCTCTTCCTGGACACAACAAAGATCTTTGACCATCTGAAGATGGTAATGCTTTAATAAGAATTGGGTTAGGCTGTTTGTCCGGGACCTGATTCTTAGCTAAGAATCCCACTTTCGTAGTGAGAGTAATAGAATTACCTACACTACGATAATGAGAGTCTTCAACAGATAAGCATGAAGCTCACTAACTCTTCTAGCTGATGCAAATGCTAAAAGGAAAGCCGTTTTATAAGTAAGAAATTTAAACTCAACAGTATTTAACAGCTCAAAAGGTGCTTCCTGAAGTTTCAGAAGAACCCAAGCTAAATTCCACTTAGGGACTAGTCTCAAGGTACGAGGTCTGTTCACCGAGAAATTCCTCATTAATTTACTTAAAAATATATCTGACCCAATGTTTAATTTCCCTTGATGTGTTTAGGTGTCAGAAAGCATAGACCTATAGCTCTTAATAGTGACTGGCTGTAGCTTAACTTCATCAAAAAGATAAATAAAAAAGTTAGCTAACTGATGTATAGTTGGGTTAAAAAAATCAATCAATTGTGATTCACACCACCCAACAAAAACATTCCACTTCGCTTCATAATTTAACGAAGAGGAAGTCCTCCTGCAGTTAGAAATTGCATCCACGGCTCATCTGGAAAACTGTTTTCCGTGCAGGAAGGACCGCACAACGGAAAAACGTGAAGGTTGAGGCTTTCCGGATTGTGATGAAGCCAACGGAGTTTCCCCTGTGTTAGAAGATCCCTGAGAGGCAGTAACTTCCGCAGAACGTCCCAAAGAAGCTCCCGGAGAAGATTTATCCATGGTCTGTGAGCCGACAGCCATGCTACCAGTAGAATCTTGCAAGAAGACTGTTTTATCTTTAGCAAGATCTGTTGAATGAGGGGAGCTGGAGGGTAAGCATACCCGATTATCCCGTTCCATGAAATTGACAGAGCGTCCACTGCATAAGCCTGAGGGTCCAGGCATGGAGACACAAAAATCTGTAACTGATTGTTCAGACTCATGGCAAAAAGATCGATCATTGGACGTTCCCACTGGAAGCACATCTGATTGAAGACAAATTTTTTCAACATTCATTCTGAAGGCAGCAGGCGACCCTTTCTCAATAGAGAGTCTGCTATTACATTGAGACGGCCTGGAATATGACGAATCGATATCAGAATCTGATTCTCCTGAGAGAAAAGAAGAATCTTTTCGGTGAGATTCAACAGCTGGATGGAATGAGTGCCTCCCTGATTCCAAATATAGGCTACTACTGTTGAATTGTCCGATAGAATTTGAACATGTGAGTTTATTACTCCACTGAGCCAATGACTTAGAGCTAACCAAATTGCCCTCATTTCTTTGTAGTTTATATGGGACACAAGAAACTGACTCTCCCATAAACCACACTTGATCGCCCGGAATCAGAGAAGCACCCCAACCCTCTTGACTGGCGTCCGTCATGATTATGAACGACGGATCCTCAATCTGAAGCGGTATTCCTTGGGATAACCACTGGATATCCGCCCAAATCTGAAGATGATGCTTTACAGACTGTGTTAAAGCAATTGCACTGTCCAAAAACTGACGCTTTACGCTCCAATTTTGAATTAGATAAATTTGAAGTGGATGAGTGCAAAAACGACCTAGCGGAATTAATTCCGCAGTGGCGCCACAAAGTCCTAACAGCCGCATAAACTCTCTTGCAGTAATGACTTGCACGTTTATGCAGTATTTTGCGTAAAGAGAAACTAATTTTGCTCTTGCTACCGGCAAACAGACCCGATTGTTGAGAGTATCGAAACTCATCCCCAGGTGAACAAACGACGTTGTCGGCATTAAATCTGAACGTCGCTTTGAAGAACTTGAAAATTTCCATATCTTTGAAGAATGTCATCCAGATATGCCGATGTCATCGAAGCCGAGTGCGCCCTGAAGTGGCTCATCACTGCATTCATCACCTGAGTGAATGACCACGGAGCAAGGTTCAAGCCAAAACACCTTGCTCTGAACTGGTATACTTTTCCGTGAACCACGAAACGGAGGTATTTCCAAAACGCCGGATGAATCAAGATGAGAAAATATGCATCCTTTAAGTCTATGCTTGCGGCTTAATCGTTCACTCGGATGCTGTTTCTCACCGACCGAATTGTCTCCAAATAAAATTTTATCCAACTGAGATCGGTGACCAGCTGGAATGAGCCGTCTGGCTTCGGTACAAGAAAAAGATGACTGTAGAATCCCTTTGAATTGGGATTCTCTATAACCTCTACTGCCTCCTTTTGTAGAAGAGAGTCTACCGCTGAAATCAAAGCCTCTCTCTTTGTTACATTTTGTGGAAGGCTCACAAAATGCGGAATCTGCGTTAATGGAGGTTTTCTCCAAAACGAAAGATGTAGACCATTTTTTACAATGTCTCGAACCCAAAGATCCTGTGTTATTTTGTTCCAGTTGCTTGCGAATTTTGAAAGCCTTCCACCAACTGGAGAACAGTAGAGGTCGAACTCTTCATTTGTAGGACTTATGAGGCTTATACGAGGAGAAACCTCGTGAAGCTCTCACACCCCTCTGTTACAGCGGTGTGGGGTTACGCGTTTCGTTATTAACTGACTGCGTCATCCCCTTTTTAAAGTCGCTCCCTTGCTTTTGAGCCACCATGACCACAATTAGCTCTAGAAGCAGCACGGGCTGAGCCTCTCTTGGAGAAAAATTTACCTCTCTGAGGAGTGCCACTTGTGGAAGGCTGAGGTTGCGAAGCTGAGCGCAACAAAAGCTGACTTGTGGCTTTCTTAGAAACATCTTCAAATACAGCCTTTAACTGGTCATTAAATAATGAAGAACCCGAAACTGGAGCGGCCCTTAGAGAGCTCTTAACATGGTCATTGATAAATGACGTAGATTTAAGGACAGCATCGAGTCTGACCAACTATAAATTCGCTACTGCAAGAGCAGAGTGGTATGTTGTATACATGATGGCATGAGAGAGCACTCTCAAAGGAGATAACAACTCCTGTAGGCTCTCAGATTCCAAATGTGATCTGCGTATGACATAGCATCCAAAATACTTCTGCTAGATTCAATGCAAGTATCTACAACAAACGAACTGACGCTACTCGATGACTGAAGAGACATACCTAAGTCCCTTGCACCATCATCCAATCACAGAGGACGACTTGGAATCTTATTCTCGCCTACCGTATTTAAGAAGGTATTGCCTGTGAACGGTAGGTCAAGCTTCCTTTCCGAAAGGAAAGAACTTTTTCTAGCCTGAGCCAGGACTGCAATAGCCTCGTCAACGCAATCAAACGCATCTAATGCTTGAACTGACTGTGACGGATACAGAAGGATACTTTCCTTCGATTTAATTACCTCCCTGTCCAAAGAAGACAGAGTCCTGGCTCTAGAAGGTGCAGAACTCTGACCAGATGGTATTAATTCAGGCAAAAAATCCTGTAGGAACTGCATAGTTTCCATATGTTGCTCAGCCAAAGATGTTTGTATCTGAAGACGACGGCAGAACAGAACTTGATGTTATACCATGACCAATACCATGTTCTTGTTCCTCTGAAATGGAAACAGAATTCTGATTAGTTACCTTAGGTGAAAGCACCGAAATCGATGCTTCGCCGACACATACATAAGTTGAAAGGGAATTCTATCGCTTGGAATCCCAAGAAGAGCAAGTTGCACAGGTAACATCTTTTGAGCAACGAGTGCAAGCCAAACATGATGAATGAGAATCAAGAGAGGACTTCTTCCTCTTACATTTCAAACATGAGGACTTCATAATAAACACATGCCCGAGGCAAAAATTTAAACTGAATAGGAGCCGGTAACCCAAGTCTAACACAGGCACAACAACGGCCCAGGTCAGACAACCGGTATCCAAAGAATACCCTTATCAACAGAGAAACTTCCACAGAAGATTCCCCATAGAGAAGGGTAATGGCAAAACAGACACGCCCGACTATGTCAAGAATAACTGGTACGTGACAAAGGGGGTACAAATAATCCACATTCTGTAAATTATCTAAGATTTTGAAGAAGAAGAATTTTTAATTTAATACCAAATTCGCAAACAGCAAATTGTTCTTAAAAATCTAATGAAGGGATTCAAGAGGAAAAGGGTGAACATTGAACAAACACGTAATGAGTAACAAAGAATGAACGAATCAGGTGCATATCCTGAAAACGGGAAGAACAAGAAATATTATTTAATTTCAATAAAGTTATAGCCCTGAACGTTCAAATACTCAATGGCTAGTTTCTGCTGCAAATATTCCACCATTCCACTCCATAATCGTGTCTGGCTTCATTATACTTTAGGATTTTATAGCACAGAAGTCAGGATACGTGTTGATCTGACATGGGCCAAACAACAGAATGACAAGATGGCGGTAGCCTATTGTTGTCCTTGACAACAAGTTGTGCATTGCGCAAAAAGTATGGAGGACCATACTCTTTTTTGGAGTTTTTTGGCAAATTTTGGGGGTTTGGGGATTCAAAATTTGTGTTTGGCCCTGGTAATAAATTGGGTTGCACCAGCTAGTCTGGGCCATTGGTAAGTATTAAAAATATTAAAATTGGTATAAATTTTTCATTTTGTTTATATAAATTTGTTCTATTACAAATTATTGGCAAGTGCTCTTGTACCCTCATTTTTTGAAAGCCCTGATAATGGCTTCCAGACTTCAGATCGAAGGGTCATTGGTTCAATACTGACTTACATCACCTGCCTCATGTCAGATTGCCCAAGTGAGATCAGATTGGTGCTGTGGCGAACAGGGTGTGGAAGGGACGCATATCTTCAACCAATGCTAACTCTGTCTGGGATGGGTCAGTAAGTGGCAGATTCTGAGACTTACTGTTCATTTCTCAATGGTTCTCTCTAGGTACATTTGCTTCCTCCACTCATCAAACAGTCTGACATGATGTGACTCTGGCTGTTGAAAGAACTATTAACCTCCCAAGTAACAAATAAAGAAATTGGACTTAACCCTTGAGGAGCAGAACAATTGTTCTGAATTCATCCCTGACCACAGCCTGTACCTGTCTTGTGGCTTAACAGTGATTTCTAGTCAAGTCTTGGCTGCCTTAAAAGGCAGCCAAGACTTGACTAGAAACCATTCCCTATGTAATTTGTTTATTGTCAGCAGGACCTACTCATGATAGTATGTTAAGGGCACCTGTTCTGAGGTCATAAAATTCGGAAATAGGCTCCTAAGGGTTAACATGATAGAATGTAGAAATGACCTTGAAAAAACTTTCACGTATGCTGAGAGTCAATATTATCTTACTGTGCTCTGAATATTCTATTGAATCCTGGATCACCTTGGACATCAGGGAAAGGCACCTTAAACTTCTGTCTAGATAGACCAACTCTTCTTGCAAAATGACCTGAAACAGAATTTGAAGAAAATGTTCTGAAAGAGTAAATAATTAACAAACACTGTAATATTTACACAGAGTGTTTACACTAACTGTGAAAAAATATGATTCTCTATATATCTGTTATAGGGGCCAAATTCATTTTGGTTCTAAGATGTCCTGTAACATCTCATCACATTAAGTCCACATCGCATCACTTCACATCACAGATGAATTAACAAAGTAACAAAGATCAATGGAAGATCAAAATGAAAACTTAAACAAATGCCATAACATTTTTATGCATTTAATACAAAGCATGTCCCATTTAACATGGGAATGGTGACCACTTTGGTTGTACCAAGTTGAAATGATATATTAAAATCCTAAGCCTTTTTTCCTCCCTCTTTTTCAGTTTTTTCCCCTTCACTCACAATCATAAAATTTGGCACACATGTCATCTGATACCTGACCTTTGATTCATTGAGCCACTTTTTTTATTTTTGACCTGTGTCCAAAACAACATCAAATTTATGTGTTTTTTATAATTTTTTTTTTAATTTGCGAGCATTCAAAAGATCTCTACTTTTGGAATTTTGGAATGTCATTTCCAGTAAAAACCATATCCATAATGTGTGCCGTTCTTGGAAATTCTCAATGATTATCGCTAAACTAGCCAGTGATGTCCAACTTTTCATTAAATTTTAATATTTTGTAGGGCTTGAAAAATAAAAGACAAGAGTTTGTTGCTTTATTGTTATTTTTTATGTTTTTTATGTGCTTTGAAATTAGGAACATTTTGGTATTCTTTCATTAAAAATGCCAATTTTTTAACACAAACAGCTTTGTATTAATAAAACACAGGCTATGAAATTTCACACACTAATACTTTTTTGATGACTATTGGAAGTGGATGTCTTTTTATTTCAAATTTCAACCTTCATCCAACACAACATAAAACTTAAGTCTTTTTCTGAACTTTTAATATCAACAGATTTACTGGGCACATCTTAAAAGTATAGAAATCTATTCTCCAGTAAAAACAAATCTAAATGAACGTGACACTGACACTGCAGCTCAACTTGTCCAAGAAGGGACTGAACTAAATAGAAAGCTCCAGTAAGTCACTCAATCAAGTTTCTACAACAAAAAAAACCCTATCACACCAAAGCTAAATATGAAACCTGAAAAAGATTGGGTGAGGGATGCAACCTGTAGGGCATACTTATGGAACTGTTAACAATTTATATGCCAAATCCAAGATGGCTGATGGCGGCCATATTTTTCAACAAAATTCAGAAAAATTTAATAGCTCCCATGTAGACATCTCACCAAAGCCACATATGAAATTTGAAAAAAATTGGGTGAGAGATGTGGCCTGTAGGGTGTGCTAATGGAATTGTTCACAATTTATATGTCAAATCCAAAATGGCTGCTGGTGACCATGTTTTTCAGCAAAATTCAGAACAATTTGAAAGCTTCCATCTAGATATGACACCAAAACTACATATGAAATTTGAAAAAAATCAGGTGAGAAATGTGGCCTGTAGGGTAATGGACTTGTTGACAATTTACATGACAAATCCAAGATGGCTGCTGGCAGACATTTTTTTCAATGAAATTTAGACAAATTTTATAGCCCCCATCTAGACATCACACCAAAGCTACATAAAAAATTTGAAAAAGATTGGGTGAGAGATGCGGCCTGTAGGGTATGCCAATGGAATTGTTGACAATATATGTGGCAATCTATGTGTTTTTCAACGAAATTCAGAAAAATTCAACAGCCCCCATCTAAGCAGTGTCCTAAAGGTACATACGAAATTTGGAACTAATCGGGTGAAAGATGCAGCCTATAGGGTGGTCCACTGGAACTGTTGACAATTTATGTGTCAAATCCAAGATGACTGCTGACAGCCATGTTTTTCAATGAAATTCAGAAAAATTCAGCAGCTCCCATCTAGACATTGTCCTAAAGCCACATATGAAATTTGGAACTAATCGGGTGAGAGATGCAGCCTGTAGGCTGTGCCAATGGAAGTGTTGACAATTTATGTGTCAAATCTAAGATGGCCACTGCCAGCCACGTTTTTTAACAGAATTCAGAAAAATTCAATAGCCCCATCTAGGCACTGTCCTGAAGGCACATATGAAATTTGGAACTAATTGAGTGAAAGATGCAGCCTGTAGGGTGTGCCAATGGAATTATTGACAATTTATGTGCCAAATCTAAGATGGTCACTGACTGACATCCATGTTTATCAACAGCATTCAAAACAATTCAATAGCTTCCATCTAGGCATTGTCCTAAAGGCACATATGAATTTGGAACGAATCGGGTGAGAGATGTGGCCTGTAGGGTATGCCAATGGAATTATTGACAATTTATGTGCCAAAGCCAAGATGGCTGCTGATGGCCATGTTTTTCAACAAAATTACAAATGAAAGTGTCAATGGCACTGTAGCTTAACTTGTCTGTGTGTTGTGTTTGATGAAAAGGATAATGTTCAATGTTTATGAAAGGATTATCAAATAAGACAAGAATTGTGATAATCGGGAATATGTTAATTTCTGTTCCCTGTATGCTATGTTTTCAATAAAAATAATATGAGGTGTAGACTGTACTAAAGAATTGAGGGGTGGGTTAATGTGGCCCTCACAGTTAATGCATGTGGCCCTCACAGTTAATGTATGTCAACGAAAGTTACCAAGTTAGGGTGAAATTATTCCAAAATGAGTCATTCTATCAAGTTACAATGAAATCCCTTCATAAATACAGCCTGTAGACTGTGTTAAAGGTTTTCGGGCTTCGGGCCTGTGTAGCCACCATGGTTGATCGATCGCAACCAAAAGGGGATGTCCTCATCTAGACTTTATTCTGAGTCATCCTACCAAGTTACAATGAAATCTGTTCATAAATACGACCTGTAGTCTGTGCTAAAGTTTTTTGGGTTTTGGGCTCGTGCTGCCATCGTGGTTGAATGATCATGACCAAAAGGTGACGTTCTCATCTGGGCATTATCTGGAGTCATCCTACCAAGTTACAATGAAATCCATACATAAATATGACCTATAGACTGTGCTAAAGGTTTTCGGGTTTTGGGCTTGGGCAGCTGTCATGGCTGAATGACTGTGACCAAAAGGGGATGTTCTCATCTAGACATTATCTGGAGTCATCCTATCAAGTTACAATGAAATCCCTTCATAAATATGACCTGTACACTGTGCTAAAGGTTTTCAGGCTTCAGGCCCCTGCAGCCGTCAAAGTTGACTAATCGTGACCAAAAGGGGACGTTCTCATCTAGACATTATATAAAGTCAACCTACCAAGTTACAATGAAATCCTTCAATAAATACGACCTGTAGACTGTGCTAAAGGTTTTTGGGTTTTGGGCTCGGGCAGTCGTCACGGTTGACAGATCACGACCAGATGGGGAAGTTCTCATCCAGACATCATACAGAGTCCTCCTACCAAGTTACAATGAAATCCCTCCATATTAAATTTATCCTGCAGACTGTGCTAAAAGTTTTTGGGTTTCGGGCTTGGCAGCCGTCACGGTTGACAGATCATGACCAAAAGGGGACGTTCTCATCTAGATATTATACACAGGCATCCTACCAAGTTACAATGACACATCCTTTCATAAATACAATCTGTAGACCGTGCTAAAGGTTTTTGGGTTTTGGGCTCGGGCAGCCATCACGGCTGACCGATCGCGACCAAAAGGGGACATTCTCATCTAGACATGACCCCAAACCTGAATAGGAAATTTTCGTGATGATCGGACAAGAACTATGGGGTGTAGCCTGTGCTAAAGGAAAATGTGCACAGACTAACAAACTTCCGCACACGTGATGGCAATAGCTTAGCTTGACTTTGTCAAGTTAACCTAAAAATTGGATAGCTCCCATCTAGACATCACACCAAAGCTACATATGAAATTTGAAACTGATCAAGTAAGAGATATGGCCTGTAGCGTATGCCAATGAAATTGTTGACAATTTATATGCCAAATCTAAGATGGCCACTGGCGGCCATGTTTTTAAAAAAAATTTAAAAAAAATTGACAGCTCCCATTTAGACATTGCCGCAAAGCCACGTATGAAATTTAGAACTGATTGGGTGACAGCTGCAGTCTGTAGGGTGTGCTAAAGGAATTGTGGATGGACGTACGGACAGTTGACAGATCACAACCCATCCCAATAGATCATACGTTGTCAAGTTTAGCTAAAAAATGTATTGCCATCCTGGGAAATTTTCAACCATTAAAGTACTCTAGGGTGACATAAAGGGGGGGGGGGGGGGGGGGGGGGAGGGGGTCAAAATAAAAAAAATTCTAGTTTGTCTGATTTTTAAGAAAATTATAAATAAAAAATCTGAAACCTTTATGAACATCTGGAGACCCTACCTGAATATATAAACACACTTTCAACATTTCAAATTAAAACCCCTAGGAGCCTTTTGCCAGAAATCGATTCTCTAATGACAAAAGTGGCGCTGTGGGTGCCACTTGGGGTGGGATCAAAAATCCAAAACCTTTAAGCACATCTAAAGACCCTGCCTGAACATATGAACACACTTTCAACATTTCAAATTAAAACCCCTACAAGCCTTTTGCCTGGAAACTGATTCTCTAATGACAAAAGTGGTGCTACGGCTGAATAAAAAAATCTGAAACCTTTATGCACATCTAGACACGCTACCTGAACATATGAACACACTTTCAACATTTAAAATTAAAACCCCTAAGAGCCTTTTGCCGGAAACCGATTCTCTAATGACATAAGTGGCGCTATGACTGCCACATGGGGCGGAATAAAAAATCCAAAACCTTTAAGCACATCTAAAGACCCTACCTGAACATATGAACACACTTTTAACATTTCAAATTAAAATCCCTACAAGCCTTTCGCCGGAAACTGATTCTCTAATGACAAAAGTGGTGCTATGGGTGCCACATGGGGCCGAATAAAAAATCTGAAACCTTTATGCCCATCTAGAGACACCACCTGAACGTATGAACACACTTTTAACATTTCAAATTAAAATCCCTAGCAGCCTTTTGCCGGAAACTGATTCTCTAATGACAAAAGTGGTGCTATGGGTGCCACATGGGCCGAATAAAAAATCTGAAACCTTTATGCACATCTGGAGACCTTATCTCCACATATAAATACACTTTCAACATTTTAAATTAAAACTCCTAGGAACCTTTTGCCGGAAACTGATTCTCTAATGATAAAAGTGGCAATACGGGTGCCACATGGAGGCCGAATCAAACATCCAAAACTTTTATGCACATCTACCTGAACATATGAACACACTTTCAACGTTTCGAATTAAAACCCCTGGAAGCCTTTTGCCGGAAACTGATTCTCTAATGACAAAAGTGGTGCTACATGCATCACATGGGGGGCCAAATAAAAAATCTGAAACCTTTTTGCATATCTATAGACACTACCTGAACATATAAACACTACGGGTGCCAAAACCTTTATGCACATCTAGAGATCCCACTTGAACATATGAACGCACTTTAAAGAACCCTAATTACATATCCTTGGAGCCTTTCATCGGAAAGTAATATTTTAGCTCAGTCTTTAAGTGGTGCCACTGGTGCCACCTGGTGACAAAAATTCAAACTAACCCTATTTTTGTCATCATTTTAAGAAGTCTGGTAAGTTTCTAAATTATAACTAAAAAACATGGATGTACAGCCTTAAGGACATACAGCTACAGATTCGCTAATGACAAAAGTGGTGCTACGGGTGCCACATGGGGCCAAATAAAAAATCTGAAACCTTTATGCACATCTAGAGACCCTATCTCAAAACACACTTTCAACATTTCAAATTAAAACCCCTAGGAGCCTTTCGCCGGAAACTGATTCTCCAATGACAAAAGTGGTGCTACAGGTGTCATATGGGGCCGAATGAAAAACCTGAAACCTTTTTGCACATCTAGAGACCCTACCTGAACATATAAACACTACAGGTGCCTCATGAGGCCAAATCAAAAATCCAAAACCTTTATGCACATCTAGAGATCCTACTTGAACATATGAACTCACT
Organism: Pictodentalium vernedei; assembly: GCA_031216915.1. NCBI lineage: Eukaryota > Metazoa > Mollusca > Scaphopoda > Dentaliida > Dentaliidae > Pictodentalium > Pictodentalium vernedei. Next base: position 349,856,832 of record CM062297.1, on the reverse strand, counting down.
TTAAAGAACCACAATGGAGCCTTTCGCTGGAAAGCAGTATTTTAGCTCAGTCTTTATGTGGCCCACCTGGTGACAAAAATTCAAACTAACCTTATTTTTGTCATCATTTTAAAAAGTCTGGTAAGTTTCTAAATTATAACTAAAAAACATGGATGTACAGCCTTACGTACATACAGCTGTAAGGATGGAGATCATCACTATATCCGCACATTTTTAGTCTGACTGTTTACAGTAAGGGCTATAGTCATGACTTTTGTCCATCTGTCCGTCTGTTAACATTTAAAGTTTTGGTTAAAGTTTGAGGTTAAAGTTTTTTACTGAAGGTTCAAGTGGTTTTTTTTTTTTTTACTGTTTAGTCATGGCTTTCTTCTGTCTGTCTGTTAACATTTGGAGTTTTGGTTAAAGTTTGTGGTTAAAGTTTTTTAGTCAACCTTAAAGTTTTTTGTTTTTCTTTTTTTTTCAATTGATATTACTATTGATTGTATCATTCTCATTGTTTCTATTTTTTTGGTTTCATATTATTTGGAGAAATATTTAACCCTTTTTTGTATGGCAATTTAACTTACAACTTTCAGGTTAAAGTTTTTGGTTGAAGTTTTTTTTTTTGTGGTGGAGGGGGGGGGGGGGGGGGGGGGGGGGGTGTTGTTTTAAAATTACACCTTCAATTCTTCAAACAGTTTAGTGGAATGTCACTGTTTCTTATTTGGGACAATGTCTACTATCTAGTGAACATTAGTGATTTTCATTAATATTGGCATGTTTTTAATCCCTTTTAAACGTGTTTTCAGACTTACTTTCTTTGTATTTGAAATTAGACTTTGCCACATACTTTCTTACTCTAATTCTTGCATGGTCAATACAACTTAATGATTCCATTTACATCAATGATTTCTTTTATCGGTTTTAGGAAATATTTAAACCTTTTTTGCCTATCAATTTTACTTAGTATTCCCAGCTTAAAGTTTCGGATTAAAGTTATGCTTGTCAAGGTTCTACCTTTCATTCTCCAAACACTCTGTTACAACGTCACTTCTTTTTTTCATTTCGGGCAAGGTCTACTGAAGCTGTACACAGTGGTTTCAAATAATATTGGCATTAATTTAACCCTTTTCACAAGCTTTTCGAACTTAGTTTCTGTAAATTTCAAATTAGGCTTCTTACCACATACTTTATTACTTTTTATCCCCTTGCTCCGTCTGTCTATCTGTCAGTCCATCCGTCAGTCCATCCATCCATCAGTCCATCCGTGTGTCCAAACTTTCTTTATGCCATAACTTAAACGAAAGTTAACAGATTTCAATTCTTTTCAGTACATGTCTCTAGGTCAAGTTTGATCACCACAATTATCCACTGAAAATTGTTGAAGTTATTTGCCTGCCCCAATTGGGCACTTTTTCTTTTTTTCTTCTTTCATCAAAAATGCTTTTTTACAAAGTTTTGGTTGATGTTTGTGGTTAAAACCCAGACAAACACCCCCCCCCCCCCCCCCCTCGGCCAGTTAGGCATTTTTTTTTTTCTCTTTGCTCAAAATGCATTCTGAAGGATTTAGACTGACCACATGCAGAAAAAAAAATTGACTCCCCTAACACCCCCACTCCCCCCCCCCACCCCACTCCCCCACCACCTCCTCACCCTGAGACATTTAAGCAATATTTTATCTTTGGTACAAAATGCATTTTCAGTCAGACTGTTTACAGCCAGGGCTATAGTCATGACTTTCGTCTGTCCATCCATCCGTCGGCCCATCTGTCGGTCCATCAATCTGCCTGTAAACATTTGGTTTCCGACCAATAACTCCAGTTTGGATTATTTGATTTTAATCAAAGTTAATATGTGTATTTTCCAGCTAGTAATACAGGCCAGGTTTGAATATAGGTTCCACAACTCCCCAGCCAGCCCCCCCCCCCCCCCCCCCCGCCCCCCCCCCCCACCTCCCCATCAAGCTCATCAAGCTTGTTCCATTAATAGGTCATGAGGTATGTTTTGGAGTAGGAAAATGAAAAAATAAAATTTGAATAGCAAATTTTGTACATCATGAGTGCAGGCAGATATGGCAGATTCATTAGGTAAATGGTTAACAAAAAATGGCCTCCGACTATTTTTTGTGTCTAAGCATTGCCATTGCTGGGACAGGTCGGGCTGCATGCGTGACATCACTCTAGTTTAAATTGCGGGAAATAGGAAATATTTAACCCTTTTTTGCCAGTCAATTTTACTTTGTATTCCCAGCTTAAAGTTTCGGATTAAAGTTATGCTTGTCAAGGTTCTACCTTTCATTCTCCAAACACTTTGTTACAACGTCATTTCTTTTTTTCATTTCATGATATGGCAGATTCGTTAGGTAAATGGTTAACAAAAAAATGGCTCCGACTATTTTTGTGTGTCTAAGCATTGCCATTGCTGGGACAGTCGGGCTGCATGCGTGACATCACTCTAGTTTAAATTGCGGGGGATAATGAAATTTCCAATTAAGTGGGTTTCACTGCACTACATTAGAGATGGGTGGATTGGAATTTTGAGTTTGGGTATCAGTTTCGGTAATTTTAGGGGAGGGGGGGGAGTATTCATCAGTATCGGTTCTGTATTTGGTATCTGACTTGACGAGAGATTTGCTGATAGTACCAAAGAAAAAGTCACATCAGGAAACACAGAATAAGTTGTTGTAGTATTATTCTACCACAACACTATAAATGACACTACCAATGAGCTCAATAGTGGCATTCTTTTATGACCACAAATCATATCTGCAGTAATTTTGTGACTTGTTCTAAATACACCTTAATGATCAAAGATCTATTTCAGGCTTTTGTGATCTCAGAGCATATGCCCTGACCATGCCATCTGGTGGGAATTCAGGACAGTTGCCCAGTCCATTCAAGGATAACAAAACTGAAAAGAAAATCGGCCACTGCTTTCATGAAAATGAACCTTTCAACTGTTATCAAGCTTCAACAGGGACTTATAAATAGCAGATGCAGGAAAATTTGAAAATTCAGATGGTTTTGGTATTCAACAATTAGTTTGGTTCGGTGTTTCGGTATCCCCATGATATTTGTAGCAGTTCAGTTTTTCTTTATTTTGCTCATCTCTGCACTACATACAAACATACATTTACATTAACATATTCTCTATTAAACAGTAAAAATCGAAACCTACCAAGTTGAAAACTTGCCAGCAAAGACACCATTCCTAGGAACATGATATCTTCAGTGTTTACAGCTGCCATTGTAAATGTCTGATCTGAAGAAAAAAATGACAACATCACTGTTTATACTGTGACTGCATTTACGCATTATTAACTCTCCTCACTTATAAGGCAAATATCCTTATTCATCAGCTGCCCTCATAGGCAAAGACCAATGGGGTGGAGAGAGAGAAGGAGATCCCCCTCGAAAATATTATAGAGGGCTATAGAGGGAACATTATGTAAGTGGTTCCCAAATCAGTCGGATCCAAGGTTTTGTGCACTGCATACATGTGGGAATGATGTGGAGTCATTTGTCTCCTTGTGACCCATTTTTTGATGTCAATCTTGAATGTCAGTTTTGAAAACCATGTCAGAAGCCACACAAGCCACAGAGATTCAGCCTGTCACTAACCGGGTAACCCATCTTATATAAAAAAAACAATACAAATTGTACTCCCAGTGGATAACAGGCTGGATCTAATGTGTGGCTTCCCTCATCTTTCCAGTTAGCATTCAAAATTAGCATCCCAAAAGGGTTGTATTATAAGGGGTCATAAGACCTCATATCCACCCTGTATATCAGCAGTGTAAAAAACCTTGGATTTGACTTCTCGAACTAGGTCAACCCAAGGTTTTTTGCATGTCGAAGGTGCACAGGGATTGTGGGGGAGTAAACCAACCCTTTACAACCCCTTTAGTAGTACAATGACACTCTTCCACGACCAGCAGCTGCCAAGGAGGAGAAGCAAAGAAGTCAGGAAAACCACCCGGACCCTGCACATAGCCCAACTGGGTAATCTATTGTTGGTAATTCTTCATCCATTTTCTGTTCTTCAGGCATGTAAAATCTGCCATTTGTCATATAGCTCATTGAGAAGGTATACTTCCCTCATGGACAAGTTTAGTCTGTCTCCGAAAGTTAAAGATGGTGATGATTCTATTGAGTAATCTTTTGTTGTTCTTCTGGCAAGTATAGTCTGCTACCTGTGGTTGTTGTCATGTGCCTCGTCAAACCTTCATAGACATGTATTGTCTTTATCTGGCTCGACATCCAGCATACAGGAGGGTCATATGCACCAAAGGTTTCAAACAGGTTACAAAAATAGGATTTGAGAAAACTCCAGAAGAATTTTGAAGGCCTCGGGTCCTCCACAAATCCTTCCAGGAGGCTGAGATGCCGTGTTTGAAAAAAAAAAAGACTGGAATTGATCTGTATGCTTGTGGATTAAGTGTGCGTCTGTTTGTTGGTGTAGTTTTTTTAATAATTTGTTGAAATGGTTGGGGCAGGGTCAAGCATTGAGCGACACCCAACAACAGCGATGCTGACATCTGTTCTAGGGGACCATGATAAACAGATTTTATGCAGCACGCTGATATTCACCTCTCCGTATCCACTGTGGGTGATAGCATAAGTGTGTCTGTGGCTGTTCTGTGGTTGCATTGGGGGTGGGGTCCAAAATATTGCCCCTACCATCACGAACCCAATTACTGCCCCAGAAAGTTTCTTTGAACAAACTTGAATCTCAAGCATATAAGAAAGCTGCATGCAAAATTTCAAAACATTGTGACTGGTGGTTTATGAAAAGATTTTTGAAGAATTTCAGGTTTTTCGGATAGCGCCCCAGCCCATTAAGCTTAGCTACTTCTATTGAACAAATTTGCAAGTTTATCCTCCGAAGATAATTCATACCAAGTTTGGTTGGGTTTGGTCCAGTGGTTCGGAAGAAGAAGACTGATATGCAAAGTTAACAGACAACAGATGACAGAGGCCAAGTGATGGCAATAACTCACCTTGACATTCAGTGAGGTGAGCACTGTGCAAACAAGAGATGAAATATCACCCGAAACAGTTACTGTCACAAAACTATTCAAATATTTTGCAGCCACAAGAGAAAAGTGATGTGATGTATTGCTATGTGTAACTTCATACTAATTTAAAATCATAATTATTTTTTTTTAGACTGAAAATTCATTCGAATGGATTTTTTTAACCCTTTACTTTTACAAATAGAAGACTACAAATGCAAAAAAATGTTTAAATAATAATTTTCAATTTTGGCCTAAAAAACATAGCTTAGGATCATTGGAGAGACAAGACTGTTCCAATGTGGGTCAACACTATGTTTTGGAGGCAAAAATAACAATATTTGGATTTTGATTTTTGTGAATAGTGCTGGCCATATATGGTCAACTACCTCATCTTATCCCTATTTCTTGGCAGATTGTTTATCAAAATTATTTATGTTCATGCTTATTCCTGCTGAACATATCCTTCCATTATTTGTAAGGCTCAGATTGTCAGATGACAACAGACTTGGCGAACTTTTCAATAGGCATAATGTTACACAAGAATTGTCAATAATACTTGGCCTGTTGAGTCACACTTTGATAGATTCAAACCAGAATTTGGAATATTTCAAACTATTTTAAATTTCAATTTAGCTTAACCAATTGTCTTCTTTGCCTCATTGAATAGTTAATAAAGGGTTGACTTTTTCTGCTGATCTGGTGAAGCGATACTGAGAAACACAGATATTTTCTTTGCCAATAAATTAGAACTGGAAGCCATATTGTTCATTTATTTATTTGGGTTTTAATGAGACTTTTGACAGCCAGGGTTACCTCTTGTCGGCCAGTTTTATGGGTGGAGGAAGCCAGAGTACCAAGAGAGAACCACCAAGTGGCAGCGAGCAACTGTCAGACTCCACAATATACCAACTCCACACAAGCAGGGCTAGCATTGGTTGAAGACAAGTGCAGCCATCAATGTGCAATATCCATTAGTGCACAGCGCCAACGTGCCCCCATGTGAGCAATCGGGATTAATGCCTTGCCCAAGGCCACAATGCAGTTAATCCTGGTGGGGGTCGAATTGGTTTGAAGTTCAATGCTGTAACCACTGAACCACTGTGGTCCCTTCATACCTGTTCACAAATAGAGTGATCTGAAGACTTGTTTATGTTCGCTGAATTAACTCAAAGCAGAAAACTTGAAACAGATGCAACAATTCTGACACAAAATAATACCTTTTCATGGTATGCTACTACAGAAATTATAGCAAACAGTGGTTTCCAAAATTTGATGTTTTTCCTACGTTATTTTTGCACCTGGTAACATTCCAGTTGAGATGTGTTGCAACAGAATGAAATGGAAAGCATTTTTCTCCCATTTTAGAAATAGCAGTGAATGCCAGTGATCATGTGCTCCAGGAGTGAAGTTAAGAATTGCTGTGAGTAACTTAAGTATTGCTGTGAGTAACATTATCCAAATGTACATGTACATGTACAAGACTTACCCAATCTAACCCAGGCCACGTCAAGTGTTTATTCCATTATTTATTTATTTGGGTTTAATGACACTTTTGACAGCCAGGGGACCTTGTGTTGTGTATAGGTGGAAGAAGCTGGAGTACCAAGAGAGAACCATTGAGCAACTGTGAGCAACTGTCCGACTCCACAGTCTACTAATTCCGCAGAAGCAGGGTTAGCATTGGTTGAAGGCAAGTGCACAATCCACATGCAGTACGCCTTAATACAGTACAGCTGCCATGGACTGTTCGTAATCCACATGTGAGCAGTGATGTCCACAGATGTGTTTACCAAGTAATAATGAAAGTGTCAATGACACTGTAGCTCAACTTGACAAACTTGAACTTGGTAAGTTATAACTGAAATGGCAAAATTGAAGATCATTGGTACCAACGTTATTTGGTGAAATTTCAACATAACAGCATTGTGTGCGCACAACGTCAGAGTAATCCATGCATTTTAAATGCAGTAAGTTCAGAGGTTATTGTAAATGGCAACTTTTTTCACAGAAATGAATGCTAATCAATAGCTCTTGTCTAAAGGTCTTGCCCAATGAGCACATCAAGTTCAAAAAACAATTCTATGATAAATGTGGCCTGTAGGCCATGTCAAAGAAGAATGTTGATGCACAAATGCAATAAATTCAATGATTGTTGCTAACAGCAATAGTTTTTGATGGAAATGAAAAGAAAATCGATAGCTCCTATCTTTGTCACACTGCATAAGCATACAAAGTTTTAAAACAACCTTATAATGAATGCGGCCTCGGAGGCATGCTAAAGGAAGATGTTAATGCACAAATGCACTAAGTTTGAAGGTCATTTCTTGTGGCAATGTGTTTTTCTCTCTTTTTATGGAAATTCATAAATATACCCTGCAGAGAGTGCAAAAGTACGGCAACTTAGATAGTGGCGTAGCAGAAAATCTTGTGCCTTACTTACCCTAAGACTCTCTCTCGCTCTCTCTCTCTATCTCTCTCTATCACTCTCTCTCTCTCCCTCTTTCTTCCAGCTTTGAGACGTCCTTCAAGACCGGGGCCCCCTGCGGGCCCATCCCCAACGCCACTGAACGTAAAGGTGCCATGTGTTGTTGTGATAGTAATCTGTTTAAACAGATTAGTAATCCGTTTAAATAAATTAGTAATCCGATTAAACAGATTACTTAATCCGTTTAAACAGATTAGTAATCTGTTTAAACAGATTAGTAATCCAAGTAAACAGATTACTTAATCCATTTAAACAGATTAGTAATCCATTTAAACAGATTAGTAATCCATTTAAACAGACTACTTAATCCATTTAAACAGATAGGTAATCTGTTTAAACAGATTAGCAATCTGTTTAAACAGACTAGTAATCCATTTAAACAGATTACTTAATCTGTTTAAACAGATTAACTTCGCAGAATTGATTGGTTGATTGTCATGTGATCTGTTATGATAATATAGCAGGGGATCACTGCTGATCAGTTCCCCCAGATGTGGACATTGCGGCTATGAGTTGAGGCCTCATAGCCATGAGGGTTGTGTGCTGAGACCTCATTGGGGCCTCTCCTGAAGGGCATCCTATACTCAGTCACACTTACCCTTCTTCCAGAACCCTTCTGGGCCCTAAACTCCCCCTACTCTAATGGTTGGTAATCAGTGATCCGTAATTGCAGCACACCCAGTGATTACTTGGTGAGCAATATAACTTAGATGAATCGAAGAGTCATCCAGGGAGTCACTCTCTGGGGTCAGAGCTCAATTACTCATCAGCTCAATGGCATTGAGTTGTTCGAAGAGTCTCTTCTCGAGCAGCTTCCTGTTTACTCATTTGTAAGAGTCGTTGGAGGAGTCTCTCCCCAGGGTATTGCTCTACAACTTTTAATGCTAACTAAGCAGTCACAGGGTGTCCCACAATCATGCATGAGAGATGACAAATCACCAGAACTGTGAGTGGAGACCTCATTGAGGCCTTTTCGATTGGCATTTATACTCATATGATATGCTGCGATGACCGCAATCCCAAATTTTACCCCAGCACCCTTCTCAAACGGCCTGAGCAAGGAAAATGATGCTTCAAACACTCTTTTACCCTTCTGGGTTATAATATCACTAAGTGGCCACCAGGAGTCCTGCGATCATGGATCACCGATCACCAAGTACCTAACGATCAGTGATTCTCATTGCCCCCCCACTGATCATCAGTGACTGACCTGTTGAGCGATGCTTCGAGCTTGAGGAAGCCAGAGCTTCTAGAAGAAAGAGATTGACCCTGTTGCTCTTGATCAGGACGCTGGCGAAGGGTTAGTGGGTCACTAGCGCAAGTAGGGGATACTAAAGCTTCTGGGATAAGATCGTCGGGTCACTGATTGGGTGAGGAAGTTGGGTATAGTGGGGAAGATTAGGGCCAGAGAGAGATTCTGGAAGACTGGTAGTGATGACGATGTGGCTCTTAGAATGGATGATGAAAGAGGGAAAGCAAGGGCTTCTGAGATAGGATTGCCATCATAAAAGGACCCCATAAGTGCATAAGAGGCCCATCAGAACGGAAAGGCCTGAAGTTGCCTGGTCACTATATGATGTAGGGGATGCCAGGGCTTCCGGGAAAAGTCGCCGGGTCACTGATGGATTGAAGGACTGGCTGGAGTTGGGAGGAATGGGGCTGTGAAATGCTTCTGGAAGAAGAGGAAAGGCGACAGTGTCGCTCTTGATAGGGCTGCTGAGACAGGGTCCCTGGGTCAAATACTGGACATTGGGCCCCCCCTTGAAATGGAGGGTGAGAGAGAGAGAACACAAGGGCTTCTAAGATGGGGTTGCCGGCATCGCAGAATATCACATGAGTATAAAGGCCCTTCAAAAAAATAGGCCTCAATGAGGACTCCAGTCGCAGCCCTGGCAATTGGTTATCAAGAATCTGTGATTGTGGGACACCCCGTGATTAGTAATCCGTTTAAACAGCTTAGTAATTGTTTTAGATGGATTAGTAATCCGTTTAAACAGATTATCTTCACGGATTTGATGGATTGATTGTCACGTGGTATATTATGACGATATAGTGTGCGACGTAGTGAGGTTTCACCGCACAGTCCACATGACTTTGAGGGCTATGGGCTATGAGATGAGGCACCAGTGCAAAGCCCTCATGTCGTCATAAGACTGATCACTAAATGAATAAGGCAATAACTTCTGATCAATTCCCCCAGATGTGGACATTGCAGCTACAAGTTGAGGCCTCGTGGCCACGAGGGCTGTGAGTTGAGACCTCCTTGATGCCTCTCCTGATGGGCCTTGTATACTCAGTCGCACTTCTCCTTCTTAGAGAATCCCTCTCCGCTCCTAATCTGCCCCCCACTCTACCCAATGATCGGTGATCAGTGAACTGTAATTGCGGGTCACCCAGTGATTACTTGGTGAGCACTATAACTTAGATAAATCGAAGAGTCGTTCAGGGAGTCCCTCGCTGGGTCACTTGTAGATTAATTATCGGCTCGATGGCATCAAGTCGTTCGGAGTTCCTTCTCGAGCAGCTCCCCGCTGACTCCTTGGAGAATTGCTCTACAACCTTTAATAACTAAGTGATCAGAGGGTGTCCTACAATCACCGATCAGTGATGCTCAAGCGCCAGGGCTGTGAGTGGAGACCTCATTGAGGCTTCTTTTGATGGACCTTTATACTCATATGAGGCTCTGTGATGCCGGCAACCCCATCTTAGAAGCCCTTGCGTTCCTTCTCCCACTCTTCATTCCAAGGGATACCCGATGTCCGAGCCACCAGTATTTGTCTTGAGGACCCTACCTCAGCAGTCCGATCGAGAGCGACACAGTCACCCTTTCTCTTCTTCCAGAAGTCCTTCACAGCCCCATTCATCCCAACTCCAGCCAACCCCCTCACCCCATCAGTGACCCGGCAACCTTACCCCGGAAGCCTTAGTCTCCCTACATGCGCTAGTGACTGGACAGCTTTAGGCCTCTCCCTTCTGATGCGCCTCTTATACACAAATGATGTCCTTTGATGGTGGCAACCCTATCTCAGAAGCCCTTACTTTCCCTCTCCCACCATCCATTCTAAATGGGACCGGATGGCCTAACCTCCCGTATTTGACCCCGAGACCTTCCCCAACAGCCTTATTACGATCAATACAGTCACCACTACCCTTCTTTTAGAACCTCTCTATGGCATCAATCATCCCCACTCTACCCAACTTCCTCACTCAATCAGTGACCCGACGATCTTATCTCAGAAGCCTTAGCATCCCCTACTGGCGCTAGTGACCCACCAACCCTTCCCCAGCGTCCTGATCAAGAGCGACGGAGTCAACTTTCTTCTAGAAGCTCTCTTGCCTCCCAAGCTCGAAGAGTTGCTCGATAGGTCAGAAACTGATGATCAGTGGGGATTATTGAGAATTTCTGATCGTTAGGCACTTGGTGATCAGTGATCCGTGATCGCAGGACACCCGGTGATCGTTTAGTGATATTATAATCCAGACGAGTCAAAGAGTCGTTCGAAGAGTCACTCTTCTTGATCAGGCTGTTTGTGAAGAGTCTGTGGGGTCAAATATGGGGTTACTGGCCTCGCAGAACCTCATATGAGTATAAAGTCTGATCAAAAAAGACCTCAATGAGGTCTCCACTCACAGCCATCTGTCATCACGTGATTGTGGGACACCCTGTGATTGCTTAGTTATCATTAACAGTTGTAGAGCAATCCCTCGGGGAGAGACAACAACTCTTACAGATGAGCAGTGGGAGCTGCTCAAGAAGGGACTCTTTGAACGACTCGATGCCATCGAGCCGTTGAGTAATCGAGGAGAGCAGTAGATGGGATTGGGGGATCTCATATGTGACATCATAGTCACGTGACCTAGTGACGTCATGTTTGGTTGTTATGGCAGCCATGTGAGCGGCTATCTTGTGACATCATCCCCATAGTGATGCATGGCCCTAGTGCGCAGCGCGTGCTGTTAGAGTGATATGTGTTTCCGTCATCCATTTTGTGTATTGGAGGTCGCCATCTTGGATTGTTTGGTAGCACGTGGTCGCTATGTTACCCAAAATCTTCTAGGACAGCAAAGTGTTTGGAGGGTGTGTTCGATTAAATGAGAGTAATTTCTTGATTCATAGAATTACCCAAATAAACTTACAAATCCCCAGAATGGGCTTGTTTCCCAATAACAGGTGTGTTCCTTTGTACCAGAGTAGTTTTCTAGTTCAGATTTTCCCCAAATTCTCAAACAGAATCACCCAAATAAACCTGACAATTCCTCCAAATTATTAAAAATGCGCCCTAAACTACCGAAACAGACTTTATTTGATATGAAGTCCCCCATTTTGGGCTTATAATAGTAGCACGTAGTGCTACATGACCATTCCTTTGTATAACAATAATTTTACTTCGTAGAATTACACAAATAAACCCCAACAGTTGTTTTATTTGGCGCAGATTTCAAACTAAATCATCGGCTTCTACCTTTGTATCTACAAGCTATGTTATAACCTTGACCATCTCTTTATAAAGTATTCCGACGACCCTAGACGGGGTCGTAGAGCAATTAATTTTTTTGGTGTCCTTACATCCCTTTATACCCTTTTCAGCTCTAGGACTGGGGTGGTGTGCGACAAAGAGTAAAGATGTCTGTGTCAACAACGGAACTCAGATTCAAAGATGACTAACTACAGATCTTCAAGAATGATGCTGGATTAAAGCTGACTTTCCAAGAACTAATTTCCCTATTGAATTGTGTGGTAGATGGAGCCAAGAGAAGGAATCTAGACCAGTAAATAGGTGCTGGTGGAAAGAAACAAAGATGTGTGGATACTGGCCGATTATTAACTACAAACAAGAGAATGCAGGCAACTCCGAACGAAATTCTTTTCACTCAAACTACGAAGAAGAATGAAGATTCAAGGATGGGCCAAATTTCAGACCAAAGTATTAATGACGTTATGAAGCTACAAGAGAACAAAGCCAGCTCCCGTCAAGGATGAAGTTTCAACTACGAATCAGTCTCGGAAGATTCAAGGATGGATCAAAACAAGATCAAACCAAAGAAGACTGAAGGTCAAAACAAGAATGAAGTTGCGAATCAGTTTGAAGGCAAGACCATGATGTCAGATCCCATTAAGAACAAAGTTACCACTACGAAGAAGCCTGAAAACAAGAAAGATGCGAGACAAGAAATCAAAACAAGAGGCCCCAAGGGGCCTTAATTGCTCACCGGGCAAAGTGATTCAAACAAAGTGGTTCAAAGAAGTATTTGGGGTCACATTCAGTTAGACATGGTTCATCAACACTACAAAGGAATGAAGTCATGAGAGACAAATTTTATGGAACTAGGGACATGGCTTGAACAAACTTGAATCTTACCCCCCTAAGGATGCTGCATACCAAATATCAAAAGCATTCATCTGCTGGATCTGAAGAAGAAGATTTTTAAAGAAAATTCCTCACTTTGAACTAAGTTATCATTCGGGCTCCCACAGTGAGCCCAAATATGAACCCAAGGACTTGGTTTTAACAAATTTGAATCTCACCCCCCTAAGAATGCTACACACCACATATCAAAACATTCCGACTGCTGGATCTGAAGAAGAAGATTTTTAAAGAAAATTCCTCATTTCGAACTAAGTTACAATTCAAGCTCCCATAGTGAGCCCAAATATGGACCTAGGGATATGGCTTGAACAAACTTGAATCTCACCCCCCTAAAGATGCTGCATACCAAATATCAAAACATTCTGGCCGCTGGATCTGAAGAAGAAGATTTTTAAAGACAATTCCTCATTTTGAACTAAGTTATCATTCGGGCTCCCACAGTGAGTCCAAATATGGACCTAGGGACATGGTTTGAACAAACGTGAATCTCACCCCCCTAAAGATGCTGCATACCAAATATCAAAACATTCTGGCCGCTGGATCTGAAGAAGAAGATTTTTAAAGAAAATTCCTCACTTTGAACTAAGTTATAATTCGGGCTACCACAGTGAGCCCAAATATGAACCCAGGGACTTGGCTTGAACAAACTTGAATCTCACCCCCTATGCATGCCGAATACCCATTATCAAAAGATTCTGTCTGCTGGATCTTGAGAAGAAGATTTTTTAAGAAATTTGCCTGAAATACACTAAGTGCAAATTCGGGCTTCTATACTGAGCCCAAATTTGAATCCAGGGGGCCGATTTGAACAAACTTGAATCAGATCCATCCCACAATGTTGCATACCAAATATCAAAAGATTCTGCCTGCTGGATCTTGAGAAGAAGATTTTTTAAGAAATTTGCCTGAAATGCACTAAGTTCAAATTTGGGCTCCTATACTGACCCCAAATATGAACCCAGGGGGCCGTTTTGAACAAACTTGAATCAGATCCATCCCACAATGTTGCATACCAAATATCAAAAGATTCTGCCTGCTCGATCTGGAGAAGAAGATTTTTTAAGAAATTTGCCTGAAATGCAATAAGTTCGAATTCAAGCTTTTATAGTGAACCCAAATATGAATCCAGGGGGCCGATTTGAACAAACTTGAATCAGATCCACCCCACAATGTTGCATACCAAATATCAAAAGATTCTGCCTGCTGGATCTGGAGAAGAAGATTTTTTAAGAAATTTGCCTGAAATGCACTAAGTTCGAATTCGAGCTTCTATAGTGAGCCCAAATATGAATCTAGGAAGCCGATTTGAACAAACTTGAATCAGATCCACCCCACAATGTTGCATACCAAATATCAAAAGATTCTGCCTGCTGGATCTGGAGAAGAAGATTTTTTAAGAAATTTGCCTGAAATGCACTAAGTTCAAATTCGGGCTTCTATACTGAGCCCAAATGTGAATCCAGGGGGCCGATTTGAACAAACTTGAATCAGATCCACCCCACAATGTTGCATACCAAATATCAAAAGATTCTGCCTGCTGGATCTGGAGAAGAAGATTTTTTAAGAAATTTGCCTGAAATGCACTAAGTTCGAATTCGGGCTTCTATACTGAGCCCAAATGTGAATCCAGGGGGCCGATTTGAACAAACTTGAATCAGATCCACCCCACAATGTTGCATACCAAATATCAAAAGATTCTGCCTGCTGGATCTGGAGAAGAAGATTTTTTAAGAAATTTGCCTGAAATGCACTAAGTTCAAATTTGGGCTTCTATAGTGAGCCCAAATATCAATCCAGGGGGCCAATTTGAACAACCTGGAATCAGACCCATACCAAGATGCTGCATACCAAGTATCAAAAGATTCTGCCCACTGGTTCTGGAGAAGAAGATTTTTTAATAATTTTTCTATAATTCATACGGTGCTATCAGAGTTATGCCCCATACAGAGCCCCTATGGGACGTGGCCATTTCATTTGAACAAACATGAATTGCCATATAGTAATGAATATCCACATGAAGTTTCGTGAAAATCGGACCAGTGGTTTCAGAGGAGAAGTCGTTTGAAAAATGTTCACGGCGGCAGACGCAGGACGGCCGGTTATAAGTTATGCTCCCTTCGGTGAGCTAAAAACCAGGCCTTATCATTTTTCTTTGTGATAAATGTATAACTAGAGGCTCTAAAGAGCCTGTAATCACTCACCTGGAACTACATACAAGAGGCCCCAAGGGGCCTGAGGGCGCTCACCTGACATGGTAGCCTAAATATCAACCCAGAGAATTGATTTCAACAAGTTGCATCTGCTCCTCCTAAGAAAAGCTTATACCAAATATCCAAAGATTCTGATCAGTGGATCTAAAAAAAAAAGATTTTTAAAGAATATTCCTCATACTGAACTTAGTTATAATTCAGGCTCCCACAGGGAGCCCATATATGAACTCAGGGACTTGGCTTTAACAAACTTGAATCTCACCACCCTAAGGATGCTGCACACCAAAACATTCTGAAGAAGATTTTTAAAGAAAATTCCTCATTTTGAACTAAGTTATAATTCGGGCTACCACAGTGAGCCCAAATATGAACCCAGGGACTTGGCTTGAACAAACTTGAATCCCCCCCCCCCCCCCCCCCCCCAAGCATGGTGCATACCAAATATCAAAAGATTCTGCCTGCTGGATCTTGAGAAGAAGATTTTCAAAGAAATTTGCCTGAAATGCACTAAGTTCAAATTTGGGCTCCTATACTGAGCCCAAATATAAACCCAGGGAGCCGATTTGAACAAGCTTGAATCAGATCCACCCCACAATGTTGCATACCAAATATCAAAAGATTCTGCCTGCTGGATCTGGAGAAGATTTTTTAAGAAATTTGCCTGAAATGCACTAAGTTCGAATTCGAGCTTCTATAGTGAGCCCAAATATGAATCTAGGGAGCCGATTTGAACAAACTTGAATCAGATCCACCCCACAATGTTGCATACCAAATATGAAAAAGATTCTGCCTGCTGGATCTGGAGAAGAAGATTTTTGAAGAAATTTGCCTGAAATGCGCTAAGTTCGAATTAGAGCTTCTATAGTGAGCCCAAATCTGGATCTGGAGAAGATTTTTTAATGTTTTTCCCATTGCCTACAGTGTTAAAAAGTGCTGACTCAGCACTTTTTCAAAGTCCCAAAACTGTACCCCATGATAAAACCGATGGCAATTTTTTTTTTACCAATCCTTTCTGTTGGTCCTAAGGAAGCTTCACACCAAACAAAAATTCTTGGTGCCGTGCAGTTTTGGAGATAAGGACGTTTTAATTTTTTTCTATTTTTAGCTCCATGGGGCTGCGGGAAAATTTTTTTGCCATAAATTAGGTACTTATGACCCAATAAGCCCTCACATAATATTTGGTTCAAATCGGCCTCTCGGTTCGGAAAACTTAAATTTGGGGTGGGGCCAAAATTCTTGCCCCTCCCATAAAGTCGCCAAATATTGCCCCTCAAACTTTTCTTGAACAAATTTGAGTCTACACCTCAAAAGGAAGCTGCATACCAAATATCAAGTCTCTGCTACTGCTGGTTCATGAGAAGAAGATTTTCAAAGATTTTGGTGCCCCTTGGGGGCGTGGCCCCCACCCAGGAGGAGGGGCAACTTCATTTGAACAAATCTGAATTGACATTAGGCAATAAACATTTACCCAACATTTGAAAAATATTGGGCCAGTGGTTTCTTCGGAGAAGTTGGTTTTGTAAAGTTTGCGCCGGACGACGACGGACGGAAAGCGATTAGTAAAACTCCCCCTGAGCTTCGCTCAGGTGAGCTAACAACGAACAAGGTCAAACTACCAGTGTTCTGCCAGCTAGCACACAAGGATTTTGACAGAGTCAAACGATTGGAAGAAGCTCCAACCAACACGAAGATGAGATGGTTATCCTATGAGAGAAGTCTGAAGAAGAAAGATATTGAAAAAGATGCCTGGACCATTTAACTAAATAAACTGCATACTCGAATAAAAATGAATGAAATGTTATATATTGTTGTTGTTTTTTATCAACTATCCCAACAAAAGTATCCGGATGTAGAGTGAATTACTCGGGTGCAAAAAACCCGTTTGACAAGAATCCTCTAAACAGTATCCTCCAAAGAACTATCCTCCAATAGTACATCACCAAATGGTAATGGGACGTTTCGGCCTCGAGACGATTCGGTCTCGAGACGTATCGACCCTGGACGTTTCGGCCCTGGACTTTTCGGCCTCCTATATTAACAGTCAGTAGTGAAGGGGGTTATCTCATCCACCAGGATAGATAATAGAGGATATTAAGAGGTGTTAATTTATCAGTATTTTTCAGTTTAACAACCTAATAACCTCTATTATCTAACCTGCCGAATGAGATAATTTCCATTACTATTGACTGTTAATATGGGTTAGGGAATTAACTGATTGACAACACACAGTTCGAATAGAATAGAAAGACTTCTTTATTACTGTCTCTAAGTATAATTAATACAACTTAACTTAAACAGCAAAATTTTTAATAAAAAATGGAAATATTTACATCTCGCACCCAAAATGACATTATTTACAACAAATGGAAATATTTACATTTCGCACCAAAATGACCGCAATTCCGTTATAACTGTATGCAGAGATAAGTTATATAAAAACTAGCTATGGCTTTAGATGTTGGGATTTTGGCCCTTTGGTGGAGAAGTTTGATAGGGGTGTCGTATGGGGCATGGAGGGCTATTCCCAGTGCTTGGTTCTGGACTCTTTGGAGTTTGGCAATATTCGTCTTGTAGGTATCGGTCAGGGCTAGGGCCTGTATTCAATTACTGGTCGTATGAAGGCATTGTACAACTTGAGTAATACAGTTTCATTTGCCCCCAGGTGGTGCCCCTTAGCATTTTGAGTAAGTTTATTCGTTTGGTAGCTCTCGTGGCTACATTATTTACAGTATAATGATCCCGGACGGGATGGTTTCACGCGCCGAAGGCGCGCAGGGACGGTTTGGGGAACAAGCCCCTTTCGACCCTCAGTGACTGTATATGATCAGTTTTCACATGTCGAGGCGTGTTGAAGGAGGAAAAGGTTCAGGTACTCGGCAGGTGTCTCCGGTTGCGGCGTGGTAGCTTCGTTGACTGATGTAGGTTGAACCCTCGGGTGAGGACCAGTGTGGGAGGTTGGGTCCTCTCACAAAGGTATTACCTCTCCCCGAGGGTGCAGTAGTCTTATTTACAAACATTGAACACATTATTTATACACAAAAATATCTGAGCTCACTGTCGTCGGTAGATCAGAAGTCGCCAAAGATACCACATCGAGAGTGCTGTCTCAACACATACAAAAAGTTCATCAGTCATTTTTATTCCCAAAAGCTTGTATAAAGAAACTCAAAAAGTTCATCAGTAACTTTTAATCAGAAACGTCAAACAAAGTATCAAAAGACTAGTAGCAACAGCGACAGACAGCGACAGACAGCTGTGGCTTTTTGTTTTGTCAAACAACACTTGCTGGGAAAATCTTTCATTTATTTCGATGCGTCTTCAACATAGTGAACATACTTTATTTGTGCTTACAAATAATATAAAATATAATTAATTCCTGCTTTATTTCGCAGATTTTTACGGATAAATTAAAATTCGATAAAGGTAAGTGAGTTTTTTTTATTCAAAGACAGCCTTTTATGACCATCAGCATGAAGGAAATTAAGTTCCAAAATATGTAAAAAAAAATCATAAAAATTCACTAAAACCCGGGACGCTTCGGCCCGATAGGCAGGACAGTAGTAGTGTATGTTCCCCTACAGGTCTATTCTGGATGACCCCGGTGGATGACCCCGGAAGTGACGTCTGTCACGTGACGTAGTGGCGCCATGTTGTGTTGTCATGGTAACCCGCGTGAGCGGCCATGTTGTGACGTCATCTCCATAGTGATACGTGGTGTTAGTGCGCATGCTCAGCGCGTGTTGTTAGGGTGATACGTGTTTCCGTCGTCCATTTTGTATACTGGAGGCCGCCATCTTGGTTTCTATGGTAGCACGTGATTGCTATGTTACCCAATTGTTCTGCAATAAGACGGTGTATGTTCGGTGGGTATGTTCGATTGTAGAAGAGTAAATCTAATTACCACAAACAACCCGACAATCCCTCCAAATCACCAAAATCCACCCGAAATCACCGAAATTGACTTTATTTCCCCAATTTATCGGTTTAGCACGTAGTGCTATAGTACTAATGGGTAAAAGGGGTGCATTCGACTGAAGTGGAATAATGTTCTGGCTTAGAATTCTCCCAGAATCCCTTTTTGGATCCCTATCCCATGACGTTGTTCCCATTAAAAGACACGTTCCTTTGGTGATTACCCAGAATTCTCTGCTTCTATCTATATATATAATAGTTATCGTTTATCTGGCAATGTTCTTTTATCCTAGAGTATACTCCAGTAACGTAGAAGAGCCTATTAGTTGGAACAGCTTTGCTTATTATTACTATATTTAGCTATTTTGGTCTATTATTGTTAGTTCTGACCCTATTCCAAGTACTCTTGTTGTTTCATTTATCTAGATCATTTATAATCAATCAGATTGCTTGATTTCCCATAATCTGTATGCAGGGTTATCTCCCTTGTGTATAACAAAAACAGTCCCAAAGCCAATAAGCTATCAAGCAGTTACTGATAAGTCATTGCTCGAACGACTCGAATCCTATCGAGCAAATGAGCCAACGAGCATTTGCTCGTTCGAGTGACTCCTCGAACGACTCGACGACTCATTTCAGTATTTGAGGATACCTATGGCCCAGGTATTGTATTATTTGAGGATACCTATCGAGGATACCTTTTAGAGGATACTTATCTGAGGATACTATTACCTGTACCACAAGACATACCTATCCCAAATATCCCTTATAAGCCATCGAGCAGTTACTGAAAAGTCATTGCTCGAATGACTCAAATCCCATCGAGCAAATGAGCCAACGAGCAATTGCTCGTTCGAGTGACTCCTCGAACGACTCTTCGACTCATTTCAGTATTTGAGGATACCTATGACATGGCTACGTATCAGTTGAGTATACCTTTTGAGGATACTAAATTGAGGATACCTATGACCTGGTATTGTTGGAGGATACCTGTTGTAGAAACCTTACATCTGCGTACTTCTGTTATTCTGCCCCATATCTCACCCATTACTTCCTAGCTATACCTTCGCTCAAGCCTTCAAAATGTTAAATCACTGTATACATATAAGGCATTCCGTAATTGAGATTCCTAGCCGAGTCCATAAAATATAGATTCCGTGATTTGACATATACAGTCGAGGGTATTCCCCTTCCCTATTGGAAGAATTTAGTTTAATGTGTGTTAATTATATACATTTTCATTAAGTTTAAAAATTTATTCAGTTAAACTTTATTCAGTTCAAAGGGTGTTAATACCTTCATTAGAGTTATAGTTCAGAAATATAGTTCATTCACTTAGTTCAAAGGGTGTTAATTATAATGGTTATAGTTCATTCAAACAGTTCAAAGGGGGTTTAATTACATAAAGTTCATTCAGTTGAAAACTTTGTTCAGTTCAAAGGGTTCATTCAGGTTTGTTCAATTTAAGGGGGTTAACATTGGGTTATATTTAAGGGTTATAGTTCATTCAGTTGAAAACTTTGTTATGGTCAATTCACTTCGATAACTTCATTGGATCTTTGTTCACTTTGTTCTGTTCCCATCCATCTTGGTTGTATTGGATCTTTGTTCACTACGACTTCATTCGAACAGGTGTCTTGTATCTGTTCATAATTCAGATCTGTTCAGTTTGTCCAACTAGTTCGCTCAATCCGACTAGTTTGACATTCTTTCACTTTGTTATGTTGACTTTGATCTTGGTTATGTTGGATCTGTACTTTTGTTGTTTTGTAATGGTTGGTTATCTCTGTTCAGGTTCTTGTAGTCATTGTTGAATTGGGGTGTTATCGGTCCTTTTCCATACCCTCGACTGTATATGTCAAATCACGGAATCCAAATTTTATGGACTCGGCTAGGAATCTCAATTACGGAATGCCTTATATGTATACAGTGATTTAACATTTTGAAGGCTTGAGCGAAGGTATAACTAGGAAGTAATGGGTGAGATATGGGGCAGAATAACAGAAGTACACAGATGTAAGGTTTCTACAACAGGTATCCTCCAACAATACCAGGTCATAAGTATCCTCAATTTAGTATCCTCAAAAGGTATCCTCAACTGATACGTAGCCATGTCATAGGTATCCTCAAATACTGAAATGAGTCGAAGAGTCGTTCGAGGAGTCACTCGAACGAGCAATTGCTCGCTGGCTCATTTGCTCGATGGGATTCGAGTCGTTCAAGCAATGACTTTTCAGTAACTGCTCAATGGCTTATAAGGGATATTTGGGATAGGTATGTCTTGTGGTACAGGTAATAGTATCCTCAGATAAGTATCCTCTAAAAGGTATCCTCGATAGGTATCTTCAAATAATACAATACCTGGGCCATAGGTATCCTCAAATACTGAAATGAGTCGTCAAGTCGTTCGAAGAGTCACTCGAACGAGCAAATGCTCGTTGGCTCATTTGCTCGATGGGATTTGAGTCGTTCGAGCAATGACTTTTCAGTAACTGCTCGATGGCTTATAAGGGATATTTGGGATAGGTATGTCTTGTGGTACAGGTAATAGTATCCTCAGATAAGTATCCTCTAAAAGGTATCCTCGATAGGTATCCTCAAATAATACAATACCTGGGCCATAGGTATCCTCAAATACTGAAATGAGTCGTCAAGTCGTTCGAAGAGTCACTCGAACGAGCAAATGCTCGTTGGCTCATTTGCTCGATGGGATTTGAGTCGTTCGAGCAATGACTTTTCAGTAACTGCTCGATGGCTTATAAGGGATATTTGGGATAGGTATGTCTTGTGGTACAGGTAATAGTATCCTCAGATAAGTATCCTCTAAAAGGTATCCTCGATAGGTATCCTCAAATAATACAATACCTGGGCCATAGGTATCCTCAAATACTGAAATGAGTCGTCGAGTCGTTCGAGGAGTCACTCGAACGAGCAAATGCTCGTTGGCTCATTTGCTCGATGGGATTCGAGTTGTTCGAGCAATGACTTATCAGTAACTGCTCGATAGCTTATTGGCTTTGGGACTGTTTTTGTTATACACAAGAGAGATAACCCTGCATACAGATTATGGGAAATCAAGCAATCTGATTGGTTATAAATGATCTAGATAAATGAAACAACAAGAGTACTTGGAACAGGGTCAGAACTAACAATAATAGACCAAAATAGCTAAATATAGTAATAATAAGCAAAGCTGTTCCAACTAATAGCTCTTCTACGTTACTGGAGTATACTCTAGAATAAAAGAACATGGCCAGATAAACGATAACTATTACATATATAGATAGAAGCAGAGAATTATGGGTAATGACCAAAGGAACGTGTCTTTTAATGGGAACAACGTCATGGGATAGGGATCCAAAAAGGGATTCTGGGAGAATTCTAAGCCAGGACATTACTCCACTTCAGTCGAATGCACCCCTTGTACCCCTTAGTACTATAGCACTACGTGCTAAACCGATAAATTGGGGAAATAAAGTCAATTTCGGTGATTTCGGGTGGATTTTGGTGATTTGGAGGGATTGTCGGGTTGTTTGTGGTAATTAGATTTACTCTTCTACAATCGAACATACCCACCGAACATACACCGTCTTATTGCAGAACAATTGGGTAACATAGCAATCACGTGCTACCATAGAAACCAAGATGGCGGCCTCCAGTATACAAAATGGACGACGGAAACACGTATCACCCTAACAACACGCGCTGCGCATGCGCACTAACACCACGTATCACTATGGAGATGACGTCACAACATGGCCGCCCACGCGGGTTACCATGACAACACAACATGGCGCCACTACGTCACGTGACATGACGTCACTTCCGGGGTCATCCACCGGGGCCATCCAGAATAGACCTGTAGGGGAACATACACTACTACTCAGGACGTTTCGGCCCGATTGGAGGCCGAAACGTCCAGGCCGAAACGTCCAGGGCCAAAACGTCCCAAGGCCGAAACGTCAGTAAACCCACCAAATCATAGGTATCCTCCAATACCCGTATGTCCATATGTGATGTACTCACATTGTGCTTAAGTATACAAGCACATATCGGCACATCCAGCATGTGCCTATGTGCTACATGTAATGTGTCCACTAGAATATAAACACGTCTATATACTTTATAAAGAGATGGGGGCGGTTATAACATAGCTTGAAGATGTAACAGGGGTGGGGTGAACGACTCCCCAGGGGCTAGAACCCTGGCCGAAATCTCCCTGTTGTTCTTCAGATTCGTGAGGATCTGGGTCAACTAGCAAACCATGGATAAAATATAACTCAACTGTAGAGGTCGAATAACCATTAAGTTATGTGTTGTGGTCTGGATGAATTCACAATAAAATAGAAAAACAGGTTATACGTGGTTTATTAAGAAGCCAAAAATAGTATGATATGAAATGGACACGAATATGAACGAGGAATCAAAAACCACAGGCCCACTACACTTTCAACCAAAAGGGGTTTAACTTCCACCCAACATGTGTTCAGTAAATGTGGATGGTTCCCATGGAACTCGGACCTGGAGAGAATCACTCTCAGAAACAGTGATTCTCACCAGGGCCGAGTTGAACGGGTCCCAAAATGACGGTACCCATTACGGTTAACCTTTTTTACAGGTTACAAAGTGTCCCCATAACTAACCTCCATAGGCAGTTGTGCTGGCGCAGCTGAATTTGAGCTTTAATGCCAAGACGTGGACGGCGAAGTATGAGCGAGACCGCTCTTATATAGGATAATTTCGCGGGGAAAGATTTCGAATACTGGAATCTGATTGATCCCTCGCTTTCACCTCGACGAATGAAACAGCAGCAAAATGCACTACGGCGTGAACCAATTAGGTACATCGATTCATTTCGAACATGGAAATGACTTGAAGCCAACAAAAATAATCTTGTACGGAGGAACATACCTCTGTCCCATAAGAAGGTTTGGGGTCACATAGCAATCACGTGCTACCACATAAACCAAGATGGCGGCCTCCAGTATACAAAATGGCCGACGGAAACACGTTTCACCCTAACAACATGCGCTGCAGATGCGCACTAAAACCGCGTGTCACCATGGAGATAACGTCAAAAGATGGTCGCGCACGTGGGCTACCGTAACAACCAAATATGACGTCACTTGGTCACGTCACGATGAGATCCCCCAATGTAGGTTGTTATCTACATCTCCTACTACTGAGGTGTGACCCCTGCGAGTGACTCCCTAAACGACTCTCCGATTCATCTGAATTATAATATTCATCAAGTGATCTCTGCGAGTCCCGCAATTACGGATCACAGATCACTTGGTAGAGTGGAGGAAGATTAGGGCCGGAGAGGGGTTCTGGAAGAAAGGGAAGTGCGACTGAGTTTAGGAGGCCCATTAGGAGAGGCTTCAATGAGGTTTCAACTCACGGCTCTCGTGGCTAAAAAGGTTCAACTCATAGCCGCAATGTCCACATCTGGGGTAACTGATCAGTAGTGATCGCCTCAGTCAATTATCGTGGCATCATTAGTGATCAATTTTTCTATCTGACGCCATAAGGGCTATGTGCTGAGGCCTCATCTCATAGCCCATAGCCCTCAAAGCCATGTGAACTGTGCGGTGAGACCTCACTAAGTCAAATACTATATCATCATAACAGACTACGTGATAATTAACCAATCAAATCCGTGCAGCTAATCAGTTTAAATTATTACTAATCCGTTTAAACAGATTAGTAGACGGTTTAAACGGATTAAGTAATCTATTTAAACGGATTACTAATCTGTTTAAACGGATTACTAATCTGTTTAAACGGATTATTAATCTGTTTAAACGGATTACTGATCTGTTTAAATGGATTAAGTAATCGGTTTAAACGGATTGCTAATCTGTTCAAACGGATTACTAATCTGTTTAACAACAAGTTGTTAAGCTATGAAACTCACCGACGTTTCAACTCATCCTAGGACATTGATCAAAGACTCCTCATCCACCCCTCCCCCATTCATATACACTGTTTTGGGGTCACACGCCTTGCCTTTAGAATACCTCAGTAAAAGTCATTTTGTCTCACCCATTTGATAACTGATGTGTTAACATACGAAACATCCACATCATCCAAGTAAAAAATTCTTAACCTCATTTAAGCAGACCTCATCTCCTCGACTTATACAAAAACATGTTATACTTATCCTGTATATATTTAACACTCCTTTTCTTAATGTCATATGCATAGGTTGCTTTTCACTACAGCTATCATATTCTCTTACTCTACACCTCAACCTCTTTTGCTAAGCCAGTTTGAATATAATTTTGTTGGTGGCAAAAACTATTTACACACATCAACAGGTTACAGTTTATTATGTGTTCCCTAAAATCATATCGTGCTCGGATAGGCACTTTCAGTTTTACAGTTTATTGTAATAGCTTAAAGCATCGCCTGTCAAAAGATACGTCCTTTTGTGTCTTAACTTACTTACTCTTGCGTCTTAGTGGCGTTGGGCTGCATGAAAGTTTCACTGCCATGGTTGCTTCACACTTTAGTCACTACAGTGAGTCTGTTACCTCTCATTTATTGAATCCTCTGGATGATATCCCATATCCTAATAGGAACGTGAACGTCACCAAGGCTGTGATTACACGGAAAGTAGTGATCTCAGCTCTCCTTGGCACCGCTCTGTTCTATGTAGTTGTAAGCTTATTATTATCCGGTGACACTGAATCTAACCCCGGCCCAAATTCTTCCAAATCGGATCGCAACCTGAATATTTTAAAAATTGTCCATCTCAACATTCAAACTAGATATCATTCAATGCGAATTCGCATCATTTGACATTGTGGCTTTGTCTGAGACATGGATGCATAGTAATGATCCCACATCCGATGTCCTCCTCCATGGGTTCCAAGAACCATTGAGATTTAACCGCTCGACAAGGGGAGGAGGGGTCGCCATTTACATTAAAGACGGTATCTCATTTCGACCAAGACCGGACCTACACACCTTGAATACGGAATGTTTACGGGCAGAAGTATTTACAAAGCGGAGTAGATCACTATTATTTGGGGTATTCTACCGAGCGCCCAACAGTCCCACAGAAACATGGGAAGCTATATCAGCATCTATTGAAAAAGCTAGAGACACTTTAATTGCCGACTTAATCGTCACAGGTGATTTCAATGACAACCAGGTGGTTCCCTCAAGGAGTGGCTTTTCTGAAATATTGCATTACTTCAATTTAAGACAAGTTGTGTGTGAGCCAACTTGTTTTACCGAGACGTCGGCTACATTATTAGATTTATTTGCTCTCAGTGACACAATCAACATGAAAACTTGTGAGGTCCTCGAACCAATTATCCCAGACATGATCCGCTACCACTGTCCAATTTCTTAAACCAGCACCTATCTCATTTAAGAGGAGGATATGGCTCTACTCCCAGGGTAATTATGAATCGTTGAATGAAGCCTTCGCTAACGTCGACTGGAACTCTCTTTTTGATAATCCATGCCTAGATACTATAGTTTCTAATGTTACCGACCAAATACTCGATACTGCATCCATCCATATATCTAACAAGTTTATTATCACGAGAATTGCCCAACCGAAATGGATGCATAACGAAATAAGATTACTTATCAGACAGAGAAAACGCTTGTATCGTATTGCGAAACGCACCGATCTTCCACATGCCTGGGCGAAATACAAAGTGAAACTGAACGAATTTGTATCGGCTATCAGGAAGGCCAAAGCATTATACTTGTCAAAAGTACAGTCCACTCTAATGAGCCATGAAACTCCACCATCACGGTGGTGGAAGACCCTGAAAACATTCATCGGCAGTAATAACGCAGCAGGAATTCCTACTCTCATCCACTCAAACAAAATATACTCATCAAATGTTGAGAAAGCTGACGTTTTTAATGAATACTTCAGTTCTATCTCAACTGTTGATGATTCGGATGCTTCCCTACCAGACCCGCCAGTCCATACTCCACAAAGTATTGATAGTATCACCCTACACTGTAGCGAAGTATGGACTGCAATGAAGTCGATAAAAGTGTCCAAGGCGTCTGGCCCAGATCTAATAAGTCCGCTTCTCCTCAAAGAATGTAAATCCTCCCTATGCGAGCCACTCACGGTCTTCTTCAATATATTAGTGAACAACTCGTACTTTCCGTCACTATGGAAACAAGAGGCCCCACGGGGCCTGAAGCGCTCATCTTGTACAGAACACAATTTAAACAGAGTCCAAGAATGAGTCTACATTAAGCAAGCCATCTCCATAGGCTACACTGTCAATCCTTGAGTCCCTCAGGAGTGACAAAAATAATCTAGGCATCATGCCTTTTCTTCAGTTGATCATAAGTAAAATGTAGAGCTCCCCTATGAAGCCCCTTGATACAACCTATGTGGATTAATCTTAGCACCTCTAGGGGGTACTGAATACAAAATTTTTAATTCTTCAGCAAAATGGCCAATTCCGGCTCCCATAGAGAGCCCAAATATTAACCCAGGCTCGTGATTTGAACACAGCTAAATCTGACTTCCCTAGAGATGTTGTGTACCGAATATGAAAGCATTCTGACCGTTGGATCTGAAGAAGAGAAATTGTAAAGAAATTTCTTCGAATTGCACTAAGTTCAAATTTGGGCTACCATAGCGAGCCCAAATATTGACCTATGGATCCGATTTGAACAAACTTGAATCTGACCCCCCTTAGAGATGTTGTATACCAAATGTGAAAGCATTCTGACAAGTGAATCTGAAGAAGAAGATTTTTGAAGAAATTCCTTCATATTGTACTAAGTTAAATTTCATGTTCCCATATGGAGCCCAAATATTTACCTAGGCACTCGAATTGAACAACCTGGAATCTGACCCCCCTAGAGATGTTGTATACCAAATATAAAAGCATTCCGACTGGTGGATCTGAAGATGAAGATTTTTAAAGAAATTTTCTCTTATTGCACTAAGTAAAAATTTGGGCTACCATAGTGAGCCCAAATATATACCTAGGGATCTGATTTGAACAAACTTGAATCTGACCCCCATAGAGATGTTGCATACCAAATATCAAAGCATTCTGACTGATGGATCTGAAGAAGAAGATTTTTTTAAATTACCCTCCATATTGAACAAAGATAAAATTTGGGCTTCCATAGGAAGCCCAAATATTACCCTAGGGACTTGGTTTGAACAATCTAGAATCTGACCCTCATAACAATGATGTATACCAAATATTAAAAGATTCTGACTGGTGGTTCTGAAGAAGAAGATTTTTAAAGAATATTCCCCATATTACCCTATGTTAAAACTTCGGGCTCCTGTAGCGAGCCCAAATATGAACCAATGAGCTTTATTTCAACAAACTTTTATCTGACCCCCCTATGAATGCTGTATACCATATATCAAAAGATTCTGATGATTGGTTCTGGAGAAAAGATTTTTTAAAATTTTTGCAAATATGCTGACTCAGCATTTTTTCGATGCCCATTACAGAACACCCTAACATAACCGATGGCAATTTTTTTTACCATTCAATTCTACTGGTCATAAGGATACTTCATACCAAATAAAAGCTCTCTGTTCCGTGGGGTTTGGGAAATATGGGCGTTTGAAAATATTTCTATTTTTAGCTCCCAGGGTTCCCATGGGGATGCGGGAATTTTTTTTTTTTGCATGGGTCAAGTACTTATGACCCAATACTACCACAAACCAAATTTGGTTCATACCGGACCATCGGTTCAGAAAATAGAAATTTTGGGCGGGGCCAAAAATCTTACCCCTCCTATTACAAAGCCAAATATTACTTCACGAACTTCGTTTGAACAAACTTGATTCTACACCTCATATGGAAGCTCCATGGCAAATATCAAGTCATTGTACACACTGGTTCTTTAGAAGAAGATTTTAAAAATATTTTGGAGCATTTTCCCCCACTCCCTCCCTATGGGGCTGGGTATGCCGAGTTGAACAAAAATGAAATGCCCCTTTGGGACCATCACACACACAAACTTTCACTTGAATTGGCCCAGTGGCTTTGGAAGAGAAGACCAAAACATGGTGTTGACGGACGACGGACGACGGACGACAGACGACGGACGACGGACGACAGACGACGGACGGGAAGCGATGAGATTAGCTCAGCTTGACTTTGTCAAGATGAGCTAAAAAGCAAACGTCTCCCCAATTCTGAAGAAACAACCCTCAAATTCTGTTATAAACTATCGCCCAATATCACTGATCAGCTGTGTTGGTAAACTTCTTGAAAAATGTATATTCAAACGTTTGTGGACATTTTTAATTGACAACAACGTTCTTAGTCAATTTCAGTCAGGTTTTACACCTGGTGACTCAACTGTTCTCCAACTGTCTGACATATATGATGAATTTTGTCGTGCCCTTGATGAAGGTAAAGAAGTTAGGGTTGTCTTCTGTGATGTTAGTAAGGCCTTTGACAAAGTATGGCATGCTGGTCTAATTTACAAGCTGGAGAGTATTGGCGTTTCGGGTGATCTTCTGCTGTTCTTAAAATCATATCTTACCGATAGGTTGCAACGAGTTGTGATATCGTCGGAGACATCTTCATGGAGGACCATCAATGCCGGTGTTCCGCAAGGGTCGATTCTTGGACCCTTATTGTTTCTTATATACATTAACGACATAACCAAAGATTTACTGAGCAGTATACGCCTCTTTGCAGATAATACATCCTTATACTTAATTATAGAGAACCCTGAACAAGCCTCGACCTTAATCAACCATGATCTGGCGACAATTGACCATTGGGCTAAAACATGGTTGGTGGAGTTCAATCCCAACAAAACAGAGTATGCTATTATCGCGTAAAAGTAGCCCCATCTCACATCCACCTTTATTCTTAGGCAGTTCTCAGATATGCGAAGTTTCCAACCACAAACACTTAGGAGTGATTCTAAATAGCACGTGTACTTGGAACGACCACATCGACCATATTTGCTCTAAAGCCTGGTCTCGTTTGGACTTACTGAGGCGGCACAACTTTAACTTGGATCGTGGTGTTTTAGAAAAAATATATTTTGCTTTTATTAGGCCCTTGCTTGAATACGCAGATACTGTTTGGGATAACTGTTCCTTAACCAAAGCGGCGGAACTGGAAAAAATACAAATTGCGGCAGCAAGGGTCATTACGGGGGCAACCATCAGTGCTAGTAAGTCGTTACTCTATTCTGAAACGCGATGGGACCCCCTGCAAGAAAGGCGTCGCAAACATAAGTTAATTCAGTTTTTCAAAATGTATCATCGCATCTCACCTCCATACATCTCCAACAAAGTACCCCCACTTGCCTCTTCGACTAATCCATTACTCAACCTCCGATCAAGTCAAAATCACCGAGTCCCTTTTTGTCGGACTCAAATGTACAAGACTCCCTTCATTCCCAGCGTCACTGACCAATGGAATAATCTTCCCCTGGCTGTCCGCGAGAACTCGTCATTGATTAATTTCAAGTCTTTCCTAAATGAATCAACGGCCTCCAAGGTTTTATAGAAACGCGAAATCTCGCGCAGCTCAAATATTTCACTGCAGGTTACGCCTGCAATGTAGTAACCTTAATCTACACTTGTATGATAATCACTATCACCAAGCCCGTTATGTGAGTGTGGCGAGCATGAGACTCCTGATCACTTTTTATTTCATTGCCCAATATTCCCAGATGCACGTAATCATTCAATTAACCTGCTCCCCTTCGACGTAGATCTATCCACACTTCTCTTTGGCTCAGAATTTTTAAATTACGAAGACAACCGCCTTATCTTTGAAGTGGTACATGACTTCATTTTATCAAGCAAGCGATTCCAATGACTGTCTATGATTTAAGCACTTAATATCACCATATTATCGGACAACATTATTACCCTACTAGATTAACAGAACGAATATGCCCCTTCACACCTGCCAACTTCCCTTGCAGCCCAACGCCGCCACGACTGCGCCTTGCACTAGTACTTCTGTATTCATACGTTCCCACTAAATGAACTAAAGGAAACAAACTAACCACTTACGTCTTTCTAGAGTGTACTTAATGCATTAATTATCCAAACTGGCTGAGATTTGCTCCACCTAATTCTCCTAATAGCCTTCCTTTCCAGCTCATGTTGTAGTTAAACACTCTCACATATCGTTTCCCGGTGTTCTACACCCCCCCCCCCCCCCCTTCACCTCTCGTGGTGATCAATATCGGTCACTGCTCCAAATAGCATGTCTTTTAAATTTTATTATGTTATTAAGTTCATTTCCGAAGTTAAGCCTTGTGACCATCTTCGGAGCGAGGTCGTCGAGCTCGTTCCGACTGAGATCGCGGGCTGTTTCTGAAAATCCGGTGGTTAATGCGAATTCTTTCTCTACACCCGTCGACTTCTATTTGCGTTGGATGAAGGGTTAATCCGGTGTACGAAGATAGGGAGATCACGGGTTACGATATGTGAGATGACCTATTGACTTACTAATATTTCCCACCTGCTTCGGTAACTGATAAACTAGCCCTGCTTCGGTAACTGATAAACTAGCAAGGGAGACGACTCACATAAGCTTTCCGCTTTCTGTCGAATCCCTTCTTTACATAGCAACCTAATTCTTCGTATATCTATGTTATTTTGTGTACTATTGTATTCAGTATTATGCTTTTTTTTACCATCCACTGTGTAATGTATACAGATAACAAATTCAAATAAATATTGTTTAAACTAATCTGTTTAAACAGATTGCTAATCTATTTAAACAGATTACTAATCTGTTTAAATGGATTAAGTAATCGGTGTAAACGGATTATTAACCTGTTTAAACGGATAACTAATCTGTTTAAACGGATTACTAATCTGTTTAAACAGGTTACTATCACAACAACACGTGACGCTTCTACGTTGCCGTACAAAAGGAATAAGTTGCTGCACAAATGCAGTAAGTTCAAAGGCTGGTGATAACGGCAAAAAATTTTTTATGGAAATTATAAAAATCAATAGCTCACATCTAGAGGTCGCCCCGAACACACGTACCAAGTTTCAAAGTGATCCGATCATAAATGAGCCCTGAAGGGTGTGCCAAAGAGAAATATTGAAGCCTTACTAAACTAAGTTCAAAGGTCGTGCCTGCGGCAACATTTTTCGACAGAAATGGAAGAAAATCGATAACTCCCATATAGATATTACACCACGCAAGCACACCAAGTTTCCAAGTGATCCAATCATAAATGTGCCCTGTAGGGTGTGTCAAAAGGAAATATTGATGCATAACTGCACTAAGTTTTTACTAAGTTCATCTGAGGTCATTGCCAATGGCAACTATTTTTGACTGAAATGGAAGAAAATTGATAGCTGCCATCTAGAGCTCACCCCAAAACAAGCGAATCCTAGTCAAAACATCCCCAAACCAAAACGTCCCCTAATGTTTTGGTCAAAACGTCCCCAAATGGTTGGTCAAAACGTCCCCAAATAGTTGCTCAAAACGTCCCCAAATAGTTGCTCAAAATGTCCCCAACGGTTGGTTAAAACGTCCCCAACAGTCGGTCAAAACTTTCCCATTGTTGTTTCCTGGCTGGGCTTTTGAAATAACTTGCGATGTTATTTTAAAATAAATTTATTGTTTTACAAGACATTAATTATAAATAACCCCGCTTCTGTCAGGTCGATGTTTATGCATGCCTCCCCTAACGTCGCGAGTGCTTTATGAATAGAAAACACTTATCAATACCAGTGAAAACACTTATCAATACCAGTGCTGGGGAAATGGAAATTCGGACCCCCTTCTCAACCGTTAGCACAAGGGTCAGAAACTGGGGGAGGGGGCTAGCCCAAATAATAATAATAATACTAATTTTAAAGCCTAGAATCCGCAAACATGGCCTGAAAGCCCGGATTTTCATTTTCATTTGGTACGACCTTTGAAAGACGTAGCAAGCCAAAAAAAAAAAATTAAAATACATTATTTGAGGTCATTTCTGGACTGGGGGAGGGGGCAGGCCTAAACCATTTGTAAATAGGTGTGGAATAAATAATTGCGAAATAATTCTAGCATTTGGCCTGCACTACTTCATATTAGTAGCACGGTTATTAGTCCACTCGGCCCAAAACCTACTCGGCCCAAATGAGAGTCTACTCGTCCCAATTTTGGAGTTCACTCGGCCCAGATTTAAGAGTCCACTCGGCCCAGATTTAAGAGTCCACTCGGCCCAGTTTGGTAGTCCAGTCGTCCCATGTCAACAGTCCACTTGGCCCAAATGAAATTAATTGTAAAGCTGTCTGTCAATGTAGGCGGGTTGACATTACTTTCCAAAGCATTGTCACACCCTCTACCGGTGATTTAAAAAAAAAACCTTTAAAGTTGCAGACACAATAATTAGTAATCAACATTCCATCAGTTATGAATGTTATATAAACAACGACATCAAAACTCTAATTACCGCCCGTTGAAATGACAATCAACAGTCCATCAGGTATGAATGTTGCGTAAACAACGAGTTAAAAGAAATTATTTTGTTTGTTTCAATAAATTATCTGCAGCAATAGTTGAAGCTGAACAGATTGAGCTAGCTCACATAGAAAAAAATGGACAATACATCTGAACGCAGTATTGCTGCATCTTTGTCATCTTTAGAAGGTAATTTTTTTAATTCATTCATTCGTTTGTTAATTCTTTCATTCATTCGTTCGTTCGTTCGTTCTTTCGTCTGTTCATTCGACATCTTTAATTCATTCATTATTTTTTCATTACTTCATTCATTCAACCCCCCCCCCCCCCCCCAATTACAACAGATGGAAAAAAATATTATAATCTTGATGTTAAGTTACATGTACATTTATGGGATTAATGTCCTAACCGATATAGCGAAAATAATGTAGGTGCCCCCACCCCACCCCACCCATAAAACGTTCTAGTTTATATCGGAATGTTGGGAGGAGAGGAGGGGGAGGGGGTGGGGTGCAGGGGGAATGATGGCCTTCTCTTATGAGAACCGCGACAAATCAGCGGCTGGCCAAAGATTTATCATTATTATGTTCTGTGCTAAATATCTTCTCTTCTTTTTTTATAGAGCGAGAGAATTATGACATTCCCAACTCACTGGATGAATCTTCAATAGCAGAGCCTTCACCCGAAACAGACACAGCAGAAAACGATCCTTTGGAAACGACAATGTATGAGGTTATTGTTCAAGGAACGCAAAGAGGCTCTCAGACGCTGGCTGATACTTTTCACAATGAAACGACGTCGCGATGATCAAGTGGAGTGCAGATGCTCAAAGCGTTCTAAGGTGGTAAACTGTCCGGCTACTGTAAAACAAAGAGGTGATAACTTTCAGCGTGGTGCTCAAGAACACATTCATCCAATGGAACCCGGTTCCTCTCAGGCATCAAAAATTAGAGCAGCTGTTAAGGCAGAAGCAAAGACAAATATATTTCAACCTTCTGGATCGATTGTTGAGCGAGTTCTGTTACAACATGTTGATACTGCAGCGCCTTGTCATGTGGTACCTAAACCAGTAAATTTAGCAAGGGTGGCCAATAAGACACGGCAAGCACTTCGACCACAAACTTCAGTATGAGACGAGTGGACTTCGGCTTTGGGCCGAAGGAACTTCAGTTTGGGCTGAGTCGACTTCAGTTTGGGCCGAGTCGACTTCAGTTTGGGCCGAGTCGACTTCAGCTTTGGGCCGAGTGTGCATTGGGACGAAAAGACTGGTTACCAGTAGCACGACACAACTTGAAATTATTTTGCAAGTATTTATTGAAAAGCACCGCCTGGTTTTGCATCAGATAGCTGCTTTTTTGTTTTTTTGCCAGACTTGCGAATGCTGAAATGCTTAAAAGGGTCTCTCACGGGAATTTGTGTTGGTCATAATTTAATGAAATAATTTCACCGAATTTTAAAGCACACGCGTAGAGTCAACACATTAATTTGACTATCCCAGTTTTTAACCCTACCTTTGACATGAACCAATGAAATAATTGTATAAGGATCAAAGAAGACACAGAACAATAGACTACTATTATATGACAATCACATGGCTTGTGGAATAGACAATCGGCATCAACACGATGAAATATTTAATTAAATTATTGAGAAAAAGTTGTGACAAATAGGTGTATCGATAATTTTTTTTTTTTCGGGTTTGTTCGTGGATTTTATGCAGCGTTATCTAGTAATACTGTTATGAAAACGTTAACTGATTTTTCCAGCTTGTAGGAATATCTAGAATTTTCCCCTGGATGAAATTTATTGCAAAAGGACTTAAAATATCATTGGTTTAATAACATGTCACCGATATTGTAAGTGGGAGTGGCCTGTTACTTCATTTATTCTGTCCAAATGTGTCATTTGTTAATTCGGAATAATTGTGGAATAATTCTGGCTTGGTGGAAACACAACGTGGGCTGAGTGAATATTAGTTACAGAGGAAGTCACCAAAGTGTTCAAAGTAACAACAGCTTACGGTAACAAAAACAGGAGATTGAACGTTGATATTCTGAACTATTGCAGTTCTCAGACGACAAAGGCATGTGGACAAATTTTTGGGACCTACAAAAGAAAACTCTTAACGGACTCAAAGATATACGGCATCCTGTCTCCCAATTCCCGAAGGATAACCAGATACCTCATAATCACATACGGCATCCTATCTCCCAGAAGGCTTGATGGATGACTCCCGGTTTTGCAAAACTAAACTGCTAGAGCTTTCTCTACTCCTTTTTGTAACCGCTATGGTCATATACCGGGGCCGCTACCAAACCGGCGTTGCTGTCAGTGGCGTAGCCAGCCCAAAGCAAGTGAGGGGGACAAATTCATACACATATAGGAATGTAGCTAGAACCGTTTTAATAAGTGTGTGTGTGGCGGGGGGGGGGGGGTGTGTGGGGTGTGTGGGGGTGGGATGCAGGAAAAGTATTCCAGGCTGGTGCGTCCCCTTACCACCTCCCCCCCCCCCCCCCAATCCTCACCAAACACAGATACAGATGTAATGTTTTTTGTCACGATAATGAGAGTATCCGGGAAATAAATAGGTCAGTTATTGAGCAGCCATAGGTCGTCGCTACCACGGGCCGACCATGGTTCGGCCCGTGGTAGAAAATTTTTTAATTCCAAGGTCCGAAAACCTCCATTTCCTTGCATCTGAGCAGATATTTTTAAGTTTTTCATGGATATACATTCGTAAGATTTAACAAATCTACAAACTACCCCACTCCCAGATACAGGAAAAGTTTTGTAGGGTTTCACATTTCTTAAATTTTTGCGTCCCCCAGACCCTCTCTTCCCCCTCCTCCTCCCAGATGTAATGTGTTTTTCACAATAATGAAGCTTTCTGCCAGGGACAATAAATGAGTCAGTTATCGGGTAGTAAAGGATCGTCGCTACCACGGGCCGACCATGGTTCGGCCCGTGATAGAAAATTTTGGAATTCCAGGGCCCCAAAATCTTCATTTCCTTGTATCTGAGCAGACATTTTTGGGTTTTTCAAGGAAATACAATCGCAAGATTTAACAAATCTACAACCTAACCCCCCTGGACCTAACCCCCCTACGATTTTTATGCCAGTTTTGGACATATTTCGAGGACCAACTTTGGGAAAAAGTGGGGGGGGGGACGTGTCCCCCCCATCCCCCCCCCCCCCCCGTGGCCACGCCACTGGTTGCTGTTTGGTTTTCTTTTCTCTTCTTCCCTTAAATTTGCCATCGCACAACATTATATTCTGGCTCGCCACCATGGTGGGACTCAAACCTCTACCATCGCCGAGCTGGAACCGAATAGAGCGCCCTCTCTAATAGTCTTAATGGTGTTGAGGGATTGAGTACAATCTATCACTCCAACGTAAACTGCCGGGAATTATAACCACGTGTATACTCCCTCAGACCCCATTTGAGGCAATAGGAAAGCTAGGCCTGTGTGATCCAAGTGAAATAAAATAAGGTTAACAGGGTCGCAAGGGATTTGTAAATCCCACATCGTCCTTGCGCGCCATCGTCGCGCTAAAACCTTTCATTCATCATTCATCAAAGATAGTAAATTAATGATAGAGTTTAACGAGCACAGAATCCTTAATAGAAAAACAAAAGTCACAGAAAATTAAAATTATACAATAGAATTAAAGTGCGTGGGGTCTGTGAGGATTGCCTAGCCACGCAGGAAACCATCCACCAAGCAAGGATTGAACCAAACTTGCCTGGCTGGGACCAGTATACATTTTAAATAAATAAATATATGAATAAAGATATAACAGCCCTTCAAGCGCTTTTAGTGTATGTCTGTGAGTGCGTTTTTTTTGTCGGGCGGGAGGGGGGGGGGGGTAGGGGTGGGGGTTCTCCTACGACCACCTTGTCATCTCTTCCCCTGAAGGCAGACCAGATGGCCAAGGCTCAGCATCCACTCTACCTTATAGGCTGATGTATGACTCCCAGCTTTCAATATCACATATTGGTGTAATGTTTCCTTTTTATAACCGTTAAGGATAATACAGGGTTCGTACACCCTTGAGAAAAACAAATTCCAGGACTTTCAAGGACTTTTTCCAAGCATCTTCCAGGACCTTTCCAGGACATTCTGATAACATAATGCTGACCCTATTTCATACTTGCTTACCTGTTTATAACATAATAGTGGTCACGTAATGGGCCGAATAATACCAGGAATACCCGATGCACGATTGAGGAGGCACACTCTTTTTTATGAAAAAAGAACCGACTTTATGCACTGTCAATCTACTCAATTACGCCAGTTATTACGGCAATCTTTTTTCATAAACACGATAAATTATTGACACTACATATTTTTCAAGCACTTTCCAGGACTTTACTACTGGAGATACGATTTTCAAGCACTTTCCAGGCCCTGGAATTTTGATTTTTTAATTCAAGCACCTTCAAGGACCAGTACGAGCCCTGTAATATGCTGGAGCTGCTCCCGAAAAGCGACTGTTTGGGTTTCTTTTTCTTTTCTTTTTTTTAAAACAACCATCAAAGTCCGGTTTTAGTATTACCACATAGATATGCCCACGTTTCAAAGTAAAATACAGAGCAGAATTCTTGTAGTTATGTACAATTCCTGGTGACCTTCCAGTTCGAGGTTATCGGGGGGTCTCATCCCAGTATCTCACTGCCAGTGAGCACACTTAAACCAAGAAGATTATTGACACTCGCTTCCGACCCTCGTGGATCCATAAGCAAGTAAAGTTATTTGGATCGCAAGAGGTTTCAATCCCACATCGTCCCAGTGCGCTTTCGGCGCCCTGAAACTTTTCATTCATTCATTCGATATTTATTTATTGGTGTTTAAGGTCACATACTTATGCACAATGGCTAATCGTGGCCGTGACAGTTTTACGGGTGGAGGAAGCCGGAGTGCCCGGAGAGAACCACCAAGCATCGACGAGCAACTGTCAGCTCCTCAACATTCTAACTCTGTTCAAGCTCCGCCCAAGCAGGGTTGCAGCGGTTGAAGACATGTGCACCATCGACGTGCAGTACGTTTTAGTACACGGCGTCATCGTGCCCCCTTGTAGGCATTCGGGATAAAATGCCATGCCCAAGGACACAACGCGGGTCATCCCGGATGGGGATCGAACTCAGGACCTCTAGCTTCGAAGTCCAACAGTGAACAGTCTACCACTGAATCCTCACGCTCCCTATTCATTCAATAATTAATTTCATAAGTCTGCTGAAGTCCTGTCCACGCCGAACCGAGAGCAGAGTATTGATACAACTGACTTGGAATCCTAGATTTCGACCGAAAAATAGTGTAAACATTGCCAAACTAAATATGAAACTACGAAAAAAAAATGAGTTGGGGATGTTTTGACCAACTCTAGGGGACGTTTTGACCAACTCTTGAGGACGTTTTGGTTTGAGGACGTTTTGACCAGCACCCATTGGAACGATCTCCTACGACCACCCTGTCATCTGTTCCCCTGAAGGCAGACCAGATGGCCAAGGCTCAGCATCCACTCTACCTTATAGGCTGATGGATGACTCCCAGCTTTCAATGTCACATATTGGTGTAATGTTTCCTTTTTATAACCGTTAAGGATAATACAGGGTTCGTACACCCTTGAGAAAAACAAATTCCAGGACTTTCAAGGACTTTTTCCAGGCATCTTCCAGGACATTCTGATAACATAATGCTGACCCTATTTCATACTTGCTTACCTGTTTATAACGTAATAGCGGTCACGTAATGGGCCGAATAATACCAGGAATACCCGATGCACGATTGAGGAGGCACACTCTGTTTTTTTTTTATGAAAAAAGAACCGACTTTATGCACTGTCAATCTACTCAATTACGCCAGTTATTACAGCAATCTTTTTTCATAAACACGCTAAATTATTGACACTACATATTTTTCAAGCACTTTCCAGGACTTTACTACTGGAGATACGATTTTCAAGCACTTTCCAGGCCCTGGAATTTTGAT
Source organism: Pictodentalium vernedei (assembly GCA_031216915.1). NCBI lineage: Eukaryota > Metazoa > Mollusca > Scaphopoda > Dentaliida > Dentaliidae > Pictodentalium > Pictodentalium vernedei. The sequence goes on along the minus strand of CM062297.1, from coordinate 349,817,455 downwards.
TTTTTAATTCAAGCACCTTCAAGGACCCGTACGAGCCCTGTAATATGCTGGAGCTGCTCCCGAAAAGCGACTGTTTGGGTTTCTTTTTCTTTTCTTTTTTCTAAAACAACCATCAAAGTCCGGTTTTAGTATTACCACATAGATATGCCCACGTTTCTAAGTAAAATACAGAGCAGAATTCTTGTAGTTATGTACAATTCCTGGTGACCTTCCAGTTCGAGGTTATCGGGGGGTCTCATCCCAGTATCTCACTGCCAGTGAGCACACTTAAACCAAGAAGATTATTGACACTCGCTTCCGACCCTCGTGGATCCATAAGCAAGTAAAGTTATTTGGATCGCAAGAGGTTTCAATCCCACATCGTCCTTGTGCGCTTTCGGCGCCCTGAAACTTTTAATTCATTCATTCGATATTTATTTATTGGTGTTTAAGGTCACATACTTATGCACAATGGCTAATCGTGGCCGTGACAGTTTTACGGGTGGAGGAAGCCGGAGTGCCCGGAGAGAACCACCAAGCATCGACGAGCAACTGTCAGCTCCTCAACATTCTAACTCTGTTCAAGCTCCGCCCAAGCAGGGTTGCAGCGGTTGAAGACATGTGCACCATCGACGAGCAGTACGTTTTAGTACCCGGCGTCATCCTGCCCCCTTGTAGGCATTCGGGATAAAATGCCATGCCCAAGGACACAACGCGGGTCATCCCGGATGGGGATCGAACTCAGGACCTCTAGCTTCGAAGTCCAACAGTGAACAGTCTACCACTGAATCCTCACGCTCCCTATTCATTCAATAATTAATTTCATAAGTCTGCTGAAGTCCTGTCCACGCCGAACCGAGAGCAGAGTATTGATACAACTGACTTGGAATCCTAGATTTCGACCGAAAAATAGTGTAAACATTGCCAAACTAAATATGAAACTACGAAAAAAAAATGAGTTGGGGATGTTTTGACCAACTCTAGGGGACGTTTTGACCAACTCTTGAGGACGTTTTGGTTTGAGGACGTTTTGACCAGCACCCATTGGAGCGATCTCGACGAACTCGTTCCAAAGAAGGGTCACGTGATATGGTTTGGTTGAAATTTTTAAAAAAATATTTTTTCATCTTCTGAATTTGCATATTATGCGGGCGGATGTGGCAGATTCGTTGGGTAAAGGGTTAAAAACAAGACTAATAGTGACCGCAGAGCCACAGATGACCCCGAACTATGACCTTGATCTGTGATCTTTACCTCCATCGAACAAAAAATAAATCCGTGTGCGACACATCATCTCCCCATAAGCAACATGTATGCCAAGTTTCAACAAAATCCAACAAATCATCTCAGTTGTGGAGCAGACACAAAAATCTTACTGACCGACCAGGGGGAGGGGGGGGGGATTGGAAAAAAATTGCAAAACACTGATGCCGGGGTGGCTGGTTGGTCAAGGAAGACAAAAAAAAAATTTCTGATCCTTGCAAATTTTTTCCTCAGACACTTTTGGGCAACAAAATTGTATACCATAATCAGTGAAGTATCATTCAAGAACCAATAAAAAGACACTCAAGTTATCAGGGGGTACCTACCATGGGTTATATAGGATTATAAAACTGTTATTGCGGCTGAGCTATGATTCGGCTTATAGTGATACAATGTATGACATACTGAATAATGCACGTTAAAATGCATCACTAATTGCAATTATCAAACACTGCACTCAAAGGATAAGTTATCTTCAGGGTGTTCCGTTTGATTAAATTTCTAATATGTTCACCCTGGTGAGATCGGCTAGCTTAGATGAGGCGCAAAGACAATTATGTGAAGTCAGGAATAGTTACAGATTTCAGCTGCAGGAACAATTCTGTACAACGATGTATCCAGACCTATTACGAAAACACCAATGACTCTTACTGCCATTATAGGACGTATGTAACACAAAAACTACTAAACATTGGACCTGATTGAACTGCTAATTTATTTCAAACACATCTGAGAACACAGGTGTCAACAGAATCATGTACCAGACCTTCTAAGGCTGGACTTAAAATAAGTTATTAATCCTCTCACCTAACCCAGCCATGCCCCACCCAAACCTTCGTCAAAAAAATAAACAAATACATAAATGACTAAACTCATTGCTTTTTGCATACATATACCGTGGAACCTCTCTTGAGAGACCAACATTTTTACCAGACAAAAGGGGTCTTTCAGACAGGTGGTCTGTCAAGACCACCTGTCTTGAAAGACCACTTTTGTCTGACCGAAATGGTATGTTGCCCTGTGTTGTCCACATAAAACGCGCTCTAGCACAAATTAATGATAGAGTTTAACGAGCACAGAATCCTTAATAGAAAAACAAAAGTCGCCGAAAATTAAAATTATACAATACAATTAAAGTGCGTGGGGTCTGTGAGGATTGCCTAGCCACGCAGGAAACCATACACCAAGCAAGGATTGAAACAAACTTGCCTGGATGGGACCAGTATACATTTTAAATAAGTAAATATATGAATAAAGATATAACAGCCCTTCAAGCGTTTTTAGTGTATGTCTGTGAGTGTGTTTTTTGGTCGGGTGGGGGGGGGGTAGGGGGGGGGGGGTTCTCCTACGACCACCCTATCATCTGTTCCCCTGAAGGCAGACCAGATGGTCAAGGCTCAGCATCCACTCTACCTTATAGGCTGATGGATGACTCCCAGCTTTCAATATCACATATTGGTGTAATGTTTCCTTTTTATAACCGTTAAGGATAATACAGGGTTCGTACACCCTTGAGAAAAACAAATTCCAGGACTTTCAAGGACTTTTTCCAAGCATCTTCCAGGACCTTTCCAGGACCTTCTGATAACATAATGCTGACCCTATTTCATACTTGCTTACCCGTTTATAACGTAATAGCGGTCACGTAATGGGCCGAATAATACCAGGAATACCCGATGCACGATTGAGGAGGCACACTCTGTTTTTTTTTTTTATGAAAAAAGAACCGACTTTATGCACTGTCAATCTACTCAATTGCGCCAGTTATTACAGCAATCTTTTTTCATAAACACGCTAAATTATTGACACTACATATTTTTCAAGCACTTTCCAGGACTTTACTACTGGAGATACGATTTTCAAGCACTTTCCAGGCCCTGGAATTTTGATTTTTTTAATTCAAGCACCTTCAGGGACCCGTACGAGCCCTGTAATAGTCTGGAGCTGCTCCCGAAAAGCGACTGTTTGGGTTTCTTTTTCTTTTCTTTTTTCTAAAACAACCATCAAAGTCCGGTTTTAGTATTACCACATAGATATGCCCACGTTTCTAAGTAAAATACAGAGCAGAATTCTTGTAGTTATGTACAATTCCTGGTGACCTTCCAGTTCGAGGTTATCGGGGGGTCTCATCCCAGTATCTCACTGCCAGTGAGCACACTTAAACCAAGAAGATTATTGGCACTCGCTTCCGACCCTCGTGGATCCATAAGCAAGTAAAGTTATTTGGATCGCAAGAGGTTTCAATCCCACATCGTTCCAGTGCGCTTTCGGCGCCCTGAAACTTTTAATTCATTCATTCGATATTTATTTATTGGTGTTTAAGGTCACATACTTATGCACAATGGCTAATCGTGGCCGTGACAGTTTTACGGGTGGAGGAAGCCGGAGTGCCCGGAGAGAACCACCAAGCATCGACGAGCAACTGTCAGCTCCTCAACATTCTAACTCTGTTCAAGCTCCGCCCAAGCAGGGTTGCAGCGGTTGAAGACATGTGCACCATCGACGTGCAGTACGTTTTAGTACACGGCGTCATCGTGCCCCCTTGTAGGCAGTCGGGATAAAATGCCATGCCCAAGGACACAACTCAGGACCTCTAGCTTCGAAGTCCAACAGTGAACAGTCTACCACTGAATCCTCACGCTCCCTATTCATTCAATAATTAATTTCATAAGTCTGCTGAAGTCCTGTCCACGCCGAACCGAGAGCAGAGTATTGATACAACTGACTTGGAATCCTAGATTTCGACCGAAAAATAGTGTAAACATTGCCAAACTAAATATGAAACTACGAAAAAAAATGAGTTGGGGATGTTTTGACCAACTCTAGGGGACGTTTTGACCAACTCTTGAGGACGTTTTGGTTTGAGGACGTTTTGACCAGCACCCATTGGAACGATCTCGACGAACTCGTTCCAAAGAGGGGTCACGTGATATGGTTTGGTTGAAATTTTTTTAAAAATATTTTTTCATCTTCTGAATTTGCATATTATGCGGGCGGATGTGGCAGATTCGTTGGGTAAAGGGTTAAAAACAAGACTAATAGTGACCGCAGAGCCACAGATGACCCCGAACTATGACCTTGATCTGTGATCTTTACCTCCATCGAACAAAAAATAAATCCGTGTGCGACACATCATCTCCCCATAAGCAACATGTATTCCAAGTTTCAACAAAATCCAACAAATCATCTCAGTTGTGGAGCAGACACAAAAATCTTCCTGACCGACCAGGGGAGGGGGGGGGGGGGGGGGGTTGGAAAAAAATTGCAAAACACTGATGCCGGGGTGGGTGGTTGGTCAAGGAGGACAAAAAAAAATTTTCTGATGCTTGCAAATTTTTTCCTCAGACACTTTTGGGCAAAATTGTATACCATAATCAGTGAAGTATCATTCAAGAACCAATAAAAAGCCACTCAAGTTATCAGGGGGTACCTACCATGGGTTATATAGGATTATAAAACTGTTATAGCTGAGCTATGATTCGGCTTATAGTGATACAATGTATGACATATTGAATAATGCAGGTTAAAATGCATCACTAATTGCAATTATCAAACACTGCACTCTAAGGATTAGTTATCTAGAGGGTGTTCCGTTTGATTAAATTTCTAATATGTTCACCCTGGTGAGACCGGCTGGCTTAGATGAGGAGCCAAGACAATTATGTGAAGTCAGGAACAGTTACAGATTTCAGCTGCAGGAACAATTCTGTACAACGATGTATCCAGACCTATTACGAAAACACCAATGACTCTTACTGCCGTTGTAGGACGTACGTAACACAAAAACTATTAAACATTGAAACTGATCGAACTGCTAATTTATTTCAAACACATCTGAGAACACAGGTGTCAACAAAATCATGTACCAGACCTTCTAAGGCTGGACTTAAAATAAGTAATTAATCCTCTCCCCTAACCCAGCCATGCCCCACCCAAACCTTCGTCAAAAAAATAAACAAATATATAAATGACAAAACTCATTGCTTTTTGCATACACATACCGTGGAACCTCTCTTGAGAGACCAACATTTTTGCCAGACAAAAGGGGTCTCTTGACAGACCACCTGTCTTGAAAGACCACTTTTGTCTGTCCGAAATGGTATGTTGTCCTGTGTTGTCCACATAAAACGCGCTCTAGCACAAAAGAGGTGGTTCCTCAAAAAGGTGGTCCTACACTGGTCCCCACCAGAGGAAGGGTTAGAAATGAAGGGGGGGGGGGGGGGACTAAAAGTGGAATGTTCTTAGGTAGCAGGCGATAAAATATCAGTGACTTGAGTTTTGTGATACTTGAAATTGAATCTTTTTAAATTCATTTCGATAAGGATGGGTAAATTTTCGATGGGTCGGTGGTCCGGGTGGATCGATTAACTCAGATCTACTCCACTACGTCAACACACAGCCGGAAGAAATCTTCCAATTTATGATCCTGGACTGCATCAGCAATACACAGTACCGGCACTACAAAAACAGAGATCAGACGTTCCACCAATACATACATGGTTATATATTTAAGTCTTTTTTCTGATTTTATGTATTTTTTTAAAAGTTTGATTGATAAAAAGATACATTAAAAGATCCCATTAAAATGCAAGGAGCCTTTGTTAATTGAAATCTCTTTCTCCGACATTAAGCCGTGTTAGTAGTTTGTGGTGGAATAGGCTATTAACTTACAAAGAACATACACCTTCTCTCTATCTTTTGTCAAGGTAACAATCCTTTGTGTTCACTAAATGCAGTGCAAACTTTCAGTCACCTATCTTTATGAAAACTCACTTGAGACAATAAAGACGTATCTTTAAAAAATAATATTGCCCACAAAGTTGAAAAAAGCATGCTAAAAAGGAATTTTTTTATATAAATTGTGATACAGGTCCCAAAAGTTCAAAACATTGTGGTAAAATAAGCCTTCGCCATCGTGTATATTCCTTGTCATAATTTCCAATCGCACGTAATTTATGCTTTATAAAATTGAGAGGATAATTCACGGTGCCATTCCGAACTTTCCCACACCCTAGCGTTGATTAACTGAAAATTTTCATAACAATTTTATAAAGCATAAATACCGTGTAATTAGGAAAAAGTTAAACAATCATTTTATATGGTACAAGATGTAAACTCCTTTATGTTTTGTCACTCAAGTGTGATTTTATTGCGTTTTCCGACCAGTTTTATAATAATTAAAATAGCTCAAATACATATTTTTTTTCCCTGAGAAATAAACTTCCATTTCAAAGTACCCTTCTCGTATACATTTTTGCCCAGAACCTCAAATAAACGGGCTATACATTCATTTTACTTAAATTCATCTTGTTGGGATTCGTCTCGTTGCGATGACCAATTTTGACATTCGTCTTGTTGGGATTCGTCTTGTTGGGAATAAACCTTTAATTGTAACTAATATTGTATAAATACTTACCACAACAAATTTTGTATTAACACACGAACGATATTTACAAAAGATGCATTATTAAAAGACTAGACTAACCAAGCTGATCATTACTTGAATAAAGCTTTATATAAAAATCTGGAAAAATAGTGATTGAATTTACCGAGGTGGGTCGAAATTACTTTGGGTTGAAATTACCGAACGGCAAGGCGGTCAGCGGAAGGGCGTTTGAGTCGGTGAAAATAGTGGGTCGAAGTTACCGAAATTGGGACGAAATTACTTTTTTGGGTCGAAATTGGGTCGAAGTTACTGGATACCTATCGGCAAGGCGGTCAGCGGAAGGGCGTTTGAGTCGGGGAAAATAGTGGGTCGAAGTTACCGAAATTGGGTCGAAATTACTTTGGGTCGAAATTACTTTTTGGGGGCGAAATTACCGATTTGGGTCGATTTACTTTGGGTCGAAATTACTGTGGGTCGAAGTTACTGGATACCGGTGGGAAGGATGATGCAGAAGCATGTATTTAGTGGGGGTGGGTGGTTGAGTTAACCCCGGAAAAAAATTGTTAAACTGGAAAAAAATTGCATGGGGTGGGTGGGTCCTCCGACCGGTCAAAAACAAAAAGTCTGCAATTTTTTTTCCTATAAGGGGGGGGGGGGGGGGGGGGGGGGTCTAAAATTCTTTGATGACAATAAAAGTTAAAACTGGGAATATATGTATAGGGATATTTCAAGATATAATAAATCAACAAACATACATGGTTTGTCAAAGGAAATGATCCAACCGCGTTTCGTGCAAACCAAAGAAGTTGAAGTGACGAAAAATTCTACTTTTGTTTTGTTTCTCTTTTTGCGACCTTTGTCCTCAGAAATACCGGAAATCGATAATCAGTCACTAAAAATAGTACGAGCAACATAAAAGGAAAACAAAAAGGACGAATTTTAATAAAGTGCATCGATAAAATAGTGGTGTTATTCGGCTTGATTTTTTATTATTTTACATTGTATGGAATGTAAAGTGTCGACATTCAAAGAAACCAAATCGACCCTTCTGGCTCCACAACCTGATACGATAGATTTGAAAATTTGTTCCAGGTTTGAAATCCTTTGAAAGCTTTCAGTTTCAAATAAGAAAGTTGACGAAAGATCGTGTCACTTATCACGTTTTTTTTTCTTTTACTTTCTCTCTCTCTGTTATATAGTTAAGGGTAAGGTGAAAATGTCGTTGTTGATGTATTACGTAAGGTGGCTTGAAAGCATCAAGAATGTGAAGTGAAGTGAACTAAAATTGTGTGGAGTGAGAACTCGCCTATTTTCGGTGATGTGGTTTATGGCAACTGAGCCCAGAACCGAAATACCCCAAACTGCCGATGATTTCATAAAATATCCATTTTAAAGAAAAAGATCAAAAGACGACTTGAAGAAGATTGTTGATGCAGATTGTTTAAACAATTTGCTTGAATTATGTAGAGATATATACAGACATAACCAAGTAATTTGAATTAAGGTGCTATATAAGGAATGCTGGTCGTTTTGGTATCAAGTCATTTCGGTACTTGGCCAAGTCGTTTCGGCACCACTTTAGGTCGATTCGGCACTTTGCCAAGTCGTTTCACCATCTGTTTATTGTGGACAGAAAAAAACAAACAATAAAACATTTCTGATAACAAACTTAATTGCAGTATGGAACAATAAGACTCAATAAATAACATTTACATTTTCACAAAAGAAATAATAAGATTGATATGGCATGTAGGAATATTATAACTAGTGCGTTGAATAATTCTCGGATTTGAAAGCTTTTGACATGCAGTTATTTTGAAGTCACGTAAATATTGTTACCACAAATAGAGAAGAACATTCAAGTGACTTCAAAATAACAGCCAGTCAATCATTTGACTTTAAGCAAATCCTAGAATTATTCAACATTATTACCACTTCACAGGGCGTTCTCTAGCAGATTAAAACGATTTTACCTTTACGGTAAAAGTGTATAATGCGCAGTCTCAAACCGGAAGTTGTGTGTTAACCTGGTTAATTAATGGCCTGCCTCCAGATAAATATTTCGAAAAGGCCTCGGCTCCGATTGAAGTTTCAAACACGCGTATAAATTAATGTAATGAATATCACACATTTGTGAACTTTCACCATTTGGTCATGAATTAATAATAGATTTGGAAGCGTTCAGGTGGCATACAAAAATATTTAAATTAAGCTATCATGTGATTGACCACATGACGTTTTGTTTATCTAGAAACAGACAACACATGTATTTTGGTTAAATGTCATTGTGAAAACTTGAGATGTCACAATCAAGTGAACTTGATGAAGAATCTTTGGATTTAACCATTTTAGAAGTGGTAATAATAGTAATAACAAGATTTTGTTGGGCGTACCTGTTTATTAACAGCCCTCCAGGCTCCAGAAATGATTAACAGCCCTCGGGCTGTAAACAGCCCTCGGCTCCGTCTCGGGCTGTTAATGGACCCTCTGGCTGTTACTCATTCCTGTCGGGCCATTAATGAACCGTAACGCCCTCCAAAATCATGTTATTGGTATATAAATGTACAAGAAATATACTGTCATTCTAATGTGAGTAGAAAACAATATTAATCAGTATCACGACAAATTAAAGAATGCATAAACACATAGCATGTAGGAATGATAAGAACAATAACTTCTTGATTAAAGGGCAAGTGTGCTGAATAATTCTCCGATTTGAAAACTATTGATGTGCAGTTATTTTGAAGTCACGTATTGTTACCACTAATAGGGAAGAACATTCAAGTGACTTCAAAATAACTGCAAATCTGAGAATTATTCAACATAAATGTACCAAAAAAATATACTGCCATTTTAATGTGAGTAGAAAACAATATTAATCAGTATCACAACAAATCAAAGAATGAATAAACACATAGCATGTAGAAATGATAACAATAACTTCTTTATTAAAGGGCAAGTGTCTTGAATAATTCTCCGTTTTGAAAACTACTGACGAGTAGTTATTTTGAATAGGGATTGGGAAGAACATTCAAGTGACTTCCAAATAACTGCCAGTCAATTGTTGAAACAAAACCGAGAATTATTCAACATACTTCACCTTTAATCAAAATGAACAATAAAGTTTTAATAATAATAATCAGTATCACATTTAAGGCCCATAAATTCCTGCACATTTTTTTAATAGTTTGCTGGTACTGATATCCCCCTTTGAATATTTATCCAAAAGTTCAAATAACTGCCCCTGTGTTTTTGTCGCATCTTTTCTCTGCTGGCATTGCAGCTTATCTTCTGACAGAAGTTTGATTAACAAATTGATTGATGTTGCCTCTTTGTGAAGTTCAATTAAAAGCAGTTAGAATGGGACAGATCCCCTGGAATTGGCACATGAATTTGGGCGATTATGCCACCCCTCTGTGTCATTATTTGTCCGCACACTGGACATAAATACACTCCAGCATTCAATGTAGAAAACACTTCCATTTATCCATGAATTATTAACATATTCTATCAAACTCTGTACTTGTGGAGATTCTACTCTTTCACTGAGTTTAATGAATGCATCTGAGATGTGTTCTGGAGGTAAAAATGGCAGTGCCATCACTATTCTTAAAAAGGTGTAAACTTCATCTCTGTTATTATATGCGTTTTGTAAACCGAGTCCTTGTATTTTCTGATACACTGCCTGCGACCAATGAAATACATAACCTTGTATTGGTATATCCTCAAACCTCTCGTCTCGCGTAATGCCTGCCACGGGCCACTTTCAAAATCAAGAACAAATTTCCTGAGTGCTTTTCATCTTGGAAGCTGTCAGTCAATAGCACTTATCACAGCACAATACTGTGATCATCTTTCCTCCTCCCAGACATGAAACAAAAGGCTAGAGGGACCTGTTTAGTGTTGTTGTCACATTTGACAAATGCGTGGATCGAAAATAACTGCTCCCATGGCTTGTTCACAACTTTGAAGGTACTATCCATGTACCAGGTCTTAGCTTTCGCTAGAAGGTCTAGTTGTCTGTTGGTATAGAAGATCAGATGACGCCTTCCACCGTCCTCAGTGTCATGCTGGAAGAAGTTTGGAACGTTTTCGTCTAGGAAAGCTGCATCTAGCTCAAATTTGAGATCAGTGTGATCATGAGGATGTAAGTTCTGATGAATTCTATTTATAGCTCTGACTAAATATGCAGGATTAGGTCAACTTTGATCAGGAGCAGTTGCATCCACGTGTTCACGAAATGCTTCCTCTACCACCCGTGGTGCTGGCTTTTCGAAGACTCCTTCATGTGCATTCAATTTGGCCTGGAATAAGAGTATAACACATTATCAATTTATTGTACCAATAAACAAATCTGGTCTAAACCAGACAGAGAGAGAGAGAGAGAGAGGAAAACTAGAGAGAGAGAGAGAGGAGGAAAACTAGAGAGAGAGATGGAGAGAGAAACATTGTTATTGTACTAATAACCTGACAACGCACTGAAAAAATATGAATGAATATCTGTGGCTCTGCCGCATTAGTATGTGCCTTTTCTGACACATTATTAATTTATTGTATTAAATAAAAACCTAATAACCTAATAAACATTGTTACTAAACTTAAATAAATTAAAAGGGCACTAAAAAATACAACCCAGGAATTTTATACTTGCACCTCCACTACGCACTGAAAAAATAGAACTTATTAATTATTATTATCAGAGAGAATGAATTTCCGTGGCCCCGCCGCATTAGTATGTGCCTTTTCTGACACATTATTAATTTATTGTAATAGAAACCTAATAACCTAATAAACCTTGTTACTAAACTTAAATAAATTAAAAGGGCACTAAAAAAATACAACCCAGGAATTTTCCACTTGCACCTCCACTACGCACTGAAAAAAATACAACTTATTAATTATCATTATCAGAGAGATAGAGATAAATATTCACCTGTGCTTTGATTTTAACAACTATAAATTTCTCTGTCTCCATCGCATGATTATGTGTCTTGAGGCCATTTTTAGCTCAACTTGACAAAGTCAAGCTGAGCTATTGCCATCACTTCTCGTCCGTCGGCGTATGTACATACATATGTCCGGGCATACGTACATTGGGGCATACGTACGTTCGTCCACAGTTTCCTTGGGTACACCTCACAGGTCGTATTTATGATCAGATCGCTTTGAAACTTGGTATGCTTGTTTGGGATGACCTCTAGATGGGAGCTATCGATTTTCTTCCATTGCAGTCAAAAAATGTTGCCGCTGGCAACATTCTTAGAACTTAGCTTAGTCAGACCTCAATATTTCCCTTTGGCACACCCTACAGGGCACATTTATAATCGGATTGCTTGGAAACCTGGCATGCTTTTTTGGGGTGACCTCTAGATGGGAGCTATTGATTTTCTTCCATTTCAGTCAAAAAATGTTGCCGCTGGCAAGAACCTTTGAACTTAGTTTAGTCAGGCATCAATATATTCCTTTGGTACATTTGGGATGACCTCTAGATGGGAGCTATCGATTTTCTTCCATTGCAGTCAAAAAATGTTGCCGCTGGCAACATTCTTAGAACTTAGCTTAGTCAGACCTCAATATTTCCCTTTGGCACACCCTACAGGGCACATTTATAATCGGATTGCTTGGAAACCTGGCATGCTTTTTTGGGGTGACCTCTAGATGGGAGCTATTGATTTTCTTCCATTTCAGTCAAAAAATGTTGCCGCTGGCAAGAACCTTTGAACTTAGTTTAGTCAGGCATCAATATATTCCTTTGGTACACCGTACAGGGCACATTTTTGATCAGATCGGTTTGCAACTTGGTATGCTTGTTTGTTGTTACCTCTAGATGGGAGCTATCGATTTTCTTCGATATCCTCAAAGAAATGTTGCCGCCGGCAACAACCTTTGATGAATTTAGTGCAGTTATGCCTCAAAACTTCCCTTTGGCACACCGTGCAGGGCACATTTATTATCGGATGACTTTGAAACATGGTGTGCTTGTTTGGGGTGAGCTCTAGATGGGAGCAATCGATTTTCTTCCATTTCCATAAAAAAATGTTGCAGCTGACAACGTTCTTAAAACTCAGTTAAGTCAGACCTTAATATTTCCCTTTGGCACACTCTACAGGGCACATTTATGATCAGATTGCTTTGAAATCTGGCATGCTTGTTTGGAGTGACCTCCAGATGGAAGCTATTGATTTTCTTCCATTTCGATCAAAACTGGCTGGCAACAACCTTTGAACTTAGTTTAGTCAGGCATCAATATATTCCTTTGGCATGCCCTACAGAGCACATTTATGATCAGATCAGTTTGAAACTTTGTATGCTTGTTTGGTGTTACCTCTAGATGGGAGCTATCGATTTTCTTCAATTTTCTTAGATTTCCTTCACAAAATGTTGCTGCTGGCAACTACTTTCGATGAACTTGTTGCTGTTATGCATCAATATTTCCCTTTGGCACACCCTGCAGTGCACATTTTTGACCAGATCAGTTTGAAACTTGGTATGCTTGTTTGGGGTGAGCTCTAGATGGGCGCTTTCGATTTTCTTCCATTTCCGTCAAAAAATGTTGCTGCTGGCAACGACCTTTGAACTTAGTTTAGTCAGGCATCAATATATTCCTTTGGCATGCCCTACAGGGCACATTTATGATCAGAATGGTTTGAAACTTGGTATGTTTGTTTGGTGTCACCTCTAGATAGGAGCTATCGATTTTCGTCAAATAATGTTGCCGCTGGCAATGACCTTCAATGAACTTAGTGCAGTTATGCATTAATATTTCCCTTTGGCACACCCTGCAGTGCACATTTTTGACCAGGTCACTTTGAAACTTGGTATGCTTGTTTGGGTTGAGCTCTAGATGGGAGCTTTCGATTTTTTTCCATTTTTGTCAAAAAATGTTGCCGCTGGCAACGACCTTTGAACTTAGTTTAGTCAGGTATCAATATATTCCTTTGGCATGCCCTACAGGGTACATTTATGATCAGAATGGTTTGAAACTTGGTATGTTTGTTTGGGGCTACCTCTAGATGGGAGCTATCGATTTTCTTCAATTTCTGTCAAAAAATGTTGCCACTGGCTACGATCTTCGATGAACTTCGGGCAGTTATGCATCAGTATTTTCCTTTGGCGCAGTCTGCAGTGCACATTTTTGACTGGATTGCATTGAAGCTTGGTGTGCTTGTTTGGGGTGACCTCTAGATGGGAGCTTTTGATTTTCTTCCATTTCTGTAAAAAATAGTTGCCATTAACAACGGCCTCTGATGAACTTAGTAAAAACTTAGTGCAGTTATGCATCAGTATTTCCCTTTGACACACCCTGCAGGGCAATTTTTGATTGCATTGCTTGGAAACTTTGTGTGCTTGTGTGGGGTGATATCTATATGGGAGTTATCGATTTTCTTCCATTTCTGTAAAAAAATGTTGCCGCTGTCAACGACCATTGAACTTAGTTTAGGCAGGCTTCAATATTTGCCTTTGGCACACCCTTCAGGGCACATTTATGATCGGATCACTTTGAAACCTGGTATGTGTGTTCGGGGTGACCTCTAGATGTGAGATATTGATTTTTAGCTCAACTTGACAAAGTCAAGCTGAGCTATTGCCATCACTTCTCATCTGTCGATGTATGTACGTAGATACGTCCGGGCGTACGTTCGTCCACAATTTCCTTTGGCACACCTCACAGGTCGCATTTATGATCAGATCTCTTTGAAACTCGGTATGCTTGTTTGGGGTGACCTCTAGATGGGAGCTATCAATTTTCTTCCATTTCAGTCAAAAAATGTTGCCGCCGGCAACGTTCTCAGAACTTAGTTTAGTCAGATCTCAATATTTCCCTTTGGCACATCCTACAGGGCACATTTATGTTCGGGCTGCTTTGAAACCTGGCATGCTTTTTTGGGATGACCTCTAGATGGGAGCTATCGATTTTCTTCCATTTCCATCAGAAAATGTTGCCGCTGGCAATGACCTTTGAACTTAGTTTAGTCAGGCATCAATATATTCCTATGGCACGCCGTACAGGGCACATTTTTTATCAGATTGGTTTGAAACTTGGTATGCATGTTTGGGGTCACCTCTAGATGGGAGCTTTCGATTTTCTTCGATATCCGCCAAGAAATGTTGCCGCTGGCAATGACCTTTGATGAACTTAGTGCAGTTATGCATCAAAATTTCCCTTTGGCACACCCGGCAGGGCACATTTATTACTGGATCGCTTTGAAACTTGGTATGCTTGTTTGGGGTGAGCTCCAGATGGGAGCTATCGATTTTCTTCCATTTCCGTCAAAAAATGTTGCCGCTGGCAACGTTTTTAGAACTTAGTTTAGTCAAACCTCAGTATTTCCTCTTGGCACACCCTACAGGGGACATTTTTGATTGGATTGCTTTGAAGTCTGGCATACTTGTTTGGAGTGACCTCTAGATGGGGGCTATTGATTTTCTTCCATTTCCTTCAAAAAATGTTGCCGCTGGCAACGACCTTTGAACTTAGTTTAGTCAGGCATCAATATATTCCTGTAGAATGCCCTACAGGGCACATTTATGATCAGATCGGTTTGAAACTTTGTATGCTTGTTTGGTGTTACCTCTAGATGGGAGCTATCGATTTTCTTCAATTTGCATAAAAAAATATTGCTGCTGGCAACGACCTTCAATGTACTTAGTGCAGTTACGCATCAAAATTTCCCTTTGACACACCCTGCAGTGCACATTTTTTACCAGATCACTTTGAAAATTGGTATGCTTCTTTGGGGTGAGCTCTAGATGGGAGCTATCAATTTTCTTCCATTTCCGTCAAAAAATGTTACCACTGGCAACGTTCTTAGAACTTTGTTAAGTCAGACCTCAATATTTCCCTTTGGCACACCCTACAGGGCACATTTATGATCGAATTGTTTTGAAACCTGGCATGCTTGTTTGGGGTGACGTCTAGATGGGAGCTATTGATTTTCTTCCATTTTCGTCAAAAACTGTTGCCACTGGAAACAACGTTTGAACTTTGTTTAGTTAGGCATCAATATATTCCTTTCGCATGCCCTACAGGTGTCATTTATGATCAGAATATTTTGAACCTTGGAATGGTTGTCTGGGATTACCTCTAGATGGGAGCTATCAATTTTCTTCAATTTCTGTCAAAAAATGTTGCCACTGGCAACGACCTTCGATGAACTTTGTGCAGTTATGCGTCAATATTTCCCTTTGGTGCAGCCTGCAGTGCACATTTTTGACCGGATCGCTTTGAAACTATGTGTGCTTGTTTCGGGTGACCTCTAGATGGGAACTATCGATTTTCTTCCATTTCCTTCAAAAATAGTTGCCATTGGTAACAACCTCTGATGAACTTGGTAAAAACTTAATGCAGTTATGCATCAATATTTCCCTTTGACACACCCTGCAGGGCACATTTATGATTGGATCACTTGGAAACTTGGTGTTCTTGTGTGGGGTGATATCTATATGGGAGTTATCGATTTTCTTCCATTTCTGTCAAAAAATAACAACCTTTGAACTTAGTTTAGTCAGGCTTCAATATTTCCCTTTGGCACACCCTTCAGGACACATTTATGATTGGATTACTTTGAAACTTGGTTTGTGTGTTCGGGGTGACCTCTAGATACAACAAAACTCTGCATGTGTTCATTTCCATAAAAAATTATTGTCGTTATCACCAGCCTTTGAACTTACTGCATTTGTGCAGCAACTTATCCCTTTTGCACTCTCTGCAGGATATATGTATAAATTTCCATAAAAAAGAGAGAAAAAAACATTACCACAAGTAATGACCTTCAAACTTAGAGCATTTGTGCATTAACATCTTCCTTTGGCATGCCTCAGGGGGCGCATTCATTATCAGGTTGTTTTGAAACTTTGCATGCTTATGCAGGGTTACAAAGATAGGAAGTATCGATTTTTTTTTCATTTCCATCAAAAACTGTTGCTGTTAGAAACAATCTTTGAATTTATTGCATTTGTGCATCAACATTCTTCTTTGACCTGGCCTACAGGCCACATTTATCATAGGATTGTTTTTGAACTTGGTGCGCTCATTAGGCGAGACCTTTAGATAAGAGCTATTTATTTGCATTCATTTCTGTGAAAAAAGTTACCATTTACATTAACCTCTGAACTTACTGCATTTATGTATCAACATTCTTCCTTTAGCCAATCTTACAGTTTACATTTAAAAATGCATGGATTACTCTGACGTTATGAACACACAATGCTGTTATGTTGAAATTTCACCAGATAACATTTGTACCAATGATCTTCAATTTTGCCATTTCACTTATAACTTACCAAGCTCAAGTTGAGCTACAGTGTCATTGACACTTTCATTGAAGTTATCGCCATCCTGAATAACAGTTGCTGGACAGTTCATTTCTTTTGTCCGTTTAATGCACCTCCATAACGTGTGGTCGTTTTTCTGCTTTTTGACCGAAAACTGTACCCATCATCGCCCACCAACATCCTTTTTCCACGCTTTGTGCCACTATCTACAATGTGATAAGAGTTAGCTGGAGTTTCAGTGGGCTCTACTGATACTATTGGAGCCTCGTCCATAATTGAATCCTCTTTCAATGGTTGCCTAGGTTGGAAAGATCTATCGACAGTAAAAGATTGTCCTTCAACTTCGGTCTGCGATTCTTCTGTGCCAAACGAATGTTGTATTACAAAAGTTGCATTGTGACCAACACTTATTTCACGACTTTTGCTATTGTCCACATGGTTGTCCTCAATATTGCCCACACCACTACCCTGGTCACTAACTCTAGCCAGCTGAGAACAAGATACACATGACCATTCAACACTTCTGTGTTCCCTTATGGCAGTTCTATACTCCTGTTGAGAAACACCAGTCCCACACTTTTGGTGCTGCCATCTTGAGCATCCATCACACTGAATCCCCTGCTGTTGTGGTCGCACTGCTGTGTTACACTCAATACAAATATCAGAAGACATTTTGAAGAACTCTGACAAACGATGATGAATGAAAAGTTTCTGACAAATGACAGAATTTGCCCCCATTATATACAAAATGATTTCCTTTTAACAACACATTTCTAAGGCACTGAAAATGGTAAACTGTGTTTTCCTGTGAAAACATCGTTGGACAATAATGAATAATCAACAGAACAATTGCCAACAAAAACGAACATACTTCCGACGAACCAAAAATGATGAACTATGTTTCTTGTGAAAACATTGTTGAACGATAATCAGTTATCATCACACACACTTCAGAAGAGCTGAGAATAGTTAACTGTGTTTTCCTTTGAAGTGATAATCAACAGATCAATTATCGTGAAAACTTTTCATTCATGAGATCAGGTGCCGAAACAACTTGACTGAAGTGCCGAAACGACTTCAACCTAGGTGCCGAAATGACCTGAGAACTGATTCCGAAATGACTTGATACCCTATATAAGTAAGGGCTGTTTGCTTACTTTGAAATTCCCACCTCTGATAATGGTATTCCATAAATTCAAATGAAATCTACCCAAATTATGCAGCAAAATGAAGGTTGTGATGTTTAGAACACGAAAATATGTGCAGTCAATTTGACAGAAGTCACCAATGGTTCCTGGAAGCCTGCTACCAAATTCGTACCATGACTGATCATGATTGAAAAATGGCGACATCGACGCCATAGCTGCGACGGGTGGTGCAATTTCACAAAATTCTAAGTTCATCAAGGGCCATAACTCCTAGAAAAATATTTGGAACAACACATGCATTGAACAGTGGCAAGACATCAATAAGATACACTTACATGCCAAATATAAAGTCATTCCATCAAGTATTTCAAAAGTTCTTGAGTTTTGAAACTCCTTGGTCACAGACAGACCGACCAACATTCTAAGTTCATCATGGGCCATAACTCCAAGAAAAATATTTGGAACAACACATGCAATGAAAAGAGGCTAGACATCAATAAGATACACTTACATGCCAAATATAAAGTCATTCCATCAAGTATTTCAAAAGTTATTGAGTTTTGAAACTCGTTGGACACAGACAAACTCGTTGGTCACAGACAGACCGACCGACCGACAGACAGACCGACAGACCGACATTACCACTTATAGAGCTGCTAGTCACAGCTAATAAAAATAAATAATATTTCAGAACAACTTGTGGCCAAATGTCCTTGTGATGGGTCCCACTAAATACCGAATCTTACTTGAAATACCGAATCTGACCCCCCAAAATGTAATCGAATATATAAATGCAAATGTCTGTATCTATATCTTTATCTCTCTCTTTGTTCCGGGTGATCTCCTCCGTTTCTTGACCGATCGATCTCAAATTTTCTACACGGGGGTAATTCGTCCCTGCGAGTAACATGGGATGGGTGCCGTGCCCATGCGGGGTGATCTTGACCTTGAAATTGATGACCCTGACATTTTATTTCGAAACCGGCTGGGCCGATCGGTCTAAAATTTCATATGTGCGGGTATATTGACCCATCGATCATTTTGACTTTATCGGGGTGCCCGCACGGGGTGACCTTGACCTTTTATTTCGAAAACGGCTGGGACGATCGGTCTAAAATTTCATATCTTCGGGTATATTGACCAATCGATCATTTTGACTTTATCGGGGTGCCTGTGCGGGGTGACCTTGACCTTGAAATTGGTGACCTTGGCCTTTTATTTAGAAAAAGGCTGATATAACCATCTTCTCCCGTGCAACGCCGGGTATCACCCGCCAGTTATATATATTTCTCAATTAATTTCTTGCTATTATGGGTGTTCAGTAATGATAAAAAATATTTTAAATGAAAAAAAAAAGAAAAAGTGCCAAAAAATATTTGTTTTTTTTAGGTAATAAGTTCCATTATTGGGGTCATTCTAACATTCATTTTGTGCTCCCAACACTCGGAGACGTCCCTTCCCTATTACACTGCTGGTGAATCTTGTTCTTTTAGACTGGTATTTTATCAAGGTACCTGTACTCTTCAAAACCAGGCTTCTCTTTACCATGCATACCACCCCTAGGATGCCCCACGTCTTAAGTCTGTGACCTCCAATGAGTCATTCACTATTAACTCCCTCACTTGGACCATCCACCCTGTCTTGGTATTTGAGTTGAAAATACTTTGGAACAATAAATGTTATTGTTCCGTAACGCAAACTGCAGCAGTAAGACCATAAGTTAACTATCGTCCCAGTTTATAGTGAAAGTTATGGAATGAGTTCAGTAAATTAGGTCATAGTCTTTAGCAAAATCCAGACCTAATTTACGGGGTGCATTTCGTAAATTTCTCTATAAACTGTGAACGAGTTGAAGATTTTCATAATCTATCTATCCATCCCTACTCTCTCTCTCTCCCTCTCTCTCTCTCTAATTTTCTAAGAAATTTTGAAAATGAACTCGATACTGTTCAGAAAACAGTTGACAATACATAGAAGCGTAGCTATTAATTGGCACTAATCTTTTCCACAATTATCGTCAAAAAATCACTTTTGATTTGATTGCTCACTGAAACAACTTGATGTAGCCCTGCTGCTGAACAAACACTAATCAGTGATAATCTGATGTATGTTAAAACAAGTCACATGTTGTCGATTCTAAGAGGCTATTTGAACCTGCCCGATAAATTGGATAATGGAACTCATTCACTTACGACACCTCACTAATGACTAAATTTTTACCGTGACTTTTTCATTGAAAATGATTTTTATATTCACTAGATCACAGAATAGTAAGAAAGTAAGTAGAAAGTATCTTTAATTAATCTTTTGGGGGTCAGATTCGGTATTTCAAGTCAGATTTGGTCAGATTCGGTATTTAGTGACAATGCTTCAGATATATCCAAGAAAAAAAGGTAGGCATTCAAAATACTGAACAATCCAGCAACAGGACTGCTTTTGGGGAAAGACAACACTGTCTGCATTTTTTATTTAAGAAGGGTTCCCTGGCCGATGGACATGTGTATGTCATATACACGTACTGGTAATACTATAAATTTCCATTGAAAAACAATCATGTGATTCACGTAATTCCAAGATATTCAAGCCGGTGTCATGATACGTTGCAAGTAACCTGGCAACTGGGCAGATTCCATATACGTGTAGTGATAGTGTGTATTGTGAAGTCAATCTGTCTCATTATTAGCTCACCTGATTGAAAGTCAGGGTGAGCGTTTCGTATCACTCTTCGTCCATCGTCCGTCCGTTGTCCTGCGTGAAGGTGGTGTTTGAGCCTCTTTCTCTTAAACCACTGGCCACATTTTAATTAAATTTCATGTAAGTAGTGTTTTTTTAGGGGCATTTTGATTTTTATGCAAATTAGGTTTCGGCTCATATTGAGCAGAGGTGTGGGGGAAAAAATGACCAAAATTTTTTGAAAATCTTCTAATGAACCACCAGTAGCAGAGACTTGATATGTGGTATACAGAGTCCTTTTGAGGTTTAGAATCAAGTTTGTTCAAGAGAAGTTTGTCAGGCATTATTTGCCTTCGTTATGGGAGGGGCAAGAATTTTTGCCACTCCCAAAATTCCTATTTTCCAAACCGAGAGGCAGATTTGAACCAAATTTGATATGAGGACTTATTGGGTCATAAGTACTTAATTTATGCCCAAATTTTTTTTCCCGTCGCCCCATGGGAACCGCAGGAGCTAAAAATAGAAAAAAATTAAAACACTCATATCTCCAAAACTACACGGTACTGAGAATTCTTATTTGGTGTGAAGCTTCCCTAGGACCAACAGAATGGAATGGTAAAAAAAATTGCCATCGGTTTTATCATGGGGTACTTTTCGGGGACTTTTGAAAAAGTGCTGAGTCAGCATTTTTTAACACTGTGGGTAATGGGAAAAACATGTAAGACTTTTCTCCCAAACCACTGCTCCAAAAGCTTTCAAATTTCACATATAACATCTTTGGAAGATTGTTTCACATGTTTATTGAAATCAATTCCCTGGATCCATATTTGGGCTCTCTATGGGGGCCCAAATGTTTAAATTAGTGCAGTATGAGGAATATTCTTTAAAAATCTTCTTCAGATCTACCAATAAGAATCTTTTGATATTTGGTATGCAGCATCCTTGGGGGGTGAGATTCAAGTTTGTTCAAGCCAAGTCCCGGGGTTCATATTTAGGCTGAATATTTGGGGCCCCGTTGCGGACTTAGAAATTTTGGACCAAAATCCGGAATTTTTTTTTTTGTTTTTTTATGCGTTTCGGTCAATTTTAAGACAAAAAAATTTTTTTTTTTACACTGAAAATTTGGGGTCCTGGTGGGACATGGAAAATTTTGGACCAAAATCCAGAATTTTATTTTTGTTTTTTATGCGTTTCGGTCAATTTTGAGACAAAAAAAAAAAATTTTTTTACACTGAAAATTTGGGGTCCGGGTGGGACTTCGAAAATTTGGGACCAAAATCCAGAAATTATTTTTTTGGTTTTTTTATGCATTTTAAGAAGAAAATACAATTTTAGGCAGAAAATATTTTGTTTGGGAAAAAAACCTGTTTTTTATGCATTTATCTCAATTTTGGGACGTAAAAGTCCAGGAACTGAAAATAGAAGGAAAATCCTGTGTATTGTGTGGGCACAATCGCTTCATCTAGTTGGTATATGCTTTTCTTAGGAGGGGCGTATGCAGCTTTAATATTCAAGTCAAGTCCCTGGTTTGATATTTAGACTACCATGTCAGGTGAGCGCCCTCCGGCCCCCTGGGGCCTCTTGTTTTTTTTTAGACATCATTGTATATCGATGTATTTTCAGCCCCAATAACCTTGACTGAAATGTAAACAAACAGAAATCAAAACAAAGCCATGTTTTCTGGAATTTGCCCCCTCACAGCTCTGTCATTGCATTTTGAAGAGTTTGATTTCCTTGCTTTCATTACGTGTATGCTCCATTTAAAACCAGTCATCGTCACACCTGGTGATCACTCTGTAATATAAGGGTCCACCATCCACTTATCTAGGCTAATTATAGATGAGTGGGAAAATCAGACTTCAAACAAAACACCGACGACATACATTAACGGATAGCAGCGAGTGGTGCAGTGATATAATATAGTTACTCAAATAAACTCCTGATCACAAACTCGACCAATAAAGAAAAAAATATGTTTGAAAACACAACATTATTCCATTACGATGACGTTACTACGTTCATTTGTATTTTTCTTGCAACAAATAGCCCATGAAGCTAGCATTTAAGAGAGCGGATAAATACATTTCTTCCACTTTATACCCGACCAATGAACCTGAGGCCCGAATTATTCCATAAAAAGGATTTCTTTTCTTCTTTATTGTTTTTGTTCCCTGTTGTTTGATTGACTATTGATGTACACTGGCTATTCCTCTCCTCTGGATTTGCCATTTGAAAACAATAAAAATTCACGTATGCATGTGTGTGTGGTGGGGATGGGGGGGGGGGGGGGGCTGAATGGCTGAATAGATTTATTTTTTTATTTGAGTGTGGACACTCAATGAAGCAGGTTGATGAGGTAGGGAAGTGGGATAAAAGCCTGTTTTACAAGGGTCGACCATCTCCTGTAGTGCCACCCTTGCCCATCAGTCTCATTCTGTAAAATGTTGGTGAACTTGCTGAGAAACCAACCAGGCATGTTTTAACCCTTTACCTAACATGAAAAGCAGACGACACTTGCCAAAAAAATTCTTGAATAACTAATTTTTTTCATTTTTTGTCTCAAAAACATAGGTTATGACCCCTCGTTGGAACGAGCTCAACGAGCTCGTTCCAACGAGGGGTCATAACCTATGTTTTTGAGACAAAAAATGAAGATATTTTGAAAATTAATTGGCGATTTTTGAGAATAGCGCTGGCCGGTTTTGGCCATTACGTTGGGTAAAGGGTTAAGGCATTTTCAGTTGCCACATGCTTTGCATTTTTTCTCAATATGAAATACACTGTGGGTGGATGAACATGTAGGTGGGTATACGGTCGAAATTAAAGGAAGAGGTTATTGCACAACAAATAAACATTATAAAAAGGAAACATGTTACAAAATGAAGAAGCCCCAACAGCATGGGAATATTGCCTTTATTTCCAATGTAGTGCTTGCATTAGGCCTACTATGCTTTTTCTAGGGGATTGCTACAGTGATCATGGGTATGAATCAGTGGCATAGCTGGGGAGGGGGACTGAGAGCACACATCCCACCCCCACAAAAAAATTACCCCCTCATGTTAACCCATATAGAGAACATAATGCAAGAAATTTTAAATATTGCCTTTATTTCCAATGTAGTGCTTGCATTAGGCCTACTATGTTTTTTCTTGGGGATTGCTACAGCAGTGATCATGGGTATGAATCAGTGGCGTAGCTGGGGAGGGGGGGGGGGGGGCTGAGAGAGCACATGCCCCCCCCCCCAAAAAAAAAAAAAAAAAATTACCCCCCCCCCCCCATTGTTAACCCATATAGGGAACATCAGGCAAGAAATTTTAATATCTAGATATTTATACTTTTAAGATGTATATGTCATGCCAACAAGACAAATGGCTGAAATATGCCAGCAAGATGAATCCTGACAGGACATAAACTTTGGTTTTCATTAACTATAAAGGAACCCGATTGCCTACATGGGGGCACGATGGCGCTGTGTACTGAGGCGTACTGCACGTCGATGGTGCGCATGTCTTCAACCAATCTAACCCTGCCTGTGCTGCGGTGCAGAGTTCAGAGTTACGATGTTGGAGAGCTGACAGCTGCTCATCGTTGCTCGGTGGTTCTCTCCAGGTACTCCGGCTTCCTCCACCCGTAAAACTGTCACGGTCACGATTAGCCATTGTGCATAAGTATGTGACCTTAAACACCAATAAATAAATAAATAAATAAATAACTATAAAGGAAATTCATAAAAAGAGATTTATAAAGTGTATAATTATGCCCTTTTGGGGGTGGTTGTTTCACATGTTTCAGTAGTTGCTGAGCAGTTATTATTAATATTTTTAGCTCACCTGACTGAAAGTCAGGGTGAGCTTTTCTGATCACTTTTCGTCCGTCGTCCGTCGTCCGGCGTCCGTCGTCCGGCGTGAAGGTGGTGTTTGGGTCTTTTTCTTCCAAACCACTGGCCGCATGTTAATGAAATTTCATGTGAGTAGGGGTTATATAGCGGCATTTTGATTTTTGGGCAAATTAGGTTTCGGCTCATATTGAGCAGAGGGGTGGGGCAAAAATGCTCCAATTCTTAAAAAATCTTCTTCTCAAGAACCAGCAATAGCAGAGACTTGATATTTGGTATGCAGCTTCCTTTTGAGGTGTAGACTCAAGTTTGTTCAAGAGAAGTTTGTAGGTCTATACTTGGCGATGTTATGGGAGGAGCAAAAATTTTGGCCCCACCCCAAATTTCTATTTTTTAAACCGAGAGGCCAATTTGAACCAAATTTTATGTGAGGGCTTATTGGGTCATAAGTACCTAATTTATGCAGAAATTTTTTTTCCTGTAGCCCCGTGGGAACCACAGGAGCTAAAAATAGAAAAAAATTAAAACGCCTATATCTCAAAAACTGCACGGCAGTGAGAATTTTTATTTGGTGTGAAGCTTTCTTGGGACCAACAGAAAGGATTGGTAAAAAAAAATTGCTATCGGTTTTATCATAGGGTACTTTTTCGGGACTCTGAAAAAGTGCTGAGTCAGTATTTTTTAACACAGTAGGCAATGGGAAAAAAATAAAGAATTGTTTTCTTCCAAACCACTGCTCTAAAAGCTTTCATATTTTACATATAACATCTTTGGAACATTGATTCACATATTTGTAGAAATCAAATTCCTCGGTCCATATTTGGGTTCCCTATGGGAACCCAAATGTTCAAATTAGTGCAATATGAGGGATATATTTTAAAAATCTTCTTCTTCGGATCCACAAATCAGAATCTTTTGATATTTGCTATGCATCATCCTTAGGGGGGTGAGATTGATGTTTGTTCAAGCCAAGTCCCTGAGTTCATATTTGGACTCCCTTTGGGAACCCAAATTGTAACTTAGTGCAATACGAGGTATATTCTTTTAAAATCTTCTTCTTCGCATCCACCGGTCAGAATCTTTTGATATTTGGTATACAGTATGCTTAGGGAGGTGAGATTCAAGTTGTTCAAGTCAAGTCCTTCGGCTCATATTTGGTCTCCCTGTGGGAGCACAAATTATAACTTAGTTCAATATGAGCAATATTCTTTAAAAAAAATTTTTTTTTCAGATCCACCAGTCAAAATCTTTTGATATTTGATGTACAGCATTCGTAGGGGGGGGGGGGGGGGGGGGGGGGGGGGGGCTGAGAGTGAAGTTTGTTAAAGCCAAGTCCCTTGGTTCATATTTGGGCTCACTGTAGAAGCCCAAATTATACCAAAATTTTTATTTTCCAAACCAAGAGGTCGATTTGAACCAAATTTGATATGAGGGCTTATTGGGTCACAAATACCTAATTTATGCCATAAATTGTTTTCCTGTCCCCCACGGCAACTACAGGAGCTGAAAAAAATTTTTTTTTTTGAATGCCCATATTTCCAGAACTACATGGCACTGAGAATTTTTATACAATGTGAAGCTTCCTTAGGGCCGGGAGAAAGGAATGGTGAAAAAAATGCCATTGGTTTTATCATAAGTACTTTTCCAGGACTAAAAGTGCCGAGTCATCATTTTTTAACACTGTAGGTAATGGGAATAACGTTGAATAATCTTCTTCTCCCAAACCACTGCTTCAGAAGCTTTTGTTTTTGGGTTCCCTATGGGAGCCCAATGTATAACTTAATTCAGTATGAGA
Organism: Pictodentalium vernedei; assembly: GCA_031216915.1. NCBI lineage: Eukaryota > Metazoa > Mollusca > Scaphopoda > Dentaliida > Dentaliidae > Pictodentalium > Pictodentalium vernedei. Next base: position 349,791,101 of record CM062297.1, on the reverse strand, counting down.
AATATTCTTAAAAAATCTTTTTTTTCTGATACTCCTCTCAGAATCTTTTGATATTTGATTTTTAGTTTTCTTAGAAGCGGCAAATTGAAATTTGTTCAAGTTCTGGTTTATTGATAAAATTGGGCCCAGTAACCAATTCCTGCGTTGAAAGCCCTGTAAAGTGGGCAGTAATAGGCATAAACGATTGACCAAACCTGATATTATAATTATGCCTCTGTAATGATGTAGCCTTAGAAAGTGACCTTAAATTCCAATAAATAAATAGATAAATTATTGAGTACCCAATATGGGGATCTAACATATGAACACTCTGGGTTACTAAGTAGAGAAAACACTTTTATGTTGAAAAACTGATAATAACCACAAGGCAGAATCCCTTGCTATTTTGGTGATATGACTCGGCCAGTATCAGGTGAGCGCCCTCAGGCCCCGTGGGGCCTCTTGTTATTTTTCATCTCTTGATCGCCCACATTCACTGTCTGGCTTGAGCAAGAGTTTATTTCCGTAGTGAGTTCAATTGTTATGTCCTTAAGTCTTACTTTGTCAGGCAACCACGTTGTGTCCTTGGGCAAGACACTACACCCCCATTGCCCATGTGTGGGCACGGTGGCAATGTGTACTAAGGCGTAATGCACGTCGATGGTGCACTTGTCTTCAACCAATGCTCACCCTGCATGTGTGGAGTTAGTATGTTGGGGAGCTGACAGTTGCTCGCTGTTGCTTTGTGGTTCTGTTACGGTGTGGAAATATTAATGATATTGGTAACAGAAAGAAATCTGAGAATCAGCAACAATAACTATGAATTTAATTATTCTGAAATTTAATTAAAAAAAAATATATATAGAAAAATGATACAAAGATCTTTTACACAAATTGGTTTACAGAAAATAAAAACAGTAGTACTTATCAATTATTGAATTAATCCAAAATACAGTTTGACAGAATCCAGTAATCCAGTGGTAAAGAATCTTACGAAGAAATCTTCCAGCTGGTAGTATTAAATCCAAGAATGTGTCTTCAGAAACCGTATCCCGTAGATTTGTAATAAAATGTTCACTTAGAAATTTCAGCAGTCTCCAATAAAATATAATAAAATGCTCAGCAAAACTCAAATGGAGTAAAAATCCAATAAGTATTGGCGCCACAGGTAATTTCCAAATAATCCAGTAGAATCCTGGCTTTTCACAAAAATATATTCTCTTTCACAGAAAGTATAAATTCTCTTTTACAAGACGAATAAATTCTCTTCAAAATTCTCTTTTGGAATCACTTTTCCAAATTCACAAAGAAGCGCTGCTTCTGTAATATAATCCACTGTTCTGGAACAATAATAACTTCCAATGTAAACAACTGCTCTGAAAAGAGTTTTTTTTTTAAAAGGGTTTCTGAAAATGAGTACCTGAATTCTGTTGACAAACCTTTAAATAGTTCTCTGATAGAATGTCCTAGAAGATGAAGTTTCTCCCAAGTTCTGTTTTCTATCAGTTTCTAGGTGATTCTGTCTTAATTGATGTAAACAAGGATGACCTACTTAAACAATTAAACAGTCAACAGCTATATGTACAATGATCTAAAAATAAATTATGTGTAACAAAGATGTAAACATGCACTTAAAGGTCACTTAGTGCAAATGAGTCACACCAGCTAGAATCTGCTTTCAGAAAAATATCAATTGCGTAGAATCACCAACCAAGGACACATTATTCTTGACATGTGCAGAAATGTGTGACCTTAAACACCAATAAATAACTTTCTTTGTCAATACTTTTGTTCACTAAATGCAGTACAAACTTTCAGTCAGCTATTTTTATGAAAACTCACTTGTGACCTAAAAGCGCATTTTGCAAATAAAGATAATGCCGACATAGTTGAAAAAAACATGCTCGAAACAAGAGATTTTTAGCTTAACTTGACATAGTCAAGATAAGCTATTGCCATCACGCGTGCGGAAGTCTGTTAGTCTGTGAGTCTGTTAGTCTGTGAGTCTGTGACGTCTGTTCACATTTTCCTTTCGCACGGGCTACACCCTGCAGTTCTTGTCTGATCGTCACAAAATTTCATATGCAGGTTTGGGGTCATGTCTAGATGAGAACATCCCCTTTTGGTCACGATCGGGCAACGGTATGGCTGCCCGAGCCCAAAACTTGAAAACCATTAGCACAGTCTACAGGTCGTATTTATGAAGGGATTTCATTGTAACTTGGTAGGATGCCTCTGTATAGTGCCTAGATGAGAACGTCCCCTTTTGGGCATGATCTATCAACCGTGATGGTTGCCCAAGCCCGAAACCCAAAAACTTTTAGCACAGTCTGCAGGTCATGTTTAATGTGGAGGGATTTCATTGTAACTTGGTAGGATGACTCCTTATGATGTCTAGATGCGAATTTCCCCATTTGGGCATTATCTGCCAACCGTGATGACTGCCCGAGCCCAAAACCCAAAAACCTTTAGCACAGTCTACAAGTCATATTTATTGAGAAATTTCATTGTAACTTGGTGGGTTGACTTCATACAATGTCTAGATGAGAAAGTCCCCCTTTGGACATGATTGGGCAACTGTGACGGCTACAGGAGCCCAAAGCCGGAAAACCTTTAGCACAGTCTAGCGGTCATATTTATGATACAATTTCATTGTAACTTGGCAGGATGACTCCAAATAATGTCTAGATGAGAACGTCCCATTTTGATCGCGATCATGCAGCCTTGATGGTTGCCTGAGCCCAAAAACCTTTAGCATAGGCAAAAGGTCATATTTATGGAAGGATTTCATTGTAACCTGTTAGGTTGACTCCATATAATGCCTAGATGATGACATCCCCTTTCGGTCGTGATTGGTCAGTTGTGATGGCTACAAGTGCCCGAAGCCCGAAAATCTTGAGCACAGTCTACAGGTCATATTTATGAAGGGATTTCATTGTAACTTCTTAGGATCACTCCAGATGATGCTCAGATGAGATTGTCCCCTATGGTTGCGATCATTCACCCATTATGGCTGCCCGAGCCCGAAGCCCGAAAACCTTTAGCACAGTCTACAGGTCATATTTATGAAGGGATTTCATTGTAACTTGGTAGGTTAACTTCATATAATGTCTAGATGAGAACGTGCGATCATTCACCCATGATGGCTGCCGGAACCCGAAGCCCGAAAACCTTTAGCACAGTCTACAGGTCATATTTATGAAGGGATTTCATTGTAACTTGGTAGGTTAACTTCATATAATGTCTAGATGAGAACGTCCCCTTTTGGACATGATTGGGCAACTGTGATGGCTAAAGGTGCCCGAAGCCCGAAAACCTTTAGCACAGTCTACAGGTCATATTTATGAGGGGATTTCATTGTAACTTGGTAGGATGACTCCAAATAATGTCTAGATGAGAACGTCCTCTTTTGTTCGCGATCATTCAGCCTTGATGGGTGCCCGAGCCCAAAAACCTTTAGCATAGGTAAAAGGTCATATTTATGGAAGGATTTCATTGTAATCTATTAGGTTGACTCCATATAATGCCTAGATGATGACATCCCCTTTTGGTCGTAATTGGTCAGCTGTGTTGGCTACAAGTGCCCAAAGCCCAAAAACCTTGAGCACGGTCTACAGGTCATATTTATGAAGGGATTTCATTGTAACTTCATAGGATCATTCCAGATGATGCCCAGATGAGATTGTCCCCTTTGGTTGCGATTATTCAACCATGATGGCTGCCCGAGCCCGAAGCCCGAAAACCTTAAGCACAGTCTACAAGTCATATTTGTGAAGGGATTTCCTTGTAACTTGGTAGGTTGACTTCATATAATGTCTAGATGGGAACGTCCCCTTTTGGACATGTTTGGGCAACTTTGACGGCTAAAGGTGACCGAAGCCCGAAAACCTTTAGCACTGTCTACAGGTCATATTTATGAAGGGATTTCATTGTAACTTGGTAGGTTGACTCCAAATAATGTCAAGATGAGAACGTCCCATTTTGGCCATGATCATTTAGCCTTGATGGGTGCCCGAGCCCAAAAACCTTTAGCATAGGCAAAAGGTTATATTTATAGAAGGATTTCATTGTAACATTGTTAGGTTGACTCCATATAATGCCTAGATGATGACATCCCCTTTTGGTCGTGATTGGTCAACTGTGATGGCTACAGGTGCCCCCGAAGCCCGAAAACCTTGAACACAGTCTACAGGTCATATTTATGAAGGGATTTCATTGTAACTTCGCAGGATCACTCCAGATGATGCCCAGATGAGATTGTCCCCTTTGGTTGTGATCATTCAACCATGATGGTTGCCCGAGCCCGAAAACCTTTAGCACAGTCTAAGGTCATATTTATGAAGGGATTTCATTGTAACTTGGTAGGTTGACTTCATATAATGTCTAGATGAGAACGTCCCCTTTTGGACACAAGTGGGCAACTGTGATGGCTTCAGGGGCCCAAAGCCCGAAAACCTTTAGAACAGTCTACAGATCATAATTATGAAGGGATTTTATTGTAGCTTGGTAGGATGACTCCAAATAGTGTCCAGATGAGAACATCCCCTTTTGGTCACGATCATTCAGCTGTGATGGCTGCTCGAGCCCAAAAACCTTTAGCATGTCTGTAGGTCGTATTTATGGAAGGATTTCATTGTAACTTGACTCCATATAATGCCTAGATGATGACATCCCCTTTTGGTCGTGGTTGGTCAGCTGTGATGTCTACAGGTGCCTGAAGCCCGAAAACCTTTAGCACAGTCTACAGATCGTATTTATGGAGGGATTTCATTGTTACTTGGTAGGTTGACTTCATATAATGTCTAGATGAGAACATCCCCGAAGCCCGAAAACCTTTAGCACAGTCTACAGGCCATATTTATGAAGGGATTTTAACGTAACTTGATAGGATTACTCATTTTGGAATAATTTCATTGTAATTTGGTAACTTTTTTTGATATATGTTAACTGTGAGGGGCACATATATTAACTGTGAGGTCATATTAACCCACCCCTCAGATCTTTAGTACAGTGTACACCTCATATTATTTTTATCATAAACATAGCATACAGGGAACAGAAATGAACATATTCCCAATTATCACAATTCTTGTCTTATTTCATAATCCTTTCATAAACATTGAACATTATCCTTTTCATCAAACACAACACACAAGTTAAGCTACAGTGTCATTGACACTTTCATTATATAAATGCTGATACTGGCCCCAAAAGTTAAAACATTTCTGGTAAAATATACTACTCAAAGTTTGCTAAGCACCAAGTATATCCAACTACCTGTTTTACGTTTTAGTTGAAATATTGTGATGAAAAGTGTATACATTTTTTATTTAATTATATCTTTAATGATTTAAGTACAGAAATTAAGATTTTATTTGTGTTTGACATTATTTTTTAGCTTTTGAATATGATAACCATGGAAAATGGATATCAATATGCCAAAAAGCTGACGGAGCGAACTGGTATGGGTTCAATATCGAGTATGAGACCCATTACTATTAATTACAGCTTGACAATGCCTTCTCATGCTCCCAATCTGGTTCCTGATGGTCCTTTGTGGGATCTTGTTCCATTCTTGGACCAGCATGGCACCAAGCTCCTGGACACTTCTTGGATGGGCTGAAATTGCAAGCTGCAACTCATTCCAGACATGTTCAGTTGGATTGAGGTCAGGGGATCTGGCTGGCCAGTCCATACGCTCAATCCCCTCCTTCTGTCGGTACTCCCCGACAGCATGGGCAACATGAGGACAGGCATTATCGTCCATCAGAATGAATCTATCACCCACTGCACCTGCATACAATCTGACGTGGACACCCGGAATCTCATCAGTACCATTGTGCAGTCAATGTACCACATTCAAGGACACAGAGCTCAGTACGTCCATCCCAGCTGATGCCGCCCAGACTATGATTGACCCTCCACCATAGCGGTCATGCTCAGCAATGTTGGCTGCATGGAATTGCTCTACTGGCCTTCTCCATACCCTAGAGGGCCTATCTGTGTGGTCTAGGCAGTACCTTTACTCATCTGTAAAAGGACAGGTCGCCAATCTTCTCTGGTCCATCCAATGTGGTCCATGGCCCATTTATGTCGTACCTGGCGGTGGTTCTGGGACAGTGGAATGCAAATACATGGTCTTCTCGATCGGAGACCACCTTCGTGAAACCTTGCTGGATAGTCTGCGTCAAAACATTTACCCCGGATGCATTCTGAAGGTCACTGCAATGCTGGGTTGCTGTGGCAAAGCGGTTCATACGGGCCTGAATGATCGAAAACTGGTCTTCAGCTGCAGATGTTGCCCTGTCTCTGCCACCACCATACCGTCTTACTGGTGTGCCATACTGCTGAAATCTTGCCCAGGCTCTTGTGATCACCGTAAGGTGCATACGAAGGGCTTCACCAACCTGATGATGGGTAGCCCCTTGCTCCACCATCCCTACAGCCCGCCACATTTTTGCTTCAGACAAATGTCTTCTTACATTTGCATTTGCCATATTCAATCATTAAATCACAAGGATTTGTGTTGAAATGAAGATTGAATACCCCACATATGTCATGTACATGTAGACAGTGCACGAAAACATCATGAAAATCAAGGGGTACATGCTTTCCATGACTGTCATGAAAAGTCCGCCTGTGAAGAGAGCTAATGTAAACACTGGGGACCATCTCAATACATTCCTCAATCATATCCACCAAACATATCGCAAATATGTCGCCAGAAAATTTCACTATGATGTGTCAAATATTTGGTGCTTAGCAAACTTTGAGTATTTATTTTAATATTTTAATAGACTTCTTGTATGTTCCTTGTCATAATTTTCATCCCCACGTAATTTACGCTTTATAAAATTGAGAGAATAATTCACAGTTCAAAACTAAACCTTACCACAACCTATCATTGATGAATGGAACATTTTCCTCTCAATTTTATAAAGCATGAATAACGTGCAAATAGATAAAAAAAAAAAGGCTAAATTATTATATTATATGGTACAAGATGTAAACTTGTTATGTTTTGTTACTCTGTTGTTAATTTATTGAGTTTTTTTTTACCTGGTTTACATTATCGCAAGTAGGTTTTTTTCTTGAAAAATAAAATTCCACTTCAAAATAACCTTCTTGTATACATTTTTGCCCAGAACCTCAAAATAAATGGACATGCAGTCATTTTAATTAAATTTGTTTTGTTAGGATGACCGATTTCAGCATTTGTATTCTTGGGAATAAACCGTATGAGGGGGTGTGTAATAGCAAATTTACATGTGAAATATTTCATATTTATTCGGATTCTATTTGGTGGTAATGTGGCATAATTATTGATGCCTTTCATAACTTATAAATTATGGACACAAACGGACAGAGTCAAGAAAATTGCATTTTTTGGTGCGCCCCTGATGCAGATGCCAAAGGTATGAGCAATGATAGGCAGGGCTTGCCTTGAGTCGGGGCTGATCAGCGCAGGCCCGAGATCAGCCCCGAGGAGCACTTGCTGGGGGCTTTTTTTCAAGCCCCGACATTTTCCACAAAAAAACACTAACAATAATGGACAAAATGGAAAATCAGCCGCGAAAAGGCCCCGACCTCAATATGTGGGGCACTTTTTTTAGGCCCTGACCATTTTACTCAAGGCGAGCCCTGGATAGGTGGTTTGATTCAGGGGATATTGATACTAACACAGTTTGTGCTAAAATGGCATAAACAATTAACCCCACATAAGGTGGAACCAGTAAATAAATAACAACTTCTAAACACCATTGTGCATTTAAGGACCACACTGTGATGTAGATTTTATTTTGTTTTGTTCAAATGCCACCATACAGTGCAGCCAAAATACATAAATACTAATACTTTACATGCTACCTATCTCTATATCAAACCTAACATGATGTTAAATGAATTTGGTTGGCACAAAAGGTGCCACCCACAGCAGTGCACCTCAGTCCAGGATCCCCAATGGCATAGAAATGGCCTAAATCCCAAAACATAAGATATGGAGCCAACAGTCTGGCAATGGGGGTGGGGGGTTAAATTCTAAGTTCTGTCCTAGTAGAATCTCGTCCAGTTTGGGAATGACAAACCTCATTTCCATCATTTTGTGATGTAGCAGAACTAAAACTTTTCATTGGTCAAGTACAGATGTGTTCACCTGTAGCACGATTTACTAAACATTTAACAAATCACAGGAATGTGATGAATTACCTCAATAGGGACTCAATTTAGATAACATAATTAACCCTCATTCAGTCATTAGCTATATCTAAAAATATATCATGCATTTAAGCACAAAAAAAAAATTCTAAGTTATGTCCTAGTAGAATCTCGTTTAGTTTGGGAATGACAAACCTCATTTCCATCATTTTGTGATGTAGCAGAACTAAATTCTAAGTTCTGTCCTAGTAGAATCTCGTCCAGTTTGGGAATGACAAACCTCATTTCCATCATTTTGTGATGTAGCAGAACTAAAACTTTTCATTGGTCAAGTACAGATGTGTTCACCTGTAGCACGATTTACTAAACATTTAACAAATCACAGGAATGTGATGAATTACCTCAATAGGGACTCAATTTAGATAACATAATTAACCCTCATTCAGTCATTAGCTATATCTAAAAATATATCATGCATTTAAGCACAAAAAAAAAATTCCAAGTTATGTCCTAGTAGAATCTCGTCCAGTTTGGGAATGACAAACCTCATTTCCATCATTTTGTGATGTAGCAGAACTAAAACTTTTCATTGGTCAAGTACAGATGTGTTCACCTGTAGCACGATTTACTAAACATTTAACAAATCACAGGAATGTGATGAATTACCTCAATAGGGACTCAATTTAGATAACATAATTAACCGTCATTCAGTCATTAGCTATATCTAAAAATATATCATGCATTTAAGCACAAAAACAACTATCCTCCTTCTAGTCTTTATATGTTGACAATGTGGTGGTGATTTCCTAACATAAGTTTGCATCTAGTGAATCGATGTCATAAGGTTGAAGGATAATTAATATCAAAACGAAGTGACCCAAGTTCTGCACCAATGCAGGAAACAAACACTATAATGACATGGTTGTTTTTAAGTCCCCCCCACCCCCAAATAAAAAAAAGGTGGGGCCTGCCTGCCTGCCTGCCTGCCTGCTCATCCATATCCATTCATATGTTCATCCATTCGTCTGTTTGTCAATTCATCTATCTGCATATAGGGTACAAATTTTTGTGAAATTTTTAATATAGGATACAAGGTTTATTTGCCTAACTCCTCCCACAGTTTCCAAGCTAGAACGCAGAATATTTATACATATACCAAAGGTGTGCATATTTCTGGGAATTTGATTTTGTTCCATTTTTCACAAAATTACAGGTTGTTGAACTTAGTAAATTTTTATGAAATCTTTTATATAGTGTACAAGGTTTGCCCGCTTAACTCCTCCCACAGTTTTTAAGCTGGTACCTTCTTATTTTACAGGGTATTTATACATATACCAAAGGTGTGCATATTACTAGGAATTTGATTTTGTTGTATTTTTCACAAAATTACAGGGTTTTGAACATAGTAAATGTTTGTGAAATTTTGAATATAAGGTACAAGGTTTGTCCACCAAATGGCTCCCACAGTTTTCAAGGTAGAACCTTTTTATTTTACAGAGTATTTGTACATATACCAAAGGTGTGCATATTGCCAGAAATTTGATTTTGTTCAATTTTTGCACATAATTACAAGTTGTTGAACTTGTTCATGTTCAATTTCTGTGAAATTTTGAATACACAGTACATGATTTGTCCAACCAACTCCTTCCACAATACATATATATATTAAAGTGCATGGTAAAACTTGCAGGGGCATCATATGTGTCTTATAAACACAGCACATGTACAAGTAATAAATCACCGTTTGCTTTTCAATTTTTATATCTGGTTTATTTATAGTTGTCAGTAATAGGCAGCAGTCAGCAAATGGTATGCCTGCAGAACCAGAGAGCTAATAAGTAGAGATTCTGAGAAATTTGTTGGTGTAGCCTAATTTTGCAACTTTTCAAATTTGCGTTAAGATTGGAAAACACACTAGGCTAATTGCATTTCCCAAATTCAGAGCACTGTATTCACAAAATATACCTACTTTTATGAGCTATCTGATTGCTGTAGATCACTGTAAAATTGCACTCATGCTGTATTCTTTGTAAGCTTAGTCATTAGTTCAATGTATGTATGTCATCCGTCTGTAAAGCTGTATGCTTCTAAATATAAAGACCCTCCCCCATGAAATCAATGGTTGTTACAGCTGATTTTTCTTTTTTTATTCTGTTTAACAGTGCTGTTGTAATGTACTGAACAGTATCCAAATCTGCTAGGAAAAATCAATATTGTGTCACCTGTAGCTCAGGGCAAGGTGGGGAGAGGTGTTAAGAGTGGAGTTGATGGTGGTACAAATCAGGAGAAAACAGCCCCCAAAATCTGCTTGTCAGTCACAAAGACCATGCCGTATCTCTTTATTGGTTGAGAAGAGAGATACATGTATATGGTTTTTGTACATTCAACTCAGGATATACTTCAGATTCATTTGCAGAAGTGAAATTCCAATAGAGATCACTCTCGTTTTTCTTTTAATGTTCCACACCGAAGTTTCATATTTTTTCACAGGGGTAAAATTCTAAACTTCTGGCATTTGTTGACACTAATATCATTTGAATTGAAGAGGTACTTTTAGTATCAGATATATGATACTTGCAGTATTAGGCTATTTATGAATGATAGAATTGAAATTTTTGGTTACTGAGCTGAAGCCTGATGGTTAGGGATAACTTACCATAGGAATTATGGGAAAAAGTGACTTAGGAAAAAAAATTTGCTCTTTTCAGCTCACCTGACTGCAAGACAGTGGGAGCTATTGCCATCACTTGGCATCCGTCGTCTGTCGCCCGTCGTCCATTAATAAAAAAAAATTATATTTGATTCCTGTATGAATATCTTTAATTTAACCCTCTCATGACTTCAGTGTGTTTTCCAAAGATTTTATTTCATGTTGAACCCTTTCAATGCTGTACACATATACTATTAAAAAAAGTAGGGGATATTTGATTAAAGTGAGATATATGAAGAAATATATTTATATTTTCATCAAAAAGACAGTTGAGGCATTGCACTGTGACATCTGGTGAATGATTTCAGCGATAGTTGGGTGTCTGACAAGCACACATTCCACACACTGAGCTGTAGAAGACATGGGCTGTCAGTCAGAGAACTTACAACATTCAGGATAAGACCTCAATACCTTATAAATCCTCCTAGGTTCACGAGACAAGCGCGGATCCAACGTGGCATACTCCTCACCAAACGTCCAATATCAGCTTGACTGATGTTATTCCATTCTTCCTGCAGTGCAGCATCAAGTTCCTGGACATTGGTAGGGGTTGTTGGCATTGTTGGACACGTCCTTGGATGACATGTAATGCTGTTCTGCTTGTCATGGTTATGCCTCCCAACACCATAACCGATCCACCACCAAAATGGCCATGCGGCCTAATGGTTACATCATGGCATCATTCGTTCTGCCACCGCCACACTCTGTTTCACCTGATGTGGAAGTCGAGAGTGAACCTCGATTCATTGAAAAACATGACGTTGCTCCACCGACGATTGTCCCAGAGCTGTCATGCTCCACACCAGTTATGCCTTGCTGCGATGTGATGTTCAGTCAAACGTGGAATTATTCGAGGTCATCGAGCGTACAAATTCTAGCTGTGTAGGTGATTTTGGATAGTCTGACCACTGACTCGCACATCTGTCGCTCGGTGGAGCTGCAGTCCAATTTTGGAGGCACTTTGATGGCGGTTATGTAATGCTGTGGTTCGGATGAAACGATCCTCGTTAGCAGTTGTCGGCCTTGGATGACCTGACCGACATCTGTCATCAACATTGCCTGTCTGATGGTAGCGTGACCATAACCTGCTAATCACCGATTGAGTAGCATTGAGAATTTGAGCCACTGCAGTCTGTCAACATGCCAATGGCATGTAAATTTTGTCATATGTCAGTCTTCGCATACCTCAAAAGTTACGTTTTGACCAGAAACTATTGATGAACGAGTTTATTAGGTGGTGAATTTTCAGGTTGGTGTCTGTGGCGGTGTTTTTTAAGAAGTACGCAGAACTTCCCATATGAAAGCGCTGATTTGAATAATTTTTTGTGTGAATGTTTAGTACCATGGGATACATCACATATAATACAGGTTATTTTCTCGTGCATAATTTATGCCAATTAGATTAACTTTGATCTATTTAATGTTTCTTTCAGCCCTGTAACTGCAAATGCCAATACGGTTCAGGCTGGAGGCCGTATTTCTGAACCGATCTTTATGAAACTTCTTGGGTACCTTTGTATCACCGTGGGACAAGAACGAGTGGTTTTGGGTGCGGTCCGAAATTCAAGATGGCCACCAGCAGCCATTTTGTACTTTATTTAGAGCAATCAGTTTTTTGGAGAGAACTTCTGTATGAAAATTCTGATTTGAATAAATTTTTGTAGGAATATTTAGTAACATGGAATACATCACATATAATACAGGTTTTTTTCTTGTGCAAAAATTATGCAAATTAGATGAACTTTGATTTATTCTGGGTTACTTATAAACAGTAAGTGCACATGTCATTACGGCTCGGGCTAGAGTCTGTATTTATGAACCGATCTTCACGAAACTTCTTGGGTGCCTTTGTTATCACCTTGCGATGAGAACGAGTGTTGTTTCTGGGTGCGGTCCAAAATTCGAGATGGCTGCCAGTGGCCATTTTGTACCGAAATTAGGTCCAATCAGTTTTTTGTACACAACTTCTATACGGCTCAGGCACGAGGCTGTATTTATGAACCGATCTTTACAAAACTTCTTGTGTACCTTTGTTATCACCGTGGGACGAGAACGAGTGTTTTGGGGTGCAGTCCAAAATTCAAGATGGCCGCCAGCAGCCATTTTGTACCAAAATTAGTGCAATCAGTTTTTTGTACAGAACTTCTGTATGAAAGCTCTGATTTGAATAAATTTTTGTATGAATGTTTAGTAACATGGAATACATCACATATAATACGTTTTTTTTTTCTCGTGCAGAAATTATGCAAATTAGATGATCTTTGATTTATTCAGTACTACTTATATACTGTAAATGGACATGTCAATACGGCTAGGGCTGGAGGCCGTATTTATGAACCGATCTTCACGAAACTTCTTGGGTACCTTTGTTATCACCTTGGGACGAGAACGAGTGTTTTTGGGTGTGGTCTGAAATTCAAGATGGCTGCCGGTGGCCATTTTGTACCAAAATTAGTGCAATCAATTTTTTGTACAGAACTTCTGTATGAAAGTTCTGATTTGAATAAATTTCTGTATGAATGTTTAGTAACATGGAATACATCACAAATAATACGGGTTTTTTTCTCGAGCAGAAATTATGCAAATTAGATGAACTTTGATTTATTCAGTGCTTCTTATACACAGTAAGTGCATGTGTCAATACGGCTCAGGCTAGAGGCTGTATTTATGAACCGATCTTCACAAAACTTCTTGGGTACCTTTGTTACCACCTTGGGATGAGGACGAGTGTTTCTGGGTGTGGTCCAAAATTCAAGATGGCTGCCAGTGGCCATTTTGTACCGAAATTAGGTCCAATCAGTTTTTTATGCACAACTTCTATACGGCCCAGGCAAGAGGCTGTATTTATGAACCGATCTTTACAAAACTTCTTGTGTATCTTTGTTATCACTGTGGGACGAGAACGAGTGTTTTTGGGTGCTGTCCAAAATTCAAGATGGCCACCAGCTGCCATTTTGTACCAAAATTAGTGCAATCAGTTTTTTGTAAGAACTTCTGTATGAAAGCTCTGATTTGAATAAATTTTTGTATGAATGTTTAGTAACATGAAATACATCACATATAATACGTTTTTTTGTCTCGTGCAGAAATTATGCAAATTAGATGAACTTTGATTTATTCAGTACTACTTTTTCACTGTAAATGCACATGTCAATACGGCTAGGGCTGGAGGCCGTATTTATGAACCGATCTTCACGAAACTTCTTGGTTACCTTTGTTATCACCTTGGGACGAGAACGAGTGTTTTTGGGTGCGGTCTGAAATTCAAGATGGCTGCCGGTTGCCATTTTGTACCAAAATTAGTGCAATCAATTTTTTGTACAGAACTTCTGTATGAAAGTTCTGATTTGAATAAATTTCTGTATGAATGTTTAGTAACATGGAATACATCACATATAATACAGGTTTTTTCTCGAGCAGAAATTATGCAAATTAGATGAACTTTGATTTATTCAGTGCTTCTTATACACAGTAAGTGCATGTGTCAATACGGCTCAGGCTAGAGGCTGTATTTATGAACTGATCTTCACAAAACTTCTTGGGTACCTTTGTTACCACCTTGGGATGAGGACGAGTGTTTCTGGGTGTGGTCCAAAATTCAAGATGGCTGCCAGTGGCCATTTTGTACCGAAATTAGGTCCAATCAGTTTTTTGTACACAACTTCTATGCAGCTCAGTCTAGAGGCTGTATTTATGAACCGATCTTTACGAAACTTCTTGGGTACCTTTGTTATCACTGTGGGACGAGAACGAGTGTTTTGAGTGTGGTCCAAAATTCAAGATGGCCACCAGCAGCCTTTTTGTACTAAAATTAGTGCAATCAGTTTTTTGTTCAGAACTTCTGTATGAGAGTTCTGATTTGAATAAATTTTTGTAGGAATGTTTAGTAACATGGAATACATCACATACAATACAGGTTTTTTTCTCGTGCCAAAATTATGCAAATTGGATGAACTTTGATTTGTTCATTGCTAATTATACACAGTAAGTGCACATGTCAATACGACTCGGGCTAGAGTCTGTATTTATGAACTGATCTTCACAAAACTTCTTGGGGTACCTTTGTTATCACCTTGTGACAGGAACAAGCGTTTTGGTTTGCCTTTGTTATCACTGTGCTATGAGAACAAATATGTTTGGGTTCAGTCAGACCCACTCTGGGACTCAAAGATTTCTTTTCTAATTTAGCATCTAACTGTCACCCCACTTTTTACAATACTTTACTTATATATTTGTTACAGGCTGCGGTGAGCATTTATGTATAGACCGTTCCAATACTTTACATGTACCTTTGTTATCGGTCATTACCTAGATGTTTGTCATTGCTGTGTCACATACTATACATGTACATGTCTTAAACAAGTTGAGCTACAGTGTCATTGACACTTTCTTTTTTTCTTGGGGGGTGGGGTTGTGGGTGGGTAGAGAGAACCGCAGTAGTTGAAAACAAAACAAAAATTTTGTTAGGTTTTCGTTTTCTAATACTTCATGGAACAGAGCTTGCTAGGAAGCTTTCCTAGGACCAGCAAAAAATGAATGTCCAAAAAAGTTGCCTTTGGTTGTGTCATATGCTATCAAGCGTATCCCGAGAAATAATATACTTGATAGCCATGACTATTGGAATCAGTCTATAAGTGATAGTCATTGCTTGATTAATTAACTGAAGATAGCATGGAGACATTATATTCTGACTAGTAATATGCCAGAGAAGTATCCCACTGTGAATCACCAAAGGCTAATTATCTAATTAAAACGTGTGCTCACTACACAGGAGAGAAGAAATATATACATATATCTGAACTTGAAAGTAGGGGGAGAGGGCCTCCTCCTTTTTAGACTGGCTTTGCCCTGATACAAAGTTCAGCTTAATGTAATATGAGGAAGTTTCTTTAAAAAATCTTCTTCTTCAGATCCACCAGTCAGAATCCTTTCATATTTGGTATACAACATCTGTAGGTGGGTCAGATTCAAATTTGTTCAAATGGGGTTCCTGGCTTAATATTTGGGCCGTCTATTGGAGCACAAAATTTGAATTAGTTCAATATGAGGAAATTTCTTTAAAAATATTCTTCTTCAGATCCACTGTCAGAATTCTTTCATATTTGTAATATGACATCTCTGGTGCTGTTAGATTCAAGTTTGTTCAAATTGAGTCATTAGCTTATTATTTGGGATCTCTATGGGAGCCCAAAGATTAACATAGTGCATTATGAGGAATAGTCTTTAAAAATCTTCTTCATCAGATCCTCCAGTGAAAATATTTTGAAATTTGGTATACAACATCTCTACGGTTAGGGTGAGTCAGATTCAAGTTTGCTCAAATTACATCCCTGGGTTAATATTTGGTCTCTCCATTGGAGCCCAAATTTTAACTTAATGCAGTGTGAGGGAATTTCTTTAAAAATCTTCTTCAGTCCACTTGGCAGAATCCTTTCATATTTGGCATACAACATCTACTGAGAAGTTGGATTCAAGTTTGTTCTAATTGTATCCCTGGGTTAATATTTAGGCTCTCTATTGGAGCCCAAAGTTTATTTAAGTGCATGCAATATGAGGAAATTTGTTTTAAAATCTTCAGATCCACCAGTCAGAATCCTTTCATATTTGATATACAACATCTCGGTTGAGGGGGTGGGGGAGGAGAGAGTTGTATGTTTGTTCAAATTGGGTCCCTGTGTTAATATTTGGGCTCTCTGTTGGATTTCTTTAAAAATCTTCTTCAGCTCCACCAGTCAGAATTCTTTCACATTTGGTATATAACATCTCTAGGGGGATCAAATTCAAGTTTGTTCAATTCAAGCTGCTGGCTTAATATTTGGGCTCTATATTGGGGGTGGGGGGAGGTTCAGGTTTTTGTTCAGATCCATTCCTTAGTGTTTTCCATCAAAGGGCTAAAGCCTTTCAAATTTCAGTGACATAACAACCCTTGGAAGCTTGGCAATGCTTGTCTACAGCTGATAGAATTGGAAGCATTCAGGAAGACCTGTGATAATAATCATCTGACATGAATACGAGAGTTATCAATAATTTCATGACTTCATTCCTCTGTAGTGTTGATGAACCATGACTAACTGAATGTGACCCAAAATACTAATTTGAACCACTTTGTCATGTGAACGATTAAGGCCTCTTGGGGGCCTTTTGTTTTTTCATGCAATTTTCTAGGCTAAAGCCTTTTGTTGAACAATGGATTATTCCTCCCACATAAAGTTTGTTTATTTATAATTTGTCAGATGGTGTTATCTGTATTTAGTGGATTAAGAAAATGTAATATATGTCATGGGTTAGGTTACTAAGTTTGACAGTATTTGCATTTGAAGAAAGTGTATGGCTTGTCATTTTTGGAAATATCTAGAAAACTGTAGAGTGGAACCTAATGAGCATTTGGAAGGTAATAGTTGACATGAGGAAGGTTTCTTTTCAGCCTATTCACAGTTGTTTACAATTGGCTGTAACATAAGTGCAAGCCCTACTTCGGAACTAACTCAAGCTTTTAAGAAACTTTTCCAAACAAGTTTTCCGAAAAAGATCGAAAAAGGGTCAAGCGGGACCGGCGCTCGAAATTACAGGTACTCTCTCTGCACACCTCTTGCGTTTACTGAGCGCATGCACAACAACTGTGACGTCAATTCCTTTTATTTCTGCCATTGTACTGGTCGGAAATTTTGTGACTCGTGCTATTTTTTAGCTGTTATCTACATGAACAACTTATTTGTATGTGCTATCTTAATCTGATTATTTGCAAGTGGATTGTATCCTTTTCAAGCTTCTAAATTATTTACTATTTGATGATATTTTTGATAATTTTTGCTTGCTTTTTCACACATTGTCTTGTTTTTCCCCCATGTGTGAACACAACCATTGTTCTGTACCTTGTACATCTTGCTTGCAGGTGAAACATGTGGACGACTCTCATTCCACATGTGTCACTTGCAACAATTGTACTCAGGCCCAATCATGTGGTATTTGTGGGGTTTGGTCCTCAAAATTCTGGGCTTCTGTTAACAAGGTGGTTCTGTCTAGAGCTAGAACCCCTCGTTCTCGGGGTAAGGGTAACCGTGCCTTATCAGATATTTCTGTGAGTGCATGTAGTGGCTCTGTCACACAGGATGCTGATCTGTCTTTTTCTGTGGTGAGTCCCACTGCAACTGTTGACGGTGCTAGTGCGGTGATACCTGACGTGGAGAACGTGGTCTCTTTGTCTTCTGATGTCACACTTGAGGCGTCTGTTTTTGTAGAGAGCTTCTCCGAGGTCAGCTCGGTGACACTCTCCGATTTGCCTCCTACGCCGTCGACAGTTGCTGGGGAAGTTGTTACTACAGATCCTATTCTGTATGGTGGCTCTTCCATCTCCTCTGGGGATAGTATACAGTCTCGGGGGTCCGAGACTGTATCTGCTGGTGTGTCTATGAGCTCTCAGCCTCCCCTGGCTTTGCGGCGAAGCTGTGCGGGTTTGCTGTCTGCTCCTTCTCATCTGGCTAGGTTTGCTCCTAGTCGGTTGAGCCGTTCGGTCGCTTCGGCAGCAATTCCTCTCCCCTCGAGTGAATCGTTTATTGTTCCTCCTTCCCCTGCTAGTGTTCCGACTAGCAGGATGGGGTTGGGACATTGGCATCCAGGGCCTGCTGTTCGGCAGAGGTCAGTGACAGCCCCGGTTAGCTGTCACTTTCGGAACCTTCCTCCGGCGATTCCTCACTGTGTTCCGAGTCTGGATGTCGATCGATGCTTGCCGTCGGTCTCCGAGGATGGGCAGTTGGGGCCTTCTGCCGTGCAGAGGCCAGTGGCAGGTTCCTGTCATTCTTGGGGCAATCCTTCTTTGTCTTCTCAACGTGTCCCAGGTCCAACTACCGATCGACGTACGTCGTCGGTTTCTTTAGAGGATTTGCAGGCAGGGCCTTCTGTTCCGCAGAGGTCAGTGATTGCCCCTGGGCGTCACAATCGGGACTATCCTCCGGTGTCTTGTCACCGTCTCTCTATTCTGTCTGCCGATCGACGTTCATCGCCGGTCCCTTCTGAGGATTTGGGTTCTTCTACCAGAAGGGTCCATTGGGAGGACACTCCATCGGGCGATGCTGCTGCGACGGATTCTCAGGGTGACCTGCATCAGGCCGTTTTGGCACTCACCCAGTTGCTTTCTAGCAACCCTCAAGTTGGCTTCCCTGTGCCTCCTGAGGCACAATCTCCTTTGGTCAGTCGCCGAGATGTCTCGCCTGGCCCTTTGGATACTGCACAGTATTCACAGGAGGTTTCTGCTGGTCAGATCGAGTTGGGCTACGTCTCTTCTGCAACAGAGGATGACGATTTTCTTGAAGGTGATGGGCCCCCTCGTCAGTCTTGGGGCAGGCTTTGGATTTTGTCTTTGGCTTATTGTCGGACATTCAACCTTCAGACCAGCCATCTGTGACCGTCCGGCTGCGGTCCTCTGTGGAGCGCCGTAACCCTGTTGAGCCTTCTAGCTCTAGGGCTTTGCGTCCTCTGCAATCGGCTCAGGTTGTTGAGTCCTTCCAGGGCTTGGACGCCAAAATGCATTCTAAGGCCCTCAAGGGTTCTTTCTTTTCTAGAGCTGATGCCTTTCTGCCTCCATCGCGGTTTCGTGTTTACGATTCCGTCTGTCCACCTGTCTTCCAAGGGCTGACTACTGTGGATGAGGATTCTTCTTCCCTCGGGTTAACTAAGCCTAAGTCGGCAGTTCTCCCGATGTCGGTAGTTGAGTCTATGGTGGACCTGTCCCGAGAGATGCTGGATATGTTATATCTCTCGCTGACCATATCGTCGCTGCCCTGGCTGAATATTTTCCACCAGGGGAGTTTGATGATGCTTAGGCGCCTTTTCACGTTTTGTCACAGGCTCTCATGAAATTGACACACGCTCACGCCTGTAACACAGCTAATATGGAGCTGGCATGCCGGGATGCGATGTTGGATTCTTCTCCATCCCTTCCTTCTGAGCAGCATGCTGTTCTGAGGTCTGCCTCTTTGGTTGGACCTCAGTTGTTCCATGGTTCCGTGGAAGCTGTCCGTGGCGAGGTTCTTCGTCATTCGAAGGACCAGCTTCTGCTGCGACAGCTGGACCAACCTGCTGCTGCGAATGGTGGTCTTTCCAGGCCCGTCAAGCGTCCTGCTGCATCTGCCTCGTCGGCGACGGCGGGTACGCCTTCAGCTCCGTCTGCTCCTTCTGCTCAGAAGAAGTGCCGATGCGGCCAGGCTCGCTGGAAGCCTCAGGCCGGAAAGTCTCAGGACTCTTCCTGAGGTGGTGGTTTCTCCTCTCGGGGGCCTCATCGATGTCGAAAGTGAAGGTCCTCACCTCGATTCGCCTCCAGTCGGGGGAAGGCTGTCGCTGTTTTACGACCGTTGGACAGAGATAACGTTGGACACTTGGGTCTTCAGTGTCATGCAATCCGGTCTGCGACTGTCCTTCCATCGGCACCTCAGTTTATCTTGGGTGCCCCTCCCGACTCGGGTCCCTTCCTATTCTCTACGTTGGGACCTTCTGGTGCAGGAGATTGACAGTCTTCTCTCCAAATGGGCGATCGAGTTGGTCAGGAACACCCTTTCACCAGGGTTTTACTCAAGACTTTTCTTGGTGCCAAAGAAAAACGGCCAATTTCGTCCTGTCATCGATCTGAGTATCCTGAACGAGTATTTTATAGCACCTCATTTCATTATGGAGACTTTCCGGTCGGTTCGACATTCAGTTCATCAGGGCGACTTTGCTGCCAGTATTGACCTGAAGGATGCCTACTTCCATGTACACATTCATCTGGCGGCACGGAAATACCTTCGGTTCTCGTTTCGGGATCGAGTCTATCAATTCAGAGCTCTCCCATTCGGTTTGAACCTGGCTCCTTGGGCCTTCACCCAACTGATGTCACATGTGCTTGCTTTCCACCGTACTCAGTCGGCTGTGACTTCGTCAGCCTACCTGGACGACATCCTCCAACGGCACCACGATGCTGCTGTTCTGAAATCAGATGTCCGGCAGTTTCTTTGCCTACTAGCGTCGCTGGGTTTCAGAGTCAATCGCGAGAAGTCGGATCTCCTTCCTTCTCAGCAATTTCGTCATTTGGGGATGGATTTTGACACTCTTCACAATGTGGTGTCTGTCCCCAATGCTTGGGCGACAATTCTTTCCGCCTTGACTCGGAACCTGCTTCTATTTTCCTCGGTCTCGGCCAGGACTTTCCTTCGGATTCGGTGACAGATCTCATTCCACTCGGTCGCTTGTTTGTCTGACCTCTCCAACACTTCCTGTTGGATCATTGGCATCCGAATGTAGATCCGCTGAACCTGGAACTTCCTATTCCTCGGTCCCTGCTTTGTCACCTCCACCCTTGGGCCGATGTTCCCTGGCTGACACAGGGTGGTCCATTGGATCTTCCTTTAGCCGATCGCATCCTTACTGTGGATGCCAACGATCGGGGCTGGGGTGCAACGTTGGATCCTCTTGGTCTGTCCACTCACGGCGAGTGGGACAGCGAGCAGGTGGGCCTTCATATCAACCAGAAGGAGCTCCTTGCTTTTCCGTTGAGTTTTCGGCTTTGGATCCCTCACCTGTCAGACCATATTGTCCTATTTCTTTCGGACAATTCGACAGTAGTGGCCTATATACGGAATCAAGGAGGGACACATTTGATTCCCATGTATCGGCTATCTCGGAATCTTCTTCTGTTGGCGCGGATGTAAATGCTCGGGTGTCCATTCGACACATTCCCCAGCGTCTCAACGTCCTAGCAGACTCCCTGTCCCGCCGCGACAGTGTCCTTCCAACCGAATGGATGTTACATCGGTCGGTGTTTCAGGCGATTTGCGAGTGGTGGGGACGTCCTCTGGTCGACCTTTTCACCACTCGCTGGAATCATCAGGTAGAGAGAGACCTTTGTCTCTCCTTGTCCAGATCCTTTGGCATTTGCGGTAGATGCTCTGTCTCTGGACTGGACAGGTTGGATCGGCTTTGCCTTCCCTCCTGCACCGATTCTTCCTCAAGTATTAGCAAAGATTCGTGTTTGCAGTTGCAGGATCATTCTGATCGCACCTCTGTCTCCACAGAGGGTGTGGATCAATCTGCTGCGCCCTCTGTTGGCAGATCGGCTGATTCTTCTACCTCTACATCGCAATCTTCTTTCCCAGGGTCATCCCAGGAAGTATCACAACAACCTGGCAAGCCTGTCCCTTCATGCCTGTCTTTCATCAGGTCCTGTCTGCAACGTAGACAAACAGTGGAGTACATTTCTGCATCGCGGCGACATTCCACTGGCATGACTTATGCTGCGAAGTGGAAGGTTTTCTGCTGCTGGTGTACAAATCAAATGTGGATTACCGTGATCCTTCAATCACTCAAATTGCGGATTTTCTGGTATACCTTTTTGACTCCAAGGGCCTCCAGCCTATTACGATTAGGTGCTATCGGTCTATGCTGTCTGATACTTTCTCTTATGTGCATCGGTCGTAATCTTTTTCTCTCTAAACTCATTCGGCACTTTTCTTTGAAGAGGCCTCGAGTTTTGCGTCTTACACCCAAGTTGAACGTGGGATGGGTGTAGCACTGTTTGGAGGGGGCACCTTTCGAGCCTTTATCTGAGACTGATATGCGTTTTCTCACCTATAAGACGGCTTTCCTTCTAGCGTTTGCTTCTGCTTGACGAGTCAGTGAGCTTCATGCGCTATCTGTTGATTCTGCTTTCTTCAGAAATGAGGCTAACAGTGTCACCTTCACTACTGATTGCTCTTTTCTGGCTAAGAATCAACTTCCTGATTTGGTACCTCCTCCCATCTGCATTCGGGCTCTCCCTGCTGTCGATGGCAGGAGACCTCTTCTTTATCCTGTTCGTGCGATCAAGACTTACATTAATCGCACTCAGTTCAATAGGAGGGGTCGGAAGAGATTTTTTCTGTCTCTCATTCCTGAGAGGCAGTCTATCTCTTCCCATTCTATTTCCAGGTGGATCTGTCTTGCAATCAAGCTGGCTTATTCCCGCTTGTCTGCTTCGAATCTTGTTTCGAACCGGTTTAATGCTCATGAGGTTCGTGCCATTTCTACATCCTGGGCATTCTCCAATTCTGTTTCGCTCCGGGATGTTATGAATGCGGCTTACTGAAGGAATGCTTCTACCTTCTCCTCCTTTTATCTCCGCCATCTACAGCAGCAATCTGAGGACCTTTATTCTTTAGGCCCTCTCGTTGCAGCTCAGGCTGTTGTGCACCCTCGTTAAAATTGTTTTTATCTGTGTGTGCTTCGCTCAGCCTTGTTCTTTTCAGGTGCCTTCTCTCTATCTTCATTACAGGTTTCGCTATTGTTCTCTGCTCTCCTTGCTTTTCTTTCTGCTGCTCTTGTTGGTATTGGCTATGTGATTCATGTCCTATTGTTTATTCAGCCAATTGTGAACAATTGTGAGTAGGTTGAAAAGAAATTAAAATTTTTTAGTAAATTTTGTTTCTTAACATACCTACCACAATTGTTTACCGGAGGCCCACCCTCCTTGGGGATATCTTTGATATCGATGCCTCCCCGCTAAATCACAAACTTCTCGTTGGCAGAAATACGGAATTGACGTCACCGTTGTTGCGCTCGGTAAACGCAAGAGGTGTGCAGAGAGAGTACCTGTAATTTTGAACGCTGGTCTCGCTCGACCCTTTTTCAATCTTTTTCGTACTTTTGCACTCTATTACTTTTCCAGCTTGTTTGGAAAAGTTTCTTAAAAGCTTGAGTTAGTTCCGAAGTAGGGCTTGCACTTACGTTACAGCCAATTGTAAACAATTGTGGTAGGTATGTTAAGAAACAAAATTTACTAAAAAATTTTAATTTCTTTGAACTTGCTGGTTACACATTGATATTAAGCTAATAATAATAGTGCATCTGCTGATTTGCCCTTGTACAGTTTATCAGCTTGTGTCGCTAGTTCCATACTAGTGATATTCATGTAAGGCAAACATAATTTTTAGCTCAACTTGACGTCAAATGTGAGCTTTTGGGATGGGTTGTTATCCGTCGTCCGTCTGTACGTCCACAGTTCCTTTTGCACACCATACAGGCCACAGCTCTTACCCGATCAATTTCAAATCAAATTTCATATGTGGCTTTGGGGCAATGTCTAGATGGGAGCTATCGATTTTTTTCAAATTTCGTTGAAAAACATGTCCACCAGTGGATTTGGATATAAATTGTCCAACAATTCCTTTAGCACACCCTACAGGTCGCAGCCATTACCCGATCTGTCCTAAATTTCATATGCTGCTTTGCAGCAATGTCTAGATGGGAGCTATCAATTTTTTCTGAATTTCATTAAAAAACATGGCTGCCAGCGGCCAACTTAGGTTTGGCCTATAAATTGTCAATAATTCTATTAGAACACCCCACAGGCTGCATCTCTCAGCCAATCTTTTTCAAATTTCATATATAGCTTTCGTGTAATGTCTAGATGGGAGCTATTGAATTTTTCTGAATTTTGTTGAAAAACATGGCTGCCAGCAGCCATCTTGGATTTGGATATAAATTGTCCAACAATTCCTTTAGCACCCCCCCCCCCCCCCCCCTACAAACCGCGGCTCTCACCTAATCAGTCCCAAATTTTGTATGTGGCTTTGGTGTAATGTCTAGACGGGAGCTATCAAATTTTTCCAAATTTCATTGAAAAACATGGCCGCCAGTGGCCATTTTGGATCTCGGATTATAAATCATCAACAATTCTATTAGCACACTCTACAGGCTGCATCTCTCACCTGCTCTTTTTAAAATTTCATATATAGCTTTGGCGTGATGTCTAGATGGGAGTATCAAATATTTCTGAATTTCGTTAAAAAATATGGCTGTCAGCAGCCATCTTGGATTGGCATTTGAATTGTCAACTATTCCATTATTGCACCCTGCAGGCCGCATCTCTCACCCAATCTTTTTCAAATTTCATCTGTAGTTTTGGTGTGACGTCTAGATGGGAACTTTCAAATTTTTCTGAATTTTGCTGAAAAACATGGCCGGCAGTGGCCATCTTGGATTTGGCATACAATTTGTCAACAATTCCATTAGCAGATGCTACAGGCCTCTCCTATGACCTGATCTGTTTCAAATTTTATATGTAACTTTGGTAAGATATCCTGATGGGAGTTATCAAATTTTTCTGCATTCCATTGAAAAAGATAGCCATCACCAGCCATCTTGGATTTGACATGTAAATTGTCAATGATTCCATTAGTTCACCCAGCAGGCCCCATCCCTCACCTGATTTTTTTCTGCTTTCATTTGTAGCTTTGGTGTGATGTCTTTTCTGTAGAAACTTGAGTGAGTTACATGGCATTACTGGATCTTTCTATTTAGTTCAGTCCCTTCTTGGACAAGTTGAGCTGCAGTGTCATTGACACTTTCTTTATATATTGACAAGAGTTTAACACTTAGGGGAATATTCCAATTTTTGTGAGTTTCTTGTCTTGTACATGTAGAACACATCTTCCAATATACAGCCTTTTGGTCCTCTTGCTGATGGAAGTTACAGTATCATGGTAGTGGTTTATAGGGAAGTCATTGCTGCCTGTATAGTCAGTGTCTTACCTTATTATGAGGGAGCAAAAAATAAATAGAGAGTAATCGCTTGACTGGACTGTTTACGTGAAATAATTCATGAGAGATGAGGGACGTTGTACAAACACGCGTGGGCAAATGTGCACAAGTGTTTTACAGTATAGTCCCTCGCCTCGAAGAAATAATTTCACGTAAACAGTCTAGTCAAGCGATTACTCTGTTTATTACTTTTCATTATTAACGATAATTATATTATTTAACCCTTTACCTAACGTAATGGCCAAAACTGGCCAGTGCTATTCTCAAAACTTGCCAATTAATTTTCATTATTTTTTCATTTTTTGTCTCTAAAACATAGGTTATGACCCCTCATTGGAACGAGCTCGTTCCAATGAGGGGTCATAACCTATGTTTTTGAGCCAAAAAATGAAAATAATAGTTATTCAAGAATTTTTTGGGCAAGTGCAATCTGCTTTTCATGTTAGGTAAAGGGTTAAAAAAAAGCAAAAAAACCCGTTAAATCCCCATTACACCCACGGCAAAGCGTCTTTGTTTGCATGCATGGATACATGACACAATTGTTGATTTAATAATTCACTTGTGAAGTTATCGTTTATTATCAAACCCAGAAATCCCAGTAAATCACACTTTGGAAAGTAATAGTAGAGTTCTTCAGGCTTTTAGGGACACTTTCAGAATCGACATGTATGATGAGAATCAAATGAACATTTTGCGAGAATCAAAGTTGATTCTGATCATATCGCTAGATATCGATTCTTGCATGAATTTTAAACCCTTCATATGCATACTAGTACAATACAATATACTAAAATCTGATTCTTGCATGAATTGTAAACCCTGAATATGCATACTAGTGCAATACAATGTACTAAAACTGATTCAGCAGCAAGCTTAACCATTTAAACCCTGGTGGTATGTTCCATGTCAGTTCAATGGTAACAATTGGAAGAGTTCATATTTTTTATTTGCGGAAGACAATTAATATTTTCAGCCTAGAGGCTGCACATTGAAAATATTTATTGGTCTCCCCACACATTCACTTAGCAGCCATCCCACTTAATGAAACTATGACGTATCATGTTCCTATGCCAGAAAAGTGGCCTCTAGCGTTCAAAGGGTTAATGCTAGAATCTCACCGGTCAAAAAAGAAATGTGGAAACACTGCATCTCAGATGTGGATTTTGTTTGTTTTCTTTTTTTTCTGTGAAATGTCGATCCACTGATGTGAATGTTTGACTCATGACCCGATCACAATCTGACCTATAAACAAAAGTGAAATTTAAAGAACACCACACAAGCCCCCTGATTTGAAATGATTTCATGATGACAAATCAAGCATCAACCTCTGGTAATTATGCTTGAATAAAATATCTGTTAACCCTTAAAGCCTCAGTTCAATTTTTATGATAATTACTACCTTCTGCATGGAAACAACGGGAAGTGGAGCAGTTCTTGTTTACTGTGGTAAACAAGTTCTGCTTTCCTAATAAAATAGGGCCTGGAACCAATGCCTTGGGTGGAACTTGGAAGTCCTCTAAAGTGAGTAACGTAGGTATAAACAATTGGCTAAACTTGAGTTCATCTCTCTGCTGCATCCTGGTGCTGAAAGTGACTAAACACCAATAAATAAATAAATAGATAATTACTACCTTTGTAGTATCATATACATGTACAAGGCTTAGGCACAGTGGCTCAGTAGGTATAGGTGCAGACTGCAAGCTGAAAGGTGCTCGGTTCGAATCCAACCTGTGGCAACTGTGTTGTGTCCTTGGGCAAGACACTTTACCCCCATTGCCCACATGGGGGAACGGTGGCATTGTGTACATTGTGCACTTGTCTTCAACCAATGCTACCCCTGCAATGATGTAATAACATTGCTAAGATAAATGCCTCCTCTTGGTTGAGTTTTCAAGGAAAAATACTCCTGAGGTAACTTTCAAAGCAATTTAAAAGTACTAGTTATACCACCCACTTGAAAAATGGGAGGTATATAGTGTTCACTTGGTCTGCCTGTACATCTGTCCGTCCGTAACGCTTTAGGGGGGTACAAATCTGCTATCCACAACTCCTCCTAAACCAGTGAACGGATTTCATTGAAACCCTCAGGCATTCTTTTACATACATTGAAGATTTGCACCTCCTATTTTCTTTTCAGATATTTTAATTTTTACAGTTTCCTATATTGAAAAATGAACTTTGTCAGATTCAATTGACATTCTGTACAGATCTGCTATCCGCAACTCCTCTTAAACCATTGAAAAGATTTCATTGAAACTTTCAGACATTCTTTTACATACATTGAAGATGTGCACCTCCTATTTTCTTTTCAGATATTTACATTTTTACAGTTTCCCATACTGAAAAATGAACTTTGTCAAATTCAACTGACATTCTGTGCAGATCTGCTATCCGCAACTCCTCTTAAACCATTGAACAGATTTCATCGAAACTTTCAGACCTTCTTTTACATACATTGCAGATGTGCACCTCCTATTTTCTTTTCAAATATTTTCATATTTACAGTTCCCCATATTCAAAAATGTTCTTTGTCAATTCAGGTTTTAGTAGGGAGGGGTATAGATTTGCTATCCGCTACTCCTCTTAAACCATTGAACAAACTCCATTGAAACTCGCAGACCTTCTTTTACATACATTGAAGATGTGCACCTCCTATTTTTCTTTCAGATATTTTCATATTTCGATGTCCGTCCGTCCATTACGCTTTAGGGGTATACACATCTGCTATCCGCAACTCCTCTTAAACCATTGAACGGATTCCATTGTAACTCTCAGACGTTCTTTTACATACATTGAAGATGTGCACCTCCTATTTTCTATTCAGATATTTTCATATTTACAGTTCCCCATATTCAAAAATGGTCTTTGTCAATTCAGGTTTTAGTAGGGAGGGGTATGTATAGATCAGCTATCCGCTACTCCTCTTAAACCATTGAACAAACTCCATTGGAACTCTCAGACATTTCTTTTATACACTGAAGATGTGCACCTCCTATTTTTCTTTTAGATATTTTCATATTCCGACATACGGCTGTCCGTCCGTTATGCTATAGGGGTATTATGTTTTGAGGGGGGGGGGGGGGGGGGGGAGAGGGGTACACATCTGCTATCCGCAACTCCTCTTAAACCAGTGAACTGATTTCATTGAAACTCTCAGACATTCTTTTACATACATTGAAGATGTGCACCTCCTATTTTCTTTTCAGATATTTTCATTTTTACAGTTTCCCATATTGACAAATGAACTTTGTCAACTTCAATTGACATTCTGCACAGATCTGCTATCCGCAACTCCTCTTAAACCATTGAACAGATTTCATTGAAACTTTCAGACATTCTTTTACATACATTGAAGATGTGCACCTCCTGTTTTGTTTTCAGATATTTCCATTTTTAGGGTTTCCCATATTTGAAAATAGGCTTTGTCAATTCAAGTTTGCGTGTGGGGGTTGTTGACATTTGTTGTCCGTCACCTCTTTTAAAATAGTGAATGGATTTCAATGAAACCTTCAAACATTCTTTTACATACAGTGAAGATGTGTACCTTCTATTTTGTTTTCAGATATTTTCATGTTTACAGTTCCACATATTGAAGAATGGGCTTTGTCAATTCATGCTTCGGGGTGGAGGTGTGTGGGGGGGGGGGGGAGGGGTGGAAGTGTTTGTGCTCTCTACATTAAACACACTTTTACTGTTGTAAAATGTTTCTTGGTGGGAGTGGATGGTATCATTTAGTGAGCAGTGCTCACAGTTTTTCTAGTTGTAGTTTGTGGTTGTATGTTGTCTTAAGGGTTAAGCATCAGTAGGTTTGCTTAACCACTGCCTGACTGAAACTATCCTTGGTGCAGTTTTTAAAGGTCTGAGTCACAAAAAATGTAGTCATAGATTGAGATGCTGATTAACTGAGTGAAGAGAACATGTCTTCTGTCATGTTAATTAATATCTGCCACCAAAGCATTGCCTCATTCATCGTTTGCAAATTGCTATGCAAACTGTTTAGTAGAGTTTGAAGTTTATAGTATTCAATAAACAGCCTGATAATACAATTTTATTCATGAAGTACTCACTTCACAACTTTCTAAAAAATATATATGATGTAGAAATCCCCTGTGGGAGCCCTAAGAAGTGAAGCAGTGCTGGTTTACTGTGTTAAACAAGTTCTTGTAAAATAGGACCCAGTCACCAATGCTTTGGGTGGAAGTCCTCTAAAATGGGCAACATGGGTATAAACAGTTGACTAAAGTTGACCTAATCTCCATGTTGCAGTCATGATTAGCCACTGTGTAGAAATTTGTGTCCTTAAACACTAAAAAGATAAATAATGTGAACAAAATGTGTGGGAAGAGCCCCAGGTAAGCTTTCAGTCCCATGAGTATTTACTCTGCCATTAATTTTTCTGATGAATTGAGTATATTTGATTTCAGTTGAGTAAAATGCTATTTGATACTCCTGAGTATCTCGTGCGATTGAGTAAAAGCATGCTGCAAGGGGAATTAAGGACCTGTCAAAGCATAATATTGTTTTAGGGGTGAGGTGTTGTTTCTGAACTCATTGATGTTTGCCAATATAAGACTATTACTATTGCAAGGAAAGATGACCGTAGAATTTTTAATATACCCCCACTCTCGAAAAGATTGGAGGGAGGTGGGTATACTGGATTACATGTGTCTGTCTCTCCATCCATCTGTCCATCCATCTGTCCATCCATCCTTCCCCTAGGGGGGTTTGATCATCCCCTACTAGGCGGGTCCTCAGGTGGCGGATAGAGGACGGCCTGCTCAATTGGGCAGGTTTGCTAATTTTTGATTGGCAGGTTTGCTCAATTGAGTTGGTTCGCTGCGAAATACACAAATACGCAGCCCCGGACCAAAATGATCAATCCTGCTAATACCATCTGGCAGGCACCTTATTCTCCCGTGAGGTGCGTTCCGAAGGCCCCGGAAGAAGGAATCCTGGCAGTTGAGGACTCGTAGCCCCGGTTAGGGCAGTCTCCGGGATGGAGCCCTGGTCTCCATTTCGGAGATAATGTTGTTCAACACACTGCTTTGGCCCCAATTTCGGGAGTAGAAGGATGGTCGGATGGTCCGTTCTGGCCAATCGGGAGCCCCCACCCCAAAAAGTACTGGGTGTCACGTCGGGGGGCATTTGGTGGCCATTCAATCAGTCATTTCTTTTAATCATTTATCATAATTGCCATTGTGTGATGTTTTTAAACTAATTTTTTAACCAAATACTTATTTCTGCTGCACTGTTTGTTTCAGTTTCACGT
Organism: Pictodentalium vernedei; assembly: GCA_031216915.1. Lineage (NCBI taxonomy): Eukaryota > Metazoa > Mollusca > Scaphopoda > Dentaliida > Dentaliidae > Pictodentalium > Pictodentalium vernedei. The sequence continues at coordinate 349,760,445 of CM062297.1, read as the reverse complement.
GGCAACCGTAATTACAGTGTTTTATAAAGTGATTGGTTGGATGGTCGCCATCTGAAGACCTGGCACTTCCACACACGGGCCAATCAGCCAGTGGCATACTTCGGTATCAACACTGGCTGAGTATACTGCCCCATACCAGGTATGTGGGAATACCGGCAACCCGGTGGGTTCACTGCGTGGCAGTAACCCTACCCCTTGTTGGACTCCGTGGTGGGTGGGAGCCGGGGCAGTGAACAATTTAACTTACAAACATGGCATCCAAACCTAACAAATCAAAAAGACTTTTTTCGGCTACTGACCTAGTAAACTCTGATTCTGACGACGATTTGATAGCTTCTCTGATACCACCGGAAGATAATATACCAAAATTCATTTTGCTGCACTCAACAGATGAAAACAAGAAACTCAGCACCATCAATCCTTTTGCCCTTGAAAAGGCCATCAAAGGTATTGCGGGGACTGTAAAAGATATAAAAAAATTAAGATCAGGTGATATACTCATTCAATGTATAAAACAAATTCAAGTACATAATCTTATGCACACTACAAAAATTATTGATTTTAATATTAAGGCCGATTACCATAGAACTCTAAATACAAGCAAAGGTGTCATAAGAACTCGAGAACTGGCAGAAATGGAAGAAAGCGAAATTGCTCTGGAACTTAAACCCCAAGGTATAACAGCTGTCAAACGGGTGGAAATAAAAAAAGACAAATTAAGACCAATACATACATATGTACCTTTGATGGCACCAGGCCCCCAAAGTCTATCAAAATTGGTTACTTGAGCATTGGAGTGGATTTATACGTCCCGAATCCACTCCGATGTTTCAGGTGCCAAAAGTTTGGACATGGACAGAATTCCTGTCGAGGCAAACAAACATGTTTCAAATGTAGTTTAAGCCATGATGGACCTTGTGAAACATCCACATATAAATGTATCAACTGTCAGGGCAATCACATGTCATCGTCAAAGGATTGCCCTGTCTGGAGGAAGGAAAAGTTGATACAAAAGATTAAATGTGAAAAACAGATTAGTTTTAAAGATACCAGAGACATCGTAACATCTATGCCTGGCATGAATATATCAATACCAACTTATGCCTCAACTTTGAAACAAAAGAAATCAACTGAATCAGTTTCATGCCAAACTGAATATACCTGGCTCAGGGGTTCAATTCCAACCACATTACAATCTTTCACAATAGAAAATAATTTAACTCAAGGAAGATCTACACAAACAAACAGCACTGCTCAAGAAACGATTAAGACACAACACATAAAGGAACATCCACAACAAAAATCTACACCAGCGGAAGCAAGACAGGACAACAATAAATCAGATCAGCCAACTAGAAAAGACAACACAAATCCAAAAACAGATCATATACAGAAATCGCAGCAGCAAAATCTGAGTCAGAGTCAGAGAAGAAAACAGGAAAATTTGGAAAAAAAGGAAAAAAAGAAAATAGAGAAAGAAAAACAAAAACAGTTATCAGACAGAACACCAAAGGCCCTTCAAGACCCTGTTACACGTAACAGGTTTGAAGGTTTTGAGAAGATGGATGTCGGTGACGTCATTGACGAAATGTTCGAGCAACTGCGCTCAACATCTCAGAATAAGTCCCCCAAAACAAAATCACCAAAGAAACACACTGGGGCAATATCGCCCATACGTCCACCATCCCAAACTTCAACCAAATATGGATAATACACAGAGAAATAATATCATACAGTGGAATTGTCGAGGTTTTAGAGCTAATTTCAATGAACTTGCTCTTCTAAGCCAAAAATATAAACCTGCTGCTTTTTGCCTGCAGGAAACTCTTTTAAAGAAACCCGAGGCTCAGGATCATTCAGCCTTTAAGCATTATACATCGTATAATGCCTGGGCAGATGAAACTGATCTTCATATTCGTGGAACGTCCGTCTTGGTTAGAAACGACATTATTCACAGTCCTGTATCTTTGCAATCAAATTTACAGGCTGTAGCGGTACGCCTAACCTTAGACAAGACAATCACCTTATGTTCTATTTACGTTTCACCGAGTAAAACGCTACAGCTGAATGATCTTGAGTTACTGGTCCAACAACTCCCAACTCCGTACCTTGTGTTGGGTGATTTTAACGCGCATAGCCCCCTTTGGGGTAATTCCTGCAGTCAAGAAGATGCAAAAGGTAAAACTGTAGAAGAGTTCATTACAAAATATGACTTGTGCTTGTTCAATGATGGGTCAGATACTTACCTGCACCCCGCATCTGGTTCTTACACTTCAATTGATTTAACAATTGCATGCCCTTCTGTCTTCCTTGATTTTTCATGGAAGGCAGAAGATGACTTGAGCGGGAGTGACCACTTTCCGATTGTGTTGGAAAGTGTAGTTCCGGCGGATGATGAGAGGGTGCCCCAGTGGAACTTTAAAAAGGCCGACTGGGACACTTTCTCATCGCTTTGTTCTGAACGCCTCACACGGGAGAAATTTCAGGACAGTACTAACCAGATTGAACACTTCACCACAGAGTTGATTGACATTGCAAGCCAAGTCATTCCTAAAACCTCGGCAAATCCAAAACGTTTCCATAAACCATGGTTCGACACGGATTGCAAACAGGCTATTCATCAACGCAAAAAGGCTGAACGGGTTTTTAATAAGTCACCAACGACGAATAATTTAGATAAATTACGTATTGGTCGAGCACAAGCCCGACGGCTCATCAAACAAAAGAAGAAAATGTCCTGGCAAAATTATGTTTCAAGATTGAATCAAAATACCCCCATCAAAAAGGTCTGGAAAATGATCAAGAAAATTAAAGGTAAAGAATCAAAATCTACAGAACAGCACCTCGAACATAATAATAATAAAATAACATCTAAAAAAGATATTTCGAACACCCTAGCTTCTACCTTTTCCAAAAATTCCTCTTCTGAAAATTGCACTCCGCAATTTATCCCTGTTAAAAAGCAACAGGAGAAACAAAAACTAAAATTCCAATCTGATAATAATGAAAATTATAATGAACCATTTTCTATTGATGAGCTACTAGCGTCATTGAGTAAAGCAAAAGATACAGCAACTGGTCCTGATGAAATACATTATCAGATTTTAAAACATTTGCCAAATTCATCGCTCAAGCTTTTACTTTCTATTTTTAATGATATATGGGTGACTGGCCAGTTTCCATCTGACTGGCGCAAAGCAACAATCATTCCTATTCCCAAGCCTGATAAGGACCACAGCAATCCAAGCAACTATAGATCAATAGCACTCACTAGTTGCCTTTGTAAAACCATGGAAAGAATGATCAACGATCGGCTTGTTTGGTTTCTGGAATCGAACAATCTGCTGGCAGATGTTCAATGTGGCTTCAGAAACCAGAGAAGCACGGTTGATCATCTAGTCCGCCTTGAAACGTTTATTAGAAATGCCTTTGCCAGAAAGGAACACGTGGTCGCCGTGTTCTTTGATCTGGAGAAGGCATATGACACTACGTGGACGTATGGGATTTTAAAAGACCTCTTCAACATGGGGTTGAGAGGCAGAATGCCACTTTTTATTGAAAATTTTTTAAAGGACCGCAATTTCCAGGTTCGTCTTGGGTCAACATTATCTGACCCTCACGACCAGGAATTGGGAGTACCTCAGGGTAGTATTCTATCTGTTACTCTTTTTTCAATAAAAATCAACAGCATTGTTACAGCTATTGAAACAAATGTTGATTCTTCATTGTATGTAGATGATTTCCTCATCTGCTACAGTGGCAAGAAAATGCCTGCTATTGAGCGCAAACTTCAGCTATCCTTAAACAAGGTTCAGCGCTGGGCTACTGAAAATGGTTTCAAGTTTTCAAAAAGTAAAACAAACTGTGTTCATTTCTGTAAACTCCGGAAACACCACCTGGATCCGGAGTTATTTTTAGATGGAACTCCACTTAAAGTTGTAAAGGAAGTGAAATTCCTTGGCTTGTTGTTTGATGAGAAACTAAGTTTTAGGTCTCACATCAAACAACTAAAAATTAAATGCAAGAAAGCACTTAATCTGCTAAAAGTTGTTGGCAGCACTGATTGGGGTGCCGACCAAAAAACTCTTCTCCATCTGTATAGAGCTCTTGTACGGACAAAGTTGGATTATGGTTGTGTGGTTTACGGTTCGGCTAGGAAATCCTATCTGAAACCTCTTGATGCCATCCATCATAGTGGTATCAGAATTAGCCTTGGTGCGTTTCGTACGTCACCTATAGATTCTCTTCTTATTGAAGCAGGCGAGCCTTCTCTTGAGAAGCGTCGAATCAAACTCTCTTTGCAATATGTCTCAAAATTATCTGCAAATCCATCAAATCCTGCTTACTGCTATGTTTTTAAACCTCTAAATAAAGTTTTTTTTGATAAAAATCCCAAACAGATTCCTCCACTGGGACTCAGAATCAAAACCCACATGGAGGCTACTGGTATTGCTCCAGATTCTGTGGCAGAAAATCGTAAACCAAATATACCCCCTTGGCGTCTGTCAAAACCCAAGGTTATTTTAGATCTCGCCTCTTCTAAAAAGGCAAACACAAATTCTTTGCAATTTAAGCAAGCGTATGCCGAGATTAAGTCTCACTATAGAGCATACACTATGTTCTATACAGATGGATCCAAGGATAATGATAGAGTATCATCTGCTGTCGTTAGTGGTGATCAGACCACCTCAACCAGGATACCTGATACGAGTTCCATTTTTACAGCTGAGGTAAAAGCTATTGACCTTGCGCTCGATGAGATTGAGGCTGAAGAGGAATGGAAGTCCATTATCTTCTCCGATTCTCTTTCTTGTTTACAGGCTCTTCTCAACCCCAGGTTGAAGAACCCTCTAATCTTGTCACTTCGTGAACGACTTACTGTAATGAAGTCTGACCAATATGATATTGTGTTTTGCTGGTTACCTGGACACGTTGGTATTGCTGGTAACACCAGGGCAGACAGTGCAGCGAAAAAGGCTCTGAGTAAGCCAATCACTGATTTTCCAATTCCTTACAGTGATTACAAGCCACTTATTTCTAAATACATCCGGTCTTTGTGGCAGTCGGAATGGGATGGAGCTACCAATAACAAGCTCCACCATTTCCGACCAACTGTGTCTGATTATTATCCTCTTTCTCATCTTTGTCGAAAAGATCACGTTATCCTTACACGGTGTCATATTGGTCATACCAGACTCACTCATAGTTTCTTATTAGAGGGCACTCTGCGACCTGAATGTGTTCCTTGTCAGCAGGGGCTGACAGTGGAACACATTCTTTTAGATTGTACAGATTTCGATCACGTAAGGCGGCGGTTTTTCACTGTGGAGTCTCTTAGAGACCTTTTTTACACTACCAGTCCGCGCAAGCTTTTGTCTTTTCTAAAAGAAATCAACCTTTTTAGCAAGTTTTAGAGCTTTGTCTTTTAATCTTCCCATCATGATTTGGTATCAATAGGTTGATTTGTATTATATTTGTTGTTCTTCTTTCATTATGAATATTCATTTTCACATTTTCATTGTATTATCGTTCATCTATCACAATTTTTTTTCTTTTTAAAAGCAGTCCTGACCATTACCTTTTAACTCATTTTCATGACTTTCTCGCCACGATATGACCTTTGTTGTCGATGTGGCGTTAAGCACCAATAAATAAATAAATAAATAAATCCATCCTTCCATCTGCAGCAATATCTCAGCAGTGAGCAGATGGATTTCAATGAAATTTGGTATGAGGGATCTTTGTGACAAGCCGCTCCTGCACATGTTATAAAAAAAGTTGCCCGCATATTTTTCATAGAGTTGTAGTCCTTACTTTGTCAATTTTTCATGATTTTTTCGTCCTTACTTTGTTTTTAATTCATTTATTCGCCATCGGTCCAGTACTGCAGTGGGGGTATAATTGCTTTCCGCAATAGCTATTGTTTTGTCTCTGTTCTCTTCTCTTTGTTGATATAGCCCAAGTCATCTCTGGATCTCCACATCGCCTAGTCGGAACATGTAGTATTTCCTATCAAAACATTACAACTTAACAAAATTCTGATGCGACGCCTACTGAGGAAGAGTTAAAATGACTGTCAGTTGATTAGTTAGAGAGTGAAATCAACAACACTAAAAATAAGATAACTGTCACAGACTTTGAGATCAAAGTAGACCTGAAAGTTAATTGTGTTGTGTTGGTTCCTTTGAACTCTCTGACAGTGATCGCACTGCACATGCCTTAACTCATTCACTCCGGGAAACAGAATATTCCATTTCCAACCATCCTTCTGTACAGACAGGAAACAGAATTTTGCATTTCTCATGATAGCCAACGAGATCCATTGTTTCTATGATATATAGCAAATTATTATCGCACATTTCCAATGTCAGATAGTAGGACGATTCTCATTAGTGAATGGTTGTGGGAGAAGTTTCCAAATGTAGTGGGTATGTTTATTCTTACTCGGGCAGTGTGTAATCATGTCACGTTATAATTTGGATGAAATCCTTTGAAAAATCTTTGAAGATTCAGATAGTGATTATGATTTTTACAGCGAATCATCTACTGACTCGTCGTCAGAATATTCAGATGGCACTGAAACTTATAATGTGAGCAGTGACATCGAGTCCGAGTGTGAAAATAATCAACCAAGTACATCATTGGGAACACCCTCAACAGGTGCGAAACAGAAAAGGGGGCGGGCACCTGAAATGGACTTCGCAACGTAAACAAAAAACATATGACAATCGAAATACATATACATGGGAAAACAAAAATATTACTGAAGTATATAACAGGGATTTTTCTAGGGGCATTGGGAATGGGGCCAGGGGCCCATACAATTGGGAAAAATGCCATCTTATTGGACCAAATTGGGAATTCTGGTGACACTGCAGAGTGGAGAAAAATGCACATTTCTTCTCTACAGGCACATTAAAAATGAAGAAGTTGGGTTTATTATTTCAAATTATGGTTTTACAGTTCTTTTATCATCATAATAAGGCCTACTTTCACAGTAAATAATCGCAATTATTATGATGAAGTTGACACTGGGTACCAATTGGGAATTTTATGTTAGAAATTGGGAAAAATCATGCCTAAATCTCATTGGGAATGGGGCCTATATTCGGCCCCTGTCGTCACCTAGAAAAATCCCTGTATAATTAATGAAATGGCAATGATAACTGACATTTGTGTTCATTAAATCCAAGTTGTCAAAGAATATGTTTATTTGTCCATTCGAAACCAATATACTGTAAACAATTAAGTCCCCGTGGGAACAATTACTGTTAATTATCTAGTAGCGAACAAGTTAGTACAGTAGAATCCTCTTAATTGAATATCCATTTTTCCAGTGAAAATTATTCAATTATCAGGAGTATACAATTAACAGGGATTTGGTCAGTTTCTTGTGTTCTGGAGGTAAACTGAGCATTTATTCTATTATATCTTGTTTGACAGAGCTCATAGAGCTCTGTCAAACAAGATATAATAGAATAAATGCCTGTATTGGATGTAGTGAGGCCAAAAAGGTTGATAAATAAGGGGAATTTGGTGCGTGTCACAGTAATTTTTTCGACATATTACAAAAATTTATATACAATTAACAGGAGTTTACTCTACAACCCATATGCAATTAACAGATCAAATTTGTACTGAAGGTATGGTAAATGGTTTTGTGTTTGAAAATTATATTCAATTAACAGGGATATACAATTAAAAGATATCCAATTAAGTGGGCTTCACTGTACTGTTAATGGCATAGTTATGTGTACTTTTTTTCGTGCAATGAAATTTCTATTATGGAGAAATTCCGTCTATATGATATCTCTCCATTTTTTTCTATATATGGAATCTCTCTTTCTTTTTCCTATAAAAACATCTCTCAATGTTTTTATAGGGGATATTCCATGTTCTGACCAGAGTCGGAACTTCCTGTAATCCAGAATATACTCTTATACATACTGGTTTTAATAGACTAACTATTTATACTTCAGGATGGTATTTATAACCAATAGAAGAAGTGAATGATGCCCAGTTCCATGATGTATCCTGCATGTAGAGAACTACAACATTTTCTCCAGTGGAGAAGTGGGTTCTTCTTTGTATATCTGCAGAAGTCTAGAATAAAAGGGAATGTTTATTGTACAGGTATGTGCATATTTTTACTAATAAGTATCTCTGTTCAGGGCTTGAGAAAAGTTATCACAAGCTGTAATAGACTGATTTTTAAACCCAGTACAATGGGTTTGGGCATTGTAGAGATGGGTACTCAAATAGAATTTTTATGGGCCCCAATTAAGACATCAGAATTGATATGTCCTTGGTTAATAATTATAAATAAGGCCTAAAAAAATTAAAAATCTGTTTCTCAGGTCCTCCTGCATAGTCCCTTTGACGACTGTGTGCTTTCTTTTTATAACCAATGTAAACTTGAAAAAAATAATAATTAAATGGTTTAGGTCTGATATTTTACCCAGGTTTATAAAATTGATAAATTTGTCCCTTGAGTGCAAGAAGGCTTTGCAATGCTTTAGCATTGCAAAGCCTTCATGCTCTCAAGGGACGAAATACACTACCACCCATCTATTCTGTAGATTATGAGGCCTAAAACATGAACCAAGAAAATGAATTTTTGATGGCAAAGAAATAATTACAGAAATAAAAAAAATAAAATAAAAAAATGCTCGCCCGCATGAAATTTTACTAATAATGGCCTGAGAAACAGAAGATCTACTTTGTGTGGTCTGAATAATATTTTCGAAAATTATATTGGAATTCGAAATAGCAGACTTCAGCTTGGTAGATAGCTTAGTTACTATTAACATGTTCACAAATACTGTTGCACAGGATCTATTTTTAGCTTACTAATAGATTAATTGGGTCACACTCGTTTACTTGAAATTAGGCAGAATGATCAAGAAACTTAATGAGGTGATTTAATTGAGCCAGTCAAGAATTAGTGTAACAAAAGAACATTGGAGAAATTTCTTTTACTGGAACTTTCCATCTAATTATTACTCCTCCACAGTTTCACTCCATCCATCTGTCTGACTGTCTGTCTGTCTGCCTGTTGTCTGTCTCATTCAGTCTTTCTGTCCTTCTTACCTGTTTCTTCGAGGTAGTTGAATGTCGGCGTTTCAAATTTTCAACATTAATCAGACATTATGGAAAGATGACACACGTCAGTATTTTTTTTTTAAAATTCAAGATGGCCGACAGGTGGCCATTTTTGTTGGAAATTGTGTGAAATTAGTTTTCTGCCTTCAACTTCTAAACGACCTTTCCGATTTCAGTAATGTTTGGTATGGAGGTGTAGCAGCATAAGACACATAACATATCGTACAGGTTTTTTCTCATGCATAAATTATGCAAATTAGACAAACTTAAGCTTTTTTCAACCATTTTAGCTTAACTTGACAAAGTCAAGATAAGCTATTACCATCACGCATACAGAAGTCTGTGAGTGTCAATCTGTCAGTGTGTTCACATTTTCTGTTAGCACAGACTACACCCCATAGTTCTTGTCCGTCATCACAAAATTTCATATGCAGGTTTGAAGTCATGTCTAGATGAGAACTTTCCCTTTTGGTTGTGATCGGTCAACCGTGATGGCTGCCCCAGCCCAAAACCCGAAAACCTTTAGCACAGTGTACAGATCATGTTATGAAGGGATTTCATTCTAACTTGGTTGAATGACTTTGTATAATGTCTAGATGAGAACGCCCCCTTTTTGTCATGATCTGTCAACCGTGACAGCTGCCCAAGCTCGAAACCCGAAAACTTTTTACACAGTCTACATGGCTTAAATAATATGGAGGGATTTTATTGTAACTTGGTAGGATGACTCCGTATGATGTCTAGACAAGAACTTCCATATTTGGTTGTGATCTGTCATCCATGATGGCTTCCCGTGCCCGAACCCGAAAACCTTCAGCACAGCCTACAGGTTGTATTTATGGAGGGATTTCATCGTAACTTGGTAGGATGACTCCATATAATTCTAGATGTCATCGTCGTTCGGCCGGCATAAACTTTACATTATCAACTTCTTCTCACAAACCCCTGGACCAAATTGAACCAAATCTGGTGTGCATCTTCCTTATCATATGTCAATTCAAGTTTGCTCAAATAAAGCTGCCATGCTTCAAGGGGCATAACTCTGATAACACCCATAAAATACGAAAAATATCTTCTTCAGATACAGTGGTTAGAATCTTTTCATATTTGGTATACAACATCTCTAGGGGAGTCAGATTCAAGTTTGTTGAAGTCGAGTCCCTGGGTTAATATTTGGGCTCCCTATTTGAGCCTGAATATTATCTTAGTGCAATATGTGGAATATTCTTTAAAAATCTTCTTCAGATCCACCAGTCAGAATCTTTTCAAATTTGGTACACAACATCTCTAGGGGGGTCAGATTCAAGTTTGTTCAAATTGAGTTGCTGGATTAATATTTGGGCTCCCTTGGGAGCCCAAATTTTAACTTAGGGCAATATGAGGAAATGTCTTTAAAAATCTTCTTCTTCAGATCCAGTGGTCAAAATATTTTCATATTTGGTATACATCATCTCTAGGAGGGCCAGATTCAAGTTTGTTCAAATCGAGTCCCTGGGTTGATATTTGGGCTTCGTATTGGAGCCCAAATTTTAACTTTATGCAATACATGGAACATTCTTTAAAAATCTTCTTCTTCTGATTCACCAGTTAGAATCCTCTCATATTTGGTATACATCATCTTTAGGGGGCCAGATTCAAATTTGTTCAAATCAAGTTCCTCGGTTAATATTTGGGCTCCCAATGGGATCCTGAATTTTAACTTAGTACAATATGATGGTGCAATATGAGGAAATTTCTTTAAAAATCTTCTTCAGATCCACCACTCAGAATCCACTCATATTTGGTATATATATCATCTCTAGATGGGGCCAGATTCAAGTTTGTTCAAATTGAGTTCCTCGGTTAATATTTGGGCTTCCTTTGAGAGACTTAGTGCAATATGAGGGAATTTCTTTAAAAATCTTCCTCTTCAGATCCACCAGTCAGAATTCTTTAACAATTGATATACATTTTCTCTTGGGGGGGGGGGGGGGGGGGGGGGGGCAGATTCAAGTTTGTTCAAATCGGGTCCCTGGGTTGAAAATTTCGGGTCTGGTTCAGACTTAGAAATTTTGGACCAAAATTCGAAACAAAAAAGGTTTTTGATTTTTTATGCATTTTGTTAAATTTTGAGATGAAAAAAGAAAAGTTTAGCCTAAAAATTTTGGGTCTGGTTCGGACTCTGAAATTTTGGACCAGAATTCGGAAAAAAAATTTGGGATTTTTTATGCGTTTTGTTCAATTTTGAGATGAAAAAACCCCTTTTTATAGCCATAAAATTTTGGGTCCAGTTACGACTGAAATTTTTGACCAAAATTCTGAATTTTTTTGTTGATTCTTTTCAAAATCAAGTTCTTAGATGTATTAGAGTGGCTTTATGCAAAAATGTTTTTACCCTATGTCCTCCCCTCCCTTCCTTGTCTTGGGGGAGGGGGGGTATTTAGATGTAACAAAATGTTTGGCTGCAAAATATATTTTGAAAGATTTACAGTGATTTTATGCAACTCCCCACAAAAATATTACCCCCATGACCACCAACCCCACTCCCCACTCCCGAGGGTCAACTGAGGAAAAAAAATTGCTACAAAATGCGTTTTGAAGGAATTAGAGTGAATTTGTGTGGAAAAAAGGACCACTATAATAATTTCATGACTTCATTCCTCTGAAGTGTTGATGAGCCATGATTAGCTGAATGTGATCCCAAATATTCTATGAACAACTTGTCAGGTGAGCAATTAAGGCCTCTTGGGGCCTCTTGTTTTAGTTCGCAGCCATCATTGCGTCAGCCACAAAAACTACAGAAAGTCCACATTTTTTTTCAAAGCCTTTTGTGATATCAGAATAAACAAGTGCACAATAAGAAATGTGTTGGTCAAAGATGGAGATGGGTACAAATTTGGGTCAGTTGTGTTGGAAAAATAATGTGATCTTCATATCTTCCAACTAGAAATTTTAACATGGTGCAAAATTGGTAATATTCTCAAAATCTTCTCCAGAACCATCAGTCAGAATCTTTTGATATTTGGTATACAACATCCTTCAAGTTTGTTCCCTTGGTTGATATTTGAACTCGCTAGTTTTTCATTACTGAAAATCTTAGCATTATTTCTGTGGTCGCATCCCAATACTGGATAAAATCATCTGGCATGGACAACAGAGTTATAAATAATTAAATAACTTTGTTCCTCTAGTCATAGATGCTAATTAAATCATTCTTTAAACAACTATGGTCAGGTGAGTGCCTCAGGCTCCATGGGGCCTCCTGTTTCAAATCTTGCCAAAAAGTTTCAACAAAACCATACCACGTGATCCTTCACATGTTCCACTGAAAGGTCACATGATATGGTTTTGTTAAAAAATTTTGAAAAATAATTTTTTTTCCTGCTGCTGAATGGTTAATTGCATATCTTGTTTGGCTGAATCCTGTATGATAACATGTATGTTAAACAAAATATAATGGATTCAATACTTGAGTTTATTGCCAGGGGTGGGAGGGGGGGACATAAACCAAATTCTTCTAATTCTATATTTTCCACTGTCCATACTACTAATTAATGGACATTTACTATGCGTTTTTTTTTTTTTATCAGCTCTTACTGGATTGAGCACGTTGAGACCAGGCCAAACTATCGTGTGATTTCTATGATATATATACTGGGCAGATTTAGTTGTTTTGTGAGGTGAAGAGTTAGGATCAAAGGAATATAAAAACTTGCATGAATTTTTAGCTTAACTGGACAAAGTCAAGATAAGCTATTACCATCATGCATGTGGAAGTCTGTGAGTCTGTTAGTCTGTGAGTCTGTTCACATTTTCCTTTAGTACAGGCTACACCCCATAGTTCTTGTGCGATCATCACAAAATTTCATATGCAGGTTTGAGGTCATGTCTAGATGTGAATGTCCCCTTTTGATCGTGATCGGTCAACTGTGATGGCTGCCCGAGCCCAAAACCTTTAGCACAGGCTACAGGTCGTATTTATGAAGGGATTTCATTGTAACTTGGTAGGATGACTCAGTATAATGTCTAGATGAGGACATCCCCTTTTGATTGAGATCGGTCAACCGTGGTGGCTACACAGGCCTAAGCCCTTAAACCTTTAGCACAGTCTACAGGCCGCATTTATGAAGGGATTTCATTGTAACCTGATAGGATGACTCGTTTTGGAATAATTTCTCTGTAACTTGATAACTTTGGGTGACATACATTAACTGTGAGGGCCACAAAAATTAACTGTGAGGGTCACATTAACCCACTCCTCAATTCTTTAGTACAGTCTACACTTCGTATTATTTTTATTGAAAACATAGCATTACAGGAAACAGAAATTAGTATATTCCCAATTATCACAATTCTTGTCTTATTTCATAATCCTTTCATAAACATTGGACATTATCCTTTTCATCAAACACAACACACAGACAAGTTAAGCTACAGTGTCATTGACACTTTCATTGTTTTCAGCATGCCAGAAGAAACTCTACTCCACAAGTTTGAAGCTTAAATCTTTTCGGGCAGAATCTTTTCTACCAGTAACATGTGTGGAAAGAATCATAGGTCGTCATTGGATGAGAATGTGTTCATCGTCTTCAGAAAATCCTGATAAAGATGCATCTAGTCAACAAACAGAATCATCTACTGATGAAAAAGGTGCTGGCGGCAAAAATCCAAAGCTTATCCAAGGTATGATGGTCCCGACTAACAATACCATTCGGCAAGTACAGTATTGTCATTATAAATTAAAAGCTGATAGAGAATTTTGACCAGCTCTGAACTGGGGGTTGCGATGTGGTCAAAATTGTATTTTCTCTTTTCAGCGCACAACACTGTGGAATTTGGAATGGCTGAATGCTAAAATCTGTTTGAACAACCAGTTGGTTAATAGTGTATACTCTTCAAAATGTTTTACATATATACCAAATGTTACAATATAACTTTACGATTTACACCCTCTTTAAGTGTACCAATACAAAACTCAAACAGCAACAAAATTCTTCCACAGTCTCCCTAGAGATCTACACGGTCAGACTGCCAGGATGATTTGTTTCAGCCGTAGAGCCTGCCTGTGTAGTGGTCGCATTTGCAAAGAATGAGGATTTATTGCCTCATGACTGAGATGCTAATTTCTCCAGCTTGTTCATTTTATAATGTATCACCAGTGTAATGTCATATTGTGTGCCCATTTCAAGTTTGCTTGTTTATTTTCTTTTGCTCTTTTTTTCTCCTTTTTTAGCTCACCGAAGGGAGCTTAACTTATCACTTGCCATCCGGCGTCCATCCGGCGTCGTGAACTTTTTTCAAAGGACTTCTTCTCTGAAACCGCTAGGTCGATTTGCTCAAAACTTGGTATGGATGTTCATTACCATATGTCAATTCAAGTTTGTTCAAATGAAATGGACATGCCCACTTGGGGCTCCATAGGGGGCATAACTCCGATAGCACCCTATGTATATTAGAGAAATTACTAAAAAATCTTCTTCTCTGGCACAAGTGGGCAGAATCATTTGATATTTGGTATACAGCATTGCAGGGTGGATCTGATTCAAGTTTGTTCAAATCGGCCCCCTGGATTCACATTTGGGCTCACTATAGAAGCTCGAATTCAAACTTAGTGCATTTCAGGCAAATTTCTTAAAAATATCTTCTTCTCCAGATCCAGCAGGCAGAATCTTTTGATATTTGGTATGCAACATTGTGGGGTGGATCTAATTCAATTTTGTTCAAATCGGCCCCCTGGGTTCATATTTGGGCTCAGTATAGGAGCCCGAATTTGAACTTAGCGCATTTCAGGCAAATTTCTTAAAAAATCTTCTTCTCCAGATCCAGCAGGCATACTCTTTTGATATTGGGTATGCAGCATTGTGGGGTGTATTTGATTGAAGTTTGTTCAAATCGACTCCCCTTGCATTCATATTTGGGCTCACTTTTTGGAGCCCGACTTTGAACTTGGTGCATTTCAAGGAAATTTCTTTAAAAATCTTCTTCTCCAGACCCAGCAAACAGAATATTTTGATATTCGGTATGCAACATTGTGGAGTGGATCTGATTCAAGTTTGTTCACATCGACCCCCTGGGTTCATACTTGGGCTCAGTATTGAAGCCTGAGTTTGAACTTAGTGCATTTAAGGCAAATTGCTTTAAAAATTTTCCTCTCCAGACCAGCAGGTAGAATATTTTTTTATATTTTGTATGCAGCATTGTGGGATAGATCTGATTCAAGTTTGTTCAAATCAGCCCCCGTGCCCTCCGTCGTCTGTCCGTTGTCGTGAACTTTTTTCAAACAACTTCTCCTCTGAAACCGCTGGGTCGATTTGCTTGAAACTTGGTATGGATGTTCATTACCATATGTCAATTCAAGTTTGTTCAAATAAAGTAAACATGCCCACTTGGGGCACCATAGGGGGCATAACTCTGATAGCATCTTATGTATATTAGAGAAATTACTAAAAAATCTTCTTCTTCAGCACAAGTGGGCAGAATTTTTTGATATTTGGTATACAGCATTGCAGGGTGGATCTGATTCAAGTTTGTTCAAATTGGCCCCCTGGGTTCATATTTGGGCTCAGTAAAGGAGCCTGAATTTGAACTTAGTGCATTTCAGGCATATTTCTTTAAAAATCTTCTTCTCAAGATCCAGCAGGCAGAATCTTTTGATATTTGGTATGCAGCATTGTGGGGTATATCTGATTGAAGTGTGTTCAAATTGGCCCCTGCATTCATATTTGGGCTCACTATTGGAGCCCGAATTTGAACTTAGTGCATTTCAAGGAAATTTCTTTAAAAAGTTTCTTCTCCAGAATATTTTGATATTCGGTATGCAACATTGTGGAGTGGATCTGATTCAAGTTTGTTCAAATCGACCCCCTGGGTTCATATTTAGGTTGACTATGACTATTCAAGCCTGAATTTGAACTTAGTGCATTTCAGGCAAATTGCTTTAAAATCTTTCCTCTCCAGACCAGCAGGTAGAATATTTTTAGCTCACCTGATTTTCAGTCAGGAGAGCTATAGTGATCACTCACCGTCCGTCGTCCGTGAACATGGTGTTTGCATCTTTTCCTCACAAACCGCTAAACCGATTTAATTGATATATGAGACAATAGTTTGTTATGACATCACAATTTGATTTTGTTCAAATCAAGTTGCTTTGCCCCTCAGTAGGGCCACGCCCAAAAAGTGTGCTTAAATCTTAAAAAATCTTCTCATGAACCAGCAGTAGCAGACACTTGATATTTGGTGTGCAGCTTCCTTTTGAGGTGTAGACTCGGATTTGTTCAAGAGAAGTTCGAGGAGCTATATTTGCCTTCGTTATGGGAGGGGCAAGAATTTTTGCCCCGTCCAAAATTTCTAGTTTCCAAACCGAGAGGCAGATTTGAATCAAATTTGATATGAGGGCTTAATGGGTCATAAGTATTTAATTTATGCCCCAATTTTTTTCCCCGTCACCCCATGGGAACCGCAGGAGCTAAAAATAGGAAAAAATTAAAACGCCCATATCTCCAAAACTACACGGCACTGAGAATTCTTATGTGGTATGAAGTTTCCTTAGGACCAACAGAATGGAATGGTCAAAAAAAATTGCTATCGGTTATATCATGGGGTACGTTTTGTGGACTTTGAAAAAGTGCTGAGTCAGCATTTTTTAACACCGTGGGTGATCGGAAAAACAATTAAGACTACTTTTCTTCCAAACCACTGCTCCAAAAGCTTTCAAATTTCACATATAACATCTTTGGAAGATGTTTCACATGTTTATTGAAAGCAAATCCCTGGGTCCATATTTGGGCTGTCTGTGGGAGCCCAAATGTTTAAATTAGTGCAGTATGAGGAATATTCTTTTAAAATCTTTTTCAGATCTACCAATCAGAATCTTTTGATATTTGGTATGCAGCATGCTTAGGGGGATGAGATTCAAGTTTGTTCAAGCCAAGTCCCTGGGTTCATATTTGAGCTCACTGTGGGAGCCAGAATAACTTAGTTCAAAATGAGGAATTTTCTTTAAAAATCTTCTTCTTCAGATCCAGCAGTCAGAATGCTTTTGATATTTGGTATGCAGCATCCTTAAAAGATTCAAGTTTGTTAAAGCCATGTCTCTAGGTCCATATTTGGGCTCACTGTGGGACCTTGAATTATAACTTAGTTCAAAATGAGGAATTTTCTTAAAAAATCTTCTTCTTCAGATCCAACAGTCGGAATGTTTTGATATTGGTGTGCAACATCCTTAGGGGGTGAGATTCAAGTTTGTTAAAGCCAAGTCCATGGGTTCATATTTGGGCTCCCTGTGTGAATTATAACTTAGTTCAATATGAGGAATATTCTTTAAAAAAATTTTTTTTTTAGATCCACTGATCAGAATCTTTGGATATTTGGTATAAGCTTTTTTTTAGGAGGGGCAGATGCAACTTGTTGAAATCAATTTCTTGGTTTGATTTTTAGTCTACCTTGTCAGGTGAGCTCCCTCAGGCCCCCTGGGGCCTCTTGTTTTTTTACTATGGACTATTTCAGTCTGAAATAAATAAATAAATAAATAAATAAATAAATAAATAAATAAATAAATAAATAAATAAATAAATAACATACTGTCAATGGTGTTTATCAGGGAATGGATATTGAATAATCAACACTATGCATTGACCAATAAAATAATTTTATTCCGATCAACCAAACCATCTCCCTGAAACATAAAAACTTCTTATTAAAATACACTCTATTTATTGACTAAAATATATGGAAATTATGTACAACAGATTGTAATAATCCAGGCGTTTAGACCTACACCCTCTTAGACATACCACTTGTCCATCTATTGTTTATATGATGTAACAATAAACATATTTTATCTTTACTGTCAGCACACCACACAGAACAACTTGTCCCCTTAGGGTAACTTGTCCACCAGACAAATGATCTGTCAATGGTGTACAACATTTCCTCATCAGAAGCTATAAAAAGCAAGCTATTCAACAATTACCTAAAAAAATCGCTGACAAGATTCAAGCGATTGAAAATGGTCTGGTAATAAAGAACTCCACATTTCTCTTAAGAAACACCTATCTAAATACATTGATGTTCATTTCACCAAAAGAAAAATGGCAAACAAGCCCACCATATTAAAATATCGCAGCAGTATGTTAATAGATGCACTGTCATTAAACACTTTGGATTGTGAAACCACGATCGTTTAAATTTGACCAAGCAAAATGGCTAGGGCAGAGGAAAGCAGTGATCGATACTACCAGTACAGTACTGACCAATTCCAGTGAATAACAAAGATATGCACCAAAGATACTGTGATGCACCCATTCACACACTGAAGTTAGAGCGACACATTGCTTTCCCTTTGCAGGTGAAAAGAAGTAACAGACAGGAACCTGCTTGACTTATTACATCTTAGTGACAATGTCTGTCACTTCTCTGTACACGATTCCCCAAATCATTAAAGGTAATTGAAAGTAGCACAATGTTTAAGACATGAAAAATTGAAATGGGACTTAAGATACAACTCACTCTCGATGTTGAGAATGGTCCTACAAAACAATAATTTTGAATTTAACAGCAACCATGAGAAATAACTATATAGTACCTGCATGGGGATTAAAGTAGTCCCCACCTATGCCAATAATTTATGGGGGAGCTAGAAATGAAATCATTGTTTCAATGTGCACCCTCAAGACCACTCGCCTATCACTGATTCATAAATGATGTTTTCATGTCATATCAGTCCATATTATTCAACACCTACACAGTGATTTGTTATCTGAAAGTACAACAACTGGAGCTCAACAAGTAAAGTACTGAATATACACTTCAAGAACTCTCCAGCCAGCAGGCCTAAAATATTTGATCTAGAGAAACTCTGTTTAGTCATGTAAAAAAAAAATAATACAAAAGCATTGTATTTCAGATGTTAATTTTGCAATGTTTTCTTAATGGAATCTTGATCCACTGGTATTATTGTGATCTGGTCGATAAAGAGATTGCTTTTGTGATCATAGTATGCTATTTGTTTTTCAGTTTCAAATTTATTTCATCACCTGGACAAGTTATTTAAAGCAAATAAGATCTCATGAATTTACCTACATTTTCCATCTTTTGAATTTTTCCATTCTTGTATTTAGGACACTACAATGACATATTTAGGACACATTTTATCTCTTGGTCTTTAGATAAAATCCTTGTAATGATGATTTATAAATTTATCCACATGAAGTCCCCGGCTCCCATTTTTCACAGGTCTGCATTGATTTATTTTAGGACATCAAATAATGTAGGGGTATCTTGTGACTCAGCTGAGAGTCTGAGACTCTCTGCAGACTTTTTTTTTTACATATTTTTCCAAACACAAGCTTAAAACCCTCAATGGAAAGAGCTAATTGATGTTCCTCTAATCATGAATGAGGAAGTGTAAACATTCATTTGAAAAGAAAATGGAAATGTTTTTTATTCAATTATAATTATTAATAGTGTCAACTGTAATATGTGTAGGTAAAGATTTGATACTTTTAGTGTACAGTCCACTTGGATGTTGTACAGAACAATAACCAACCCTAAATTTCTTCTGTTTAACCCTTTACCCAATGCAGACGATATCAGAATTTATTACTTTAAATATCATTTTTAAAAAATTTTCAAAAAATTTCAACAAAACCATATCATGTGACCCCTCATTGGAACGAGCTCGACAAGCTCGTTCCAAAGAGGGGTCACATGATATGGTTTTGTTGAAATTTTTCGAAAAATACTATTTTTTCAGATGCTGAATTTGCATATTACGCAGGCAGATGCGGGCGATTTGTTGGGTAAAGGGTTAAAAAAAAAATTATAAAATGAGTAAACATTTCTTATAGTCAAATTATCTGCCCAAGATATATTTTCACAAAGATTTAAAAAACATTTTTTCTTTTCAGTTGCAAAAAAAAAGCCATTAGATTATTCATATACTGGTAATATATTCATTCTCCCTGTCAGAGCAATGAATGACTTCCTATTAAAACCAAGGTAAGTATTTTATCTACATAAAACCATTTTTAACTGTAAAGATTTTTATGTTCTTAAGGGAAATACTTTGAACCATGATAAAGCCTCTCTATTATGCAAACTACATCCTGTGGCATGATAGAAAACATTCATTTTTGTAGAACCTCAAATGAACTTTTTCCAATGATGTTGGTAGACAAAGTTGGTTTCTGCTCTCTAATTAAAGTTCTGCTTGGCCAGTCAGAACCAACTTTGACCTGTGGGCTGCCTAAGATGAGAGGAAGAACTCTATTTATTTTGGGGCCATTATCCCAAAGAACTTAACTTTGAACTTAAAACTTGCAGACTTAGTTAGTTGCCGTTCTCTCATTGAAGTTCTGCTGGATCAATAGAGACCAAACTTGACATGTTAGTTGGGTATGATGAGAGGATGAATCTCTATATATTTTTATACTAATAACCAATGGCCAGACTTAGCTGGTGCAAACTCAGTATTATCAAGGGCCAAACACAAATTTTGAACCCCCCAATCCCCAAAATTTGCATACAATACCGAAAATTAAAAGTCCTATCTGGCCTTCCATAATTTTACTATCTGTGCATGTGCAGTACTCAGGAAGAGACATCATTCTTTGTTTGGCCCAAAGTCAGTAAACATACATCTCAACTGACATCTGTGCTTTAAATCTCTCTTTTGGTGGATGCCAGACAGTCGGGGTCAACTGTGAGAAACTATATTGAGTTGGAACACGCATTAGAATGTTCCTTCCATACTGCACCCGGGGCCGGCGGAAGATATGGCTTCTTCTGCTTACATACAAAGGAGTATTAGCCTTGAAGCTTTTAAGTGGGATACTCGGTGAGATCTGGGGACAGATCGAGAGTGCAGAGCTTTTTTCTTCCCGTTAACAGTTGGGGACGACTGTTTTGTGTTGTAAGAAACTTCAATGAGTAGGAGCATCCGTTCAGAGTGTGCCGAGTTTGGATGCTTCTTCCGCACTTCAGCCGGGGTCAGCTGTTGTTACGGCTTCCTCTTCTTCCATGGATATGCACGCTAAGGGATAGATGCCTACAAGTCATGGAGGGCTGGGTGAGGTCAGGAGCAGACCGTGAGCTGGAAAACCCTCTCCTTTCCGTCAACAGTCAGGGTCGACTGTTTTTGATTCGAGAAACTTTAGTGGGTTAGGATGCCCATTCAGGCTTGCGGTTCGGGACGCTTCTTCCACACTGCAGCCAGATCCGGTTGCAGCTATGGCATCTTCCCCTACTTCATTAATGAAGCATGTTGATTGCTGACTGGCTATCCGACTTCACATGTTCGGGTCGATAGCTAGTCGTTCGAGGCATTTTTATACGGGGACATGTGTCGAGGATCTGGGGCCAGATCTCCGTCCTTTGAGCAGCTTATTGTAACAAGTGGATTATCATTGCTCTACTAGCCTCGGTCACGGACTGGCTGCTGCAGATTGCTCTGCGTATGGCAGCATTCCGCTAGTCATTGGTACTACCGTTTAACAGGTTCCGATGGTGAGCTGTCAGATGGTGCTGCGTTGGTCCAGTCATCCGTTAAATTGGATGGAGTTGACCATATTTTCAGATGGAACATTTGGATGGTGAGAGGGCTATGGAGTGTGTGTAAGTCTCTATCCTTCGCAGAACAGCACTTTTAGACTTCGAAATTTTAGTCATAAGCTCTTGGAATCTTGTTCCATCTGATTATAAGTCTGCATTTGTTAGGCTAAAAACAGCTTATCATACCGGGCTGTGGAAAGACGAAGATCTTTCATCCCCGGATCATTTGGCTCAGGTGTCAAGGGCTTTTGTCTTGATTAACGATGCCTTCCTTGCCTTAGCAATGGTATAAGAAATGCAATGCCCTGTTCTTTACGAATAGAGGTTCCATAGTGCATAGTTAGGCTGAGACAGCTGTCTTGTTTGGAGTAGAGCCATTAGAGAGAATAAGTACGTCTTTTCCTTCGCAGTGTTGTATTCCTTGGCGTCAGGACACTTAATGCAATTGTGGATGCCATAGTATCCTTATGCACTGTTACAACGGTCTTTTCTTATACATTAGAGGCTAGTGTTCTAAGTCTCCATTTAGTGAGCTTTCAAGGTCGCAAGTTTCACTGAGATATCTGTCTTCACAGAGATGAAGACTTCTAAGCTACGTTAGCAAGGCTCTGACGGCTGTCTTTTGGAAATAAAACCGCTAAAGGAATAATGCTTTTCGGTTTGTTTTCCTGGGTGTCACAGACTTGAGTCTTATTGTTTACACCATAGTAGCCTAGCTAGAATCATGAGCGATGTTTTTCAGTAATTATGCAATGACATAACTGAAATAATTATCTCTTGAGACTACTGTCTCTGGGAATTTAGGGCTGTTAAAATGGCTGCTCTTCATTCCCTACCTTGCGCGACAATAATTATAATTCTCCGTTCAGTGAGCTTTCAAGGTCGGAACTTACACCGATATATCTGTCTTCACGGAGATGAAGACTTACAAGCCACGGCTGGAGTTGTAAGTCTCCTTAGTGAGCTTCTAAGGCCACAGTTGTCAGCCTTTTTATTGTCTTCACGAATAGGAAGACCTTTAGCTGCTTCCGCTAGGCTGAGTTCATTGTCCTATCGGACAGGATACTGTTATGGTAGAGGAGGTTATTCTCTTCCTACTGGTATGGTTTGGTGTTAGTTATATGATGCCATAAGCCCTATTGATGATGCCATATTTACCTAGTGCGATTAATGAGCGTTTCTTCAAACGCCTATACTAAACTCCTTCTCAGGAATATGTTTCCTCATATTTGATCGAATGTAAGTAGTTCATCTAGGTTTTTATGATCGGGTGTAGAACATTGTTTTCGTCTCCCTTTTCATTTCTATCCAATCTATTGCTGTGGATTATATTTCCACCCTAGAGATTGGATATTATGTCTGTATGGTGCATTATTTGTTCATCTCTTCCCTCTTCATTAGTGGCATTATGGAGTCGGTCAGACGTGAGGGAGCCCTGTGGATCCTATACTATTTGATAACTAACACAAGAGCAATTCAAATAATGCGGGTGAGGGGGGTTCAATAGGAATTATTTGCCGAACCCTTCCCTGCCCACCACTCCCCCACTCCCCCCTCCTCCTCCCACACCAATGTGTTAAAAGACAAGACAGGACGTAGTTTTCTTCCTGTAAGCCTCGAATGCATTCAAGTATATGCATGCCTTTCATGGCTCCTCGATTAGCAGCTGGGTCATGTTCTAATGGCAACCTCATGGGCACATCCACTATTTAGTTGGTTTGTTTCCTGTAGTTGTTCATTTATAAATCAAATATGAGCAAATGATTCCTTTTCAATAAAATTGCTAGCCTTCGTGTTCCTGTGTGGCTGACATGTCGGTTATCTGGGCCACATTCTCCAATGTGGCAATTAGTCCACTCTGAAAAGTTTCGCTCAGAGCTGTCTGGCCTTTTCTTATGACGTATGAGTTTATAACTCAGTTAATTGCATAATAACATCGTATTATTCCTGGTTACACTTGTATCACTCAGTCATACCGTGGATGCAGGCTGTATTCAGATGAGTACATGTGGCATTTCATTGCTCACGTGCATAATATATGTATTTATTTGGCAGACGTATTATTGAACAGATTCTATAAAATTCTTGGTCTGCTTTCTATAGCTCATGAGAATTTGGGGGCTTTTTGGATCAGTTATGGAACTTCCAATAGGCCATCTATGCATACGTTCTCAATTTTTGGCATCGTTATTCAGAGTAGTATATTCTTTCTCCGAACAGTCATTGGTTGTTACAGACCTAGGAAACAATTAATTATTTTGGGGACGGTCTGTGATGGGTCTGTTAATCATAGCTTGTTCCATGTTCTAAATCCAGGGTTTTACCAGAGTCAGTACACTGGAGAATTCACATTCTCATATAATCGCATGGTTCAATTGGAGTTTTATTATTTGGAATTAACTGTACACCACAACGGGGTTGCCTGTTGGTTGCCTTAGAAGCATCTTTGCTCTAACAGATACTTTCCATTGGGATTCAATTGGACAAGTGTATGGTTGTACACGTTATATCACAGGTTTTTGACCTATCTACGAATTCTGACTCTGGTATATGTTAGAAGCATGCGCTGTTAATAACTGGGATTGCCACAATAGCCTTAGCTTCTGAAGTGGCATTAAGCACCAATAATTAATAATAATTAATAACTGGGTGCCTGTTGGGCGAATATATATTGATTATTTGGTACTGCTTTTCACTGATTCTAGAGCCCTTCCCTCTTTGAATATTCCTTCAAAAAAAGGTGGGGGGGGGGGGGGGGAGAATTTTTCTTCATCTCTTCTAGCTTGATAAGTGTGTAATATGAGTGAAGCTGATTTGTCTGTAGATTATTACTGATCCTAGATACAGCTTGTTTATTATTTATATATGGCATGTGTTTGTGGGGGTTAGTCTCTCAGTCTTGAATACGCCATCTTAATTTAAGGGGCTTAGTACGGACTAGCCTTAAAATTGGGGGGGGGGGGGGGGGGGGGGGGGGCTTGTTACACCTAATTAGCATAATCATTCATGCTAAGAATTCGGAATTACTTGGATATGGCTCCTTATTTATGATATGTCTTCTCTATTATTGTATAGAGAGACATACATGTAATTCCTTTTAAATTTAATCTCCTTTTCACCTTAGAATGCAGACTTAGGAGCTGTATTGGTTTGCTAATTCTTAAGTCCTAGGCACTCCTCCTTTTTACGGTTAAGCTAAGTCTGGGCCATTGGTTATTAGTATAAAAACATGATAAATTTAAAGTAATTTGTATATTTTTTATACTCACCAATGGCCCAGGTGGGGATGACCCTCCCATGAGTGGATACTCATACCTTCCGGCTGAGTTATTATTTTAGTAGGCTCGTCAACAAAGAATGACGTTGGCACCTATTCCGGTCTCTTCCTAAGTACTGCGCATGTGCAGATAGTAAAAGTATGGAGGGCCAGATAGGACTTTTAATTTTCGGCATTGTATGCAAATTTTGTGGATTGGAGGGTTCAAAATTTGTGTTTGGCCCTTGATAATATTGAGTTTGTACCAGCTAATTCTTGGCCATTGGTAAGTATAAAAAATATACAAATTACTTTAAATTTATCATATTTTGGAGTCATTGTGTCAAAGGTCAAGGTCACAGTGACTTTAGATTATTTTCCAAGATGGTCTGTAGATGTAGTTGGTTTCATCTCTGTTATTAAAGTTTTGCTTGGCTGGTTGAAACCAAACTTGACATGTTGGTTGGCTATGATGAGAGGAAGAAGCTTATTTATTTAAGGTCATAGTTCTGAAGGTCAAGGTTACAGTGACCTTTAACTTGAAAATTTTCTGGTTTCCACTTTCTAATTAAAGTTCCGATGGGCCATTCAAAACCAAACTTGATATGAGTATTGGGTATGATGAGAGGAAGAACCTTATTTGTTTTGAGGCCATTGTGCTGAAGGTCAAGGGTTGATTCTTGCAAAAGGTCCATTTGATTTTTGACATAGATTATCAAAGTGATCTTAAAGGCCCAGCTAATTGCACTTATTTTTTGCTCCTTCGTAAGGTAACACTTTGACTTAGCAGTGGTTTCTAGTGGTGCCTTGGCTGCCTATACCGCACTGTACTTCACTTCAAAGGTACTGAATCTTCCCCCAGCAAGACCACCAACATCCTGTATGTTGGAACATGTGTTCTACATGTACATGTAAGACAGGAAATGCAACAAAATTGGAACTAGGGCTCAAGGGTTAGACTCTCGTAAATAAAAAATGTGCTTTGCTTTTCACCAGGGAATAGGTACTTGTTGCACTCACAAGGGTATAATAGGCCTACTTTCAAATACTAAATTATTTAACTTGTTGAATTGCTAGAAGCCACTATCATGGCACTATTGAAAAGTGCTGAAAGCCACTATAATGGCTTCACACTGCACACATTAGCTTGTTTGCTCAGCAGTTGAAAAAAAAGTTATATAAAATTGTTTTTTTACCATTTATTGGAGAGTGCCAAGAGGCACTGTCCAATAAAAGGTAATAAAAGAATTATTAACATCTTGATAACCTAAGGCTCCCCTTGATGGTAGCATGGTATCTTTAAAAAAAAATAATCATGTTACAAATCACCTTTGAAAAATAATGTATCACACTACCAGTTAACAAATGAAAATTGATTCTCACAGCACAAGTTTGCGAGAATGGGTTTTGATTCTCTTGAATCGGAACAAATTTTAAGGCCTGCATTGTATGCTGGCATATTATGCTACATTCCATTATTGGTACACATAACCTTCCGGTTTCAAGAGGCCTTCAGCTTCCACAGAACTACAAACATTTTGGATTGGACTTCCACACACCCTATAATTACAAATCCTGATGGCTCCTTCCCTGTTCTGCATGTAGAAAACTCATAAAAATGATTGAAGTTATTCACCGATATACAACCAGCCAGACAAGTCCCTGGTATCTCAAATGGAGAGTGCTACCATTCTTGCTTCCTGTGTATTTCTAATGGATTTTCAGAGACAAACTTGTGAGTGTAGTGGAGCATTGGACATTAAACCAAAAGGTTGATGGTTCGATCCTGACCATGCCAACTGTGCTGGGTCTTTGGGTAAGACACTTTATCTTGATTGCCTATGTGGGGAAATGGTGGTGTACTTTCGATGGTACCTTGTCCTCGGTCACTGCTAATTCTGCATTTGGCGTGTTAGCAAGTTGGAGAGTTTGCAGGTTGTTTAATGCTGCTCTGTGGTTCTTTTCATGTACTCCGACTTCTTTCACCCATAAAACTGTTTGACATTAAATGATCCTGGCTGTTGAAAGTGTTGATAAGCCCCAATAAACATGTAAACAATCATATACAAACACATGGTTGTGGAAATCATTGATGCATGTAATTTTCATCTGCCAGATGTTATTCTTGATTGCATGAGGCCATGGAACTACCAAACTTTCTTATCAACCTTCCCTACAATTGTTTACTACAGGCTTGCATTACAGTGGAAGTCCCTAACTCGGAAAATAACTCTCTATTTTGATCTTTCCCAAGCGATTTGGGAAAGAAAAGTGGTGCAAAAGCACCAAGAAAAAATAAGCCAAAACTGGGCTGAGTGCTACCGGCGCACACCCACTAGGGGATGCTCTTCTCCAAGTACAGATCCACGGCTTTCGGTACCAGTGCGCAGACATGTGACAGATTACTCATTCTTTTTTCTTCTGCCATCTTGAGGAGATGTGCTTTCCATTGCGTTAGAAAGCAGCGCTACTAGCTCGTTGATTTCTTGTTCCTGTGTCAAGAATTATTGATCTGAGGATCTAATATCAGGACTGTTGTTATATATTCTCGTTTCTATGTTTTCATCCACATTTTCATTGCATTCTCCATGTTCGTGTGCAATTTTTGCATACCGTGCGATTTGAACATGTCAAATTTTTATTATTGATTTATGTTATCCTTTTGGATAGTGTTATTACTATTGGAGTTAGGTGTCACTGGGGGACTGTATGGGCAGAATTTCTCCTCCGTTGAGTGTGGAACTTCTGCTTTTTGGGTCCCCATCAGCTGTCTGTGTGCTGTTATGTTCCTGCCGGTCCGGTTTTTTTTTCTGTCACTTTTCTCACGTTGTTGGGAGTGTTCTTCTACTGTCTCCATCTGTTGAGTTCACCTTTTTCTCTGCAGCTCTCACTTCTGTTGTGCCCAGAACTGTCTCTTGTGGGCATTGCCTTTTGCCTAAGCATGTGGAGGACTCCCATGTTTCTTGCCTTACTTGTAATGGGTGTGTCAGAGAGACCCTGTGGACTCTGTGGTTCTTGGTCGCCCACCTTTTGGACTTCCGTAAACCGTGTGGTGTGTGCTCGTGGCCGTTCCTCCCACACCCACGGCAAAGGGGAACGCTGTCTTTTGGGGCCTCCCGAAATGACCACATCTGGTGAGAGTTATACCCCCTCCATGGGGGATGTGCAGTCTTTTCCTATGGAGGAAACTGCGGGAGCTGTTGAGTTGTCTGGTGAAGAGATGCCTGGTTCCAGGACTGTGGTCCCTCTCCAGTCTACATCTGAGGCTGTCACAAGGGTTGTGACTCCTCCTTTGGAGTCGAGCTCCCGACGTATCTGCTGCTACTGCTGTTCCGTCTACAGCGTCGTCAGTCTCCGTTTCAGCTGGCCTCCGCTTCTGCAGGGGTCTGCAGAGATGTCTGGTTGTGTAGCCGTGGGATATTGGCGCCAGTCTTCCCTGACTTCAACTCGGCGAAGTCAGAAGGGGCTGCCGGACGAACTCTGCTGTGGTCTCTCAGCCGTCAAGCCCAGCAGCCTTCTCTTTGGATTTGGATGTTCCTGGTGGGTTCACCATGGACTCTGTTGCATTTCCATCCATGCACTCTGGTCTGACGGCCAGTTTTACAGGACCGACACTTTTTGTGCAGCCTGGACCTTCTGTCCCTCAGTCAAGTTGTCAGATGTTATGCTGGCAGCCTACTGGAGAAATGCTTCTACTTCTCCACCTATCTGCGTCAGTTGCAGGAGCAGTCTGAGGACCTTGTTTCTTTGGGCCCTCTTTTCTGCTCAGGCTGTTGTCTACCCTAGCGATTTGGCTTCAAGGTCAGTTCCTGCCCTGTGCTGTTTACTGTCCTTTCTGTATGTGTATCACACAGTGTCATACACCTCATCTCTCATTGTCTTTTACTAATGTTTGTGATGTTATGGTTTGATAGGCCTTGGGAACTCTTCTTCTGTCCGCGGTTCCAGTGCAGTTGGGTTATGTGGGGGTTAGTTACATGATTCTCTCCTCCTTTCCTATTACACACACAATTGTTTACATGGAGGCCCTCCCGTCTTCTTATTCGGGTAAGAATCCTTCCTCCCCGCTGGTCACATAACTCCAATGTTGGCGGATTCAAAAGAATGAGTCATCTGTCACATGTCTGCGCACGTACTGGAAGCCGTGGATCTGTACTTGGAGAAGAGCATCCCCTACTGGGTGTGCGCCGGTAGCACTCAACCCACTTTTGGCTTTTTTTTTTTTGGTGCTTTTGCACCACTTTTCTTTCCCAAATCACTTGGGAAAGATCAAAATAGAGAGTATATTTTCCGAGTTAGGGACTTCCACTGTAATGCAATCTTGTAGTAAACACTTATAATAAGAAAGGAAATTTACTATAAAATTTAGATTTCTTGAGAATTGCATCCAATTTGGATCAGACTTTCATATTATTTTGAATTTAATTAACCCTTTATCCAACATAATGTCCCAAACTGACCAGCACTATTTGCGAAAAATCACCTTTCATATGTTATTTTTTCAGTTTTTAGCTCACCGAAGGGAGCTTAACTTATCACTTGCCATCTGCCGTCATCATCTGTCGTGATCTTTACATTATCATCTTCTCCTCACAGACTACTCAACAAGATTGAACCAAATCTGGTGTACATGTTCTCTATCATATGTTAATTCAAGTTTGTTCAAATAAAGATGTCACGCCCACGGGGGCACACAAGGAGCATAAGTCTGATAGCACCCATAAATTTGTTTCCAGAATTCAAAAAACTCTTATACTTCAGAACCACTATTCAGAATCGTTTCATATTTGGTATACAACATCTGTAGGGGAGTCAGATTCAAGTTTGTTCAAATCGAGTCCCTGTGATAAGATTTGGGCTCTCTATTGGAGCTCGAATTTTAACTTAGTGCAGTTTATGGAATATTCTTTAAAAATCTTCTTCAGATCCACCAGTTGAAATCTTTTGATATTTGGTAAACAACATCTCGGGGGAGGGGGGGGGGGGGGAGGGAGCAGATTCAAGTTTGTTCAAATCGGGTCCCTGAGTTAATATTTGGGATCTATTTTGGACAGTCGACATCTGAATTGTAGCTTAGTGCAATATGTAGAAATTTCTTTGAATATCTTCTTCTTCAGATCCACCAGTCGGAATCCTTTCATAGTTGGTATACAACATCTCTAGGGGGGTCAGATTCAAGTTTGTTCAAATCGGGTCCCTAGGTTCAAATTTGAGCTCTCTATTGGAGCCCAAATTTTACCTCAGTGCAATATGAGGAATATTCTTTAAAAATCTTCTTTTTCAGATCCACCAAACAGAATCTTTTCATATTTGGTATACAACATCTCTGGGAGGTGTTAGATTCAAGTTTGTTCAAATCGGGTCTCTGAGTTCATATTTGGGCTCTCTATTGGAGCCCGAATTTTAACTTAGTGCAATATGAGGAAATTTCTTATCAACCTACCTTACAATTGTTTTCTACAGGCTTTCACTACAGTGGAAGTCCCTAACTCAAATAAAATACTCTCTATTTTAATCTTTTCCAAGAGATTTGGGAAAGAAAAGTGGTGTCAAAACACTCGAAAAAATAAGCCAAAACTGGGTCGAGCGCCAGTAGGGGTCGCTGTTCTCTTAGTACAATTCCACGACTTCCATTAACCAGTGTGCAAGCTGTCATCAATCCATTCTTTTTTTGTCCGCGCACGTGGAGGATGTGTCGCCATTTTGCTCTACGAAACAGTGATAATTCAACTCATCGCTAATGGTATTCCTGGAATTATGGATCTGACGATCGTATAATAACAGGACTGTGTTTTATATATTCTTGTTAATATTTTCAACTACATTCTCATTGCATTTTATTTATATATTCCGTTTTTGCGAATGTTTTTTCGACATGGTGTCAACGCGGTTCAGCAATAGGTGTCAATGAGGGACTGTCTGGACAGGATTTCTTCACTCTGTTGAAGGCTTAATTTCTGTTTTTTAGGTCCCTGTCGGCCGTCTGTGTTCTGTCGTGTACCCACCGGTTATTTTTTCTGCCACCTTCTCTTGCAGTTGGGGGTGTTCTTCTACTTTATGTGTCTGTTGAGTTCACCTTTTTCTTCTGCTACTCTCACCTCTGTTATTTCCAGTTCGGTTCCTTTAGGGCAATTACTTTTGCCTTCGCTTTTGGTGCGTTGTCGTGGCTGTTCCTCCCGCACCGCAGAGGAGGGGGAGGGATGCTGTCGTTTCGGGGCCTCCTGACACAACCACATCTGGTGTGAGTTATACCCCCTCCATGGGGGATGTGCAGCTCCTCCCACGCCTGTGGGGGGTGGGAAACACTGTTGTTTCGGGGCCTCCCGACACGACCGCGTCTGGTGAGAGTTACACCCCCTCCGTGGGGGATGTGCAGCACCTCCCGCACCTGCGGGGGGGGGGGGGGGATGCTGTCATTTCGGGGTCTCCTGACTCGACCATTTCTGGTGAGAGTTATTCCCCATCCGTGGGGGATGTGCAGTTTTTTTTACCGTGGTGGATACTGCGGGAGCTGTTGGATTTCTGGTGAAGAGATGCCTGGTTCCTGGGACTATGCGCTCTCTCCAGTCGACATCTGAGGCTGTCATTAGGGTTGTGACTCCTCCTTTGGAGGCCGAGCTAGGTGGCTCTCCCCCCTTTTCCGCCAGTTCCAACAGCTCCTGTCGTATCTGCTGCTACTGCTGTTCCGTCTACAGTGTCATTGGTCACTGTTTTAGCTGGCCTCGACTTATCCCTGCAGGGGGCTGCAGTGATGTCTGTAGTGTGGATGTGGGGTATCGGCCTCAGCCTGTTGAGCACAGCAGTTTTATCCCTGCAGGGGTCTGAAGAGGTGTCTGGTGGTGTTGACGTGGGTTATTGGCCTCAGCCTTTCCTGACTTCAACTCGGTGAAGTCGAAAGTGGCTGCCGACCGAACCCCCTGCTGTGTCCTCTCGGTCGTTGAGCAGTTTTCTCCCTGCGGGGGTCTGCAGTGGTGTCTGGTAGTGTAGACGTGGGGTATCAGCCTCAGCCTTCCCTGACTTCAACTCGGCGAAGTTGGAAGTGGCTGCCGATTGAACCCCCATGCTGTGTCCTCTCAGCCGTTGAGCACAGCAGTTTTATCCCTGCAGGGGTCTGCAGGGATGTCTGGTAGTGTAGACGTGGGGTATTGGTCTCAGCCTTCCCTGACTTCAACTTGGCGAAGTTGGAAGGGGCTGCTGGCCAAACCCTCTTCTGTGGTCTCTCAGCCATCGAGTACCTCAGTTTTTCTCATTGGATTCGGATGTTCATGGTGGGGTCACCATGAGCTCCGTGGCGTTTCCGTCCACGCACTCTGGTCCCATGGCCAGTTTTGTGTGACCAAAGCTTTTTGTGCAGCCTGGACCTTCTGTCCCGCAGAGGTCCGCAGCGACTCTCCTGAGTTTCCGCTCTGTTGATCCCCGGGGTATGTGATACCCCACTACACATCTGCCCACACCATGGGAGGCGTTGGTTGGTTTGCCCATGATGGGCTATGTGTCTTCCAACTCATGGGATGAGTCTGACATTCCTGATGTCGAGAGCCAACAGACTTCTGACTTGGGGCAGCTCTTGACTTTGTGTTTGGGTTCCTTCCAGGTCTCAAACCGTCAAACCAGCCGACAATGTCAGCCCGGCTGCGATTATCGGTCCCACGCCTACAGCCTGCGGAGCAACATGCTTCTGGGTGCCTTCAAACTGTGCCTGTCCGTACAGATGGTTGAAGCTTTACCGCTTTGGACTCTAAGCTGAGTTCCAAGGCTATGAAGACGTCGTTCTTCATCAAGGTTGAGACTTTTTGCCTCTGGTGCGTTATCGTTCCTATGATTTCGCCAATCCGTCAGTCTGCCAGACTGTGACGGTCTTGGATCGGGACTCCAACTCCTCAGCCATATGGAGACTCTGGAGTCCAGGTTGGGCTTATCAAGAGGGATGCTGGAATGCGTTCTCTCTTCGATCATGTCGTCTCTGCTTTGCTGCTTATCTGCTCCCAGATGAGTTTGACAACAAACAGGTTTATTTTTTGTGTGTGCTGTTCAAGGCGCTCATGCATCTTCTCACACACATGTCTGTTATGCGGCTAGCTTGGAATTAGTTCGCAGGTATGCTGTGCTGGACACAAGACGCTCCCTTCTTGAGGGGCAGTGCACTGCTTTTCGATCTGCCTCTTTTGGCGGGTCCGCGACTTTTCCATGGTTCCGTGGCGACGGTCCGGGATGGCTCCCTTTGTCATTCCATTGATCTGCTGCTGCTTAGTCAGCTTGATCAGCCTTCTGTTGGAGGCAGGCGCCGTCCATAGCCTAACAAGTACCATTCTGCTTCCTCTGCGAAGCTAAGGGCTGATCCTCCTACCGCCACTTCTACTCACTCACAGGGTGGGGTAGGCATCGGCAGTAGTCACCTCGATTTTGTCCCAGGTTGAGTCACTCCACTAAGTAGAGAGTGCCTCTTCCAACATGAGTCCCTTTCAACGTTACATGTTGGGAACTTTTGACCATGGAGATAGGTGATCTCCTGTCAAAGGGGACAATCAAAGTCATCAAGAACTTTCTTTCAGTGGGATTTTGTTCCCGCATGTTCTTGGTGCCGAAGAAGGACGGCCGACTCAGATAGGTTATCGATCTGAGTATTCAGACGCAGTCTATCATTGCTCCTTAGTTCAGCATGTAGGCTTTCAGATCAGTTCGCCGCTCCATTCCCCAGGATGTTTTCCAGTTCAAGGCCATTCCCTCTGGCCTTGGCCTGGATCCTTGGGCCTTCACTTGTCTGATGTCGCATGTGTTAGTCTTACATTGCACACAGTCCAAGGTGTCTTCTTTGGCTTGTCTAGTTGATATCCTCCAGAGGCAATCCATTGCTGCATTTCTGGAGTCTGATGTCGTCACACTGTTGAGCCTACTCATGTCACTAGGGTTCAGAGTCAACGGAGAGAAGTCGGACCTGGTCCCTTCTCCGTCTTGTCATCTGGGATGGACTTCATCAGCTCGGAGTCTTCCCCGACTGCTTGGTCTCTGCGTTTCAGAAACGGATCTCATTCCTCTAGGCCAACTGCATGTCTGACCTCTCCAACACTTTTTGCTTAGTCGTTGGAGGCCAAATGTCGATCCTCTGGTTCTGGTGCTTCTGTTACCAGAGTCTCTTCCTCGTCACCTTCTCCCCTGACAGATGTTCAGTGGATTATGCAGGGAGTTCCGTTGGACTTCCCCATGTCCGATCGTGTTCTGGCGGTAAACGCCAGCGATCTCGGATGGGGTGTGATGTTGTATCCTCTTGGTCTTTTCGTTCACGAGTCATGGGACCAGGACCTAGCAGCTCTTCACATCACCCAGAAGGAGCTTCTTGCTCTTCTGTGTTTCCGACAGTGGATCCCCCGCTTTTCGGATTGTCAGGCCCTTCTCTGGTCTGGCAATTCTACAGTGGTTGTTTACATTCGGAACCAGGGCGGAACGCACTATGTTCCCATGTACGATTTGGTTCGGGATCTTCTACTGCTCGCCCAGGATATCAACGTCGGAGTGGTGGTTCGTCACATTCCAGGTTGTCTGAACGTCCTAGCCGACTCCCTGCCCCCACATGGCGGTGTTCCAGTCTCTTTGCGATCTCTGGGGTCATCCCCACATCGATCTCTTTGCGACTCATTGGAACCATCAGGGGGACACTTTCATGTCCCCGTGTCGAGATGCTCTGGCTTTCGCCGTGGACGCTCTGGCCCTCCTTTCAAATGGTCTTGTCGGCTACGCCTTCCTGCCGGTTCTGATTCTGCCTCAGGTTCTAGCCCTGATATGAACCTGCAGTTGTTGAATCCTTTCGATCACACCCCTGTCTCCTTGGTGGGTGTGGATCAATCTGCTCCGCTCTCTGTTAGCGGTGGTTCCGGCATGTCTCCCTCTACGTTGTGACTTTCTTTGCCAAAGTCACCCGAGGAGGTTTCAGGTTGACCCGATTTCATTGTGCCTTCGCGCTTGTCTTTTATCGGGTCCTGTCTCCTCCATAGTGTTTTTTAGAGACGTGCAGTAGAGCTGCTTTTCTTCTTCAAGGAGGCACTCACTCCACTGGTTTAGCCTCTGTGGCTAAGTAGAAGGTTCTTCTGTGTATGGTGTGTGATCACTCGGTTGTTTCTATCACTCCTTTGATCACACCGATTGCAGAGTTTCTGGTATATGTTTGTTTCTGGGGGTCTTTAAAAATCTTCTTCTTCAGAGCCACCAGTCAGAATCCTTTCATATTTGGTATACGGCATCTCTAGGGGTTCAAATTCAAGTTTGTTCAAATCGAGTCCCTGGGTTTATATTTGGTCTCTGTAGGGGAGCCTGAATTTTAACTTTGTGCAGTATGAGGAAATTTCTTTGAAAATCTTCTTCAGATCCACCAGTCAGAATCCTTTCATATTTGATATACAGCATCTCTAGGTGGTTCAGATTCATGTTTGTTCAAATTGAGTCCCTGGGTTTATATTTGGGCTCCCTATGAGAGCCCAAATGTTAACTTAGTGCAGTATGAGTAAATTTTGTTAAAAACCTTCAGATCCACCAGTCAGAATCTAAATTCTATGTAAGCTGTTCATTATTCACTTAGGTATAAGTGAATCTTATAAAGGAACTGTGACTACAGACCTTTGGTTTGTCATGTCAGGTCAACAACTCCTCGTTGTCGCAGCTCTGACCAAGTTGCTACTGATGCCATCAAACTCATTAAAACAACTGGCCATCACCAGTAGAGGTAATCCAAACCAGATTATGTCTGACAAATTATTTTCGTACTCAGTAGATGTTGATAGCATTGATTTTATTATTTCAAGAATAAATAAACACACATCACTGAATTCATTTAATATAGGTGAACCAATATTACTATCAACATTAAATCTCAAGCCTGCATTCCATATCTGGTCTGCATCAAGTGGCCAAGTGTCAGATGACAGGTTATTTATTCCCACCATCAAGGTGAGAATAAATAACCTGTCATCTGACACATCTGACAGATTAGCTTATTATAGATAATTAATTATCAAGTCCCATGTATGTTTGTGGAATTTGTGAAGGAACAGTAATTAACTTATTCTCAATTATCACAATTCTTGTCTTATTTCATGATCGTTTCATAAACATTGAAAATTATCCTTTTCATCAAACACTACATACAGTCAAGTTAAGCTACAGTGTCATTGACACTTTCATTTAGGTTTCATGGGGCCCAAATTTTAACTTAGGGCAATGTGAGGACATTTCTTTAAAAAACCTTCTTCAGATCCACCAGTCAGAGTTATTTCATATTTGGTATGTAACATCTCAAGGGGAATCAGATTCAAGTTTGTTCAATTTGAGTCCCTGGCTTAATATTTGGGCTCTCTTTGTGTGTGTGGGGGGGGGGGGGGGGGGGGGGGAGCAGGGGAGGGGAGCAGGCTAGGTTCAAGTTGGTCAAATCCATTTCTTAGTGTTTTTCCATAAAATTTGCTTTTCATCACTTCATTCCTTTGTAGTGTTGATGACCCATGTCTAACTAAATGTGATCCTAAATAAAACTTTGAACCACTTTGTCATGTCAGCGATTAAGGCTCCTTGGGGCCTCTTGTTATCTCAAATACATTAGTTATTACCCCTCATTGGAACTAGCTCTTTGAGCTTGTTCCATTGAGGGGACATAAACTATTTTTCTTAGGGGAAAAATTGAATTATTTCAGTCAAGAAATTTTTTAGTCGCAGCCAAAAAACAAAGAATTGATGGAAAATATAAAGGGTTTGTGTTTATTCTATTGCAGTGATCTCGAGAACTTACCCAAATATAAAAGGAGAAATCCATATCAGAGTGGTCCACCAATCACTGTTTATCTTAGGTCTGATGTGGAAGCAGTGTAAGTTTTAAACTACATTATGGTGTTGTGCAGTTAACTGCTTTTGTGATTCAATTTTGGTTTTACCATACAACCATAACTGAAACTGTATAATTACTGAAATGGTTCGGTTTGAGTTTTCTCAACTGATGTCAGGAATGGATGTCTACAGTGTTCAATTTGCATTGAAAACACCTGAAGAGTTAATCTAAAACATCAGACATTTAAGGTGTTATTTCATGCTTTATGTCTTTCATTTGCTTCCAGTTTTCTGTTTGAATTGTTTCAGTGAACAGAAACTGTTTGCCAAATCACAGATGGATGTAAATGCACCATTGTATGTAAACACTGTGGTAGAGCTAAAATGGTTGAAGTGTTTTGTTGATTGATTAATTGCATGGATTAATCTTGCTTAACTAATTAATCACTTGCCCTAATAGGTAGCTGAATAACTATTGTACCATTGATGTACATCATAAACCCTTTACCCAACGTAACAGACAAAAAACGGCCACTGCTATATACAAAAATCTTCATTCAAATTTTATTCTATTTTCAATTTTTGTCTTAATAACATAGCTTATGACTCCTCATTGGAATGAGCTCATTGAGTTTGTTCCAATGAGGGGTCATAAGCTATGTATTTTTATACTAATAATCAATGGCCCAGACTAGCTGGTGCAAACTCGATATTATCAAGGGCCAAACACAAATAAATTTTGACCCCCCCCCCCCCCCCCAATCCCCTACTGTCAGAGAGGGTTGATAGGGGCTTGACCAAAACCGTCCCTGCACTCCTTTGGGGCACGAAATCATTTGATCATAAAACAACTAAAATAAAGAATTATCAATGCTGTGTTTAATTGTAACTAATATTGTGTAAATACTTACAACTAATTTTGTAATAACACGAATGGTATTTACAAAAGATGTGCAACATTAAAAGATGAG
Source organism: Pictodentalium vernedei (assembly GCA_031216915.1). Classification (NCBI taxonomy): domain Eukaryota; kingdom Metazoa; phylum Mollusca; class Scaphopoda; order Dentaliida; family Dentaliidae; genus Pictodentalium; species Pictodentalium vernedei. The sequence continues at coordinate 349,722,783 of CM062297.1, read as the reverse complement.
ACTAATAAATACCCAAGCTTATCATTACTTGAATAAAGCTTTATATTTATCGAAAAAGACGAGAAACAATGGTGGGTTGAATTTACCGAAGTGGGTTGAAATTACCAACCGGCAAGGCAATCAGCGGGAGGGCGTCTGAGTTGGGGAAAATAGTGGGTCAAAGTTACCAAAATTGGGTCGAAATTACTTTTTTGGGTTGAAATTACCGATCTGGGTTGAGGTTACTTTGGGTCGAAATTACAGTGGGTCGAAGTTGCTGGATATCGTTTCAACATATTGTTTATTGTACTTACTATAATTATACATTCTTAACTGGTAGAGTGCTGGAAGCCCATATTTGGGCTTTACTCTGAAGTGTAGGTACCTTAACATAAAGGCTATATATTCAGTGGATATGCTTCATATTACCTTTTAAGTGAAATTATTTTATCTGTATGGATTTGTCTTGTCATAATTTATGGGAGAGTGCCTATAGGCACTCTCCCATAAATTGTAACAAGGCAAAGACATGTGAACAAATTTTGGTGATCAAAAATAATTTAGCACTCTACCAGTTAAGTCAATGTCGAGATGTAAAGTTATCGCCTATTGTTTATTGTATTTTACTGAGATTGTGCATTCTTATGTTGATGGTATTTCAGGGATTATTTTATGTTCTTTTTTATATTTTAGAGCAATAAAAGTGTGGGGTAATTTGGAAAAAATGAATAAAGCCAAAAAAAAGTTAAGAGATTCATTCCCTGTAGATGCTGGAGTAAAAGGTAACAAAGAAAAAAATGGTGGGTGAGATTCAAGTACCATATTAATATAATTAATAGGTGTGTTTGTTTATTGACGTTTAATAACACTTACAAGAGCCAGGTATTACAGATTACGTGGCAGTCCTTCAATTTTGAGGTGCACTATGGTGCTTGCACACCATGGTGTACACACATTTCAAAACCAGCAAGCGATCAGGAGTGTGCCCCGAAAATTCTTCTTAAGTCAGTGCATTAATTTCATTCCAAAATGCATAAAACGTCCAATGGTTAAGTTGTTAATGCTGTAAAAAAAATTTGCAGAGAGACAATTTCCTGCTCTATACATTGATCCGAGAACATAAAAATATCACTAATTCCTTTGCCACTTTGAAGAGGATTTCAGTGCATATAGCATGTGCATACAACAGTACATGTAATGTAGGAAGATTTACTATGTCGATTTCATTTGTCTTCTGCATCAGATTCATGTACTAATGTTTACATTGTATTAGCTGAAATCGGCCATTATCTCAGATCATTATATTTTAATCTGGACACTAATTTGAAAAGATCATATTTCAACAATATTAATTTGAATTATTATTAAATAAAACAATACATGATGTTGAATGCAAGATGTTTGATGGTGTTTTTGTCAGTTTGATTGAAAAAACAATCCAAGTTTAGTCAGCTCTTAAAGTGGGTAAGAGGCATTGCATGGTTTTATTAGCTCACCTACTTCTGAAAGAAGTGGTGAGTTATTGTTATGACCTCGGGCGTCGGCGTCCGGCGTGTCCAATATTGTAAGATTTAATGTTAAGATTAATTTCTCAAATATCAGTGGGATCAGGCCTTTGATATTGCATATGTAGGTTGTAGGGGACTATCAGAACAGTATTTAACCCTGATACTATGACTTTTTTCCAAATTTCACCTAAATTTTCTGCCAAAACTTGTAAGAATTTGCGTTTAGGTGTTGTAAGAATTTGCATTAAAGTCAGCTTTTGTGCTGCTTTAACTTCTCATTACTGTTGATTTTCATATTTCAATAACAACTGTAGGTATTAACCCTACTGTATGCAGAAATTTAATGGAAATTTTCTATTTTTATACTGTACCAATGACCCAGACTTAGCTGGTGCTAACTCTTAAAATTCTAGGGCCAAACACAAATTTTGCCCCCCAATCCCCAAAATTTGCATCTAAAACCAAAAGAAATCATGTCCTGAAGGACCTCCATACTTTGCCCTCACTGCGCATGCGCAGTGTCAAGGACGTCCCGAAATTGGCGCCAATTACCATTCTTTGTTTGGCCCTTCATCAGTTCACATCTGACTGATATTTGTGCTTGTAAATCTCAGTTTAAATGATGCCAGACACATAAATATTAGAGAAATGGTGGATATAAAGTGCATATAGAAGGAGGACAGGAAAAATGAGTAACAGAAAATATTCAGGGCTGTAACTTAAAAAATTTTAATGAAATTATGTTAAGTTGCCTATTTTTCGAGGCATGGGCCTGTTGTTGTCATTCTTGCTATGAAGTTTCACTGCTTATTCAGTGTTTCCTCTCTCCTTGTCATTTAGATCCCCCCTTGCTATTCTCCCATGCTTTTAGCATATTTTTGAGTAATATTATTACTAAAATTTCTTGGGAGATTTAGCTAGGTAACAGAATGAATTCTGTTCTTTTCCCCATGTTTACGTTCTCACCCATGGGTGTTTAGGCGTAGTGTTCTGCATCTACCATCTGATGTTCTGCAGATTCTTCCCTGGAAGTCTCTGTTTTGCATCAGATAGTGTATTATTGGTAACTGATTTCGGGCCAGGATTTTCAGTGCCTGGAGTCATGTTTCTGGTGTTTTTACACTTCTTGTTTACATTGGCAACAGTCTCTGTTGAGGGGGACTTTTTGTCTTTGTACTAGTTTAATTCATTATAAGATACATTATTATTATTCGTAAGTGTTGCATTAATTGTTTAAAATATTTTTAAAATTTTTGTCCACACTTAGGCTTGGGATCCATTGGGGCTCAACGTTACTTTTCAGAAACTTGGGCTTTGCTGAAAAAATATTTTTTCAAAAATTATTTTTGATTTCATTTATTTTTTCTATGTTAATGGATCATGTTATTATGTATCTTTGTTTGCAAGGGTTCGTGCGAGTACTAGTACTTATTGTTTTCTTTTCACTATGAAAGGATATTGTTCAAATTGTAACGAGAGGAAATCTTCCTCTGACTTTCATGATCATTGTATAAATTGTAGTCAGTGTACTCGCACTAACCCCTGTTCAGTATGTGAATTTTGGGATGACAAACATTGGAAACGTGTGTCACGGTATGTTGTTAGCGGGGAAAGGGCTATGCCGGTCCTTTCTCCGCGGGTCACTCTAGTTTATCAGTTTCTATTTCAGAGGAACAAGAACAGGGTGATGTTTCCGTGATATCTTCCAAAGGTGTGCCTCCCTCGTCACAATCAAATGAAGAGCTAGCGGCAAAAGTGCTCATGGAGATACGCCAATTGCCTAAGAGGTCTCTAGTAGGATCGACGGCGTTGACGTCCGCTAGCTCGCCCTGTGTAGCATCCATTCATCGAATGGTTCGGCAGCTGGGTTCATCCGTTGCGGTCCTGGAAGGAGATTTGGGTGTTGCGAGCACTATAAATATTTAAGGTGCACACCCAGTGACGGCAGATAAGAGGAGAGAACGGAGGAAGCCTAGTATTCCGGTTCCTAGCTCGTCCAGGTCCATCCGGGCTGCGAGCGAGAGAGGCCCCTCTCTCGTACAACAACATCTGGGACCAGATGTTGTTGTACAAAATGTTTCGCAAGCGGAGCATACGTCCGCCGATCGTGACGCTCCGTTGTATAGACAGTCCGGAGAGACTGTACAAAAGGCTTCCTCATCCTCTCAGCAGCGCACACGACCGCACCTTGGCTACGTGACCGCCGATATACAGCCAGCTTCGCCGATCAGGGATTCCACGGCGACCAGGTCACGCCATCCGGTAGCCAGGGACAAGAGGCCTGCAGACTCCGGACGTTCGCATAAGAGAAGTATGCAGGAGTCAGTTTACACGGAGCTTCCGGCGGCTAAACAGCGTAAGACCGCTACTCCGCAGGCCTCGGTGACGGACGTTCTAGCTCAGATAGCACAAATTATCGCAGCATCCCAGCAACCGACAGAATCGGTATCGGATCAAGAATTATCCGACGGCGCTGGGTTGTACGGTCCGCCGAAGCATCGGGTGCGGACGACCGAGATCATCATGAGGTCCGACAGGATGGCGAAAGGGATACCGAGGACTTGGAGCTATCCCTTTCGGAGCAACATAAAGCTGCCGTAGATTTCATCCGGCACTTCCTTCCACAAGTTGTTCCGTCGGGCCAGACGGCTGCGATGCCGGATAAGAGAATGATAGCGTCATTGGACACTGAATTTTTTGAGCGGTTCAGAGACAACGTCCCTGAGTTTCCGACACAGTCCAATAATGTCACAAGAACATTTGAATTATTGAACAACGCTATCTATAAGCTTGCTTCCAAAACAGGCAAAGCTGGTTTCTTGTCCGCTAATGCTCTCAACCTGCCTTTCATCAATTCAAGGAATAAATTTGATACGGCAGGACAGGGAATACCGAGAGTTCCTCTGCGTCTAGACGACGAGGCAGAAGACTTGGAATTGTCATTACCGTCGTCTATGTCTATTCCAACCGCGACGTTGGAAACGACAATAGCGTCTGACAGAGCAAGCTTAGACGCTTTATCATATGCAGACCACCTTACAAAGGCGTTATCATTGCGTCTTCAAGGGAAAGAATTCCAGGATATACAATCCTCATTAAGACTTCTTTCAAGGGCAGTAGCTTATTCCACGTATAACTCCGCCCTTTCAGTGGCAAACCTGGAGTTGGTTAGACGTGACGCAGCCCTAGCTACATCCACACGTGTGGATAGTAAGGTGAAGAACTCTCTCAGAATCGCTTCGGTCTCCGGAGAGCTTCTCTTCGACGGCAAGCTTTCAGCAATCTATGACAAGATTACTAAGAAAGCTTCGGATTCTCTGCTTTTTAGTTCCGCTTCCAAAAAGTCGGATATGGCAGAGAAGAGTAAGACAGGTACTTCTGGGACAAATACGCCCAAGAGAGGTTCCTATAGAGGTTCTTACGCGTCCTCTAGGTCTTATTCTAGAGACCGTCAAGGCAGCGACTCACGTACTGGACGTTCTTCGGGCCGAGACAACCGGTCTGACATCCCGAGGTCGACGGGACGAGGTGCGGGTCGTGGAGGACGTGGTTTCTCCTTCCGCAGACCTCGCAGGTCCAGGAGGTGATGGTTTGAACCTCTATCGTGTTCCGGTTGGTGGAAGGTTATCGAGTTTTACAGACGAGTGGGCGTCGATTACGGACGACCCCTGGGTCAGAGGGGTAATTTCGGAAGGACTAAGAATATCCTTCAAACAAAAGCCTCCATTAACTCGAAGTCCAAAATGGACTCAGCTTCCGTCAAATCTGCAGAAAAGAGACGCTCTGTTATCGGAAGTACAGTCTCTTTTGATGAAGAACGCGGTAGAGGCCGTAGAAGACCAGGAATCACTGGGTTTCTACAGCCATCTGTTTCTGGTTCCGAAACCAGACGGCTCGTTCCGTCCAGTCATAGATCTGAGCTGGATAAACAAGCTGATCGTCGCTCCGAAGTTTTATATGGAGACGATTCGATCAGTCAGAGTGAGTATTCGGGTGAACGATTATGCTACAAGCATAGATCTCAAAGATGCGTACTTTCACGTCATGGTACATCCGACATTCAGAAAGTATCTACGCTTCGCAGTCCAAGGAGTTGTATATCAATTCCGGGCGATGTGCTTCGGATTGAACCTAGCGCCCTGGGCTTTCACTCGAATAATGAACTCGGTAATGATGCATTTCCGAGCTCATTCGTCTGCGGTAACGTCGGCCTACCTGGACGACATTCTTCAGAGGTACGGCAACGAGTTAACGCTTCAGAACGATGTGCAGAATCTGCTTCTATTGCTCCGACGTCTCGGTTTTGTTATAAACGAGGAGAAGTCGGATCTGGTGCCATCCAAGTCATTCACTCATCTGGGAATGAGCTTCGAGACGCACAACAATCTCGTTCGTCTGCCGTTAACCAGAGCAAAGTTAATCAGTTGTTACGCTCGCTATTGTCTTCACGCAAACAAAGTCACAGCGAGGGAGTTCATGAGACTGATAGGTCTGTGCGGAGCCGCTGCGGATCTCATTCCGATGGGGCGGTTGCGCACTCGTCCTCTCCAAATTTTCTTGACTCAGAATTGGAGTGGGAAGATTCATTCGCTCGATTCAGACGTTCTCTTGTCAGATCAAGTGAAACAAGAGATTCAGACTTGGGCAAGCATTCAGTGGTTGACTCAGGGAGTTCCGCTGCTGTTGCCGGATCCGGGTTTTACGATTATGACGGATGCCAGTCAAACAGGTTGGGGTGCAACATTGATCCCAACGGTTTCGAAATGCCAGGGTCTTTGGGATCCGCAGTTTCACATAAACATCAAGGAAATGATGTCAATTTGGCTTGCATTACGTCATTGGATGAACATTATTCAGAAAGCTCATGTCCAAATTCTGTCCAACAATACGACAGTAGTGGCGTATATCTGGAACCAAGGAGGCACTCATTCCGTTCCGTTATTCAATTACGGAAAGAATCCTTCTGTTTGCTCTAGAACACCAAGTTCTACTTTCGGTCCGTCATATATCGGGTTGTCTGAATGTTCTAGCAGACTCCCTTTCACGGAAGGGTCGCTTGTTGCCGTCAGAGTGGACTCTCAACAAACAGGTATTCAATCAGATTTGCTACCAATGGGAACGGCCAATGATAGACTTATTTGCGACACATCTCAACAATCAGTTGCAGACGTATGTGTCACCATGTCCGGATCCACGAGCATTGGCAGTAGATGCTCTATCGATCTCGTGGGACGGAATGATAGGATATATGTATCCTCCAGCGCCGTTAATACAGCAAGTATTGCTAAAGATAAAACAATCTCAATGCAGGATTCTGTTGGTAGCATCTCTGTCTCCACAGAGACCGTGGATAAATCTACTCAGATGTCTGCTGTGGGACTTACCGCGAAAGCTTCCTCCACGGGAGGATCTTCTTTCGCAGGGGAAATCGCGTCAACTTCATCACAACCCGCAAGGTCTCAACCTTCACGTATTTCCGTTGTGCGGTCCTTCTTGCATGGCAAGCATTTTACAGGACGAGCAGTGGATGCGATTTCTAACTGTAGGAGGACCTCCTCTTCACTAAATTATGCGGCTAAGTGGAAGGTCTTTCGTCGTTGGTGTAGGGATCATTCTGTTGATATTTTTGATCCCTCCATACCAGACATTGCAAACTTTCTAGTATACTTGTTTGACGAGATCAAACTGCAGCCTGTTACTATTAAAGGTTATAGGTCTATGTTATCTGATACCTATGCACACCATGATAGTTTACAAATTGGATCTAATGTCTCTTTATCTAAGTTAGTTAGAAACTTCTCGATAAATAGACCTAGAACTCTTAGATTAATTCCTAAATGGAATTTAGCTTGGGTTCTTCTTAAACTGAAAGAAAAGCCATTTGAGCCTCTTGGGACAGTAGATTTCAAATTCTTGTCTTATAAGACAGCTTTTCTCTTAGCTTTCTCCTCTGCTAGAAGAGTCAGTGAGCTTCATGCACTTTCGGTGGATGATTCTCACTATCATAGTGTCGGGAACACTATTACCTTTACTACTAATGTTGGATTTTTAGAAGAATCAGGCTCGTAATAAATACCCGGAACCTATTGTTATTAAGGCTCTTCCGTCTTCGGACGGGCGTAGGCCTTTACTCTGTCCTGTTAGAGCTTTAAGTATTTATAAACAAAGATCTCAGTTTATCAGAAAGGGACGGAAACGCTTCTTTCTGTCTCTGATGCCTAATAGAAAGGACATTTCGGTCCATTCTATTGCTAGATGGATTCAATTAACTATCCGTACTGCTTATGATAATATATCTTCAACTCAGCAGTCTGTGCTTAAGATTTCGGCTCATGAAGTAAGAGCTCTTTCTACATCTTGGGCTTACGCAAATAGTGTTGCTATTACAGATTTAATGAAGGCTGCTTATTGGTCTCAGCCATCCACATTCACAAATTTTTATCTCAGAAATATTGAGTCCATTTCTGGAGACCTGCATTGTTTAGGTCCGTTATCTGTTGCTCAGAATGTTGTCCACTAAACAGTTGCAACTATAGTTATGCAGGCTTTCTGTTCAGGCAGTGACTCCGTCCTGCTGCCCTCTTCGCTCTGGGCTATTTGACCCAGGGCAAGGGGAAGGGGGGGGGGGGGAGGGTGTTCCCTTAGGTCACCATGCTTTATAGTGAAAAGCAAGGGGATTCCTCCTCTGGAGTCAGTAATTCTGAGTCGTTACCGGGATGGTTTTAAAGTGTAATATCAATGTTAAAAATTCATTCATGTCTTATTTTTAAAGTGTAGCTCGGTGTGAAGCATTTGTATATGTCAAGTGTCAAACGGGCGTTAATATACAATCCTCGGACACTTTTAAAAGAATATAAAGAGTCTCATTTCTCTGGACTAACTTTATTTATTGGCTTACTTTAAAAATAATTAGTATAAGGGGTTATACTGGATGTTAATAGAGAACATGAATGTTATTATGCTCAATTATGAAGGGTATTGTATCTTTCTAATTTATTATAAAATAAGAAAGATACATGTAAAGCCTAATACTCCTTTTCTCCTTGAGGGGTTGACTCTATTTATATAGTTGAGCTTATTGGATTTTCCTCTATGTCCTAGGCCCTCCAGCCTTTTTACTATTCAGCTAAGTCTGGGTCATTGGTACAGTATAAAAATGTTAAAACATTTATAGTAATTTATATATTTTTTATACTTACCAATGACCCAGACGGGGATGGCCCTCCCAGGAGTTGGGAACTCATACCTCCCCGCTGAGTACATAGCGCTGACCAGGCACTGCTTGTAAGAATGATAATTGGCGCCAATTTCGGGACGTCCTTGACACTGCGTATGCGCAGTGAGGGCAAAGTATGGAGGTCCTTCAGGACATTGATTTCTTTTGGTTTTAGATGCAAATTTTGGGGATTGGGGGGCAAAATTTGTGTTTGGCCCTAGAATTTTAAGAGTTAGCACCAGCTAAGTCTGGGTCATTGGTAAGTATAAAAAATATATAAATTACTATAAATTTTTTAACTTTTTTTCAGTCAAATTTTCATGTTTTTCTCGGACTTAGTAAATTTTGAGTTGTAAAACTTTGTAAACTTTGTGTTTAGGTGAGTTGTGTTTCTATGTGTCTTTCCAGGTGATTAATATTCTACACTTGGGTTACTGAACTCCATTGCAGTAATATTTAACCCTCATTACATGCATAATTGAGGAATTTGCGGCTGATTTTCTTCCAAAACTTGTAAGAATTAGCGTTTAGGTGTTGTAAGAATTTGCATTAAAGTCAGCTTTTGTGCAGATTGTGGTGCCTTCACCTCTCATTACTGTTTATTTTCTCATTTCAATAACTACTTTAGGTATTAACCCTACTGTATGCAGAAATTTAACTGATTTCTTTTCTTTTTTTCAGTCACAATGTTCACGTTTTTCTCTGACCTACTCAATTTTAAGTTCTAAAAGTTTGTGTTAAGGTGAGTTCTGTTTCTATGTGTCTTTCCAGGCAATTGATATTGTACACATGGGTTACTGAACTACATTGCGGTAACGTTGTGCCCTCATTACATGCATATTTGAGGAATTTGAGGGGGATTTTTGGGACTTATATTCACTTAATTTCACTATATTCACTTTTTCAAAATCTAACATCTGTCTGTCTGTCTGTTTTTACCACCTCCCCCTATAATATGCTTCAAGCTACACCTTTCATATTTGGTACATGGATAAATGGTTCTGAGGGGATGATGCACAGTCAATATTTATTTTTCAAAATCCAAGATGGCAGAATGGCGGCCATTTTTGTTGTGTTTTTTTAAGCTTTTTTCTCTATTTTATGTTACCACCCCTCCCTCCAACATGGTTCAAGCTACGCCTTTCATATATGGTGCATGGATAAAGGGCTGTGAGGGGATTATGCACGCTCAATATTTTTTTTTAAAAATCCAAGATGCTTATATACTCTTGTGTCTTCTGTGTCAAAAACACCTTATGTCACAAAAGTGCCGTAAGGGGACTAATACCACCTCGGTGGTCAAACACTTGTTACTCTTTATTTTTGTCTTTTCAAAAACTACTTTAGGTATTAACCCTACTGTAAGCAGAAATATAAGTGATTTTTTTTTTTTTAGCTCACCTGACTGAAAGTCAGGGTGAGCTTTTCTTATCACTCTTCGTCCGTCGTCCGTCGTCTGTCGTCCGTCGTCCTGCGTGAAGGTGGTGTTTGAGCCTCTTTCTCCTAAACCACTGGCCACATTTTAATTAAATTTCATGTAAGTGGTGGTTATATAGGGGCATTTTGATTTTTATCCAAATTAGGTTTCGGCTCATATTGAGCAGAGGTGTGGGGAAAAAATGGACAAATTTTTTGAAAATCTTCTTCTAATGAACCACCAGTAGCAGAGACTTGATATGTGGTATACAGAGTCCTTTTGAGGTTTAGAATCAAGTTTGTTCAAGAGAAGTTTGTCGGGCATTATTTGCCTTCGTTATGGGAGGGGCAAAAATTTTGGCCACGCCTAAAATTTCTATATTTTTATACTGTACCAATGACCCAGACATAGCTGGTGCTAACTCTTAAAAATCTAGGGCCAAACACAAATTTTGCCCCCCAATCCCCAAAATTTGCATCTAAAACCAAAGAAATCATGTCCTGAATGGCCCTCCATACTTCGCCTCTACTGCGCATGCGCAGTGTCAAGGAGGTCCCGGAATTGGCGCCATTTATCATTCTTTGTTTGGCCCTTCATCAGTTCACATCTGACTGATCTTTGTGCTTGTAAATCTCAGTTTAAATGATGCCAGACACATAAATATTAGAGAAATGGTGGATCTAAGGAGGAAATAGAAGGAGAGGAAAAATGAGTGACAGAAAATAATCAGGGCTGTAACTTAAAATTTTTTAATGAAATTATGTTAAGTTACCTATTTCCGAGGCATGGGCCTGTTGTTGTCATTCTTGCCATAAAGTTACACTGCTTGTTCAGTGTTTTCCTCTCTCCCTTTCCTTTAAGTCCACCCTTGCTATTCTCCCATGCTTTTGGCATATTTTCTGTAATATTATTACTAAAATTTCTTGGGAGTTTTAGCTGGATAACAGAATGAATTCTGTTCTTTTCCCCATGTTTACGGCTTCACCCATGGGTGTTTAGACGTAGTGTTCTGCATCTACCATCTGATGTTCTGCAGTTTCTTCCCTGGAAGTCTCTGTTTTGCATCAGATAGTGTATTATTGGTAACTGATTTCGGGCCCGGGTTATCAGTGCCTGGAGTCATGTTTCTGTGTTTTTACACTTCTTGTTTACATTGACAACAGCCTCTGTGGAGGGGGATTTCTTGTCTTTGTGTTAGTTTAATCATAACTGGATACATTATTATTATTCGTAAGTGTGGCATTAATTTTTTAAAATATTTTTAAAATTTTTGTCCACACTTAGGCTTGGGATCCATTGGGGCTCAACGTTACTTTTCAGAAACTTGGGTTTTTCTGAAAAAATATTTTTTCAAAAAAAAAAAAAAATTTTTTTTGATTTCAATTATTTTTTCTATGTTAATGGATCATGGTATTATGTATTTTTGTTTTCAGGGGTTGGTGTGAGTACTCGGACTTTGTATTCTTTTCTCAATGAAAGGATATTGTTCAATTGTAATAAGAGGATATCTTCCTCTGACTTTCATAATCATTGTATAAATGTAGTCAGTGTACTCGCACTAACTCCTGTTCAGTATGTGTTATTTTCGATGACAACATGGGAAGCGTGTGTCACGGTATGTTAGCGGGGAAATGGCCATGCCGGTCCTTTCTCCGCAGGGTCACTCTAGTTTATCAATCTCTATTTCAGACAAACAAGAACAGGGTGATGTATCCATGATGTCTTCCAAAAGTGTGCCTCCGTCGTCACAATTAATGAAGAGATAGCGGCAAAGTGCTCATGGAAATACGTCAATTGCCTAAGAGGTCCCTAGTAGGATCGACGGCCTTTGACGTCCGCTAGCTCGCCCGGTGTAGCATCCATTCATCAAATGGTTCGGCAGCCGGGTTCGTCCGTTGCGGTCCAGAAAGGAGTTTTGGGTGATGCGAGCACTATAAATCAACCAAGTGCACACCCAGTGACGGCGGATTAGAGGAGAGAACGGAGGAAGCCTATTAGTCTGGTTTCTAGCTCGTCCAGGTCCATCCGGGCTGCAAGCGCGAGAGGCCCCTCTCTCGTACAACAACATCTGGCCCCAGATGTTGCGGTACAAAATGTTTCGCATTTGGAGCATACGTCTGCCGCTCGGGACGCTCCGTTATATAGACAGTTCGGAGAGACTGTCAATAAGGCTTCCTCATCCTCATGGCAGCACACACGACCGCACCTTGGCTATGTGACCTCGGATATCCAGCCAACTTCGCCAATCAGAGAATCCACGGCGACCAGGTCACGCCATCCATTAGCCAGGGACACCAGGCCTGTAGACTCCGGACGTTCGCATAAGAAAAGTATGCAGGAGTCAACGTACACGGAGCTTCCAGCGGCAAGCATCGTAAGACCGCTACTCCACAGGCCTCAGTGACGGACATGCTATCCCAAATAGCACAACTTATCGCAGCATCCCAGCAACGACAGAATCTCTGTCGCATCATGTAATATCCGACGACGCTGGGTCGGTACGCTCCGCTGAAGCATCAGGTACGGACGTCCGAAAACTTCATAGGGTCCGACAGGATGGCGAAAGGAATTCGGAGGATTTCGAGCTTTCCCTTTTGGAACAACATAAGCTGCTGTACATGTCATCCGGCTTTATCTTCTAGAGGTTGTTTCGTCAGACCAGAATGCTGCGATGCCGGATAAGAGACTGATAGCGTCGGTGGACACAAGAATTTTTTGATCGGTTCAGGGACATCGTCCCTCAGTTTCCGACACAGTCCAATAATGTCACAGGAACTTTCGAATTATTGAACGACGCTATATATATATATATGCTTGCTATTAGACAAGCAAGTCTGGTTTCTTATTCGCAAATATTACCGTGATGTCTTTCAAAAGTGTGCCTCTGTCGTCATAGTTAAATGAAGAGCTAGCGGCTATAAGTGCTCATGGAAATACGTCAATCGCCTAAGAGGTCCTAGTAGGATCGACGGCGTTGACATTCGCTAGCTCACCCGGTGTAGTGTCCATTCATCGAATGGTTCGGCAGCCGGGTTTGTCCGTTGCATCCAGGAAGAAGATTGGGGTGATGCGAGCACTATAATAGACAATAGTACACACCCAGTGACGACGGATCAGAGGAGAGATCGGAGGAAGCCTGTTAGTCCGGTTCCTAGCTCGTCCAGGTCCGTCCGGGCTGCGAGCGAGAGAGGTCTCTCTCTCGTACAACAACATCTGGGACCGGATGTTGTGGTACAAACGTTTCGCATTCGGAGTATATGTCCGCCGCTCGGGACGCTCTGTTATATAGACCGTCCGAGAGACTGTCGATAAGGCTTCCTCATCCTCACGGCAGCGCACACGACCACACCTTGGCTACGTGACCTCGAGTATCCTGCCAGCTTTGTTATTCAGGGATTCCACGGCGAACAGGTCACGCCATCCGGTAGCCAAGGGACACGAGGCCTGTACACTCCGGTCGCTCGCATAATAGATGTATGCACGGGGTAGCGTACACGGAGCTTCTAGCGGCAAAGCAACGCAAGACCGCTTCTCCACAGGCCTCAGTGATGGACGTGCTATCCAAAATAGCACAGCTTATCGCAGCATCCCAGCAAACAACAGAATCTCTGTCAGATCAGGAATAATCCGACGATGCTGGGTCTGTTCGGTCCGCTGAAGCATCAGATACGGACGACCGAGCATTTCATAGGGTCCGATAGGATGGCGAAAGGGATTCGGACGATTTCGAGCTTTCCCTTTCGGAACAACAGAAGCTGCCATACATTTCTTCCGGCATTATCTTCCAGAGGTTGTTCCGTCGGACTAGAATGTTGCGATGCTGGATAAGAGACTAATAGCGTCATTGGACACAGAGTTTTTGATCGGTTCAGGGACATCGTCCCTGAGTTGCCGACACAGTCCAATAATATCACTAGAACATTCGAATTATTGAACGACGCTATATATAAGCTTGCTACCAAAATAGACTAGTCTAGTTTCTTGTCCGCAAATGCTCTGATCTGCCTTTCATCAATTCAAGGAATAAATTTGTAACGGCAGGACAGGGCATACCGAGAGTTCCTCTGCGTCTAGACGACGAGGCTGAAGACTTGTAATTGTCTATATCGCCGTCTATGTCAATTCCAACCACGATGTTGGAAACGACAATAATGTCTAACAGACTTAACTTAGACGCTTTATCATACGCAGACCGCCTTACTAAGGCGTTATCATTACGTCTTCAAGGGAAAGAATTCCAGGGTATGATCCTCAATGAGATTTCTTTCAAGGGCAGTAGCTTTTCCACGTATAACTCCACCCTTCAGTGGCAAACCTTGAGTTGGTTAGACGTGACGCAGCCCTAGCTACATCCACGCGCGTGGATAGTAAGGTGAAGAACTCTCTCAGAGTTGCTTCGGTCTCGGAGAAACTTCTCTTCGACGGCAACCTTTCGGCAATCTATGAATTGCTCGATATAGATGTTCTCTTGTCAATCAAGTGTAACAAGAGATTCAGACTTTGGCAAACATTCAGTGGTTGACTCCGGGAGTTCCACTGCAGTTGCCAGATCCGAGTTTTACGATTATGACGGATGCCAGTCAAACAGGTTGGGGTACAACATTGATCCCAGTGGATTCGATGTGCCTGGGTCTTTGGGTTCCGCAGTTTCTAGGCAAGCACATAAACATCCAAGAAATGATGTCAATTTGGCTTGCACTACGTCACTGGATGAACATTATTCAGAAAGCGCATGTCCAATCCTGTCCGACAATAAACGACAGTAGTTGCGTATATCCGGAACCAGGGAGGCACTCATTCCGTTCCGTTATTCAATTTAACGGAAAGAATCCTTCTGTTTGTTCTAGAACACCAAGTTCTGCTTTCGGTCTGTCATATTCCGGGTCGTCTGAATGTATTAGTAGACTCCCTTTCACGGAAGGGTCGCTTGTTGCCGTCAGAATGGACTCTCAACAAACAGGTATTCAATCAGTTTTGCTACCAATGGGAGCGGCCAATGATAGACTTATTTGTGACACAACACAACAATCAATTACAGATGTATGTGTCACCATGTCTGGATCCCCGAGCATATGCAGTAGAAGCTCTATCGATCTCGTGGGACGGAAGGATAGGATATGTGTATCCTCCAGCGCCGTTGATTCAGCAAATATTGCTCAAGATAAACAATCTCAATACAATTCTGTTGGTAGCATCTCTGTCTCCACAGAGACCGTGGATAAATCTACTCAGGTGTATGCTGTGGGACTTACTGCGAAAACTTCCTCCACAAGAGGATCTTCTTTCGCTGGGGAAATCGTGTCAACTTCATCACAACCCGCAAGGTCTCAACCTTCACGTATTCCGTTGTGCGGTCCTTCTTGCACGGCAAGCATTGTACAGGACGAGCAGTGGACGCGATTTCTTACTGTAGGAGGACCTCCTCTTCGCTATACTATGCGGTTAAGTGGAAGGTCTTTCGTCATGGGTGTAGGGATCATTTTGTTGATATTTGTGATCCCTCCATACCAGACATTGCAAACTTTCTAGTATACTTGTTTGATGAGATCAACTGCAGCCTGTTACTATTAAAGGTTATAGGTATATGTTATCTGATACCTATGCACACCATGATAGTTTACAATTGAATCTAATGTCTCTTTATCTAAATTAGTTAGAAACTCTTCGATAAATAGACCTAGAACCCTTAGATTAATTCCTAAATGAATTTAGCTTGGGTTCTTCTTAAACTAAAAGAAAACCATTTGAGCCTCTTGAGTCAGTAGATTTCAAATTCTGGTCTTATAAGACAGCATTTCTCTTAGCTTTCTCTTCTGCTTGAAGAGTCAGTGAGTTTCATGCACTATCGGTGGACAATTCTCACTATCATAGTGACGGGAACACTATTACCTTTACTACTAATGTTGGTTTTTTGGCTAAGATTCAGGCTCCTAATAATATCCAGAACCTATTGTTATTAAGGCCCTTCCGTCTTCAGACGGGCACAGGCCTTTACTCTGTCCGGTTAGAGCTTTATGTATTTATAAACACGATCTCAGTTTATCAGAAAGGGACGTAAACACTTCTTTCTGTCTCTTATGCCTAATAGAAAGGACATTTTTGTTGTGTTTTTTTAAGCTTTTTTCTCTATTTTATGTTACCACCCCTCCCTCCAACATGGTTCAAGCTACGCCTTTCATATATGGCTAGATGGATTCAATTAACTATCCGTACTGCTTATGATAATCTATCTTCAACTCAGCAGTCTGTTCGTAAGATTTCGGCTCATTAAGTAACAGCTCTTTCTACATCTTAGGCTTATGCAAATAGTGTTGCTATTACAGATTTAATGATGGCTGCATATTGGTCTCAGCCATCCACATTCATGAATTTTTATCTCAGAAATATTGAGTCCATTTCTGGAGACCTGCTTTGTTTAGGTCCATTATCTGCTGCTCAGAATGTCGTTCACTAAACAGTTGCAACTATAGTTATGCAGGCTTTCTGTTCAGGCAGTGACTCCGTCCTGCTGCCCTCTTCGCTCTGGGCTATTTGACCAAGGGGAAGGGGGGGGGGGTGGGGAGGGTGTTCTCTTGGGTCACCTGTTTTATAGTGAAAACAAGGGGATACCTCCTCCGGAGTCAGTCATTCTGAGTTGTTACCAGGATGGTTTTAAAGTGAAAATTAATGTTTAAAAATTCATTCATGTCATATTTTTAAAGTATAGCATTTGTATATGTCACGTGTCAAACGGGAGTTAATATACAATCCTAGGACACTTTTAAAAGAGTATAAAGAGTCTCAATTCTCTGGACTAACTTTATTTATTGACTTACTTTAAAATAATTAGTATAAGGATTATACTGGATGTTAATAGAGAACATGAATGTTATGATGCTCAGTTATGGAGGGTGTTGTGTCTTTCTAATTTATCATAAATAAGAAAGATACATGTAAAGCCTAATACTCCTTTTCTCCTACAGGGGATGACTCTATTTTATATAGTTGAGCTTATTGGATTTTCCTCTATGTCCTAGGCCCTTCAGCCTTTTTACTATTCAGCTGTGTCTGGGTCATTGGTACAGAAAAAATGTTAAAAAATTTATAGTAATTTATATATTTTTTATACTTACCAATGACCCAGACGGGTATGGCCCTCCCAGGAGTTGGGAACTCTAACTCCCCGCTGAGTACATAGCGCTGACCAGGCACTGGTTGTAAGAATGATAAATGGCGCCAATTCCGGGACCTCCTTGACACTGCGCATGCGCAGTAGAGGCGAAGTATGGAGGGCCATTCAGGACATGATTTCTTTGGTTTTAGATGCAAATTTTGGGGATTGGGGGGCAAAATTTGTGTTTGGCCCTAGATTTTTAAGAGTTAGCACCAGCTATGTCTGGGTCATTGGTAAGTATAAAAAATATATAAATTACTATAAATTTTTTAACTTTCTGAACCGTGAGGTCGATTTGAACCAAATTTGATATGAGATGATAATGGGTCATAAGTAGTTGATTGATGCAAAAAAAAAAAAATTTTCTCATTGCCCTGTGGGAACCTTGGGAGCTAAAAATAGGAAAAACCTTAAAACTGCCATAACTCCAAAACTACACGGCACAGAGAATTCTTATTTGGTATAAAGCTTACTTTTATCCAGTAGAATAGAATGGTTAAAAAAATCCCTATCGGTTTGATCACAAGGTACTTTTTTCAGGACTTTGAAAAAGTGCTGAGACAGCACTTTTTAACACTGTCGGCAATGGGAAAAACATTAAAAAATCTTCTTCTCCAGATCCAGCAGGCAGAATCTTTTGATATTTGGTATGCAACATTGTAGGGTGGATCTGATTCAAGTTTGTTCAAATCGGCCCCCTGGGTTCATATTTGGGCTCAGTATAGGAGCCCGATTTCAAACTTAGTGCATTTCAGGCAAATTTCTTAAAAAATCTTCTTCTCCAGATCCAGCAGGCAGAATCTTTTCATATTTGGTATGCAACATTGTGGGGTGGATCTGATTCAAGTTTGTTCAAATCGGCTCCCTAGATTCATATTTGGGCTCACTATAGAAGCTCGAATTCGAACTTAGTGCATTTCGGGCAAATTTCTTCAAAAATCTTCTTCTCCAGATCCAGCAGGCAGAATCTTTTCATATTTGGTATGCAACATTGCGGGGTGGATCTGATTCAAGTTTGTTCAAATCGGCACCCTGGATTCATGTTTGGGCTTACTATAGAAGCCCGAATTCGAACTTAGTGCATTTCAGGCAAATTTATTAAAAAATCTTCTTCTCCAGATCCAGCAGGCAGAATCTTTTCATATTTGGTATGCAACATTGTGGGGTGGATCTGATTCAAGTTTGTTCAAATCGGCTTCCGAGATTCATATTTGGGCTCACTATAGAAGCTCGAATTCGAACTTAGTGCATTTCAGGCAAATTTCTTAAAAAATCTTCTCCAGAGCCAGCAGGCAGAATCTTTTCATATTTGGTATGCAACATTGTGGGATGGATCTGATACAAATTTGTTCAAATCGGCTCCCTAGATTCATATTTGGGCTCACTATAGAAGCTCGAATTCGAACTTAGTGCATTTCAGGCAAATTTCTTAAAAAATCTTCTTCTCCAGAGCCAGCAGGCAGAATCTTTTCATATTTGGTATGCAACATTGCAGGGTGGATCTGATTCAGGTTTGTTCAAATCGGCCCCCTGGATTCATATTTGGGCTTACTATAGAAGCCCGAATTCGAACTTAGTGCATTTCAGGCAAATTTCTTAAAAAATCTTCTTCTCCAGATCCAGCAGGCAGAATCTTTTGATATTTGGTATGCAACATTGTGGGGTGGATCTGATTCAAGTTTGTTCAAATCGGCCCCCTGGGTTTATATTTGGGCTCAGTATAGGAGCCCAAATTTGAACTTAGTCCATTTCAGGCAAATTTCTTAAAAAATCTTCTCCTCCAGATCCAGCAGGCAGAATCTTTTGATATTTGGTATGCTACATTGTGGGATGGATCTGATACAAATTTGTTCAAATCGGCTCCCTAGATTCATATTTGTGATCACTATAGAAGCTCAAATTCGAACTTAGTGCATTTCAGGCAAATTTCTTAAAAAATCTTCTTCTCCAGATCCAGCAGTCAGAATCTTTTGATATTTGGTATGCAACATGGTGGGGTGGATCTGATTCAAGTTTGTTCAAATCGACTTCCTAGATTCATATTTGTGCTCACAGTAGAAGCTCGAATTTGAACATTGTGGGGTGGATCTGATTCAAGTTTGTTCAAATCGGCCCCCTGGGTTTATATTTGGGCTCAGTATAGGAGCCCAAATTTGAACTTAGTCCATTTCAGGCAAATTTCTTAAAAAATCTTCTCCTCCAGATCCAGCAGGCAGAATCTTTGATATTTGGTATGCAACATTGTGGGATGGATCTGATACAAATCGGCTCCCTAGATTCATATTTGTGATCACTATAGAAGCTCAAATTCGAACTTAGTGCATTTCAGGCAAATTTCTTAAAAAATCTTCTTCTCCAGATCCAGCAGGCAGAATCTTTTGATATTTGGTATGCAACATTGCGGGGTGGATCTGATTCAAGTTTGTTCAAATCTGCCCCCTGGATTCATATTTGGGCTCAGTGTAGAAGCTCGAATTCGAACTTAGTGCATTTTGAGCAAATTTCTTCAAAAATCTTCTTCTTCAGATCCAGTAGGCAGAATCTTTTCATATTTGGTATGCAACATTGTGGGGTGGATCTGATTCACGTATGTTCAAATCTGCCCCCTGGATTCATATTTGGGCTTACTATAGAAGCCCGAATTCGAACTTAGTGCATTTCAGGCAAATTTATTAAAAAATCTTCTTCTCCAGATCCAGCAGGCAGAATCTTTTGATATTTGGTATGCAACATTGTGGAGTGGATCTGATTCAAGTTTGTTCAAATCGGCTTCCTAGATTCATATTTGCACTCACTATAGAAGCTCGAATTCAAACTTAGTGCATTTCAGGCAAATTTCTTAAAAAATCTTCTTCTCCAGATCCAGCAGGCAGAATCTTTTCATATTTGGTAAACAACATTGTGGGGTGGATCTGATTCAAGTTTGTTCAAATCGGCCCCCTGGGTTTATATTTGGGCTCAGTATAGGAGCCCAAATTTGAACTTAGTGCATTTCAGGCAAATTTCTTAAAAAATCTTCTTCTCCAGATCCAGCAGGCAGAATCTTTTGATATTTGGTATGCAACATTGTGGGATGGATCTGATGCAAATTTGTTCAAATCGGCTCCCTAGATTCATATTTGTGCTCACTATTGAAGCTTGAATTCGAACGTAGTGCATTTCAGGCAAATTTCTTAAAAAACCTTCTTCTCCAGATCCAGCATTCAGAATCTTTTGATATTTGGTATGCAACATTGTGGGGTGGATCTGATTCAAGTTTGTTCAAATCGGCTTCCTAGTTTCATATTTGTGCTCACTATTGAAGCTCGAATTCGAACGTAGTGCATTTCAGGCAAATTTCTTAAAAAATCTTCTTCTCCAGATCCAGCAGGCAGAATCTTTTCATATTTGGTAAGCAACATTGTGGGGTGGATCTGATTCAAGTTTGTTCAAATCGGCCCCCTGGGTTTATATTTGGGCTCAGTATAGGAGCCAAATTTGAACTTAGTGCATTTCAGGTAAATTTCTTAAAAAATATTCTTCTCCAGATCCAGCAGGCAGAATCTTTTGATATATGGTATGCAACATTGCGGGGTGGATCTGATTCAAATTTGTTCAAATCGGCTCCCTAGATTCATATTTGGGTTCACTTTAGAAGCTCGAATTCGAACTCAGTGCATTTCAGGCAAATTTCTTCAAAAATCTTCTTCTCCAGATCCAGCAGGCAGAATCTGTTCATATTTGGTATGCAATACTGTGGGGTGGATCTTATACAGGTTTGTTCAAATCGGCCCCCTGGATTCATATTTGGGCTCATTATAGAAGCCCGAATTTGAACTTAGTGCATTTCAGGCAAATTTCTTAAAAAATCTTCTTCTCCAGATCCAGCAGGCAGAATCTTTTGATATTTGGTATGCAAAATTGTGGGGTGGATCTGATTCAAGTTTGTTCAAATTGGCCCCCTGTGTTTATATTTGGGATCAGTATAATAGCCCAAATTTGAACTTAGTGCATTTCAGGCAAATTTCTTTGAAAATCTTCTTCTCAAGATCCAGCAGGCAGAATCTTCTGATATTGGGTATGCACCATGCTTAGGGGGGTGAGATTCAAGTTTGTTCAAGCCAAGTCCCTGGGTTCGTATTTGGGCTCACTGTGGTAGCCTGAATTATAACTTAGTTCAAAATGAGGAATTTTGTTTAAAAATCTTCTTCAGATCCAGCAGTCGGAATGTTTTGATATTTGGTATGCAGCATCCTTAGGGGGTGAGATTCAAGTTTGTTCAAGCCACGTCCCTAGGTCCATATTTGGACTCACTGTGGGAGCTCGATTTGTAACTTAGTTCAAAATGAGGAATTTTCTTTAAAAATCTTCTTCTTCAGATCCAGCAGTCGGAATGTTTTGATATTTCGTGTGCAGCATCCTTAGGGGGGTGAGATTCAAGTTTGTTAAAGCCAAGTCCCTGGGTTCATATATGGGCTCCCTGTGGGAGCCTGAATTATAACTTAGTTCAATATGAGGAATATTCTTTAAAAATCTTTTTTATTTTTAGATCCACTGGTCAGAATCTTTGGATACTTGGTATAAGCTTTTCTTAGGAGGAGCAGATGCAACTTGTTGAAATCAATTCTCTGGGTTGATATTTAGGCTCCATGTCAGGTGAGCGTCCTCAGGCCCCTTGGGGCCTCTTGTTTTATATCCAATGATTCTTTGTTGAATTGATATACAATAAATGCAGAAATATAGACTTTCCAAAGCCATCACATAAACCACATTAATCATTTGAAGCCTAGTTAATGATTTATATTAACTAAATATTAGGCATGTTACATTGGAATGACATTATCAAGCGCGAATGTAGGTGAGTGTTGGGATGTAACATCCCTCTTGTTGGAGAAGTAGCAAGTTTGTACAAATTTGAATCAAATTACACAAAACTTTTTCTTGGAAATTTGGTGTAAGAAACAAGAAACAAAATGTTGCAGCAAGTTGTCTTAATGTGATAAAATCAATTCATGATATTACATGTGGAAATTGGCATGATGACTTATAGGTTACATGTCCATTTCCTGATGTTATCATGTAATCCCCCACCCCCCACCCCCCCCCCCCCCTCCAAAATGTGCACCTAAATCTCAAAAGCAGCGAGCAACTGAATGTGCACCTGAGTTTTTCAAAATATAAGGACTGATGTGGGTCAAGATGAAACTGCCACCCGTTTCGATCAGAAGTAGTGAACAATGAGCCACTACTCTCCTAGTAATTAAAAGTAAATTGTACAGTAATTTGTAACAGTTCTCAGCTTTCTTTCTTCCTGTTGATTTGTTAGAATTATGAAAAATATTTCTTCTGATGGCAGTTCAATCTGTCTGCTTCAAATCGATATTAACTTATCAAAAGCACCTTGTTACCCTCAAGGGATGTTCTGTTGAGTCCGGTTTTATTTGTGTCTTACAGACTTGGCATTTAATTTGATATTAAAGAATGATTTTCTTTTAGTTCGATATTGAATGACTTTGGTCCCCCATGGGAAGTAGTGTAGTGCTTGTTGACTCTGGTAACTTTTAATGGTAAAACAGGATCTGGAACCAGCACTTGAGGTGGAAATACTCTAGAGTGGACAGTATGGTTATAAACTTGACTTCAAATACCCATGTTGTGATCATGATATAGTTATAAATGCTTAAATTGACCCTAAACAATAATAAATAACTATGAATGTTTTTGGTGGCAAAATACTGCAGCTCATTCTTTGAGAATCTCTCATTAGGCTGTTGTAACCATTGTTCTGATATATGCTCAGACTCAGGATACCAGAATTAAAAGAAATTTGTTTACTTTGATAGGGGTTAAGTCTTTTGATTATTCAATCACTTATTTTTAGCTTAACTTGACATAGTCAAGATAAGCTATTGCCATCACGCGTGCGGAAGTCTGTTAGTCTGTGAGTCTGTTAGTCTGTGAGTCTGTGACGTCTGTTCACATTTTCCTTTAGCATGGGCTACACCCCGCAGTTCTTGTCTGATCGTCACGAAATTTCATATGCAGGTTTGGGGTCATGTCTAGATGAGAACGTCCCCTTTTGGTCGCGATCGGGCAACCGGTATGGCTGCCCGAGCCCAAAACCCGAAAACCATTACCACAGTCTACAGGTCGTATTTATGAAGGGATTTCATTGTAACTTGGTAGGATGCCTCTGTATAATGCCTAGATGAGAACGTCCCCTTTTGGGCATGATCTATCAACCGTGATGGCTGCCCAAGCCCGAAACCCAAAGACTTTTAGCACAGTCTGCAGGTCATGTTTAATGTGGAGGGATTTCATTGTAACTTGGTAGGATGACTCCTTATGATGTCTAGATGAGAATTTTCCCATTTGGGCATGATCTGCCAACCGTGACGACTGCCCGAGCCCAAAACCCGAAAACCTTTAGCACAGTCTACAGGTCATATCTAGTGAGGAATTTCATTGTAACTTGGTGGGTTGACTTCATACAATGTCTGGATGAGAACGTCCCCTTTTGGACATGATTGGGCAACTTTGACGTCTAAAGGTGCCTGAAGCCCGAAAACCTTTAGCACTGTCTACAGGTCATATTTATGAAGGGATTTCATTGTAACTTGGTAGGATGACTCCAAACAATGTCTAGATGAGAACGGCCCATTTTGGCCGTGATCATTCAGCCTTGATGGGTGCCCGAGCCCAAAAACCTTTAGCATAGGCAAAAGGTTATATTTATAGAAGGATTTCATTGTAACCTGTTAGGTTGACTCCATATAATGCCTAGATGATGACATCCCCTTTTGGTTGTGATTGGTCAGCTGTGATGGCTACAGGTGCCCGAAGCCCGAAAACCTTGAGCACAGTCTACAGGTCATATTTTTGAAGGGATTTCATTCTAACTTTGCAGGATCACTCCAGATGATGCCCAGATGAGATTGTCCCCTTTGGTTGTGATCATTCAACCATGATGGCTGCCCGAGCCCGAAGCCCAAAAACCTTTAGCACAGTCTACAGGTCATATTTATGAAGGGATTTCATTGTAACTTGGTAGGTTGACTTCATATAATGTCTAGATGAGAACGTCCCCTTTTGGACACGATTGGGCAACTGTGACGGCTTCAGGGGCCCAAAGCCCAAAAACCTTTAGAACAGTCTACAGGTCATAATTATGAAGGGATTTCATTGTAGCTTGGTAGGATGACTCCAAATAGTGTCCAGATGAGAACGTCCCCTTTTGGTCACGATCATTCAGCCTTGATGGTTGCCCGAGCCCAAAAACCTTTAGCATGTCTGTAGGTCGTATTTATGGAAGGATTTCATTGTAACTTGTTAGGTTGACTCCATATAATGCCTAGATGATGACATCCCCTTTTGGTCGTGGTTGGTCAACTGTGATGGCTACAGGTGCCCGAAGCCCAAAAATCTTGAGCACAGTCTACAGGTCACATTTATGAAGGGATTTCATTGTAACTTCATAGGATCACTCCAGATGAATTCCAGATGAGAATGTCCCCTTTTGGTTGCGATCATTCAACCATGATGGCTGCCCAAGCCTGAAGCCCGAAAACCTTTAGCACTGTCTTCAGATCATATTTATGAAGGGATTTCATTGTAACTTGGTAGGTTGACTTCATGTAATGTCTAGATGAGAACAGCCCCTTTTGGACACCATTAGGCAACTGTGTTGGCTACAGGGGCCCAAAGCCCGAAAATCTTTAGCACAGTCTACAGGTGATATTTATGAAGGGATTTCATTGTACCTTGGTAGGATGACTCTAAATAATGTCTAGATGAGAACGTCCCCTTTTGGTCACGATCATTCAGCCTTGATGGCTGCCCGAACCCAAATCCCCAAAACCTTTAACATGGTCTATTGGTCATATTTATGGAAGGACTTCATTGTAACCCGTAAGTTTGACTCCATATAATGCCTAGATGATGACATCCCCTTTTGGTCATGATTGGTCAACTGTGACGGCTTCAGGGGCCCGAAGCCCAAAAATCTTGAGCACAGTCTACAGGTCATATTTATGAAGGGATTTCATTGTAACTTTGTAGGATCACTCCAGATGATGTCCAGATGAGAATGTCCCCTTTTGGTTGCGATCATTCAACCATGATGGCTGCCAGAGCCCGAAGCCCGAAAACCTTTAGCACAGTCTACAGGCCATATTTATGAAGGGATCTTAATGTAACTTGATAGGATGACTCGTTTTGGAATAATTTCACTGTAACTTGGTAACTTTTGTTGATATACATTAATTGTGAGGGCCACATACATTAATTGTGAGGTCATATTAACCCACCCCTCAGCTCTTTAGTACAGTGTACACCTCATGTTATTTTTATCATAAACATAGCATACAGGGAACAGAAATGAACATATTCCCAATTATCACAATTCTTGTCTTATTTCATAATCCTTTCATAAACATTGAACATTATCCTTTTCATCAAACACAGCACACAAGTTAAGCTACAGTGTCATTGACACTTTCATTGATTATACCCCCAATAGGGGCTAGTCCTGTCACATAATGTCATCACAATATGTCACGTCATCACAATACGTCACATTTAATAAAGTACATGATCTTTGTGGAGTTCATAGGGGAGACTCATCCAGACAAATACTTGAACTTTTTTAAATTTAATGCAAAGGATCTTTCGACATAGAAATGACAGTCACTTTAGTTGTGTGTTAGTAGTTTTCAGTATTACTTGTTGCTCTGGAGTGTTTTGAAACTGAACTTTGAAACTTGGTACATTGTTCAGACATACCAGATAAGTGGGGGATGATGTATAACAATTTTTAGGGAACACAAATTTCAAAACGGCTTGTGGCTCGGAGATTCTTTTTATTCAGGATGGCAGAATGGCTTGTGGCTTAGAGATGCTTTTCAACTTAACTTTGAAAGTTGGTACATTTCAACAAATTAAAAATGACCTTTTGAACTTTGAAATTTCTATCCGTCCATTTGTGTGAACACGTTATCTCCGGATCTTCTTGTAATTAATACTAACATTTTAAAAAAAAAAGATGTATCTATGTTCATAATGATGTAAATAATCAAGTTTTATTCAATTTTGGATGATGAAACAATATTAAATGGACATTTTATTTGTATTCTAGTGACTTTTGTTTTGTTATCAACTTGTGACCCAGCAATGCTGTAAGGCTGAACTTTAGAATTTGGTACATTGTTCAGACATATTCAGAGGATGATACATGTCACCTTCTTTAATCCAAAAATCCAACATGGCCATATGGTGGCAAATTTATTTTTATTATAGAGATACCTCTTTTCTTTGAGAGTCATATTTTGGAAATGCTTTGAGAATGAACTTTAATATTTGCACATCAGTTTTATTTTGACAAATATTTTAAGATGGCCATAAGTTGCCATTTTGTTATGTTTTAAAGGTACATTTTTATATCCCCCCCCCCCCCAATTTTTTTTTTTTGAGGGGGGGGGGGGATATACAGGTAGCCATGGCACCGTTCATCTGTCTGTTCCTCCGTCCATCCATGGAGTTGGTTTCCACTCTTTAACTAAAATTCCGCTTGGCCGTCTGAAACTAAACTTGGCATGTGGGTTAGGTATGATGAGAAGAACAACCCTATTCATTTTGGGATCATTGTGCCAAAGGTCAAGGTCAGAGTGAGATTGAATTTTAATTTTTAGCTCAACTTGAAAACGTCAAGTAATAGCTATTGGGATGGCTTGTGATTCGTCCATCTGTTTGTCTGTCTGTCCATCCTCAATTCCTTTAGCATACCCTACAGGCTGCAGCTCCCACCCGATCAGTCACAAATTTCATATGTAGCTTTGGGGCAATGTCTAGAGTGGAGCTATCAAATTTTTCTGAATTTGTTGAAAAACATGGCCACCAGTGGCTATCTTAGATTTGGCATATAAATTATCAACAATTCCATTAGCACACCCTACAGGCTGCATCTATCACCTGATCTTTTTCAAATTTCATATGTGGCTTTGGCGTGATGTCTAGATGGGAGCTATTGAATTTTTCTGAATTTTGTTGAAAAACATGGCTGCCAGCAGAAATCTTGGATTTGGATATAAATTGTCCAACAATTCCATTAGCACTCCCTACAGGCCGCATCTCTCTCCCAATCTTTTTCAAATTTTATATGTAGCTTTGGTGTGATGTCTAGATGGGAGCTATCAAATTTTCTGAATTGTTTTAAAACGGCTGCCAGCCACCATCTTGGATTTGGCATATGAATTATCAACAATTCCATTAGCACACCCTGCAAGTCGCATCTCTCACCCAATCTTTTTCAAATTTCATATGTAGTTTTTGTGTTATGTCTAGATGGGAGCTATCAAATTTTTCTGAATTTCGTTGAGCAACGTGGCCAGCAGTGGCCATTTTGGATTTGGCATATAAATTGTCAACAATCCCATTAGCACACCCTACAGACCACATCCGTCACCTCATCTTTTTATACGCCCGTTTTGAAAAAACGGGTCGTATTATGGTATACCGCTGTCCGTCCGTCCATCTGTCCGTCCAGTCACATGTTGTACGATAACTCAAGAACGCTTTGAGGGATTTTCGTGATTTTTGGGTAGGTGGCGTATATCGATGGAGGGAAGCTCCCTTTCGTTTAGTGTCACCAATCGATTAGTCATTCCAGAGTTATGGGACTTTATTACTTAGAAAATTCTTGATTTTTTACACGTTGTACAATCACTCGAGAACACTTTGAGAGATTTTCGTGATTTTTGGGTAGGTGGTGTATATCGGTGGAGGGAAGCTCCCTTTCGTTTAGTGTCGCCGTTCGATTAGTCATTCCAGAGTTATGGGACTTTATTACTTAGAAAATTGTTGATTTTTTACACGTCGTACGATAACTCGAGAACGCTTTGAGAGATTTTCGTGATTTTTGGTAGGTGGTTTATGTTGATGGAAGGAAGCTCCCTTTCGGTTGGTGTCGCCGTTCGATTAGTCATTCCAGAGTTATGGGACTTTATTTTTCACATGTCGAACAATAACGTGAAAATGCTTAGAGCAATTTTCATGATTTTTTGGTTGCAAGTATATGTTGATAGAAGGAATCTCCCTTTCGATTTGTGTCGCTGTCCGATTTGTCATTCCAGAGTTATGGGACATTATTCATCAAAATATAGGCCATTTTCCACATGTTGGACTTTGAGCAATTTTCATGATTTTTGGTGGCAAGTATATGTAACCTGACAAGTACACATGTATACTCATATTGTGTGGTTCTCTCTTGTAATTAATAACAGGCGTATCATGCGCTCATGGCGCAGCTATTTATTCAAAATCTCATATTTTGCTTCTCTTAATTATTATAATTATGCATTCCTGATCGAAGCCCAACTTAGCATATGGGTTGAGCATGATGAGAGGAAGAAGCCTACATATTTTTAGGTCATTGTGCCAAAGTTCAAGGTCACAGTAACCTTGAACTTAAAATTTTTGTTGGTCCCAATCGAAACCAAACTTGACATGTCATCAAATACAGGTAATCTATCCATATTATTTGAATAAATACTACCAACAGTGGCTGTGTTAATTTTTTGTTATATATTAGCAAGGTTACTGTATTGGGGTGATTTTTGGGAGGGATTGGCCACCACTGGTGGCTACCTCTAGTTCTTTGTTACCACCCTTGGCCCAGAGAACAAAAATATGGTACATCATTCAGTTATAATAAGAGCATGATGCACATCTGTTTTTTTTTTTTGTAAACAAAAGATTTGAGATGAGCAAATTGCAAACTTTGGAATTTTCTGTTTGTTTTTATGTCTGAAACCAACTTTTAAGATATTGTTGTAATTAATACTCAAATTATTATAAATGATGATCTTTGCATGATGATATAATAACACAAAATTATTCAATATTTGCTGATATTCAGCTTAGAAATTTCATTTGATTACAGATGCAGTAGTTTGATTACTGTGCCTAAACAGTGGTTCTGTAATCTTTTCCTAACATACTCTTTTTGCCAGTAGCTTGAAGCCCACCCTCAACAAATCGATACTGCACCTTAGGTCCAGCATTGCATCAGGACCATCAGTTGCATTAAGCAGTAAATCTACTTTTTAACCTTCTGTACACTGATTTTTTAAATACTGAAATAACATGGTGCAAATTATTCCCATAATGCAACTAGTAATTTAACCAATGAGCTCTGCTAAACAAGATTGAATTGGTTAAATTTCTAGTTGCATTATGGGAAATACACTGGGTGTTAATTACCCAACGAATCTGTAAAAATAAAAAATGTGTGATTTCAATGTGTGGAAGAGATGTAATGAGAGAATGGGAAGTAACACAATTTCCATCATTTCAATAATCTTCCAGGTGATTTTTTCCATCTTGGACGAATTTTAGATGCAAGGAGAAGGACAGCTGGTCTTGGAGATGAAGA
The DNA here is from genome assembly GCA_031216915.1 of Pictodentalium vernedei. Classification (NCBI taxonomy): domain Eukaryota; kingdom Metazoa; phylum Mollusca; class Scaphopoda; order Dentaliida; family Dentaliidae; genus Pictodentalium; species Pictodentalium vernedei. The sequence continues at coordinate 349,693,104 of CM062297.1, read as the reverse complement.
CACTTTACAGTTTGGGAAGGAGGTAATCAGTTAACTTACAATTAACTTTTGGATGTACGGGAGTACTGCAGATTAGGTGCAAGTTACACTGTGCTAAGTCACCGCTAACTAGTTTTTAACCATGAAAGTGACTAGATGTAAAATTGACAGTATTTCTAAAATATCTTTAAAAAGTTTTCATGGTAAAAGAGTCAGAAGCTTGTTTGCTATCTTATCATCATATGTGAATACCAACATGAACACAATCATAAATGTAAGAAACCAGTACAATCAGTTCTCTCAGTTTGATTCATATACCTGTTGGATGTAGATAAGCAAAACAAAACCTCTAACTATGCAGTCAGGAGCATGAAGTTTTGTTCCTCAATAGGGTTCTGCTCTCAGGACTCGTCATCCACAGACATTTCGGTCAAGATATTTTGGCCTTAAGGTTGAAAAACTTGTGCTTTATGTATATTGCAAAATGGCCAATTTTGTTGAACAGTGATCAAAGGCGATTCCTGTAACTACTTCAACTCAAACTTTAATGGTTTGCTGTTAGGCCTCACAAAGTAGATCTTCTGTTTCTCAGGTCTTTTTTTGTAAAATTGCATGTGGGCAGGCAGTTTTGTATTTACTTTTTTTTTCTTTGAAATTATTTCTTTGCCATCAAAAGTTCACATTCTTGGCTTGTTTTATGTTTTAGGCCTCATAACCTACAGAATAGCAAGGGGGGATGGGGGGGGGGGGGGATGTATTTTGTCCCTTAAGTGCAAGAAGGCATTGCAGTACTAAATCTTGCAAAGCCTTGTTGCACTCAAGGGACAAATTTATCAATTTTATCATCTTGGATAAATATCAGACATAAACCATTTAATTTTTATTTTTTCAAAGGGCGATGGAGCCGAAGGCTCCTGAGCGAGACATCGGCAATAGCCGACGCCGAGCGACATTGTCCTTTATATTGTTTTCACTATTTTTTTATCGTAGGAAGTAGTTAACGAGATGAATCTCCACGAGAATGACTCTGGCTGATTAAACTTTTAGGGATTTTCCCAAAGGATCCGGGAACTAATGAGGTTACATTTTTAGCTCAACTTTGACGAAGTCAAATTTGAGCTATTGTCATGGCCCATCGTCCGTCTGTCCGTCCATCCATCCGTCCGTCCGTCTGTCCGTCCGTCCGTCTGTCCGTCTGTCCGTCTGTCCGTACGTCAACAATTGGCTATGGCTCGGGCTAGAGGTCGTATTTATGAACCAATCTTTACGAAACTTCTTGTGTACCTTTGTTATGACCCTGGGACGGGAATGAGTGTTTTTAGGTGTGGTCCGAAATTCAAGATGGCTGCCAGCGGCCATTTTGTACCGATGATGCAAAAATCAGTTTTTTGTACAGAACTTCTGTATGAAAGTTCTGATTTGAATAAAGTTTTGTATAAATGTTTAGTACCATGGGATACATCACATATAATACGGGTTTTTTTCTCGTGTGTAAATTATGCAAATTAGACTGACTTTGATTTATTTAGTGTTACTTTCAGAGCTGTAAGTGCCAAGCTGCTATGGCTCGGGCTAGAGGCCGTATTTATGAACCGATCTTTACGAAACTTCTTGGGTACCTTTGTTATGACCGTGGGACGAGAACGAGTGTTTTTGGGTGTGGTCCAAAATTCAAGATGGCTGCCAGCCGCCATTTTGTACCGATAATGCAGAAATCTGTTTTTTGTACAGAACTTCCATATGAAAGCTCTGATTTGAATAATTTTTTGTGTGAATGTTTAGTACCATGGGATACATCACATATAATACGGGTTTTTCTCTCGTGTGTAAATTGTGCAAATTAGACTAATTTTGATGTTTTTGGTGTTACTTTCAGCACTGTAAGTGCAAATGCCAATACGGCTCGGGCTAGAGGCCGTATTTATGAACCGATCTTTACGAAACTTCTTGGGTACCTTTGGTATCACTGTGGGACGAGAACGAGTGCTTTGGGGTCCGGTCCAAAATTCAAGATGGCCGATGGCAGCCATTTTGTACAAAATTAGGTGCAATCAGATTTTTGCACAGAACTTCCATATGATAGCGCTGATTTGAATAATTTTTTGTGTGAATGTTTAGTACCATGGGATACATCACATATAATACAGGTTTTTTTCTCGTGCAGAAATTATGCAAATTAGATGAACTTTGATTTTTTCAGTGCGACTTACACACAGTAAGTACACATGTCAATACGGCTCAGACTAGAGTCTGTATTTATGAACCGATCTTTACGAAACTTCTTGGGTACCTTTGTTATCACCGTGGGATGAGAGCGAGTGTTTTTGGGTGTGGTCCGAAATTCAAGATGGCCACCAGCAGCCATTTTGTACCAAAATTAGTGCAGTCAGTCTTTTGTACAGAACTTCTGTATGAAAGTTCTGATTTGAATAAATTTGTGTATGAATGTTTAGTAACATGGAATACATCACATATTGTAAGGGGTTTTTTTTCGTGCTGAAATTATGCAAATTAGATGAACTTTGATTTATTCAGTGCTACTTACACAATGTGAGCACACATGTCAATACGGCTCAGGGTAGAGGCTGTATTTATGAACCGATCTTCACAAAACTTCTTGGGTACCTTTGTTATCACCTTGCGACGAGAATGAGTGTTTCTGGGTACGGTCCAAAATTCAAGATGGCTGCCAGTGGCCATTTTGTACCAAAATTAGGTCCAATCAGTTTTTTGTCACAAGTTCTATACAGCTCGTATTTATGAACTGATCTTAACAAAACTTCTTGGGTACCTTTGTTTTCACCTTGGGACAGGAACGAGTGTGTTTTGGGGTGCCTTTGTTATCACTTGCTATGAGAACAAATATTTTGGGGTTCAGTCAGACCCACTCTGGGACTCAAAGTTTTCTTTTCTAGTTTAGCATCTGACTGTCACCCACCTTTACAATACTTTACCTATACATTTGTTACAGGCAACGGTCAGTATTTATGTGCAGACCGTTAAAATACTTTATATATACCTTTGTTATCAGGTCATTACCTAGATGTTTGTCATTGCTGTGTCACATACTATACATGTGCATGTGTTTGTCTTGACAAGTTGAGCTACAGTGTCATTGACACTTTCATTTCAAGGATACTCGGACACTAGAACAAGTGATGGCTCCCCACATTGCTTTCACCCTCATTGGGTCAAGGGACCCTAATATATTGGGTGGGGGGGGGGGGGGGGGGGGAGGGAGGGCTAATGGGTCACTGATTAGGTCATGCGACGTCCTTAGCAAGTAAAGCACGCCCTTTGCAATGGGCAAACTACTGGGCCAATTTTGATACATGGACCCAACATGCATTGCAAACGAAAACAGACAGGTCACTGGTGTCGTCACGTGACTTCCCTAGCAACCAAAGCGACCCCCTTAGCAACAGGTTAACTACTGGGCTGATTTGGACCAAATTCGGTATACGGACCCAAAATGCATTGCAAATGAAAACAGTCAGATCAATGATGATGTCACGTGACTTCCCTAGCAACCAGAGTGCCCCCTTAGCAATGGGCTAACTATGAGCCGATTTTGACCAAATTCCGTATACGGACCCAAAACTGCATTGCAAATGAAAACAGACAGATAAATGATGACGTCATGTGACTTCCTTAGCAACCAGAGCTCCCCTTAGCAACAGGCTAACTATTGGGCCGATTTGAACCGAATTTGGTATTCGGGCCCAAAATGCATTGCAAATGAAAACAGATGATCAATGTTGACATCACATGACTTCCCTAACAACCAGAGTGCCCCCTTAGCAACGGGTTAACTACTAGGCCGATTTTGACGAAATTCGGTATACGGACCAAAAATGCATTGCAAATGACAACAGGTGGATCGATGTTGATGTCACGTGACTTCCCTAGCAACCAGAGCACCCCCTTAGCAACGGACTAACTACTGGGCTGATTTGGACCAAATTCGGTATGCAGACCAAAAATGCATTGCAAATGAAAACAGACAGATAAATGATGGCATCACGTGACTTCCCTAGCAACCAAGGCACTCCTTAGCAATGGGCTAAATTCGGTATACGCCAAAATGCATTGCAAATGAAAACAGACAGAAAAATGATGATGTCTAGTGACTTCCCTAGCAACCAGAGAGCCCCCTTAGCAACGGGCTAACTACTGGGCCGATTTTGACCAAATTCGGTATACGGACCCAAAATGCATTGCAAATGAAAACAGACAGATCAAAGTTTACGTCTTGTGACTTCCATAGCAACCAGAGCGCCCCCTTAGCAACAGGCTAACTACTGGTCCGATTTCGACCATATTAGATATACGGACCCAAAATGCATTGCAAATGAAAACAGACAGATCAGTGTTGACGTCACGTGACTTGCCTAACAACCAGCGTGCCCCCTTAGCAATGTTGGCTTCTCGTCTTTATTCCCCAGATTTTTCCACAACGTAATGTTTTACATGAAACTACATTTGTGATACTCAGTCTTATTATTTATAGATGGTCTTTTCAGTAAAACTGCATTGGCATATCACCATCGTCCTTTTCAGCTCAACTTTGGCGAAGCCAAATTTGAGCTTATGCCATGGCCAGTCGTCCGTCTGTCCGTCAACAATTCAATATGGCTCAGGCTAGAGGCCGTATTTATGAACCGATCTTTACGAAACTTCTTGGGTACCTTTGTTATGACCATGGGACGAGAACGAGTGTTTTTGAGTCCGATCCAAAATTCAAGTTGGCCGCTGGTGGCCATTTTGTACAGACTTAGGTGAAATCAGATTTTTGCGCAGAACTTCCATATGAAAGTGCTGATTTTAATAATTTTTTGTATGAATGTTTAGTACCATGGGATACATCACATATAATACGGGTTTTTTTCTCGTACGTAAATTATGCAAATTAGACTAACTTTGATGTATTTAGTGTTACTTTCAGCACTGTAAGTGCAAATGCCAATATGGCTCGTGCTAGAGGCCGTATTTATAAACCGATCTTTGCGAAACTTCTTGGGTATCTTTGGTATCACCGTGGGACGAGAACGAGTGTTTTTGGGTCCGGTCCGAATTTCAAGATGGTCGATGGCAGCCATTTTGTACAAAATTAGGTGCAATCAGATTTTTGCACAGAACTTCCATATGAAAGCGCTGATTTGAAAAATTTTTTGTGTGAATGTTTAGTACCATGGGATACATCACATATAATACGGGTTTTTTTCTCGTGCAGAAATTATGCAAATTAGATGAAGTTTGATTTTTTCAGTGCTACTTACACAGAGTAAGTACACATGTCAATACGGCTCGGGCAAGAGGCTGTATTTATCAACTGATCTTCACAAAACTTCTTGGGTACCTCTGTTATCCCCTTGGGATGAGAACGAGTGTTTCTGAGTGCGGTCCAAAATTCAAGATGGCTGCCAGTGGCCATTTTGTACCGAAATTAGGTCTAATCAGTTTTTTGTACACAACTTCTATACGGCTCAGGCTAGAGGCCTTATTTATGAACCACTCTTTACGAAACTTCTTGGGTACCTTTGTTATCACCGTGGGATGAGAACAAGTGTTTTGGGGTGTGGTCCAAAATTCAAGATGGCCACCAGCAGCCATTTTGTACCAAAATTAGTGCAATCTGTCTTTTGTACAGAACTTCTGTATGAAAGTTCTCATTTGAATAAATTTTTGTATGAATGTTTAGTAAAATGGAATACATCACATACAGTACGGGTTTTTTCTCATGCAGAAATTATGCAAATTAGATGAATTTTGATTTATTTAGTGCTACTTATACACTGTAAGTGCACATGTCAATACGGCTTGGGCTAGAGGCTGTATTTATCAGCCGATCTTCACGAAACTTCTTGGGTACCTTTGTTATCACCTTGGGACGAGAACGAGTGTTTCTTAGTGCGGTCCAAAATTCAAGATGGCTGCCATTGGCCATTTTGTACCAAAATTAGGTCCAATCAGTTTTTTGTCACAAATTCTACACAGCTCGTATTTATGAACTGATCTTCACAAAACTTCTTGGGTACCTTTGTTTTCACCTTGGGGCAGGAATGAGTGTGTTTTGGGGTGCCTTTGTTATCACTGTGCTATGAGAACAAATATTTTGGGGTTCAGTCAAACCCACTCTGGGACTCAAAGATTTCTTTTCAAGTTTAGCATCTGACTGTCACCCACCTTTACAATACTTTACCTATACATTTGTTACAGACTACGGTCAGTATTTATGTACAGACCGTTACAATACTTTATATGTACCTTTGTTATCAGGTCATTACCTAGATGTTTGTCATTGCTGTGTCACATACTATACATGTACATGTCTTGACAAGTTGAGCTACAGTGTCATTGACACTTTCATTTTGTACAGCACTGCTGTATTTTCTTGTTTAAATTTGCATTGGTTATAAAAAGAGAGTATGTGGCAGTCAAAATGCTCATGTGGGAGGACATGAGAAACAGTTTCACAGGTTCTTAACTTTCTTAGGCCTAACATATGCAATTAACAGATCAAATTTATACTGAAGGTATGGGAAGTTGTTTGCTGTGTGGAAATGTTATGCAATTGACAGGGTTCTAACTTCTTCAACTAAGAAATATCCTGTTAAGTGAGCTCCACTGTATTGAAATTTTTATTTGAAGATTTGCAATTAACTTAAGGGGTCGTCCAACCTAACTTTGGTAAATTTTTTGACATTTTTCCCAGTGCCTCAGAAGCAGATAAGAGAAGTAAGGAAAGGCAAATTATATATCAAAATAATGAGTAAAGTGTATAGAAAAGGTGCATATAATTTTTTTCATGAAAAAAATTGACATTTATGATTTTGAAGAAGATTAATTTGCCAATGGCATAAGTAACGAACCAGTAAAACCACAAAATAATCGGTAATTTGAAAGCCTTGTCCTCAATATAATGATAACATGCTACAGACTTGGAGAAAGCATTTTTTTGACACACATTCTGGTGGGTTTTGATGTTTGAATGTAATAACTTCAACACAAATTTTGGATGTTCTGGATGTGGCCATGTTTCAATTATGTTTATTCCATTCATGTGATTACGATGTGGTTCTTGCAGAAATACTCAATTTGAGCAATCGTAAGAATGCAAGGACGTGATCACGCCCTTTATTTGTTCGAGACAATGTTTGAGCGGACTTGCAAACAGGTGACAGCAAATACTTGAGCTGTTAATGTCATAACTGCAAACTATGGTTCGAAATTCCCTCTTATGTTTATAGGCCATCTGAACTTTTTTGTTGACAAAAAATCTGAATTATTGCGCACTAGAAAGACAACATGAACCACTTGTATAAAAATAACCGAGTGTATAAAATCGGGACGATACACATAAAATAAGGCAATATTCATAACAAAGTAAGCAGAATGCTTCAGAAATCACTTTTTCACAAAGTATATTCCAAGTGACCTGGAACTATATTGGGCGTGTTGATTTCCCCCGATGTGAAGTTATTTACTTCCTAGTAACCATGGAATTTGTCGCGGCTGTGTTTGATGTCTGCAAAGGACCGATTGAAGATGGGTTGAAAATGATGCATTCACGCTTTGAAATAAGGTGCGCTTGGACGATGCTGAGAATTTAGTTTTTTCTTGCAACCAACCATACTAACACAAGCATCGATCAGTGTCTTTTGTCATCGTTTTACACTGACAAATGTGACAAATCTCCTTCACCGGAAACTATCTCCCAATTTGCATATCACAATAAATATAACCGCTGTCAGCGTGACCGTGTGGTCAAAACCGAAAGGAATTATCGAATCCACGGTCAAAATTAGCTGCAATTGGCTTTTAAACAAATGAAATACACGAAATATTCGCAATTTCTTCATTATCCATGCTGAGTTACTTTTTAACCAGACCACATGCGTTCAGTTTCTTTTGTCGGCATCAACTGATATTGTTTGTGGTAATTAATAGTACGAGAAGGCGAAAGAAGCCAAATATTTTCCATCATCTATAAATTAATTAAACTTGATAATTCCTTTTATTTTACTGAAATTATGAATTGATAAGGTGGATGTGTTGCGATTATTATGCCCCAGACCTGGAAGTTGGAAAATCAAAGGTGCATCTAGGGCCGTGCAGTGGTGACCTCTGTCCTCTTAGTCTTAGACTTACCCATTCATCATTACATGTACAATACCAACATTCTCCCTTGTATCTCAACCATTGCTACTCCAATTTGAAGGATATTTGGTGTTGTGATCGAGCATCATGGGGAAACAATGCCTGTGTAGCTGCGTAGCATGTGTTTCTTCCCACATTTTTTCAGAGTTGTGGTACTTTTTCACTCTTTTGAGTTAGAAAATTTTGTTTATAACTAGTTGATTTGTTACAATTTGTTGCAAAGTGCCTGCTGATACCCTCAAATGTATTGCTACAAAATATTTTTGGTGAAGATTTTGTCCCTATTACTTATCAAGCAACAACCTAATGAATATTCTGTATAAAACCACCAATCTGATGTTTGACTCTTTTATCGGAGCTGTTTTGAAGGCTTATGGAACTCAAAATGTTGATTGTGGCAGGACTTTTCTATTCACCCATTAATTGATAAATTAAGTGTTGTTATAGTTGGAAGTAAGAAGCATGAAAGGTCCAGAACTAAAAGTCTAAAAAGAATGTTTTGCAATGTAACATGATTTTTGCAGATACACTTATTTGGAGGGTTACCTGTCTGATAGTGTTTGGAACATGTGTGGCCAGGATCTTCAAAAAGAAAAAAGAGTTGAACTTTGAGAAAAAAGATATATGCCTTGAGTGCTGGAGGTAGAGTCATACAAGGAAGAGAGCCCCCCCCCCCTTCCCGCAGAAAATTTTTTGTGTCAAATGGAGCTCACTTGTCACCTTTTGGGGATTGCTTTGTGTACTGCGTTCTTGAAAAAAATATGTGAGACCCTTTGGATGTGCCCTTCTGATCTCAATATGCCAATAAGCCTCCTTGGGGAAAGTTCATGCAATAATGGTTATGCAAGGTTGATTTGAATAGCAATGTACTTTTAAGTAAATTAGATGGTTTATTGCCGTGACAGGTTACAGATTCCCTTATTTCTTCTCCAACAGATATCATGAGTGTATTGGTGTCCAAGAGTAAACAGAGCTATTATACTTATTGATAAACTAGACAAATTTAACAATTTAATCACTATCAAATTGATGCATGGGATAAAAGGGGTTACAGCGCAAGGGGTTTGTAAATATATTTATTCAACTACAATGTATGACTTTGCAGTGCATTCTACATAGGAGAATATCATAGTTTCTTTCCAAACCACTACAGTGACACATACATCTTTATATTGGGAGACACTCTTTTGTCCTTCCATACTTCTTCTGGTGGACTCCTTCAAGTTGACCTTTGTTGAACTCCCCAAATCAAAACATAAACAAAAGAAAATGTCTGCCTTCAGTCAGTGAGCACTCCACTTATAACATTTGGTCTCAATCTTTATTGCTTTCATAAATTAGGAAAAGATTTCTTTGAGTATGTACTTCAATGTTCATAGAATACAGCTGTTATTTTATTTTGAGGTATTTTATTGTAAAAATGTTGTTCTCTTACTTATGCCATAGCAGACTTTCAGGTGGTGCTGTTTACACATGGCAGCAGTTCCATGGCAAATTTCAGTTTCAAATGTACTATGTTTCATTCCAGGCATTTTGGTATATAATTTATTGGGGTTATTTATTTTGGGCCTTTTTTGGACTTGAAAGAAAATTACATGAAATTTAACCAAAGTTAGGTTGGATGTCCCCTTAACATCTTCATTTTAGCTATCTTGTACAACTAAAGGAAAAACAAATAATTCTTAATAGCAACCACCATCACTCCAATCCCACATGGCATACTCTGAACAACACTATTCAGGTTTTAGTTTTAATATATAGATAATAGTAATCAAAATTTAAAATGTCTGATGTTTCATTGTCGTTCTCCAGTTAAATCATTTGCATTATTTTTTGTAGGAATTATCTGACAGACAGAAATTCATGAAACTCCAATCAGGAAAAGTTGTAATTACAGCTATTGTTATGTGAGTATAACACATTTTACTATTTTTATCCCTACCTCATAATGCGGGAGATATTGTAGTAGCATGTCTATTTGGGTCAGGGTATACACGGGTTTAATGTCGATAGTATGCATGAACAAAGATTGAGATCCACCTGCATCCAGAGTTCTTGTCTTCAAGACTTAGTTTTAATTCTTAAGGGCCTATTTCTGACTTCACTGTATTAGAGCAGGTTCTCCAACTTGCTGTGTTTGGGTAAACTTGCAAGGTACACTCTAAGCACATTGGCAGTTGTTTCTAGGCAAGTCTTGACTGCCTATATAGGCACAAACACAACTGCAAAGTCACAGAACATTAAATGTCACAGTGTGGCAAAATTGAATGAACAATCTCCAGGCCTTTAATGGTTAAACTATGTTGTTACTACTCCTACATTTCTCTTTGGATTGTAGTCAAACTTGGTATTAGGGCCTTGCGAATCTTAATTTCTATCCTTGAATCAAATATTCAATCGAATTGGGGGAAAGTCAAAGTCAGCATCGAATTGAAAATGACATGGGAATGACAGTCTGAACAGAATTTTATCGCAGCATTAGCAAATCACTTATCAAATGTTCGATGCAAAAATATGCACGTTAAACTCAGTAAATAAAACAGTGAACAATGATAAAAATAATGTTAACTTTGTAAAATTCTTACATTTGTGCAAATAATATCATCAATAGCTCATTTAGAAAGCCAGGAAACTCAAAAAGTTATAGATCATGTCACAGTAAATTTACCTGAGTAACGTGAATTGTTTTGGTTCAAATTTTCTGCACAGTGCAGTCCTCATTCTGTAAAGATGTATGCACGAAACAATATTTTTATACTGTACCAATGACCCAGACTTAGTTGGTGCTAACTCTTTAAATTTCCGGGCCAAACACAAATTTTGCCCCCCCCCCCCCCCCCCATCCCCCAAATTTGCATCAAAATCCAAAAAATACCTGTCCTATGTGGTCCTCCATATTTTTGTCCACTGCGCTTGCGCAGTGTCAAGGAAGTACCGAAATTGGCACAAAATCTTCATTCTTTGTTTGGCACTTCAATTAGTAACATCTCACTGATATCGGTGCTTATAATCTCAGTTAAAATGATACGCTTGCTTTTGTCTTCACTCAGATGTAGTAACAGCGAGAGAATTCATGCGACTGATAGTTTTGTGTGGAGCCACCGCGGATCTTATTCCAATGGGCGACTACGCACTCGTCCACTCCAGATATTTTTTACTCAGAATTGAAGTGTGAAGATTCATTTCCTCGAAAAGAACATCGTCTTGTCGAAACAAGTAAAACAAGAGATTCAGACTTGGGCAGATATTCAGTGGTTAACTCAGGGAGTGTCACTGCAACTTCCGGATCTGATTTTTACGATTATGACGGATGCGAGTCAAACAGGTTGAGGCGCAACTTTGAGCCCAACAGATTCGAGGTGCCAGGGTCTTTGGGATCCGCAGTTCCTAAACAAGCACATAAACATCAAAGAGATGATTTCAATTTGGCTTGCGCTACGTCATTGGATGAACATTATTCAGAATTCACATGTTCAAATTCTGTCTGACAATTCAACAGTAGTAGTATATATTCGGAACCAGGGAGGCACTCATTCCATTCCGTTGTTCATCTTAACGGAAAGAATCCTTCTGTTTGTTGTCCTAGAGCATCAGGTTCTTCTGTCAGTCTGTCATATTCCGGGTCGTCTGAACGTTCTAGTGGACTCTCTTTCTTGGAAAGGTCGTATGTTGCCATCAGAATGGACTCTCAGCAAACGAGTATTCAATCAGATTTGCTACCAATGGGCATACCAGAAGATAAGTGGTCAGACAAGGACAATGTCAGGTACAAAAAGGCCAATGTCAGACTGAGGTTTAAAATCCAAAATGTCTGATGCCAAAATTAACAATAAAGTTCAGTGATCAGAACTTCATGCATGCTGGAAATCATGTACATAAACTAACAATCCTAATATTAATGATTATTGTGATTTCTGGTCCTTACAAGTTGAGAAGTGTGAAGAAAGTGACTATACTGCTCATTAGTGTTAACAGCATGTGAAGGAATATGATCTGATATAGCCACACATGTATCAAAATTATGTCCGAAGGGTAATTTAGTTCCAATTCAGAATGAAACCAATCATAGCTTGTTTGGCAGGGCTCATTAAGCCCTGCCAAACAGGGTATGGTTGGATGAATTCTGAGCAGTTTTAAGATGAAGGTACATGTACACCCAAAACACATTATTTCGAATATTCAAACTCCATTTTGTAACATGTCAGATATCATTTTTAAATGTCAGACATGATTCATTTGATGTCTGACATTTTGTCTGGAAGCACAATGAAAATTATTTTCAGGCTTGCCAATGGGATCATCCTATGATAGACTTGTTTGCGACTCATCTCAACAATCAGTTGCAGACTTATGCCCAGATCCTTGAGCGTTCGCAGTAGACGCTCTCTCGATCTCTTGGGACGGAATGATAGGATATGCGTATCCTCCAGCTCCATTGATTCAACAGATATTTCTGAAAATCAAGCAATCTCACTGCAAGATTCTGTTGGTAGCATCTCTGTCACCCCAGAGACCATAGATAAATCTACTCAGGTGTCTGTTGTGGGACATTCCTCAGAAGCTTCCTCCATTCGAGGACCTTCTTTCACAGGGGAAGTTGCTCACACTGCATCACAACCCGCAAGGTCTCAACCTTCACATATTTCCGTTGTGCTGTCCTTCTTGCATGGCAAGCATTTTACAGGACCAGCAGTGGATGCAATTTCTAAGTGTAGGAGGGCCTCCTCTTCGCTAAATTATGCTGCTAAGTGGAAGGTTTTCTCTCGTTGGTGTGGGAATCATTCTGTTGATATTTATGATCCCTCCATTCCAGACATTGCTAATTTTTTGGTCTACTTGTTTGACAAGATCAAACTGCAGCCAATAACTATTAAGGGTTGTAGGTCTATGCTATCGGATACCTATGCTCATCATGATAGCTTACAAATTGGATCTAATGTCTCTTTATCTAAGTTAGTTAAAAACTTTTCGATAAATAGACCTAGAACCCTTAGGTTAATTCTTAAGTGGAATTTAGCTTGGGTTCTTCTGAAGCTAAAAGAAGTGCCATTTGAACCCCTTGACACAGTAGACTTCAAATACTTATCTTATAAGACAGCTTTTCTCTTAGCCTTCTCTTCTGCTAGAAGAGTTAGTGAGCTTCATGCACTATCTGTTGATGATTCTCACTATCGTAGTGTTGGTAATACTATTACTTTGACTACTAATGTTGGATTTTTGGCTAAGAATCAGGCTCCTAATAAGTATCCTGAACCTATTGTTATTAAGGCTCTTCTGTTCTCAGACAGTCATAGACCTTTACTATGTCCAGTTAGAGCTATGCAGTATTTACAAACATAGATCAGAGTTTATCAGAAAGGGACGTAAACGTTTCTTTCGGTCTCTGCTGCCTAATAGAAGGGACATTGCGGTCCATTCTATTTAAAAGTGGATTCAGTTAACTATTCGTACTGCTTATGAAAAATTATCTTCTACTCAGCAGTCTGTGATTAAGATTTTGCCGCATGAAGTGAGGGCACTGTCTACATCTTGGTTTTATGACAATACTATTGCTATTACCGATTTGATGAAGGCTGCATACTGGTCTCAGCCTTCTAGGTTCACAAATTTTTTACCTTAGAAACATTGAGTCTATTTCTGGCAACCTGCATTGTTTAGGTCCATTATCTGATGAGTATAAAGAGTCTCATTCTCTGGACTATCTTTATTTATTGGCTTTCCTTTAAAAAAATTAGTATAATGGGTTATCCTGGATGTTAATAGAGATCATTGATGTTATTGTGCTCAATTACGGAATTGTATTGTGTCTTTCTTTTTTTGTATAAACAAGAAAGATACATGTAAATCTTGTTTCTCCTTTTCTCCTTGAGGGGATAATTCTGTTTATATGTAATTGAGCTAATTGGATTTTCCTTTATGTCCTAGGCCCTCCAGCCTTTTCTCTCTTCAGCTGAGTCTGGGTCATTGGTACAGTATAAAAATGTTAAAATATTTATAGTAATTTATATATTTTTTATACTTACCAATGACCCAGATGGGGATGGCCCTCTCATGAGTTGGGAACTCACACCTCCCTGCTGATTACATAACACTTACCAGGCACTGGTTGTAAGAATGAAGATTTGGCACCAATTTCGGTACTTCCTTGACACTGCGCATACGCAGTGGACAAAAGTATGGAGGACCACATAGAACATGTATTTTTTGGATTTTGATGCAAATTTTGGGGATTGGGGGGGGGGGGCAAAATTTGTGTTTGGCCCTGAAATTTAAAGAGTTAGCACCAGCTAAGTCTGGGTCATTGATAAGTATAAAAAATATATAAATTACTATGAATTTTTTAACTTTTCTTTGATCACTTGTCATTTTAGCAAATTACCAAGTTATTACAACAGTAGTATATAAAGGGTACGTTTCTGTGGGCCATTCCGAATGTATTCAGAATTCACCCGACTAGTGTGTCATGCACAGTCCAATTACAGAATCTTATTCTCAAGGAAACGTTCATTTGACATTAAATGATATTCAGAATAATCAATATGGATCAAGATTGCGTTTCTCACCGAAGAATTAACCGACGACACAGAAAAAGTTGGTTGCGTTATCAGCAGCTAACAAGAATTATTCTGTGCACAGGCACTTGACAAATTATCAGATTTGATCATTTTTAATAAAATATATATTATATTATCAATACTAAAAAAATTAGTGTTGATAATATAACATATATTTTATTAAAATTTAAATCTGATAATTAGTCGAGTGCCTGTGAATGGAAGTAGATTCGACACTCAATTTAACTGCAATGTGCAAAACCTTCGGAAACTTTGAACCTTGCAATGGCTTTCAACAATGTTTTTTTTTATGGTAGAGTGAGTCGTGGCTGATACAATTTGGTCTCAACACCGACACGGAATTATAAAGATAGTCTCAGTTTATTTTTCTATGAAATTAGAGAGCTAAAGTACAGACTTGGGTACGAGGATAAGGCGTCGCCTCACAGAAACTTGGCCATTAAATATATATGGGGCCAACAGGAGTCATGTGTTACGGCTTTTTTCTAAATAGGTCAGTGGCGCAGTGTGTATTTGGGGCGGGGGAGGGTCCGGTCAAAATGCCAAGTTGCATAATTTAATCACCTACTGGATGAAAATTTTATGCGTGTGGCTGTGGTGTGGTGTAGAGCAGGGAATTAAAACTCACAAGAAGAAACGGAGGTAGGAGCGCACGTTGGATACCAGTCACAAAAAGTCGACTAAAGACCAGGTGGCTGTCAGATGTTTGGGCTCGGTGTATAAAGTCGGTAGAGCTGCATGGGACTTGCTTCGATTCCTCGCGTGTTAAAGCGAATGGGCTGTAGCAGTACAGTGTTACATGGGGTAAAGCATGATAAAGTCCATTTGGGTGGGGATCAATTCTGTAGTCGCGGTTGGGTCAAAGAGGCCTTGTAGGCTACTAGAGTGACACCTAAAAAGAGTCATGTGCACGGGCGACGTCAGAGCGAGAAGGCGGCTGTGCACTGAGAATGCTCGTGTCATTGTAACAATGGAGGTGTGTGTGTGGGGGGGGGGGGGGGATTGTGTTATATAGGGTAAACAGGCTACGGAAAGAAGGCGTTGTGCGATAGCCTCGATAAAAGCATCGGGTCGAGCCGTATTGGAAAGGCTCAAAAGCCCCAGCGACGTTAAGGCCCCGCTGACCGACAGGACACATCCTGGAAAATCCAACGGATTTGTTTACGTAAATAAAACTGCTTCACTGGTCATGGACCTTCTTCAGAGACCCCCTTCAATAGGCATGGGGAAACACGTGGGTTTCTAGCCATATACTGTACATACCAACACATACCGCTCTACTACTTTACAAGGTCTGTACCCAGTCACATAAGCCTTGAAATCCCTTTCTAATACAACATCTGTGAACCATAAAGGTTTTAGTTGCACAATCGCGTACGAAAGATTGATGGTTCACAGATGATGGAACTTGTCAATTCTTTTCTTAAATTGCACACGTTACATTAATTCTCACCCCTGGAGGCATACATGTATGCTATTTGTCGTATGTGAGTGGAGGGGACGTATTTTAGCTTACAGTACTGACCACGAAAACACCATTCTGAAAGGTTCTGCTGTGACATTTTCACGATACCCCCCCCCCCCCCCCCCCCTGCCCCCATCTCCATCCCCAATTACATAACTTCTGCAATTGCAGTTCCGTAAAAGAAGACATCTTTCGGTCCCACCACTTTCCTATAATAAAACCCAATCAATCAGATTACTAAACTGTTATAACAGATAATTAGTTTGTTTATTGAGGGTTACGGAACTTTCGAATGCCAAGGCCATATCGTGTCGAGCAGTTTTACAGATGGAGAAAGCCGGAGTATCTAGAGAAACCATCGCACAGCGACAAGTATCTGCTAGACTCTCCAACGGACTCACCAGACGCAAGCCGGATGAGCATTGGTTGAATGCAATCGTGCCATCAACGCGCAGCACATCTTAGAACACTTTGCATCTGTGCCCCTGTGAGCGCAGTTTGGAGTGACTTGCTCAGTGTCACAATGCAAGTGGAATGAACCTCTTTCGCATTGTCGACATACCGGTCACAAGTCCGATGCGCCAGTCAATGAGCCGCCGTGCTCCCCATTAGTTGCTTTTAAAAGATAACTATAACAGATCATTAATTGGTAAAAATAGATAAGGCCAACTTAATCTGTTACAACAGAATATTAGTTTGCTATAACTGTATAAAAACTGTTAAAAACAGATTATTAGTTGGTTATAACACATTACTAATTTGTTAAAACAAATTATGAATATGTTATAAAAGTTTATTAATCTGTTGTAACAGATAAATAGCTGGAGACGGGTTGGGCATTAATTTGCCACCGTTGAAAACAAATTTCTGCCTCAAGATTTGTGATGTGCAAAACTATTTAGTCAGTGCGCAATACTGCGCATGTCTAGAATAACGTTTATTCCTCCTCGAGAGGTGGATAAACAGAATACATTCCGAATAGTATTCCAGAATACTTTTACTTGAACAAAACGACACGAATCACATTCTGCCTTATCTGCGCATGTCCAGAATAACACTAGTATTCTCGAATGGCCCACGGAAACGTACCCAAAGTGGTGTGCAGAAAATGTGATTTCTGGCAGACAATTTTGCTCTGTTTGCAGGTAATGGCAATATTTCCTCCATTAGCAGGTGTTGCTATGCAACATTATTACTGATAGGAAAAAGTTTTGAGATGCTTTTCTGCCTTTTCTTTTTTTTATTACACCAGCCATGATGTTTACATCCTAACAGAATTTCTATCAAAATAAATAACAACCAACATGCGATCTCACTTTGACGAGTTTGCATGTTAGATGTGACAATTTATTTTGGCAGTAATTCTGTTAAAATGTAATCAGCATGCTTCTCTTTTCATATGGGAAGGCAGTGCATAACTTTTGAGTCAAGCTAGAACCAAAATATTGTCAAGTCTGACTGGGAAACATGGGGATTAGGAATACAACTTATGCTGAATTATTTTATCGTAACTTGTAGTTTGTTCATGTATTGTACAATTAAAATAACCCTCATGTTACCTTAATGATCAGTATTTCCAGGCCAGTTTTGTGAGTGATGTTGTTCTTCATGTAATCCACAAACTACAGGCCTGTTCAAATTGATTGCACAGTTGCTTCATCTGCATATTGCTCATTTCCCTCAAAATTATAGTAATTGATAATTCATTCACCTACCTTTAGCAGACTTATATAAATACAAGAGAGTTTACTGGAAATACCTTGCTATTTGCCTCTAACTGCGTCCAACCAAGGACAAAACCAGTTAGCCATATTGAGTCATCACATTAGGGTTAACACCACAGTTGGTCTGCTCCGAAACTGTTGATGAGTTTCATTTCTTATCTTTTCAGTAATGCTTTCAATTCCTTGATAAAGTTTATTTGTTGGGCATACACAGGTTCTCACAGTATGTTTTCAGAATTTGTTCATTCTGTTGCTGATACAATAAATCAGGTAAGAAGTTTTATAACTTTTTTAGCTCATCTTGACAAAGTCAAGCTGAGCTAATCTCATCGCTCTCCGTCCGTCGTCCGTCGTCTGTCGTCCTTCAACACCATGTTTTGATCTTCTCATCCAAAGCCACTGGGCCAATTCAAGTGAAAGTTTGTGTGAGTGATGGTCCCAAAGGGGCATTTCATTTTAGTTCTACTCATCATGCCCAGCCCCATAGGGAGGGAGTGGGTGAAAATGCTCCAAAATATTTTTAAGATCTTCTTCCCAAGAACCAGTGTGTACAGTGACTTGATATTTGCTATGGAGCTTCCATATGAGGCGTAGAATCAAGTTTGTTCAAACGAAGTTCGTGAAGTAATATTTGGCTTTGTAATAGGAGGGGTAAGATTTTTGGCCCCACCCAAAATTTCTATATTTTTATACTGTACCAATGACCCAGACATAGCTGGTGCTAACTCTTAAAATATAGGGCCAAACACAAATTTTGCCCCCCAATCCCCAAAATTTGCATCTAAAACCAAAGAAAACATGTCCTGAAAGGCCCTCCACACTTCGCCCCTACTGCGCATGCGCAGTGTCAAGGACGTTCCGAAATTGGCGCCATTAATCATTCTAAGTTTGGCCCTTCATCAGTTAACATCTGACTGATCTTTGTGCTTATAAATCTCAGTTTAAATGATGCCAGACACATAAATATTAGTGAAATGGTGATTCTAAGGAGGATAGAGAAGGAAGAGAGGAAAAAAATGTGTGACAGAATATTATCAGGGCTGTAACTTAAAATTTTTTAATGAAATTATGTTAAGTTACCTATTTTCAAGGCAGCAGCCATTTTGTTGTCATTCTGATTATTTAGTTACACTGTTTTTTAAGTGTTTTCCTCTCTCCCTGTCCTTTAAGTCCCCCCTTGCTATTCTCCCATGCTTTTGGCATAGTTTTTGTAATTATTATTACTAAATTTTCTTGGGAGTTTAAGCTGAATAACAGAATGAATTCTGTTCTTTTCCCCATGTTTACGTCTTCACCTACGGGTGGTTAGGCGTTGTGTTCTGCATCTACCATCTGATGTTCTGCAGTTTCTTCCCTGGAAGTCTCTGTTTTGCATCAGATAGTGTATTTTTGGTAACTGATTTCGGGCCTGGGTGCCTGGAGTCTTATTTTAGTGTTTTTACACTCATTGTTTACATTTACAACAGCCCTCTGTGTGAGGGGGGGATTTCTGGAAAATAATATCTTGATGTTATTTTAATCATAACTAGATACATTATTATTGTTCGTAAGTGTTGAATAAATTGTTTAAAATATTTTTAAAATTTTTGTCCACACTTAGGCTTGGGATCCATTGGGGCTCAACGTTACTTTTCAGAAACTTGGGCTGTTCTGAAAAAATATTTTTTCAAAATATTTTGATTTCAATTATTTTTTCTATATTAATGGATCATATTATTATTATGTATTTTGATTGCCAGGGGTTAGTGCGAGTACCAGGACTTGTTTTCTTTTCACATTGAAAGGATATTGATCAATTGTATTAAGAGGAAGTCTTCCTCTGACTTTATAATCATTCTATATGTGGTCAGTGTACTCGCATTAACTCCTGTTCTGTATCGTATGATTTCGATGACAATATGGGAAGCGTATGTCACGGTATGTTATTGGGGATTTGGACACTCCGGTCCTTTCCCCGCAGGGTCACTCTACTTTATCAATTTCTATTTCAGACGATCAAGATTAGGGTGATGTATCTGTGATGTCTTCCAACAGTGTGCCTCCGTCGTCACAATTAATGAAGGGCTAGCGGAAAAGTGCTCATGTAAATACGCCAATTGCCTTAGAGGACCCTAGTAGGTTCGACGGCCTTTGACGTCCGCTAGCTCGCCCGGTGTAGCGTCCATTCACCGAATGGTTCGGCAGCCGGGTTCGTCCGTTGCGGTCTAGAAGGAATTTTGGGGTGATGCGAGCACTATAAATTAACCTAATGCACACCCAGTGACGGCGGATCGGAGGGAGAACGGAGGAAGCCTTTTAGTCCGGTTCATAGCTCGTTCCGGTCCATCCGGACGGCAAGCGAGAGAGGCCCCCTCTCTCGTTCAACAACATCTGGCCCCAGATGTTGTGGTACAAAATGTGTCGCAAGCGGAGCATACGTCCGTCGCTCGGGACGCTCCGTTGTATAGGCAGTCCGCGGAGACTGCTAAGGCTTCCTCTTCTCGTCAGCGCACACGACCGCACCTTGGCTGCGTGACCGCCGATATATTACCAGCTTCGCCGATCAAGGATTCTTCGGCGACCAGGTCACACCATCCGGTAGCCAGGGACACGAGGCCTGCAGACTCCGGACGTTCGCATAGGAAGTGTGCGGGAGTCAACGTACACGGAGCTTCCGGCGGCAATGCATCATAAGACCGCTACAGCACAGGCCTCGGGAACGGACGTGCTTTCCTTAATAGCACAGTTTATCGCAGCATCCCAGCATCAACTGAATCTGTCGCATATATTTTATCCAACGATGCTGGGTTGGGACGCTTCGCGGAAGCGGGTACGGACATCCGAAAGTTTCATCCGGTCCGACGGGATACCGAAAGGGATTTGGAGGATTTCGAGCTTTCCCTTTTGGAACAACATATGCTGTTGTGTATGTCATCTGACTTGGTCTTCTACAGCTTCTTTCGTCGGACCAGAATGCTGCGATGCCGGATAAGAAACTGATAGCGTCGGTGGACTTAGAAATTTTTGGTTCGGTTCAGGGACATCGTCCCTCAGTTCCGACATAGTCCAATAATGTCACACAAACTTTCGAATTATTGAACGACGCTATATATATTATTATTTTATGCTTGCTATAACCAAGCATTTCTGGTTTCTTGTTCGCAGAGTTATGGAGATGTCTTTCATAAGTGTGCCTCTGTCGTCATAGTTAATGAAGAGCTAGCGGCAATAAGTGCTCATGGAATATGTCTATCGCCTACGGAGTGACATTCGCTAGCTCACCCGGTGTAGCGTACATTCATCGAATGGTTCGGCTGCCGGGTTCGTCCGTTGCGGTCTAGGAAGGAGATTTGGGTGATGCGAGCACTTTAATTACTTTAGTACTCACCCAGTGACGGCAGATTGAGGACAGATCGGAGGAAGCCTGTTAGTCCGGTTCCTGGCTTGTCCAGATCCGTCCAGGCTGTGAGCGAGAGAGGTCCCTCTCTCGTCCAACAACATAGGGGACCGCATGTTGTGGTTCAGATATTTTACATTCGGAGCATATGTCCGTTGGTCGGGACGCTCCGTTATATTGACAGTCCGAGAGACTGTCCTTAATGCTTCCTCATCCTCATAGCAGGCCACACGACCGCACATTGGCTACGTGACCTCGAGTATCCGATCAGTTTCGTCATTCAGTGATTCCACGGCGAATAGGTCGCGCCATCCGGTAGCCAAGGGACACGAGGCCTATACACTCCGTTCGCTCGCATATTGGTAGTATGCACGGGGTAACGATCACGGAGCTTCCAGCGGCAATGCATCGTAAGACCGCTTCTCCTCAGGCCTCAGTGACGGACGTGCTATCCGAGTTAGCACAGTTGTTTCGCAGCCTCCCAGCAATTGACAGTTTCTCGGTCGAATCAGGAATTATCCGACGGCGCTGGGTCGATGCGGTCCGCGGTTGCATCAGCTACGGACGACCGAACGCTTTATAGGGTCCGACAGGATGGCGAAAGGGATTCGAAAGATTTCGAGTTTTCCCTTTAGTAGTATCGGAAGCTGCCTCTCATATCTTCTGGCATTATCTTCCATTGATTGTTATTTCGGACTTCATTGCTGCGATCTTGGATAAGAGACTTATAGCGTCATTGGACTCGGATTTTTCGATCGGTTCAGGGACATTGTCCCTGACTTACCGACGCAGTCCAATATTGTCATTACAACATGTGTTTTATTTTTCGACGCTATATATATATATATACAAGCCTGCTACCAAGCATGATAGTTTAGTTTCTTGTCCGCGTTGCTCATTTCTGCCATTTTATCATTTATACGAATAGTTTATTTTGGCAGAGCAGGGCATACCGAGAGTTCATATGCGTCTAGACGGAGTGGTTAAAGACTGCATATATTCTTTTTCGCCATTTATGTCTTTTCCAATTTCAATGTTGGAAACGACATGATGTATAGTAGACTTAACTTAGACGCTTTATCATACGTAATCCGCCTTACTGAGGCGTTATCATTACGTCTTCAAGAAAAGATTTACGGGATATTATTCTCAATGTAATTTCTTTTGAGGGCAGTAGTTTGTTCACGTATAACTCTGCCCTTCAGTGGCTGATTGGAGTTGGTTAGACGTGACGCAGCCCTAGCTACATCCACACGCGTGGATAGTAAGGTTAAGAACTCTCTCAGAGTCGCTTCGTTCTCGGAGGAGCTTCTCTTCGACGGCAACTTTTCGGCAATCCATGATTTGCTCGATTTACACGTTCTCTTGTCTATCTAGTGTTACAAGAGATTCAGACTGGGGCAAACATTCGGTGGTTGACTCAGAGAGTGCCACCGCAGTTGCCGGACCCGAGTGTGGCTGTTATGATGGTTGCCAGTCAAACAGATTGGGATATAATACTGATCCCTACGGATTCGAAGTGCCAGGGTCTTTGGGTTCCGCAGTCTCTTAGCAATCAGTTTTCTTCCGCGGAATAATGTTTTTTAGGCTTGCTTTATGTCATTGCATGAACATTATTCAGAAACGCATGCCCAAATCCTGTCCTTTAATTCGACAGTAGTGGCGTATCTCCGGAACCAGGGAGGCACTCTTTCGTTTCCGTTATTCAATTTAATGGAAAGAATCCGTCTGTTGGTTATAGTACACCAAGTTCTGTTTTGGTCCGTCATATTCCGGGTAGTCTGATTGTTTTACCGGACTCCCGTTCTCTTACGGGTCGCTTGTTGCTGTCAGAATGGACTCTCAACAAACAAGTATTCAATCAGATTTGCTATCTATGGGAGCGCCCAATGATGATTTATTTACCACACAGCTTGCTAATCAATTGCAGACGTATGTGTTGGCTTGTCCAGATCTCTGAGCTAATGTTGTTAATGCTCTATTGATCTATAGGACGGAATGATAGGATACGCGTATCCTCCGGCGCTGTTGTTTCAGCAGGTATTGCTAAGATAAACAACCACAATACATTTCTGTTGATAGCATCTCTATCTTCACAGAGATCATGGGTAATTTACTCTCTTGTCTACTGTGGGTCTTAACGTGAAATCTTCCTCTATGTGAGGATCTTTTTTCACTGGGTAAATCGTGTCATCTTTATCACAACCCGCAAGGTCGCAACCTTCATGTATTCCGTTATGTGGTCCGTATTGCATTGTATGCACTGTACTGGACGAGCTTTGGACGCAATTTCTTACTATAGGAGATCCTCTTCTTCGATATTCTATGCGGCTAAAGTGGAGGCTCTTCCGTCGTGGTGTAGGGATCATTATGTTCATATTGTTGATCCCTCCATACTACTCATTGCAATTTTTTAGTATACTTGTTTCACAAGATCTACTTCAGCCTGTTATTATTTAGGTTATAGGTTTAGGTTACCTCATACCTATGCACTCTACGATAGTTTACAATTGAGTCTTTTGTCTCTTTATCTGAGTCAGTTAGTAACTTTTTGATAAATAGACTTAGAATCTTTAGATTAAATTCCTATATGGATTTTAACTTCGGTTCTTATTTAGCTAAGTAATCATTTGAGCATCTGGAAACAATAGTTTTCAAATTCTGACCTTTTAGACAGTAATTCTGTTGGTTTCTCTTTTACTGTAGAGTCAGTGAGTTTCATGCACTATCGATGGATGATTTTCACTTTCGTAGTTTCGGAATCACTACTTCCGTTACTATTTAGGTTGGATTTTTTCATAAGAGTTAGGCTCCTATTATCCGGAACCTATTATTTTAAGGTCCTTCCGTCTTCGTATGGGCATAGGTCTTTACTCTTTCCGGGTACAGTTTATGTATTTATAAACAGATATCTGTTTATTACTATGGGCGTAAGCTTCTTCTGTCTTTGATGCCTAGTAGAAGGGCGTTACGCTCCATTTTATTGTTAATGGATTCTATTTACTATCGGTACTGCTTATGGTATATCATTGACTTAGCAGTTGTGCTTAAGATTTCGGCTCATGAAGTAAGAGCTCTTCTACTTCTTGGGCTTACATTAATAGTGTCGCTATTATAGATTTTTGAAGGCCGCTCATTGCGCTCAGCCATCCACATTCATGAATTTTATCTCAGAAATATCGAGTCCATTTCTGGAGGCCTCTATTGTTAGGTCTATTATCTACTGCTCAGAATGTCATTCACTTAACAGTTGCTACTATAGCTAGGTAGGCTGTCTGTTTCGGCAGTGTCTCCGTTCTGCTGCCCTCTTCGCTCTGGGCTATTTGACCCAGGGCAAGAAAAAGGGGGGGGGGGGAGGGTGTTCCCTTGGGTCACCTGTTTTACTATGAAAACAAGGGGATACCTCCTCCGGAGTTAGTAATTCTGAGCTGTTATTGGGATGGTTGTTTAGTGAGAAGTTTAGGTTTTTAAAATTCATTCAAGTCTTAGTTTTTAAAGTATAGCTTTCGAATATTGCATATGTCAATGGACATGATTATGCAATCCACAGACACTTTTAGGAGTATAAGAGTCTGTATTCTATAGACTTTATTTATTGGCTTACTTTAAAAATTATTAGTATAAGGATTATATTGGATATTAATAGAGTACATGGATGTATGAAGCTCAATTTTGGAAGGTGTTGTATCTTTCTAATTTATCATAAATAAGAAAGATACATGTAAGGCCTATTACTTCTTTTTCCCTACAGGGGATGACTCTATTTTATTTTATTGAGCGTATTCCATTTTGCTCTATGTCCTTGGCCCTCCAGCCTTTTTACTATTCAGCTATGTCTGGGTCATTGGTACAGTATAAAAATGTTAAAAAATTTATAGTAATTTATATATTTTTTATACTTACCAATGACCCAGACGGGGATGGCCCTCCCAGGAGTTGGGAACTCTTGCCTCCCCGCTGAGTACATAGCGCTTACCAGGCACTGGTTATTAGAATGATTAATGGCGCCAATTTCGGAACGTCCTTGACACTGCGCATGCGCAGTAGGGGCGAAGTGTGGAGGGCCTTTCAGGACATGTTTTCTTTGGTTTTAGATGCAAATTTTGGGGATTGGGGGGCAAAATTTGTGTTTGGCCCTATATTTTAAGAGTTAGCACCAGCTATGTCTGGGTCATTGGTATGTATAAAAAATATATAAATTACTATAAATTTTTTAACTTTCTGAACCGATGGTCAGGTATGAACCAAATTTGGTTTGTGGTAGTATTGGGTCATAAGTACTTGACCCATGCAAAAAAAAAAAATTCACGCATCCCCATGGGAACCCTGGGAGCTAAAAATAGAAATATTTTCAAACGCCCATATTTCCCAAAACCCACGGAACAGAGAGCTTTTATTTGGTATGGAGTATCCTTATGACCAGTAGAATTGAATGGTAAAAAAAAATTGCCATCGGTTATGTTAGGGTGTTCTGTAATGGGCATCGAAAAAATGCTGAGTCAGCATATTTGCAAAAATTTTAAAAAATCTTTTCTCCAGAACCAATCACCAGAATCTTTTGATGTTTGGTATACAGCATTCATAGGGGGATCAGTTTGTTGAAATAAAGCTCATTGGTTCATATTTGGGCTCTCTACAGGAGCCCGAAGTTTTAACATAGGGTAATATGGGGAATATTCTTTAAAAATCTTCTTCTTCAGAACCATCGGTCAGAATCTTTTAATATTTGGTATACATCATTGTTATGAGGGTCAGATTCCAGATTGTTCAAACCAAGTCCCTAGGTTAATATTTGGGCTTCCTACGGAAGCCCAAATCTTATCTTTGTTCAATATGGAGGGTAATTTAAAAAAATCTTCTTCTTCAGATTCATCAGTCAGAATGCTTTGATATTTGGTCCAAATTTTTACTTAGTGCAATATGAGGAAATTTCTTTAAAAATCTTCTTCTTCAGATCCACCAGTCGGAATGCTTTTATATTTGGTATACAACATCTCCAGGGGGGTCAGATTCCAGGTTGTTCAATTCGAGTGCCTAGGTTAATATTTGGGCTCCATATGGGAACATGAAATTTAACTTAGTACAATATGAGGGAATTTCTTCAAAAATCTTCTTCTTCAGATTCACTTGTCAGAATGCTTTCACATTTGGTATACAACGTCTCTAGGGGGGTCAGATTCAAGTTTGTTCAAATCGAATCCATAGGTTAATATTTGGGCTCGCTATGGTAGCCCAAATTTGAACTTAGTGCAATTCGAAGAAATTTCTTTACAATTTCTCTTCTTCAGATCCAACAGTCAGAATGCTTTCATATTCAGTACACAACATCTCTGGGGAAGTCAGATTTAACTGTGTTCAAACCAAGAGCCTGGGTTAATATTTGGGCTCTCTATGGGAGCCGGAATTGGCCATTTTGCTGAAGAATTAAGAATTTTGTATTCATTACCCTCTAGAGGTACTAAGATTAATCCACATAGGTTGTATCAAGGGGCTTCATAGGGGAGCTCTACATTTTACTTATGATCAACTGAAGAAAAGGCATGATGCCCAGATTATTTTTGTCACTCCTGAGGGACTCAAGGATTGACAGTGTAGCCTATGGAGATGACTTGCTTGATGTAGACTCATTCTTGGACTCTGTTTAAGTTGTGTTCTGTACAAGATGGGCGCTTCAGGCCCCGTGGGGCCTCTTGTCTGTTGATCCCTTAACTGATAGAGTGCATAATTATATTTTTACACTGTAAACAAATGGGACAGACCAGCTGGTGCTTAACTCAAAGTTATTAAGGGCCAAACACAAATTTTGAACCCCCAATCCCCAAAATTTGCTTGCAAAACAGAAAATTAAAAGTTCTATCTGGCCCTCCATACATTTATTCTCTGCGCATGCACATCAGGAAGTGACCGAAATTGGTGCCAACATCATTTTTTGTTTTGCCCTAAAGTCATCAACAATGAAATGACATGTGCTTTAAAATCTCCTTTTTTGAGGATGCCAGACACAAATCAATGCAAGAATTGTTGGATACAAGGCTCTTATTGGATGAAGGAAGTGTTCAACGGTGGTTTTGGAGGTTCAGGGCTGTAACTTTATAATATTTATAAAATTATTTTATGTTTCCCAATTTCGGGACATATGCCTGACATCATCATTTTTGATAATGATTATTCCACTGTTTGTTAAGTATTCCTTCCCTGTCCTTCAATGAATCATTCCTGTTAAACTCTTAAGCTTTTTGGCTATTTTTTATTGAAATTTTTTATTAAATTTCTTAGTAGTTTAACATATATTATAGAATATTTTCTGTTCTTCCCCAGGGTTACATCCTCACCTAGGGGTGTTATGTCATTTAGTCTTGCATCTTCTATCCGATGTATCGTTTTTTCTTCGTATGAAGATCTAGCTTTGCATCTGATAGCATTTCAGTTGGTTCTGACTTTGGGCCTTTTTGTGTGCCTGATGTCTTGTTTACATTGATGTTGTTTACATTGTCAGCATCCTCATATATAGGTTGTTTTTTTATATTCTATTACTGTAGGATACATGGATTCTTATTCCTGTAGTGTAGCTCAAAAAATTTGGATTTTGTCCACACTTAGGCTCTACTGGGATGCTCTTGGGTTCTTATTTTCCCTTTGGGAACTTAGGCATTTTTTCAAAATTTTTTGTTTACAAAAAATAATTTGAATTTAATTATG
The DNA here is from genome assembly GCA_031216915.1 of Pictodentalium vernedei. NCBI lineage: Eukaryota > Metazoa > Mollusca > Scaphopoda > Dentaliida > Dentaliidae > Pictodentalium > Pictodentalium vernedei. The sequence continues at coordinate 349,665,126 of CM062297.1, read as the reverse complement.
ATTGCTATTATTCATGTATCTCAGTTATATTTATATATTGTTGTGGAGTTTGGAGGACTGATATCAACTTTAGTTCATTCACTCCTGGGGACTCTTGTCATTCTTGTGTTCACTGGGATGACTGATGTTGGAGTCAGGTGTCCCGGTACGTTGTTGGCGGTGAGGTTCTGAGGATCAGGCCTCTCAGCGTGTTTTAATTCATTCTGTCAGTTTCTATTTCATGGGAATATGAACATGGTGATATTCTGACACCCATCCAAGTGTGCTACCGTTGTCGCACTCCATGGAGCATATAGGGCTAGCTGCAGTGCTCATTATTGCAAGAATACAAGTAGCTAGCTCGACCGGTGAAGCAGTACTCTGTCCATGGGTGCCGGGTAAGTCTGTTGCAGTCATAGGAAGTGAATGTGGGTAGAGCGAGCACTATAATATAAATAGTTGACCCAGCGATGACAGAAATAGGGAGGAAGTCAGTAAGTTCTTGTACTTGACGAGGTCTGATAGAGCGGGAGAGGCCCCCTCTCTAATCTAGCAACATCAGAGGTTATTTTGAGAAACTTGCACAAGCCGGAGCATATATCCGCCTTCCACTCAGGACGCTCTGTTTAGTCTGCAGTCAGGATCGGCTTCTGTAAAGGCTTCCTTCGCTATGTTTCACAAGGCCCAAATGAAGTTTTCTGGTTGGAAACTTGCACGAGACGGAGCATATGTCCGCCTGCCGCTCGGGACGCTCCGTCTACTCTGCAGCCAGTGTCGACTTCAGTCACGGCTTCTTCCGCTACATTATTTAAGCACACATGGCTGCATCCTAGCTACTCACCTTTGGATATCCAGCCTGTTGCACGAAGAAGGAACCACTCTTCGCCCGTGAAGTCAGACCATCCGGTAGCTAGGGAGACGAGGCCTCAATCATCGGGACGTTCGGAGAAAGGATCCGTTTCTGACACACCATCCCAGTAACAGCATGTGGCTGAGGAATGGAAAACCGCTGCTCCTCAGGCCTCGATGATGGGACTTGCTGTTGCAGATTGCGCAGCTGATCGCAACATCCCAGCAAGTGCAGATGCAGCCTCCCTCAGACTCAGAATCTGAGCTGTCGGACGGTGCTGGGTCATTTGTTCACGCAGATGCAATGGACCGAGATTCGCAACTGATTCTCTCGGATGGTGAAAGGGATAAGGACGAGGATTACCCTTCCCTTTTGGAACAGTACATGGTTGCGATGGCTTTCATCCATCAATACTACCCTGATTTTGTTCCGCCGAATCAGAATGCTGCAACAACAAGAGAGAAACCACTGGCCTCGCTGGACGCAGACTTTATCCGGACAAAGGAGGAAGTCCTTTCTTTTCCAGTTCAGTTTATGCAGCTGTCGCGGGCCTTTGGCCAAACAGACGACTCCGTATTTATCCTCTTGAGTGCGAGGAAGAAGGCGGTTTCTTATCTTCATCGTCCGTATACATACCATTTTTTGGACCACGTTCATTTAAAAACGGTCGGGGAAGATGTTCAGAGAGTTCTTCTGCATTTGGATGAGCAGGATGGGGATCTAGAGGTATCCTTACCTGTATCATTCTCTACTCTATTCGCTCAGACACAAGTGAGATGGCAATTTCTTCAAATAGAGCAAATTTGGACGTTATGTCTTATGCAGATCTCCTTACAAGAGCTATGGTGCAGCGTCTCAAGGGAAAGGAATTTGAGGATGTTCGTACTTCTCTTAGTTCTTTCCAGGGCATTTATTATACCACGTATAACTCCGCCCTAACAGTGGCTAATCTGGAGTTAATCAGACTTGATGCTGCCCTTGCGGCGTCATCATTGATAAGATGACAAGGTGAACAGCTCTATCCGATTTGCTCAGGTTTCCGGACATTTTATTTTCAACGACTAGCTTTCGTTAGTCTATGAACAGGCTACTAAGAAAGCATCTAGTGCTCTGCTTTTGAAGTTGGCATATCAATGACCCACTTCAGTAGACAAGAGTAAAGGAGGGCCTTCCAGACAAAAATCGTCAAAAGGAAACTCCTCACGAGGGTACAAGAAACCCTCTTATAATTACTCTGGAGGTCGTCAGTATAGCGACTCGGGAAAGGGGCGTAGGTCTGATTGGGACTATAGGTCAGATGCCCCTAAGCTGATGAGACAAGGTTTTCTCAGGGAGGACGTGGTTCCTCCTCCCGTAAGACTTGCAGGTCATACAGGTGATGGTTTAGACCTCTGTTGCTGTCCAGTTGGCGGAAGGTTATCAAGCTCCACAAAAAACTTGATAACAATCAGGGAAGATCGGTGGGTGAGAAGTGTAGTCTCAGACGGCTTACGGCTATCATTCCGAGCAAAATCCCCACCAACAAGTTGTTCGCGTTGGACAAATCTTCCATCAAATCCTTGCATAAGAGAGTTTCTCCTACTGGAGGTATAAGCTCTCTTATCAAAGGAAGCAATACAGGTCCACAAGAATCGGGATTCTCAAGATTTTTTACAGTCACCTGTTCCTCGTACTGAAGCCAGACGGCTCGTTCCGACTGGTAATAGACTTCATCTGGATTACAAGCTTATCATAGCTCCAAAAATTTATTTGTTGAGTCCATTCGGTCGGTAAAAGCAAGCGTTCGAGTGATCGACTATGCAGCGAGCATAGATCTAAGGATGCATACTTTCATGTTGGATGCGTACTTTCATGTCCTGGTACATCCGGCATTCTAGAAGTTCCTTCCCTTGTACGTGGTTCATCGTACAAGGGAAGGTGTATCAGTTCAGAGCAATTTGTTTTCGTCTGAATCTGACCCCTGGGCGTTCACTCGAATAATGAACTCGGTAATGTCATACTTTGGAGCTCAGTTGTCTGCGGTAACGTCGGCTTACTTGGACAACCTTCTACAGGGATACGGCAACAGAATTATTCTTCAGAACGATGTTCAGAGTCTGCTTCTATTTCTCTGACGTCTCGGTTTCATTGTAAACGAGAAAAAGTCAGATCTAGCTATGTACAAGTCGTCTATTCACTTGGGAATGAGCTTTGAGACTCACAACAATCTGGTTCGTCTGCCGTTACCCAGAGCGAAATTAGTCAATTGTTATGCTCGCTTTTGTCTACACTCAGACGCATTAATAGTGAGGGAATTCATGCGAATGTTGGAGCTGTGTGGAGCGGCTGTGGATCTCATTCTGATGGGCCATCTGTGTGCACTTCCCCTCCACATATTCTTTACTCAGAACTGGAGTGTGAAGATGCTTTCGCTTGAACCAGTATTGTTTTAACAGACCTATTAAAACAACTGTTCAGATTTGGGCAGATATTCAGTGGTTAACTCAGGGAGTTCCGCTGCAACCTCCGGATCTGGCTTTCACGATTATGACGGATGCGAGTCAGACGGGTTGGGGCGCGACCCCAAGTCCCGCAGACTTGAAGTGTCAGGGTCTTTGGGACCCTCGGTTCCAGAAGAAACACATAAACATCAAGAGATGATGTCAATATGGCTAGCGCTACAACGTTGGACTCACATAATAATGGACGTCCATGTTCAAATTTGGTGGGACAACTCGACAGTAGTAGCGTACATAGGGAACCAGGGCGGCACCTATTCATTTCCGTTATGCCAACTAATGGAGAAGATTTTCCTATACGTCATGAATCATCATGTTCAGCTTTCTATCCGTCATATACAGAGTCGTCTGAACATACTAGCAGACTAGCAGACTCGCTCTCTCGGAAGGTCGCCTGTTGCAATTGGAGTGAATGCTCAACAAGCGAGTATTTGGGCAGATTTGCTACCAGAGGGATCGCCCCATGATAGATCTGTTTGCGACGCACCGGAATAATCAGTTGCCATCGTTCGTGTCACCATGCCCAGACCATCAAGCATACGCAGTAGACGCTCTGTCGATCTCATGGGGAGGAATGATAGGATATGCGTATCCTCCAATTCAGTTGATTTAGTAGATTATGTTTAAGATCAAACAGCCTCGTTGTGAATCCTACTAGTAGCACCTCTGTCGTCACAGAAACCATGTATCAGTCTTCTCGTGTGTCTGTTATTGGACGTTCCCCAGAAGATTCCTTCATGAAAGGACCTTCTTTATCATGGGAAGTTTTTGTTCTTCACGTCCTTCTCCACCCATAGTGGCATAAAAAAGTCGGTTAGACGTGAGGGAACCATTGCGGTTCCTATATTATTTTATAACTAACACAAGATCGATTAAAGTAATGCGGGTGAGAAGGGTTCGGTATGACTTCGAATCCCCCCCACCCCCCACCCCCACCCCCACCCCCCTCACTGCCAATGTGTTTAGAGGTGATTACCGGGCAAGACGTAGTTTTCTTCCCGCAAGTCTTGTATGAGTTTAAATACATACATGCCTTCTCGATTGACGGCTGGGTCATGTTCTATGGCGACCTCATGGTACATCCACTTTTTACTTTCCTGTGATTGTTCATCTAATATGTCATATATGTGCGCATAATTCATCATAAATAAATTGCTAGTCTTTGGGTACCTCGGAGGTTGCATAGCCAGTTAACTGGTATTCAGATGATTACATGCGGGATTTCAATGCTCACACACGTAATAATTATTAGGCAGACGCATTATTGTATGTTATGTACCTTAGAAATTATGAATTATTTGGGGGTGGTCCGTGTTGAGCCTGTTATTCATACCTACTTCCATTTCTAGATCCAGATTTCTATTAATGTCAGTACCCAATCGAATACACCTTGTTTTTACACTCTCGTATATTTGCATGTTTATAGTGTCATAGATATCGGATAGTACACGTCGGGGAGTGTTGTTACTGGAATTTATTGTATGCCTGAATGGGGTCGGCTGGGTTACCTCAGAAGTGTGTTTACTCTCCAGAGATTGTTCATTGTGGTTCTATTGGACATGTGTATGTTATATATTATATCTCCGCTTTCGACCTATTTGCGTATGCCAACTCCGGTGTACGTTATATAGAGGGTGATATTAATTACAGGGATCATTGCTATAGCCTTAGCTTCTGAAGTGGTGTTAAGCACCACTTATTAATAATAATTAATACCTGAATGCCTGTTCGACGAATATTTATATTGTTTTTTGGTACTGCTTTTACTGATTCCAGAGCGCTCCCCTCTTTCGTTTTGAAGATTCCTCCAAAAAGAAAAGGGGGGGGGGGGGGGGGCGATTTTTTACCTCTCCTCCATCTTGATAAGTATGTTGTAACTATGAGTGAAGCTGTTTTGTCTGTAATTATATCCTGCATACAGCTGGAGTTTTATTGTATATGGCGTATGTCTGTGGGAGATATTCTCTCATTCTCAGATAAGCCATCCTAATTTTTGGGGCTTAGGCCGGGCTAGCCTTAAAAATTGGGAACTTGTTACATCCAGTTAGCATAGTCTTCATGCTAAGTTTACGGATTTACTTAAACTGGGCTCCTTTTTAGCTCACTTGGCCTAAAAGGCCATGTGAGCTTTTCTCATCACTTGGCATCCGTAGTGGTCCGGCGTCTGTAAACTTTTCACATTTTCATCTTCTTCTCTGTAACTGCTGAGCTGGTGTGAACCAGACTTGGCAGGAATGTTCTCTGGGAGGTCCTCTGCAAACGATCCTCATTTTGTTCCCATCGGATGAAAAACATGGCTTCCAGAGAGGCATTCTTTGATTCTGGTTGATGGATTTTCAAAAATCTTCTCCTCTGGAACTGCCAGGCCAAATGTTTTGAAACTTCACAAAAATGATGACTGGGACCCTCTCTACCAACGATCCTCATTTATTGTTGATTGGGTCACAAACATGGCCGCAATTGCAGCTTTTATAGTTACTGTAGAAACCCTATCGGAAATCACATTTTCCTCTTCTCTGGAAAAACCGAGGCGACGTGAAAACAAACCTGGCAGGAATAGTCTATGGGAGGTCCTCTACAAACAATCCTCATTTTGTTCCCGCTGGTTGAAAAACATGGCCGCCAGAGGCATTCTTTGATTCTGATTGGTGGATTTTCAAAAATCTTCTCCTCTGAAACGGCCAGGCCAAATGTTTTGATACTTCACATAAATGATGACTGAGGGCCCCTCTAAAGATCCTCATGTAATGTTGAACGGGTTGCAAACATTGCCACAATTGCGGCTAAAAGTTACCATAGAAACCCTATGGGCAATCACATTTTCATATTCTCCTCCGGAACTACTGAGCTGATGTGAACCAAACTTGGCAGGGATGGTCTATGGGAGGTCCTCTACAAACGATTCTCATTTTGTTCCTGTGGCTTGAAAAACATGGCCACCAGAGGCATTCTTTGATTCTGATTGGTGAATTTTCAAAAATCATCTTCTCTGAAACTGCCAGGCCAAATGTTTTGATACTTCATATAAGTGATGACTGGGACCCCCTCTACCAATGATCCTCATTGAATGTTGATCGGGTTGTAAACATGGCCACAGTTGCGGCTTATAGTTACTATAGAAACCCTATGGGAAATCACATTTTCATCTTCTTCTCTGGAACTACTGAGCCAACGTGAACCAAACTTCGCAGGAATGGTCTATGATAGGATGGAACTATGTGGCCACCATAGGCTATATTCTAATGCTTAACCCAATGCCTCTCCGGTCTACACGAAGATCGGTACTGTCAGCAAAATACTTGTTTTTTGAGAATCTGGTAAGGGTTGGTTCCAGTTTTTCTCCACTGAGAACTGGGGAAAAAAACCCAAAATACTGTGTATACAGTACAGGTCAAAATAAGCTGTAGCATAACTGCAATCAACTAAGTAAACTGCTGCTCCTGCATTGACAAGATCAGAATCTGACATTTTCTGGAAAGCTATCAGTGAGATCTTTCCAGATAATGGTGTCAGCTTCTGGTCTTATCAGTGTAGGAAGAGAAAGATACATAGTTTATAGAATTAACCTACAACTTATTTTGACTTGTACTGTAAAAACAACTTCAGCTGTAAACTAATTATCTATTATTCTCTCTTACTTATCAGAAAAATACTGATTGTTGACAGATGTTTGGAAAGAATGGAAGTTTGTTTATTTTTATGTTCCCATCATGACAGCTTAGATGACAGTAATTATATATATCTTTTAAGATCTGACAAAAATTGGAGTGAAATGTGTTTCCTGTAACCCTTTACCTATCCAAAAGTTATTTTGAAAGAGAATACTGTCTGAAAAAATTGTAAATTTTCAAAATATTTTCACCCTTTTTTTACTGATTTTTTTGTTGAAACAAAATTCATAAATGTGTGCATTCTCAAGAAAATCTTTGAAACTACAAGGCCAAATGGTCTGAAAAACTTAATGTGACTGATGACTGTAACCCCTTCTACCAATGATCCTCATTTAATCTTCATCGGGTTGCAATTATGGCTGCATTTGTGGCTTATAGTTACTATAGAAACCCTATAGGAAAATGACATTTTCATCATCTTCATTGAAAGTACTGAGCCAAAGTGAACCAGACTTGGCAGGTATGGTCTATGTGAGGTTTTCTTCAACTGTTACTCATTTTATTCCTGTTGGGTGAAAAACATGGCCACCGGAAGCATTCTTTGATTCTGATTAGTCAATTTTGAAAACTCTTCTCCTCTGAAACCACAGGGCCAAATGTTTTGAAATTTTTGCATGGTTGATGGCTGGGACACCCTCTACCAACGATCCTCATTTAATGTTGATCGTTTTGCAAACATTGCCACAATTGCAGTTTATAAGAAAAACCCTATGGGAAATCACATTTTCATCTTCTCTCTGGAACTACTGAGCCGATGTGAACCAAAAACTTGGCAAGAATGGTCTATTCGAGGCCCTCTACAAACTATACTCTTTTTCTTCCTGTTGGTTGGAAAATATGGCCACCAGAGACATTCTATGATTCTGTTTGGTGGATTCAAATGTTTTGAAACTTCACGTCATTGAAGACTGGGACTTTTACCAATGATCCTCATGTAATGTTGATGTAATGTTGCAAACATGGCCACAGTTGCAGCTCATAGTTACCATGGAAAGAATATGGGAAATCACATTTTTATATTTAGTTCCAGGTGAGCGATTACAGGCTCTGTAGAGCCTCTAGTTTATGATATGTCTTCTCTATTACTGTATAGAGAGACATACATGTAATTAATAATAATTTCCTTTCACCTTGGATTACAGGATTGGAACTATGTTGATCTACTAATTCTGAAGTCCTAGGCCCTCCTCCTTTTTACGATTCAACTAGTCTGGGCCATTGGTTTACAGTGTTAAAATATTATAAATTTAAAGTGATTTGTATATTTTTATACTTACCAATGGCCCAGACGGTGATGGTCCTCCCATGAGTGGGCACTCATTCCTCCCTGCTGTATTATTATGTAGTACTCTCTTCTACAAAGAATGATGTTGGCGCCAATTCCGGTCACTTCCTGACGTCTGCGCATGCATGGAGAGTAAATGTATGGAAGGCCAGATAGGACTTTTAATTTTTGGTTTTGCAAGCAAATTTTGGGGATTGGAGGGTTCAAACTTTGTGTTTGGCCTTTAATAACTGTGAGTTAAGCACCAAATAGTCTGGGCCATTGGTCAGTATAAAAATATACAAATTACTTTAAATTTATAATTTTTCAGAGCTGTATTGTAACATGAATATTGTTTTTCAATTAGACAATGCTGATAGTGAGGAAAGCTTTAGTTTGGTAAGATTTTGTTTAGAAAATAGTTGTTTTGTTTCAATTTATTGGAGAGTGGCTGTTGGCATTCTCCACTAAATTGAAGCAAAGTTTTATTTGGACAGAGTAAAGCAACTAAAGTGGCTATCAGCACTGTTCAATAAATCTGCAACAGTGGCTTTTAGCACTCAACCAGTTAAATATACTTGGAAATTCCAAATTCATTGCTCAACATATCTTTCCATAACAATTGGCATCTTGGGTAATTGAAAATATTGCTGTGTCATGAAATGAATATTTCATGTAAATTCTACCTCCCATATCTTTGCTTGAATTCTTTCAAATCAGGGCAGATTTGACATCATTAACTGGTTGAGTAGCAGAAGCCACTTTCATGGCTCTACTGAAAAGTGCTGGGGGCCACTTGGGTGGCTTTACACTGAAAGCATCAGCTTGTTTTTGCAGCAGTAAAAAAAACCTTTTATTTAAAATTGTTTTGTTACAATTTATTTGAGAGAGCCAATGGGCACTCACCAATAAATTTTAATAAATCAGTTATTCATAGTCAATGTTGGGCTATACTATGGCTCCCATGCTGGTAGCATGGTATCTAGAAAGAAAATTACTCATTATTCAAATTACTTGTATAAAACCATTTCCAATTAAAAGGTGTGACTAATGCCTAAGAAAGTTAAGAATCTGTTTCTGAGGCTCTCCTGCCTTGTCATTTTGGCTGCCGTATGCTTTCTTTTTATAACTACTGCAAACTTAGCAAAACTAAAAATTAAATGGTTTGTCACTGATATTTTACCCAGGTTAATAAGATTGGCAAATTTGTCCCTTGAGTGCAACAAGACATTGCAATGCTTTAGTATTGCAAGAACTTCTTGTACTCAAGGGACGAAATACACCACCACCCATGCTATTCTATAGATTATGAGGCCTAAAACATAAAACACATCAAGAATATGAACTTTTGATGGCAAAGAAATAATTACAAAAATAAAAAATAAAATAAAAAAATGCCCACCCGCTCACATGCAGTTCTACAAAAAATGGCCTGAGAAACAAGATCTGTTTTGTGGGGGCCTAAATTATTTTCTGTAAACTTTGTGTTTATCACTAAATAAAAAACAAGACTAAAATAAAGTATGAATGTCCATATTAATCTTCTGTATTGCATTCCAGATTTATGTTGTAAACTTAACCATTTGGGCCAAGATTTTGCAGAATGGTATCTCCCACATCAGTGCAGTAGTAGTAGTAGAATCTTTATTACTGTGGCATGTGCAACATTTTGGAACAAAGAACAATTTGACGGGTATAAAAAGCACCTGACCCGTTGGGTCTAGATGTCACAAATAACAAGTATTCTTTCTTAACACCCAGGGTTGTCCCCTCACATACACTTCACCATGCCCACTCTCATGCACTCTTATTCATGCACTCACCCACTCAACAGATAATGCCACCGATTGGGTCTGTATGTCACAAATAACAAGTCTGTTTCTTAACACCCAGGGTTGTCCTCACATACACTTCAACATGCTCACTCTCATGCACTCTTAATCATTCACTCACCCACTCAACAGATAATGCCACCCAGATAAACACTACACTCACACATGAATTTCATACTACCTCCCTCTCACAACTCACTATGTCTTGCTCGTTCTCTAGCATGCTCCCACATTCATTCGTGTTATCAGCACTAAAATGTTTTGTTTTTTTTTACTGTAAAACTCGCAACCTTGTAGTTTCAGATATAAACACCATCCCGGACACTGACACACAGAAAACGACCGATTCAACCACTTTCCAGGAAGCAATGTCAGGGACGGTGTTCTCAACAGCACAGAATGAGAGACACTTCTTTCCTCTGCTATAAATAACATTTAATAACAACATTGACTGTCATTTAGTTATAGAAAATTTTCACCCTTCACACACCCCGCCATAGTGATTAACATCATTGGTATTCCATCCCTCATAGACCCTATTAAAATAATCTCATTGATACTTTCCACTCTCCCATCAATCACACTGTCCCCGACACCTTCTCCCAGAAAGCTTTCAGTGAGAGCTTTCTAGAAAATAATGTCAGGGGGGGCGCTGTCATCAACGCTTAAGAAAGAAAATGTAACCTATTTGCCCTAACGAGAGACAGCGTATCTACTACCTTGTATGAGGATTTACATCAGTTCTGGTAAAAATGTTTCTTCCTCCTGTTGTATGCTTTAACAAGGAGATTAGCACCTTGATAAGGATAATGATGCAATATTACATTCATTGATCAATCATCTGGCAGAAATATTTTGGCAAAGTGTTCTGTTGACAAGTAGTCGAAAAGGTTTTTTCTTATGTCGCTATAAATGCAATAAACAACGCTCAAAGGCATCCATATTTAATATCTTGGGCTGGTCAACTGATTTTTTCAACAAAGTAGTTGATGCACAGAAAAGCCTCAGTGTTTTCTGTTGTAGTTGAAGCACAGAAAGGCCTCAGCGTTTTCTGTTTTACTGGGAAAATAGGACCTGGTAACCATTGCTTGGGGTGGAAGTCTTCTAAAATATGCACCATGGGTATAATCGATTGGCTGGACTTGACTTTATATCCATGTTGCTGTCATGATTAGTCATTGTACAGAAAAATATATGACCTTAATGCCTAAAAAAGTTAAAAATCTGTTTCTCAGGCCATCCCACATTGTCCTTTTAGCTACTACATGCTCTCTTTTTTTACCAGTGCAAACTTAAAAAATTTAAAATTAAATGGTTTATGTCTGATATTTTACCCAAGTTAATAAAATTGATAAATTTGTCCCTTGAGTGCAACAAGGCTTTGTAATGCTAAAGCATTGCAAAGCCTTTTTGCACTCAAGGGACGAAGTACACCACCACCTATGCTATTCTGCCTAAAACCTAAAACAAACCAAGAACATGAGCTTTTGATGGCAAAGAAATAATTACAAAATTAAAAAATAAATTAAAAAAACTCGCCCGTCCACATGCAGTTTTACAAAAAATGGCCTGAGAAACAGAAGATCTACTTTGTGAGGACTAAACAGCAATAAATAAATAAATACAATCTTATTACTAGAGGCCACATAGCCCCTTTACACCTGATGCTTCAAATAAGATACTCCTATACTATGTCATCCACAGTGAAATGGACAAATCTGTTTGGTATTGATGAGGAGTGTTGAGAAGCTGACAGTTGCTTGTCGATGCTCGGTGGTTCTCTCCGGGTACTCTGGCTTCATCCACCCATAAAACTGTCACGATCACGATTAGCCATTGTGCATAAGTATGTGACCATAAACACCAATAAATAAATAAATTGATGAGGAAGTTCAGTAATTTAATCATTCAGGCCTCCTAATTCATACCTAGGCCTCACGGCTAAGCCTCCTTGATGTTTATTTTGTCATCTTTTTAACTGCTGTCAAATTTATCTGTCTTTTTTGTGTCTATACCTATTAAATTCAAGGCTATCTCTTACTAAGTCTCTATTTTTGTTAATTGTTTTATTATGTTATGTTGTAGGTTATTTTAGGTATTGGCTTATATCATTCCGTAAAGCGACCCGATCCTAATCACCCGTAAGTTTAGACTTCTTACATTTTAAAAGTATTTTAACCCTTTGCGACCATGGTACGTAATGTTACGTATGAAAATTCCCATGTGTTGCGACTACGGTACATAATATTATGTACTCCGACTTTTAACGATTGTGTTTGACATCTCAAAAACCTGATTCTGTGTGACATTAAAACGTCACGATAACCATAGTCAGAAAGTGTTAATTTTTGTGATGATATTTTGTTATTAATAACATGATGTGAAAGGAATGGCATTTCTTATTGTTTGTGTGTATCACTCAAAACAAATAGAGTGCAATAATCTTAACCCTTTACCAAACAAATCATCCGCATCCTCTTGCATAATAAACAAATTAAGCAGTTAAAAAAAAATATATATATTTTTATACGATAACCAATGGCCCAGACTAGCTGGTGCTAACTCAAATAAATCCAGGGCCAAACACAAATTTTGCCCCCCAATCCCCAAAATTTGCATGCAAACCCGAAAAAATCAAGTCCTGTATTGTCCTCCATACTTTTTTAGATCATGTGCAGTATCCAGGAAGGTTCCGAAATTTGCGCCAACCATCATTCTTTCTGACATCTGTGCTTTTAAATCTCCTTTTCTTTTCAACCTACTCACAATTGTTTACAATTGGCTGTAACATAAGTGCAAGCCCTACTTTGGAACTAACTCAAGCTTTTAGAAACTTTTCCAAACGAGCTGGAAAAGGACTAGAGTGCAAAAGCATGAAGAAGTTCGAAAAAAGGGTTGAGCGAGACCAGCGCTCGAAATTACAGGTACTCTCTCTGCACACCTCTTGAAATTACCGAGCGCATGCGCAACAACCGTGACATCAATTCCTTTTATTTCCGCCATTTGTACATGGTGGGAAATTTTTGTGACTCGTGCTACTTTAATGTTTTTCTTCGTGAACAACTTATTATATGTGTTTTCTGCATTTAATTGTGTGCAAGTGGATTGTATCCTTTTGTCAAGCTATCCAAATTGTTATTGATTAATGTTATTTTTGATCATTATTGCTTGTTTCTTCACACTTAATCTTGTTTTTCCCCCACGTGTGAACACGACCTTTGTGCTGTTTTCCTTCAGCAGGAAGCTTGATTCCATTATTTTCATTCATATAATGCCAAAGACTATTCCTTGTGCCTCTTGCTTGCAAGTGAAGCATGTGGACGACTCTCATTCCACATGTGTCACTTGCAACAATTGCACTCAGGCCCAATCATGTGGTATTTGTGGGGTTTGGTCCTCTAAATTCTGGGCTTCTGTTAACAAGGTGGTTCTGTCCAGAGCTAGAACCCCGTGTTCTTGGGGTAAGGGTAGCCATGCCGTAGCAGACATTTCTGCTGGTGCACGTGGTGACTCTGTCACACAGGATTCGATCTGTCTTCTGTGGCGAGTTCCTCTGCAACTGTTGACGGTGCTAGTTCAGTGATACTTGATGTGGAGTCTGTGGTCTCTTTGTCTTCTGATGTCACTCTTGAGGCGTCTGTTTTCGTAGAGAGCTTCTCCGAGGTCAGCTCGGTGACCCTCTCCAATATGCCTCCTACGGCAACGCCATCAACAGTTGCTGAGGAAGTTGTTACTACAGATCCTATTCTGTATGATGGTGGCTCTTCCATCTCCTCTGGGGATGGTCTACAGTGTAGGAGGGCCGAGGCTGTATCTGCTGGTGTGTCTGTGTGCTCTCAGCCTCCCCTAGCCTAGCGGCGGGGCTGTGCGGGTTTGCTGTCTGCTCCGTCTCATCTGGCTAGGTTTGCTCCTAGTCGGTTGAGCCGGTCGGTCGCTTCGGCAGTGATTCCTCGCCCCTCGAGTGAATCGTTTATTGTTCCTCCTTCCCCTGCTAGTGTGCCGCCTAGCAGGATGGGGTTGGGACATTGCAATCCAGGGCCTGCTGTTCGGCAGCGGTCAGTGACAGCCCCGGTTAGCTGTCACTCTCGGAACCATCCTCCGGTGATTCCTCCCTGTGTTCCGTGTCTGGATGTCGATCGATACTTGCTGTCGGTCTCAGAAGATAGGCAGTTGGGGCCGTCTGCCGTGCAGAGGCCAATAACAGGTTCCTGTCATCCTTGGGACAATCCTCCGGTGTCTTCTGACCGTGTCCTAGGTCCAGCTACCGAGCAACGTGCACCGTCGATCTCTTTCGAGGATTTGCAGGCAGGACCTTCTGTTTCGCAGAGGTCAGTGATGGCCACTGGGCGTCACAATCGGGACTATCCTCCAGTGTCTTCTCACCGTATCCCTATTCTGTCTGCCGATCGACGTTCGACGTCGGTCTCTTCTGAGGATTTTGGTTCTTCTACCAGAAGGGTCCATTGGGAGGACACTCCGTCGGGCGATGTTCCTGCGACTGATTCTCAGGGTAACCTGCGTCAGGCCGTTTTGGCGCTCACCCGGTTGCTTTCTGGCAACCCTCAAGTTGGCCTCCCTGTGCCTCCTGAGGCACAACCTCCTTTGGTCGGTCGCCGAGATGTCTCGCCTGGCCTCTTGGATACTGCACAGTATTCACAGGAGGTTTCTGCTGGTCAGCCCGAGTTGGGCTACGTCTCCTCTGCAACGGAGGATGACGAGTATCTTGAAGGTGATGGCCCCCCCTCGTCAGTCTTGGGGCAGGCTTTGGATTTCGTCTTTGGCTTATTGCCGGACGTTCAACCTTCCGACCAGCCATCTGTGACTGTCCGGCTGCGGTCCACTGTGGAGCGCCGTAACCCTGTTGAGCCTTCTAACTCCGGGGCTTTGCGTCCTCTGCAATTGGCTCATGTTGTTGAGTCCTTCCAGGGCTTAGACGCCAAAATGCGTTCTAAGGCCCTCAAGGGTTTTTTCTTTTCTAGAGCTGATGCTTTTCTGCCTCCAAAGGATGACAACTGTGGATGAGGATTCTTCTTCCCTCGGGTTAACTAAGCCTAAGTCGGCAGTTCTCCCGATGTCGGTAGTTGAATCTGTGGTGGGCCTGTCCCGAGAGATGCTGGGCATGTTATCTCGTGGACCATGTCGTCGCTGCCCTGGCAGAGTATTTTCCACCAGGGGAGTTTGATGATGCTCAGACGCCTTTTCGTGTTTTGTCACAGGCTCTCATGAACTTGACACACGCTCACACCTGTAACACAGCTAATTTGGAGCTGGCACACCGGGATGCGGTGTTGGATTCTTCTCCATCCCTTCCGTCTGAGCAGCATGCTGTTCTGAGGTCTGCCTCTCTGGTTGGACCTCAGTTGTTCCATGGTTCCGTGGAAGCTGTCCATAGCGAGGTTCTTCGTCATTCGAAGGACCAGCTTTTGCTGCGACAGCTGGACCAACCTGCTGCTGCGGGTGGTGGTTGTTCCAGGCCCGCCAAGCATCCTGCTGCGTCTGCCTCGTCGGCGCTGCCGGTTACGCCTTCTGCTCCGTCTGCTCCTTCTGCTCAGAAGAAGCGCCGACGCGGTCAGGCTCGCTGGCAGTCTCTGTCAGGAAAGTCTCAGGACTTTGTCACTTCCTGAGGTGGTGGTTTCTCCTTTCAGGGGCCTCATCGAGGCCGCAAGTGAAGGTTCTCACCTCGATTAGCCTCCAGTCGGGGGAAAGCTGTCGTAGTTTTACGACCGTTGGACAGAGATAATGTCGGACACTTGGGTCCTCGACTTTATACATTCCGGTCTGCGACTGTCCTTCCATCCGAACCCCAGTTTATCTCGGGTGCCCCTCCCGACTCGGGTCCCTTTCGATTCTCTGTGTCAGGGGGTGATCGAGGTGGTCAGGAACACCCTTTCACCGGGGCTTTACTCAAGACTTTTCTTGGTGCCAAAGAAAAACGACCAATTTCGTCCTGTCATCGATCTGAGTATCCTGAACGAGTACATTATAGCTCCTCGTTTCAGTATGGAGACTTTCCAGTCGGTTCGACGTTCAGTTCATCAGGGCGACTTTGCTGCCAGTATCGACCTGAAGGATGCCTACTTCCATGTACCCATTCATCTTGCGTCACGGAAATACCTTCGGTTCTCGTTTCGGGATCGAGTCTATCAATTCAGAGCTCTCCCGTTCGGTTTGAACCTGGCTCCTTGGGCCTTCACCCGACTGATGTCACATGTGCTTGCTTTCCACCATACTCAGTCGGCTGTGACTTCGTCAGCCTACCTGGACGACATCCTCCAATGGCACCATGATGCTGCTGTTCTGGAGTTAGATGTCTGGCAGTTTCTTTGCCTGCTAGCATCGCTGGGTTTCAGAGTCAATCGCGAGAAGTTGGATCTCCTTCCTTCTCAGCGATTCCGTCATTTGGGGATGGATTTCGACACTCTTCACAATGTAGTGTCAGTTCCCCATGCTCGGGCGACGATTCTTTCCGCCTTGACTCGGAACCTGCTTCAATCTTCCTCGGTCTCGGCCAGGACTTTCCTTGGGATGCTGGGCCTTTGCGATTCGGTGACAGATCTCATTCCGCTCGGTCGCTTGTTTGTCCGACCTCTCCAACACTTCTTGTTGGATCATTGGCATCCGAATGTAGATCCGCTGGACCTGGAACTCACTATTCCTCGGTCTCTGCTTTGTCACCTCCACCCTTGGGCTGATATTCCCTGGCTGACACAGGGTTTTCCATTGGATCTTCCTTTGGCCGATCGCATCCTTACTGCGGATGCCAGCGATCGGGGCTGGAGTGCGACGTTGGATCCTGTCGGTCTGTCTACTCACGGCGAGTGGGACAGCGAGCAGGTGGGCCTTCATATCAACGAGAAGGAGCGCCTTGCTCTTCTGTTGAGTTTTCGGCTTTGGATCCCTCATCTGTCGGACCATATTGTTCTACTTCTTTCGGACAATTCGATAGTACTGGCCTACATACGGAATCAAGGAGGCACACTTTCGATTCCCATGTATCGGCTGTCTCGGGATCTTCTTCTGTTGGCGCGGGATGTGAACGCTCGGGTGTCCATTCGACACATTCCCAGGCGTCTCAACGTCCTAGCAGACTCCCTGTCCCGACGCGACACTGTCCTTCCAACCGAATGGATGCTACATCGGTCGGTGTTTCAGGCGATTTGCGAGCAGTGGGGCCGTCCTCAGGTCGACCTTTTCGCTACTTGCTGGAATCATTAGGTAGAGACCTTTGTGTCCCCTTGTCCAGATCCTCTGGCATTTGCAGTAGACGCTCTGTCTCTGGACTGGACAGGTTGGATCGGCTATGCCTTTCCTCCTGCACCGATTCTTCCTCAAGTATTAGCGAAGATTCGTGCTTGCAGTTGCAGGATCATTCTGATCGCACCTCTGTCTCCACAGAGGGTGTGGATCAATCTGCTGCGGCCTCTGTTGGCAGATCGGCCGATTCGTCTACCTCTACGTCACGATCTTCTTTCCCAGGGTCATCCCAGGAAGTATCACAACAACCTGGTGAGCCTGTCCCTTCACGCCTGTCTTTTATCAGGTCCAGTCTCCGACATAGAGGTTTTTCGAGACGAACAGTAGAGTGCATTTCTGCATCACGGCGACATTCCACTGGCATGACTTATGCTGCGAAGTGGAAGGTTTTCTGCCGCTGGTGTGCAGATCACAATGTGGATTATCGTGATCCGTCAATCGCTGAAATTGCGGATTTTCTGGTATATCTTTTTGACTCCAAGGGCCTCCAGCCTATTACGATTAAGGGCTATCGGTCTGTGCTATCTGATACTTTCTCTTATGTGGGAAAGCGGTGCATCGGTCGTAATCTTTTTCTCTCCAAACTCATTCGGCACTTTTCTTTGAAGAGGCCTCGAGTTTTGCATCTTACACCCAAGTGGAGGGGGTGCCATTCGAGCCTTTACCTGAGACCGATATGCGTTTTCTCACCTATAAGACAGCATTTCTTCTAGCGTTTGCTTCTGCTCGACGAGTCAGTGAGCTTCATGCACTATCTGTTGATTCTGCCTTCTTCAGAAATGAGGCTAACAGTGTCACCTTCACTACTGATTGCTCTTTTCTGGCTAAGAATCAACTTCCTGATTCAGTACCTCCTCCCATCTGCATTCGGGGTCTCCCTGCTGTCGATGACCGGAGCCCTCTTCTTTGTCCTGTTCGTGCGATCAAGACTTACATTACTCGCACTCAGTTCATTAGGAGGGGTCGGAAGAGATTCTTGTCTCTCATTCCTAAGAGGCAGTCTATCTCTTCCCATTCTATTTCCAGGTGGATCTGTCTTGCAATCAAGCTGGCTTATTCCCGCTTGTCTGCATCTGATCTTGTTTCGAACCGGTTTAATGCTCATGAGGTTCGTGCCATTTCTACATCCTGGGCGTTCTCCAATTCTGTTTCGCTCCGGGATGTTATGAATGCGGCTTACTGGAGGAATGCTTCTACCTTCTCCTTTTATCTCCGCCACCTTCAGCAGCAATCTGAGGACCTTTATTCTTTAGGCCCTCTCGTTGCTGCTCAGGCTGTTGTGCACCCTCGTTAAAATTGTTTTTATCGAGGTTGTGCTTCGCTCAGCCTTGTTCTTTTCAGGTGCCTTCTCTCTATCTTCATTACAGGTTTTCGCTATTGTTCTCTGCCCTCCTTGCTTTTCTTTCTGCTACTCTTGTTGGTATTGGTTATGTGATTCACCTCCTCCTATTGTTTATTCAGCCAATTGTAGACAATTGTGAGTAGGTTGAAAAGAAATTAAAATTTTTTAGTAAATTTTGTTTCTTAACATACCTACCACAATTGTTTACCGGAGGCCCACCCTCCTTGGGGATATCTTTGATATTGATGCCTCCCCGCTAAATCACAAACTTCTCGTTGGCGGAAATACGGAATTGATGTCACGGTTGTTGCGCTCGGTAAACGCAAGAGGCGTGCAGAGAGAGTACCTGTAATTTCGAGCGCTGGTCTCGCTCGACCCTTTTTTCGATCTTTTTCGTGCTTTTGCTCTCTAGTCCTTTTCCAGCTCGTTTGGAAAAGTTTCTAAAAGCTTGAGTTAGTTTCGAAGTAGGGCTTGCGCTTACGTTACAGACAATTGTAAACAATTGTGGTAGGTATGTTAAGAAACAAAATTTACTAAAATAAAATTTTTTAATTTTTTGAGGATGCCAGACACAAATCAATGGTAAAATTGGTGGATCCAAGGATATAAATGGATGATGGAAGTGAACAACGGTGGTTAGAAACGTTCAGGGCTGTAACTTTATAATAAATATAAAAATTATTTCATGTTTCCCAATTTCGAGACATGCGCCCGACGTCATCATTCTTGCTTATGATTTATCCACTGTTTGTTAAGTGTTCCTCCCCTATCCCTCCTTGAAGCTCTCCTGTTAAACTCCCAAGCTTTTTGGCTTATTTTTATCGAAATTTTTTATTAAATTTCTTGGGAGTTTAACGTGTGTAACAGAATGTTTATTCTGTTTATCCCCATGGTTTCGGCCTCACCCTAGGGGTGGTAGGTCGTTTTGGGTCATGCATCTTCTACCCGATGTATCTTTTTTTCTTCGTTTGCTTGAAGATCTTACTTTACATCTGGTAGCTTTAAAATCTGTTAACTGACTTTGGGCCTTTTTTCTGTGCCTACTGTCTTGTTTCCGTTTTTTTCCTTGGCGTTGTTTACATTGGCAGCGTCTTTAAATATATGTAGTATTTAGTTATTATTACTGTAGGATTGTTGTAAGATACATTAATTAATATTCTGGTAGTGTAGCAAAAAAATTTGGATTTTGTCCACACTTGGGCTGTATTGGGATGCCCTTGGGCTCTTCATGTTCCCTTTGGGCACTTGGGCTTTTTTTAAAAAAAAAAATCGAAAAATTTTTTGAATTTAATTTTTTGATTTAGATTTTGATTACTGTTTATTATGTATCTTTATCATATATTTTTTGTGGAGTTTGTGGGAGTACGATCGACTTAGTCTTGATTAATCATGAAAGCTTACTGCTCAAAATGCAAGGCGAGGAAGTCTTCCTCAGATTTATATGCATGGTGCCTTGCCTGTAGTCGATGTACTCAGATTGTTGTCCTACATGTGCCGATTGGGATGACAAACGTTGGAAGTGAGTGTCACGGTACGCTGTTGGCGGTGAGATACCTATGTCAGTGCTCTCACCACAAGGTAATTCAAGTTTTTCAGTTTCTTTTTCAGAGGAACAAGAACATGGTGATGGTATTGTGACGCCCACCAAAAGTGTGCTACCTTTGTCGCGCTCTGATAAGCAAACAGAGCTAGCTGCTAAGGTGCTCTTGATTATTAGGCAGGGGATAAGGCCACTGAGCGGTGGTCTTAAACTCTTGCAAGCAGCTAGCTCGGCCTGTGAAGTGGTTACTCCGTCCGTGGGAGCCGTAAACACCGGGTATGTCCGTTGCGGTCGAAGGAAGTGTAGTGGGTAGAGCAAGCACCTTAAAAACAAAAGCTCACTCAGTGACGACGGAACTAGGGAGGAAGCCAGTTTCTTGTCGGGAGGCTCGCCAAGGGTGGGAGAGGTCCCTCTTTAACCCAGCAACATCTGGGGCCAGATGTTGTTATGAGAAACTTGCACGGGCTGGAGCATATGTTCACACCTGCCATTCGGAACGCTCCGTCTGGACTGCAGCTGGGCCCGGTTACAGTCCTGGCTTCCTCCGCTACGACCATTAAGCACACAAGACAGCATCCTAGCTACCCGACTTCGGATATCCAGCCAGCTGTGTGAAGACGGAGCCAGTCTTCGCCAGTGAAGTTGGACCATCTGGTAGCTAGGGAACCGAGGCTTCGATCATCGGGACGTTCGGAGAAGAGATCCATTTCCGGAACGCCGTCCCAGGAGCAGCAAGCAGCTAAAAAACAGAAAACCTCTGCTCCTCAAGCGTTGCTGACAGACTTGCTATCGCAGATTGCGCAGCTGATCGCAGCATCCCAGCAAGTGTGGGAGCAGCCTCCCTCAGACTCCGGAAGTGAGCTGTCGGATGGTGCTGGTTCGGTCCAGTCGTCTGTTCATGTAGATGCAATGGACCGGGATTCTCAGTTGATTCAGTCAGATGGTGAAAGGGATAAGGAAGAGGATTACCCTTCCCTTCGGAACAACATATGGTTGCGATGGTCTTTAAGAGCGAGCATTCGAGTGAACGACTAGGCGGCAAGCATAGATCTAAAGGACGCTTACTTTCATGTCCTGGTACATCCAGCATTCAGAAAGTACCTGCTGTTTGCTGTACAAGGGAAGGTGTATCAGTTCAGAGCAATGTGCTTTGGTCTGAACCTGGCTCCCTGGGCATTCACTCGTATAATGAACTCGGTAATGTCATACTTCCGAGCTCATTCGTCTGCTGTAACGTCGGCTTACTTGGACGACATTCTTCAGAGATACGGCAACAGAATTATTCTTTAGAATGATGTGCAGAGTCTGCTTCTTTGGTTCCAACGCCTCAGTTTCATCGTAAAGAAGAAAAAGTCAGATATAGTTCCATCCAAGTCGTTCACTCACTTGGGAATGAGCTTCGAGACTCACAACACTCTGGTTCGTCTGCCGTTACCCAGAGTGAAATTAGTCAGTTGTTATTCTCGCTTTTGTCTACACTCAGACGCATTAACAGCAAAGGAATTCATGCGACTGATGGGGCTGTGCGAAGCTGCTTCAGATCTTATTCTGATGAGCCGCCTGTGCACGCGTCCCCTCCAGATATTCTTTACTCAGAACTGGAGTGTGAAGATGCAATCGCTCGAAACCAGTATTGTTTTAATGGACCTAGTAAAACAAGGGTTCAGATTTGGGCAGATCTTCAGTGGTTAACTCAAGGAGTTCCACTGCAACTTCCAGATCAGGCTTTCAGGATTATGACGGATGCAAGTCAGATGGGTTGGGATGCGACCCTAAGTCCCGCAGACTTGAGGTGTCGGAGAAGATTCTCCTATATGTCATGAATCATCATGTTCATCTTTCTGTCCGTCATATACCGGGTCGTCTGAATGTACTAGTAGACTCGCTCTCTCGGAGTGTATGCAGGAGATGCTCTGTTGATCTCATGGGATGGAATGATAGGATACGCATATCCTCCAACTCCGTTGATTTAGCAGATTCTGTTTAGTTCAAACAGTCTCATTGCGAAATCCTGATAGTAGCACCTCTGTACTCACAGAAACCTTGGATCAGTCTTCTCAGGTGTCTGTTATGGGACATTCCCCGGAAGCTTCCTCCACGAGAGGACCTTCTTTATCAGGGAAAGTATTTGTTCTTTTTTGTCCTATCCGCCCTTAGTGGCATTATGGAGTTGGTCAGATGTGAGGGAGCCTTGCAGTTCCTATACTATTTAATGTCGAACATAAGAACGATTCAAGTAATGCAGGTGAAGGGGGTTCGATTTGATTTCTAATCGCCCCCCCCCCCCCTCCTCCCGCACCGCCAATGTGTTAAGAGGTGATTACTGGACAAGACATAATTTTCTTTCCGTAAGTGTTGTATGTATTTAAGTACATACATGCATTCATGACTTCTCAATTGGCGGCTGGGTTGTGTTCTATGGCGACCTCATGGGCATATCCACTTTCTAGTTGGTTGGTTTCCTGTGGTTGTTTGTCTATATGTCATATACAAGCATATGATTCATCGTCAATAAATTGCTAGCCTTGGGGTACCTGGGAGGCTGTCTAGTCAGTGAACTGGTATTCAGATGATTACATGTGGGATTTCAATGCTCACATGCATTATAATGATAAATCGCATTATTAGGCAGATGCATTATTGTATGTTAAGGACCTTAGAAACTGAATTATTTCGCGGGCGGTCCGTGGCGAGTCTGTTAATCATAGCTCGATCCATTTCTAGATCCAGGTTTCTATTAATGGCGGAACCCAATTGAATACATCTTGTCTTACACTCACGTATATTCGCATGTTTCCAGGAACATAGATATTGGAGTGTTATTTATTGGAATTTATTGTACATTTGAATGGGGTCACCTTGGAAGTGTGTTTATCTCCAGAGATCGTCCATTGTGATTCTATTGGACATGTGTATGTTCTTTATTATATCACCGGTTTTCGACCTATCTGTGTATGCCGACTCCGATATACGTTACAAGCGGGCGATATTAATTACCGGGATCGCCGCTATAGCCTTAGCTTCTGAAGTGCCATTAAGCACCAATTTATTAATAATAATTAATACCTGGGTGTCTATTCGATAAATATTTATATTGTTATTTGGTACCACTTTTACTGATCCCAGAGCGTTGCCCTCTTCTTTTTGAAGATTCCTTAAAAAAGGGGGGGAGGGGGTCGTGATTTTTTACCTCTCCTCCAGCTTGATAAGTATGTAACTATGAGTGAAGCTGTTTTGTCTGTAGATTATATCCTGGATACAGCTTGTGTTTTATTGTATATGGCTTATGTTTGTGGGGGATAGCCTCTCATTCTCAAATATGCCATCCTAATTTCTGGGGCTTAGTCTGGACTAGCCTTAAAAATTGGGAACTCGTTACATCCAATTAGCATAGTCTTCATGCTAAGAATATGGAATTACTTGAATTTGGCTCCTTATTGATGATATGTCTTCTCTATTACTGTACAGAGAGACATACATGCAATTCCTTTTAAATTTAATTTCTTTTCACCTTGGATTACAGGCTATGGAACTGTGTTGGTCTACTAATTCTGAAGTCCTAGGCCCTCCACCTTTTTTTACGATTCAGCTAAGTCTGGGCCATTGGGTTATAGTATAAAAATATTATAAATTTAAAGTAATTTGTATATTTTTATACTGTACCAATGACCCAGACATAGCTGGTGCTAACTCTTAAAAATATAGGGCCAAACACAAATTTTGCCCCCCAATCCCCAAAATTTGCATCTAAAACCAAAGAAAACATGTCCTGAATGGCCTCCATACTTCACCTCTACTGCGCAGGCGCAGTGTCAAGGATGTCCCGAAATTGGCGCCATTAATCATTCTTTGTTTGGCCCTTCATCAGTTAACATCTGACTGATCTTTGTGCTTGTAAATCTCAGTTTAAATGATGCCAGACACATAAATATTAGTGAAATGGTGATTCTAAGGAGGATATAGAAGGAGGAGAGGAAAAGTGAGTGACAGAAAATAATCAGGGCTGTAACTTAAAATTTTTTGATGAAATTATGTTAAGTTACCTATTTTCGAGGCAACAGCCTGTTGTGGTCATTCTTGTTATCAAGATTACACTGCTTATTCAGTGTTTTCCTCTCTCCCTTTCCTTTAAGTCCCCTCTTGCTATTCTCCCATGCTTTTGGCATATTTTCTGTAATATTATTACTAAAATTTCTTGGGAGTTTTAGCTGGATAACAGAATGAATTCTGTTCTTTTCCCCATGTTTACGTCCTCACCCATGGGTGTTTAGGCGTAGTGTTCTGCATCTACCATCTGATGTTCTGCAGTTTCTTCCCTGGAAGTCTCTGTTTGCATCAGATGGTGTATTATTGGTAACTGATTTCGGGCCAGGGTGCCTGGAGTCTTGATCTAGTGTTTTTACACTTATTGTTTACATTTCCAACAGCCCTCTGTGTGAGGGGGGATTTCTTGAAAATAATATCTTGATGTTAATTTAATAATAACTAGATACATTATTATTGTTCGTAAGTGTTGCATAAATTGTTTAAAATATTTTTAGAATTTTTGTCCACACTTAGGCTTGGGATCCATTGGGGCTCAACGTTACTTTTCAGAAACTTGGGCTGTTCTGAAAAAATATTTTTTCAAAAGTTTTTGATTCAATTATTTTTTCTGTGTTAATGGATCTTGTTATTATGTATTTTGATTGTCAGGGGTTGGTGCGAGTACTAGGACTTTGTTTTCTTTTCACAATGAAAGGATATTGTTCAATTGTAATAAGAGGAAATCTTCCTCTGACTTTCATAATCATTGTATAATGTAGTTAGTGTACTCGCACTAACTCCTGTTCTGTATGTGTTGATTTCGATGACAACATGGGAAGCGTGTGTCACGGTATGTTAGTGGGGAATTGGCCATTCCGGTCCTTTCCCTGCAGGGTCACTCTACTTTATCAATCTCTATTTCAGACGATCATGATCAGGGTGATGTATCTGTGATGTCTTCCAAAAAGTGTGCCTCCGTCGTCACAATTAATGAAGAGCTAGCGGAAAAGTGCTCATGTAATACGTCAATTGCCTAAGAGGACCCTAGTAGGTTCGACGGCCTTTGACGTCCGCTAGCTCGCTCGGTGTAGCGTCCATTCATCGAATGGTTCGGCAGCCGGGTTCGTCCGTTGCGGTCTAGAAAGGAGTTTTGGGTGATGCGAGCACTATAAAATAACCAAGTGCACACCCAGTGACGGCAGATTAGAGGGGAGAACGGAGGAAGCCTTTTAGTCCGGTTCATAGCTCGTCCAGGCCCATCCGGGCTGCGAGCGAGAGAGGCCCCTCTCTCGTACATCAGCATCTGGCCCCAGATGTTGTGGTACAAAATGTCTCGCATTCGGAGCATACGTCCGCCGCTCGGGACGCTCCGCTATATAGACAGTCCGGAGAGACTGTCAATAAGGCTTCCTCATTCTCATGGCAGTGCACACGACCGCACCTTGGCTACGTGACCTCCGATATCCAGTCAACTTCGCCAATCAGAGAATCCTTGGCGACCAGGTCACGCCATCCGATAGCCAGGGACACGAGGCCTGGAGACTCCGGACGTTCGCATAAGAAAGTATGCGGGAGTCAACGTACACGGAGCTTCCAGCGGCAAAGCATCGTAAGACCGCTTCTGCACAGGCCTCGGTGACGGACGTGCTATCCCAAATAGCACAACTTATCGCAGCATCCCAGCAACGACAGAATCTCTGTCGCATAATGTAATATCCGACGACGCTGGGTCGGGACGCTCCGCAGAAGCATCAGGTGCGGACGTCCGAAAATTTCTTACGGTCCGACGGGATGCCGAAAGGGATTTTGAGCTTTCCCTTTCGGAACAACATAAGCTGCTGTATATGTCATCCGACTTCATCTTCTAGAGGTTGTTCGTCGGACCAGAATGCTGCGATACCGGATAAGAAACTGATAGCGTCGGTGGACTTAGAAATTTTTGGTTCGGTTCAGGGACATCGTCCTTCAGTTCTGACACAGTCCAATAATGTCTCAGATACGTTCGATTTATTGAACGACGCTATATATATTTTTTATATGCTTGCTATGTACAAGCATGTCTGGTTTCTTGTTCGCAAAATTACTGAGATGTCTTTCAAAAGTGTGCCTCTGTCGTCATAGTTAATGAAGAGCTAGCGGCAATTAGTGCTCATGGATTACATCAATCGCCTAAGAGGTCCCTAGTAGGATCGACAGAGTTGACATTCGCTAGCTCACCTGGTGTAGCGTCCATTCATCGAATGGTTCGGCAATCGGGTTCGTCCGTTGCGGTCTAAGAAGGAGATTTGGGTGATGCGAGCTCTATAATAGACTTTAGTACACACCCAGTGACGACGGATTAGAGGAGAGATCGGAGGAAGCCTGTTAGTCCGGTTCCTAGCTCGTCCGGTCCGTCCAGGCGGCGAGCGAGAGAGGCCCCTCTCTCGTGCAACAACATATGGGACCGGATGTTGTGGTACAGACATTTCACCTTCGGAGCATATGTCCGCCACTCGGGACGCTCCGTTATATAGACAGTCCGAGTGACTGTCGATAATGCTTCCTCATCCTCACAGCAGCGCACTCAACCGCACATTGGCTATGTGACCTTGAATATCCGGCCAGCTTCGTCATTCAGTGATTCCATGGCGAATAGGTCACGCCATCCGGTAGCCAAGGAACACGAGGCCTGCACACTCCGGTCGCTCGCATAATAGAAGTATGCACGGGGTAACGAACACGGAGCTTCCAGCGGCAATGCATCGTAAGACCGCTTCTCCACAGGCCTCAGTGACGAACGTGCTATCCAAAATAGCACAGCTTATCGTAGCATCCCAGCAAACAACAGATTCTCGGTCGGATAAGGAATAATCCGACGGCGCTGGGTCGGTGCGCTCCGCTGTTGCATCAGGTACGGACGACCGAATATTTCATAGGGTCCGACAGGATGGTGAAAGGGATTCGGATGATATCGAGCTTTCCCTTTCGGAACAACAGAAGCTGCCATACATTTCTTCCGGCATTATCTTCCAGAGGTTGTTCCGTCAGACTACATTGCTGCGATGCTGGATAAGAGACTTATAGCGTCATTGGACACGGAGTTTTGGATCGGTTCAGGGACATTGTCCCTGAGTTGCCGACGCAGTCCAATAATGTCTTTAGAACATTCGAATTATTGAACGACGCTATATATATATATAAGCTTGCTATCAACATGCTAGTCTAGTTTCTTGTCCGCAATGCTCTATTCTGCCTTTCGTGAATTCTAGGAAATAATTGTTTATTGGCAGAACTGGGCTTACCGAGAGTTCCTTTGCGTCTAAGACGGCGAGACTGAAGACTGCAAATTATCTTTTTCGCCATCTATGTCAATTCCAACCACGATGTTGGAAACGACAATGATGTATAATAGACTTAACTTAGACGCTTTATCATACGTACACCACCTTACTGAGACGTTATCATTACGTCTTCAAGAGAAAGAATTCCAGGATATGATCCTCAATGAGATTTCTTTCAGGGGCAGTAGTTTTTCCACGTATAACTCCGCCCTTCAGTGGCAACCTGGAGTTGGTTAGATGTGACGCAGCCCTAGCTACATCCACGCACGTGGATAGTAAGGTGAAGAACTCTCTCAGAGTCGCTTCGGTTTCCGAGAAGCTTCTCTTCGACGGCAACCTTTCAGCAATCTTGAATTGCTCGATATACACGTTCTCTTGTCTATCAAGTGTAACAAGAGATTCAGACGTGGGCAAACATTCGGTGGTTGACTCAGAGAGTTCCACTGTAGTTGCCGGATCCGAGTTTTTCGATTATGACGGATGCCAGTCAAACAGGTTAGGACACAATTTTGATCCCAACGGATTCGAAGTGCCAGGGTCTTTGGGTTCCACAGTTTTTAGGCAAGCTCTTTACTTCCAAGGAAGAATATTATGTTGGCTTGCACTACGTCATTGGATGAATTTTATTCAGAAACGCATGTTCAATCCTGTCCGATAATACGACAGTAGTTGCGTATATCCGGAACCAGGGAGGCACTCATTCGGTTCCGTTATTGATTTTAACGGAAAGAATCTTTCTGTTTGTTATAGAACACCAAGTTCTGTTTCGGTTCATCATATTCTCGGTCGTCGGATCGTATTAGCAGACTCCCTTTCACGTAAGGGTCGTTGCCATCGGAATGGACTGTCAACAAACAAGTATTCAATCAGATTTGCTATCAATGGGAGCGCCCAGTGATAAATTTATTTGCGACACAACTCTCCAATCAATTGTAGACGTATGTGTCACCGTGTCCGGATCCCTGAGCATATGTAGTTAATGCTCTATCGATCTAGTAGGACGCGATGATAGGATATGCATATCCTCCAGCGCTGTTGATTCAGCAAGTATTGCTAGGATTATTCATTCACAATACAATTCTGTTGGTAGCCTCTCTGTCTCCACAGAGACGGTGGATAAATTTACTTAGATGTCTACTGTGGGACTTACCGCGGAAACTTCCTCCACGAGAGGATCTTTTTTTTTCGCTGGGGAAATCGTGTCAACTCTATCACAACCCGCAAGGTCTCAACCTTCACGTATTCCATTGTGCGGTCCTTCTTGCAGGGCATGCATTGTACAGGACGAGCAGTGGACGCGATTCCTAACTGTAGAAGGACCTCCTCTTCGCTATACTATGCGGCTAAAGTGGAGGGTCTTCCGTCGTTGGTGTAGGGATCTTTATGTTGATATTTTTGATCCCTCCATACCAGACATTGCAAACTTTCTAGTATACTTGTTTAACGAGATCATCTGCAGCCAGTTACTTTTAAAGGTTATAGGTCTCTGTTATCTGATACCTATGCACACCATGATAGTTTACAATGGAGCCTAATGTCTCTTTATCTAAGTTAGTTTGAAACTTTTCGATAAGAGACCTAGAATCGTTAGATTAATTCCTATTCGGAATTTAGCTTGGGTTCTTATTAACTAAAGCAACCATTTGAACCCCTTGAGACAGCAGTTTCAAATTCTGGCCTTTTAAAGCAGCGATTCTCTTAGTCTTCTCTTCTGCTGAAGAGTCAGTGAGCTTCATGCACTGTCGGTGGACGATTCTCACTTTCGTAGTATCGGGAACTCTATTACCTTTACTACTGATATTGTATTTTTGGTTAAGAATCAGGCTCCTAATGATATCCGGAACCTATTGTTTTTAAGGTCGAGCGGGCATAGGCCTTTACTCTGTCCAGATAGACCTTTATGTATTTATTAACAGATCTCAGTTTATCAGTAGGACGTAAAGCTTCTTCTGGCTCTGATGCCTAATAGAAAGGTCATTACGGTCCATTCTATTACTTAATGCATTCAGTTAACTATCGGTACTGCTTAGGATAATCTATCCTTAACTCAGCGGTCTGTGCTTAAGATTTCGGCTCATGAAGTAAGAGCTCTTCTACATCTTGGGCTGACGTATAGTTTTGCTATTATAGATTAAGTAGGCTGCATATTGGTCTCAGCCATCCACATTCACAAATTTTTATCTCAGAAATATTGTATCCATTTCTGGAGACCTGCATTATTTAGGTCCATTATCAGCTGCTCAGAAAGTCAATCACTTAACAGTTGCAACTATAGCTATGTAGGCTTTACGTTCCGGCAGTGACTCCGTCCTGATGCCCTCTTCGCTCTGGGCTATTTGACCCAGGGCAAGAAAAAGGGGGGGGGGGGAGGGTGTTCCCTTGGGTCACCTGTTTTATTATGAAAACAAGGGGATACCTCCTCCGGAGTTAGTAATTCTGAGCTGTTACTGGGATGGTTTCTTAAGTGAAAGTTATGTTTTTAAATTCATTCATGTCATAGTTTTAAAGTAGAGCATTTGAATATGTCATGTGTCAAACGGATGTTATTATACTATCCTCGGACACTTTTAAAAGAGTATAAAGAGTCTCAATTCTTTGGACTAACTTTATTTATTGGCTTACTTTAAAAATAATTAGTATAAGAATTATACTGGATATTAATAGAGAACATGGATGTTATGATGCTCAATTATAGAAGGTATTGTGTCTTTCTAATTTGTCATAAGTAAGAAAGATACACGTGAAGCCTATTTCTCCTTTTCTCCTCCAGGAGATGACTCTATTTTATATAGTTGAGCTTATTGGATTTTCCTCTATGTCCTGGGCCCTCCAGCCTTTTTACTATTCAGCTATGTCTGGGTCATTGGTACAGTATAAAAATCTTGAAAAATTTATAGTAATTTATATATTTTTTATACTTACCAATGACCCAGACGGGGATGGCCCTCCCAGGAGTTGGGAGCTCATACCTCCCCGCTGAGGACATAGCGCTTACCAGGCACTGATGGTAAGAATGATTAATGACGCCAATTTCGGGACATCCTTGACACTGCACATGCGCAGTAGAGGTGAAGTATGGAGGGCCATTCAGGACATGTTTTCTTTGGTTTTAGATGCAAATTTGGGGAATTGGGGGGCAAAATTTGTGTTTGGCCCTATATTTTTAAGAGTTAGCACCAGCTATGTCTGGGTCATTGGTAAGTATAAAAAATATATAAATTACTATAAATTTTTAAAGATTTTTCATACTTACCAATGGCCCAGACGGGTATGGCCCTCCCATGAGTGGGGACTCATACCTCCCCGCTTAGTTATTATGTAGTACTCTTTTCTACAAAGAATGATGTTGATTCTAATTTTGGTCACTTCCTGGCGACTGCGCATGCGCGGAGAGTAAAAGTATGGAGGACCAGTTAGAACTTTTAATATGTGGTTTTGCAAGCAAATTTTGAGGATTGGGGGGTTCAAAATTTGTGTTTGCCCTTGATAACTTTGAGTTTGCACCAGCTAAGTCTGGGCCATTGGTTAGTATAAAAAATATTCAAATTATCTTTAAATTTATAATTTTAAGAAACGAGTTCAGTAAATTAGATATGGGCTGAGCCTTTTTCAAAGGAAACAAATAATAATTCCCCTAAGGTCTCAAATTATGCTGTTAAAAATGGTATCAGGAAGAGCACCCCAAAAATAATCTTCAGTAGCTTTGATATTTTGAAGCATTGAGTAATTGGCTTGCTTAGACACAACTGCATAGCCAGATAATGTAGATAAAGTGTAGCAAAAATGTTTAAAAACTTATGATCATTAAAGGATTAAAAGTCAGAAAAAGGGTCAGTTCATGTAAAAAATCTTTTAATCCTTAAGGACCTAATTGTGACTTTGATAACTTTTTAATGCAAAAGAACAGGTGCCCCAACATGCATTGTTTGCCTAAACTCAAAAGTTGTTTTCAGTGAACCTTGCCAGTTGCTTCTAAGCAAGTCTTGGCTGCCTACAGTCTTGGCTGCCTCTGTAGGCAGTCAAGACTTGACGAGAAACAACTACAAAGCCACTGGAGGTAGACTTTCAAAATACAGCAAAAAGGTATAAAATCCCCAGGTACTTCAGGGTTAAACAACTTCTCAAAAGCCATTACGTCAGTTTCACCCAAATTCAGTTGGGAAAATATATGAGTATATAAAATTGAAAAAAGATTCTGAAGTGTCCTAACACTGACTTGCAGTTTGAATTGTAGGAGATGCTATCAGACCAACCTGTCCTTTCGAGGAAGAAAATGGCTGTATCCAGCATTGAAAAAAGACACACTGATCTCTACAAAGCATTTAAGAACAACAAGTTTCTGTTCTATAGGTTATCCTGCATAACCTGTGCCATTAGGCCAAATAGAGCCTTAATAAAATGTAACAAGTGCTTTGTGAATCCTTTTAAATTTCATAAGTTTGAACTTAACTGCCATCCATGAAAACATTTGCTCAATTACAGCTGAAAAATGATAATATTATCTTGTCAGTTAATTTATTTATTGGAGTTTAACGACACTTTTGACAGTTAGGTTCACCTCG
Source organism: Pictodentalium vernedei (assembly GCA_031216915.1). Taxonomy (NCBI): domain Eukaryota; kingdom Metazoa; phylum Mollusca; class Scaphopoda; order Dentaliida; family Dentaliidae; genus Pictodentalium; species Pictodentalium vernedei. Next base: position 349,632,988 of record CM062297.1, on the reverse strand, counting down.
TGTCAGACAGTTTTACGAGTAGATGAAGCAAAAGTACTCGGGAGATAACCACAGAGCAACTGCCAGACTCCCCGATGTACTAACTCTACACAAGCAGGGTTAGCATTGGTTGAAGACAAGTGCACCATCGACATGCAGTACACCTTATTACACAGTGGCACTGGTCCTCATATTGGCAATCAGGATGAAGTGCCTTGCCCAAGGACACAATTCAGTAACCCCTTGAGGGGATCGAACCATGGACCTTTCAGTTTGAAGTCCAAGCCATAACCACTGAGCCACCGCACTCCCTGTCAGTTAATTACTGATTGCTTTTGGCCAGTATTTTCACATAATATCAACTATATTTGAACATGTCATTAAAGTTGATCAAAATTATTTTTCATTTGTGTGCCACTTTTTTTCTCCATGATATATACTCTTTAAAAAAAGAAATGCAAAACGGGTATAGTCACGATAACATGGCAAATTTTGAAGAATATAGTGATGAAGTGTGGCTGTAGATATGGTTAACGACATATCGTGGTGGTCTAAGCATTATGTAACATTTTGGGCAATGGGGCATAAGTTCGGCCACCGTTACCCTAAAAATATTGGAAATTATCAAAGCAAAGTTTCCACTGAGTGAATACCTGATCATGAAGGTGCACGCTCCGAGCATGCGAGCGAGCGTGTGGAGGTATAAATGGACATGGAAATTGGTCGGAATTCGCAGAGTGTTAAAGGGAACTTGCTCATGCAAAATGCCGCGTTTGACCGAAGCTCAGAGAAATAATGCCATTGGCTGCTTGGAAACAGGCGAATCAGCTTTGAATGTACCAAGAGTGTTCAATGTCTCACCGAGCATCATCACATGCCTGTGGAATCACTACCAAATCCAGGGGACAACGCAGGACCTTCCAAGACCCGGGAGACCCCATGTGACCACCACAGCTCAGGATCAATACATCCGGTTACATCATTTGCGGAAGAGAACAATCACAGCGACCTCTACAGCGTCAAAGCTTCCAGGTCAGCAGAGAATTTCAGATCAGGCCATTCGCAACTATCTACGTGAGGGAGGTCTGCGTGCAAGACGGTCAGTTCGTGGCATCATTTTGATGATGCAGCATTGTCGACAGCAACTTCAATGGTGTCAGATGCACAGGGCATGGCCTCATCAGAGTTGTAGAACGGTATGGTTCAGTGACGGGTCACGTTTTCTTCTTCGCCGAGTTGATGGACAATGCCATGTGTGTAGAGGTTGTGGAGAACCTTTGCATGTAGCTGCATTCAGGAGGTGGACAGATTTGGTGGTGGTAGCATTATGATGTGGGCAGCCATCTCACACACTGGTTGAACGGACCTCATCCATGTTTAGGTTAACTTGACGGCGCAGAGGTACAGATATGAAATTTTGCATCCACACATGCTCCCCATTATGCAGAATGCCAATGCCATTTTCCAGCATGACAACACCCAACTGCACACAGCAAGGATCACGACAGCTTATCTGCAGGATAACAACATTGATGTCCAGCCCTGGCCCTCTAGATCAGCAGATTTGAACCCGATTGAACATCTATGGGATCAACTTGATCAACGTCTGCTACAATGTCAACCACAAACTCAGACGTTACTGCAGTTGGCACAAGCATTGCAGGAAGAATGGGCCACCATACCTCAAGCTTACAGCCAGAATCTGACTGCTTCAATGAACAGAAGGTGCCAAGCAGTTTTGGACACAGATGGCGGCCACACTAGATATTGAGTTTGGATGACATTGACTTATGATGTTAGCGTCTGAAACGTCTCCATTTGTGCTTAATTCATCCATTAAAACTTTGGTTATGAATTGATTTCGTTCTCTGTCTCATAATGCAGGAACTTCCCTCATCACAGAAAACGTTTCGTGTTTCTTTTTTTGAACAGTATATTTCAGAATATATGATGCATGTAATATTGTCACTTGTATGCAACAAAGTCTTTACATTTTTTGTGTGTCTTAACTTTATTTTATTTCAATGTTGTGAAAGTGAACTTATACCCAAGTCAGCAAACAAACATTTCAAAAATTGATGTACAGTGGAACCCTATTAATTGAATAGCCACTTTGCAATAGAAAAATATTCAGTTAACAGAAGTATACAATTAAAAGGAATGGGGGCATTTGTCACATAAGGAATAACCGATTAAATGCCTATATTGGAATTATTGAGTCCATAAATGTCTCTAAATGTGGGAATTCAGTCGATGTCGGAGTAATTCTTCAACAGATTTTAATCTTTTTAGTCAGTTAACAGGAGTTCAAGTCAGATTTTATTGTACTAATTGAATTATAAAGGTTAAATTTGTATGAATAGCTGTTAGATTCTTGCAACTTTGAAGCTGTTTTCTTGTGGTTTGTCAAATTGTCATTGTTTTTCTTTGTAGAGTGACATTAGAGTACAACAGAATTTTAACTGGTTGAATGCTAGTGGCTTAATTGAAAAGTGCTGGAAAACCACTTTTGTGACTATGTATTAGCTTGATGTTTGTTCAGCAGTAGAAGAAATTTTTTATATATAATTTGTTTGGTTGCAATTTATTGGAGAGTGCCCATTGCCTCTCTCCATTAAATTTCAACAAAACAATTATTTATGAACAAAATCTTGCTGAACTAAAAGGTAAACTTGGTGATAGCATGGTATCATTGAAAAAAAAATATCCATGTCTCAAATCATCTATGAAAAAGAATTTAGCACTCGAACATTTAAGTTTGATATTTTGTTACTTTTAGGTATGGATACTCAAATTTGCGGCATATATCTTCTCTGATTAGTGGAGTTGGGATATTCTGTTTTGGTACAGGTCTTTCTTTGTATCATGGAATACATGGCTTATTACATCCTGAACCTCTTGGTCCATTGACGTGGGTAAGTAAGAAATTAAATATTTTTCGGCGTAATTGTGTTTCAACAAGGAGTTCAGAACATAAATGGATTATGTGTAGAGAGTTAAATCTATCGATATTTTAGAAACCCGTTTTAACTCAGATTCTATAGTTGTACTCATTATTTCAGCGTTGAAAGTAAATACATTTGTCAGAGGAACTCTGTTTCCTTTTGTTGAAGTAAAAGAATACGCAGATTTAGGAATTCCCATGGACGTGATATGTTAACCAATGTAAAAAGACTTTGAGGCCATAAAAATGATACAAAATTTTCCATGGACATTTCATTTTTAGCTCAACTTTGACGAAGTCAAATTTGAGCTATTGTCATGGCCCGTCGTCCGTCTGTCCGTCCGTCTGTCCGTCTGTCCGTACGTCAACAATTGGCTATGGCTCGGGCTAGAGGTCGTATTTATGACCCGATCTTTACGAAACTTCTTGTGTACCTTTGTTATGACCCTGGGACGGGAACGAGTGTTTTTAGGTGTGGTCCGAAATTCAAGATGGCTGCCAGCGGCCATTTTGTACCGATGATGCAAAAATCAGTTTTTTGTACAGAACTTCTGTATGAAAGTTCTGATTTGAATAAAGTTTTGTATAAATGTTTAGTACCATGGGATACATCACATATAATACGGGTTTTTTTCTCGTGCGTAAATTATGCAAATTAGACTGACTTTGATTTATTTAGTGTTACTTTCAGAGCTGTAAGTGCCAAGCTGCTATGGCTCGGGCTAGAGGCCGTATTTATGAACCATCAGCCATTTTGTACCGACGATGCAGAAATTTTTTTTTTGTACAGAACTTCCATATGAAAGCTCTGATTTGAATAATTTTTCGTATGAATGTTTAGTACCATGAGATACATTACATATCATATGGGTTTTTTTCTCGTGCTTATATTATGCAAATTAGACTAACTTTGATTTATTTAGTGTTACTTTCAGCACTGTAAGTGCAAATCCCTATACGGCTCGGGCTAGAGGCCGTATTTATGAACCGATCTTTACGAAATTCCTTGGGTACCTTTGTTATCACCGTGGGACGAGAACGAGTGTTTTTGGGTCCAGTCCGAAATTCAAGATGGCCGATGGCAGCCATTTTGTACAAAATTTGGTGCAATCTGATTTTTGCACAGAACTTCCATATGAAAGCGCTGATTTGAATAATTTTTTGTGTGAATGTTTAGTACCATAGGATACATCACATATAATATGAGTTTTTTTCTCGTGCAGATATTATGCAAATTAGATGAACTTTGATTTTTTCAGTGCTACTTACACACAGTAAGTACACATGTCAATACGGCTTGGGCTAGAGTCTGTATTTATGAACCGATCTTCACGAAACGTCTTGGGTACCTTTGTTATCACCTTGAGAAGAGAACGAGTGTTTCTGGGTGCGGTTCAAAATTCAAGATGGCTGCCAGTGGCCATTTTGTACCGAAATTAGGTCTAATCAGTTTTTTGTACACAACTTCTATATACGGCTCAGGCTAGAGGCCGTATTTATGAACCGATCTTTACGAAACTTCTTGGGTACCTTTGTTATCACCTTGGAATGAGAACGAGTGTTTTTGGGTGTGGTCCAAAATTCAAGATGGCCACCAGCAGCCATTTTGTACCAAAATTAGTGCAATCAGTCTTTTGTGCAGAACTTCTGTATGAAAGTTCTGATTTGAATATATTTTTGTATGAATGTTTAGTAACATGGAATACATCACATATAGTACAGGTTTTTTTCTTGTGCAGAAATTATGCAAATTAGATGAACTTTGATTTATTCAGTGCTACTTATACACTGTAAGTGCACATGTCAATACGGCTCGGGCTAGAGGCTGTATTTATGAACCGATCTTCACAAAACTTCTTGGGTACCTTTATCTCCTTGGGACGAGAATGAGTGTTTCTGGGTGCAGTCCAGAATTCAAGATGGCTGCCAGTGGACATTTTGTACCGAAATTAGGTCCAATCAGTTTTTTGTCACAACTTCTACACAGCTCATATTTGTGAACTGATCTTCACGAAACTTCCTGGGTACCTTTGTTTTCACCTTGGGGCAGGATGAGTGTGTTTTGGGGTGCCTTTGTTATCACTGTGCTATGAGAACAAATATTTTGGGGTTCAGTCAAACCCACTCTGGGACTCAAAGATTTTTTTCTAGTTTAGCATCTGACTGTCACCCCCACCTTTACAATACTTTACCTATACATTTGTTACAGGCAATGGTCAGTATTTATGTACAGACCGTTACAATACTTTATATGTACCTTTGTTATCAGGTCATTACCTAGATGTTTGTCATTGCTGTGTCACATACTATACATGTACATGTCTTTGTCTTGACAAGTTGAGCTACAGTGTCATTGACACTTTCATTTTTATATTGGCTAGGTTTTTGCGCTTTGGAATATTTGAAAACTTACTTCAAGGCTTTGAAGCTTGCATTATGCTGATAAATTTCTGACAGATGTGTGTGGCATTTTTTTTGGTCAGGCTGTGCTTTAAAAATTCTAAATCTTTTTGTCAAGGAAAAATGTTACGGTCAGTTTGAATATGTATAAAATTATTTAAAGATAGTATCAGTCTTCAGGCCATACATAAAAAATATTTTGCTTCACACACTCTGATATCTTGAATATGGAAGTAGGAGTGTGTTTTTTTATTTTTATTCTTTCCTATTTTTGGATGCTTTTCTGTGAAATTCTGCACTCAGTTGATACTAAATGTTAAAAAGGGATGGGTGCTCATTTTTAGCTCAACTTTGACATAGTCAAATTTGATGTTATGTCATGGTTCGTCCATCAACAATTCAATTCGGCTCGGGCTAGAGACTGTATTTATGAACCGATCTTTATGAAACTTCTTGAGTACCTTTGTTATCACTGTGAGACGAGAACGAGAGTTTTGGGGTGAGGTCTGAAATTCAAGATGGCCGCCAGCAGCCATTTTGTACCAAAATTAGTGCAATCAGTTTTTTTATACAGAACTTTTGTATGAAAGTTCTGATTTGAATAAATTTTTGTTTGAATGTTTAGTAACATGGAATACATCACATATATACAAGGTTTTTTCTCGTGCAGAAATTATGCAAATTAGATGAACTGTGATTTATTCAGTGCTACTTATACACAGTAAGTGCACATGTAAATATGGCTCAGTCTAGGGGCTGTATTTATGAACCGATCTTCACGAAACTTCTTGGGTACCTTTGTTATCACATTGGGACGAGAACAAGTGTTTTGGGGTGAGGTCCAAAATTCAAGATGGCTGCCAGTGCCCATTTTATTCCGAAATTATGTGCAATCAGTTTTTTGTACAGAACTTCTATATGAAGGTTCTGATATAATTAAATTTTTGTATGCACGTTTAGTAACATGGAATACATCACATATAATATGGGTTTTTTCTCGTGCATAAATTATGCAAATTAGATAGACTTTGATTTATTCAGTTCTACTTATACACAGTCAGTACACATGTCAATACAACTCGGGCTAGAGGCTGTATTTATGAACCAATCTTCATGAAACTTCTTGGGTACCTTTGTTATCACCTTGGGATGAAAACGATTGTTTTTGGGTGCGGTCCAAAATTTCAAGATGGCCACTGACAGCCAATTAGACAAACTTTGATTTATTCAGTGCTACTTATACACAGTAAGTGCACATTTCAATACGGCTCTGGCTGGAGGCATCTAACTGTCACCCACCTTTACAATACTTTACCTGTACATTTGTTACAGGCTATGGTCAGTATTTATGTACAGACCTTTACAATACTTTACATGTACCTTTGCTATCAGGACATTACCTGGTTGTGTGTCTTTGCTGTGTTACATATACTATACATGTACATGTCTTACACAAGTTAAGCTACAGTGACATTGACACATTCATTTGAGCATGTAGCAGTATCTGAGAATCAAAAGTAATCATTGTTTACCCCACCTTAGTAATGCATATTTTATTTTTCGTTCTTTTCTTTAACTTTCAGGCCATATTTACTCTCATGGGTTCATTTTTGTCCGAAGGAGGTAAATAACTATATTCCATTTGTTTATTAATATTACACTTTTATTCTTAATAGATAAAATAGAAGCTGAGCATCCTTATTTACTGTGTTATGGTTAAAATGTTTGACATTATGTTATTGCAGAAAGGTAATGAAATTTCTGGAGAGCTTGCCTCTCTTTCAAATCTTCTTAAAGAAATTAGCTTAACACAGTTAGCTTTGCCAATGAAAATTATTCAATCAACAGGATTTTTTAGTTTACAGGGATTTGTTCACTTTTCTGTATTCTAGAGATAAACTAAGATCAGTTTATCTCTAGAATACAGAAAAGTGAACAAATTGAATATTCCTGTTGATTGAATAATTTTCATTGGCGAAGCAGCTTTTCAATTAACAGTGTTCCACAGTCCTAGATCCAGAAGGATGTGTGTGATAAATTACTCTAACTTTTCCAGACACTACATGCAAAACTCAAAACTAAAGTGCTCATGTAGCTCTGTCAAACAAGATATAACAAAATATAATAGGTTAAATGCCTGTATTGGATGTACGGCCAAATGGGTGTATTAAGAAGGAGAATTTTGTGATTATCAAGGTAATTTCTCAACCTATTTTAAGATTTTTTATTAATTAAAAGGAGTTTTCTTTATGCAATTAAAAGGTCAATTTGTACAGAAGACATGGTAAATAGTTCTATGTTTGGAAGTTATATTCAGTTAGGGTGATTCAATTATCAGATGAAGTGGGCTTCACTGTATAGCCACTGCCAGTGTAATTGGATTGTAGTCTTCCTCACGATAATGATAATACCAGACTTTCAGTTGAAGGCTTAAGACAGATATTTGTATTTTTTCAGCTTCATTACTTGTCGCCGTTAACCAGGTTCGGAAGAGTGCAAAACTGAAAAACATGACATTTTGGCGATATGGTAAGTAACTTATGGTAATGAAAATGTGTTCTTACCTGTCTAAAACAACCTTTTTGATCTGTTTTTGTGTTCCTTTTTAGCTCATCTGAGTGAAGCTCAAGCTGAGCTTTAGTGATCACTGTCCATCCATCATCCATCTGGCCATCCATCTGTCCAGTGTGAACTTTACATTATTGACTTCTCCGGAAAAAATAATGTACCAGATTAGATATACATGTTCAAATTCAGTGATTCGATTCCATCCTTGTGTTTGCCCATCCTTCTGATGTGAACCTTACATTATCGACTTCTCCAAAAACCTCAAATCAGAATCTTTTGATATTTGGCATGCTGCATCCTTGGGTGGTCAGATTCTAGTTTGTTCAACTCAGGACCCTGGGTTCATATTTGGGCTCCTGGATTTTAACTCAGTGTAATATGAGGAATATTCTTTAAAAATCTCCTGCTCCAGAACCACCAGTTGGGATCTTTTGATATTTGGAATACAGCATCCTTGGGAGGGGAGAGGTGGGGGAGGGGTCAGATTCAAGTTTGTTCATGTCAGATTAGGCTTTGTTCATGTCAAATCCCTGGGTCAATATTTAACCTGGCGCATTATGATAAATAATCTTAAAATCTTCTTCTTCAGAATCACCAATCAAAATGTTTTGATATTTGGAATACAACATCCTTTGGGGAGTCAGATTCAGGCTTGTTCAAATTAAGTCTCGCAGTTCATATTTGGAAGTCCAAATTTCCGCTTAATGTGGACAAATGAGGAATTTTCTTAAAAGATCTTCTTCAGGCTACCCAGGCAGAATCTTTTGATATTTGATTTAAAACATTACTATGCCTCCTAAAGTAAAGTTTGTTCAAGCCATTATGCTCAACTGGTTTTGGTGTCACCAGAGGGGTTTGAAATTTAACAAAGACCCACCCCCACCCCTCCCCTCCCAAGGGAGAATGTACTATTTGCTGATTTAAATGAATTCTGCCCATGAGTGATGTACGGACGAGGTTTAGTATCTGGGTGGATAAGATTAACGTTTGTTCGAATGGGGTCCACCAGATTGTTCAAGGCCCTGGGAGTGGTGGGAGAGGAGGTGATCAAGTGGGTGATTTTTTTTTCTTTTTTACTTTGAAACGAGTTTTGATGGATTTTGAATGATCTTGTGCACCAAAGAAAAAAAATACCTGTTCCTATCTCCTTCCTATCTCCTGGGATAGGGGTGGTGCAAGACTTATTACATAATTTGTTTTCTTTGATCTGAGCTGTTTCTGAAAGGTCTTGAGTTCACCTCACTCACCTGTAGTTGGGGTGGGGGTGGGCGGAGGTCTAAAGGGTAATTTTTGTATATTTTTATACTGTACCAATGACCCAGGCTTAGCTGGTGCTAACTCTTAAAATTCTAGGGCCAAACACAAATTTTGCCCCCCCCCCAATCCCCCAAATTTGCCTCAGAATCAAAAAAATCAATGTCCTATGTGGTCCTCCATACTTTTATCCACTGTGCATGCACAGTGTCAAGGAAGTACCGAAATTGGTGCAAAATCATTCTTTGTTTGGCCCTGAAATCAGTAACATCTCACTGATATTTGTGCTTATAAATCTCAGTTAAAATGATGCCAGACACAAAATCATGAAAGAAATGGTGGATCTAAGGATGAAATAAAAGGATGAGAGGAAGGAACAGTGGAAGGATGTGTTCAGGGCTGTAACTTATAATATTTTTATACTGTACCAATGACCCAGACTTAGCTGGTGCTAACTCCTTAAATTCTAGGGCCAAACACAAATTTTGCCCCCCCCCCCCCCAATCCCCCAAATTTGCATCAAAATCCTAAATTTCAATGTCCTGTGTGGTCCTCCATATATTTTATCCACTGCGCATGCGCAGTGTAAAGGAGGTCTTGAAATTGGCGCAAAATGTCATTCTTTGTTTGGCCCTAAAATCAGTAACATCTCATTGATATTTGTGCTTGTAAATGTCAGTTTAAATGATGCCAGATACATAATTATGAAAGAAATGGTGGATCTAAGGAGGAAATAAAAGGATGAGAGGAAGAAACAGTGGCGGGATGTGTTCAGGGCTGTAACTTATAATTTTTTTACGAAATTATTTCATGTTCCCTAATTTCGGGGCATGGGCCTGATGTTGTCATTCTTGCTATGAATTTACCATTGTTTGTTCAGTGTTTCCTCTCTCCCTTTCCTTTATTCCCCCTTGCTATTCTCCCATGCTTTTGGCATAATTTTTGTAATTTTTTTTACTAAAATTTCTTGGGAGTTTTGGCTTGGTAACAGAATAATTATTCTGTTTTTCCTCATGCTAACGTCCTCACCCTTGGGTGGTTAGGCATTTTGGTCTGCATCTACCATCCGATGTACTGCAGTTTCTTCTCTGGAAGTCTCTGTTTTACATCGGATAGTGTTTAAATTGGTAACTGATTTTGGGCCATGTTTACAGTGCCTGGAGTCATCTTTCCGTTTTTTGTACACTTTTGTTTACGTTGACAATGGTTACTTCTGATAGTGATTACTTGTCTTCTGTTTAGTTCTGCTCATAGCCAGATACATTAATATTGTCCGTAAGTGTTACATTAATTTTTAAATATGTTATAAAATTTTTGTCCACACTTAGGCTTTTTGGGGATTCATTTGGGCTCATTGTTCCCATTGAGAACTTGGGCTCTCCTGAAATTTATTCGAAAATTTTTTTTCTTTTTGAATTATTTTTTCGAAATGATATAATGGATTATATTATATTATGTATCTTTGTTTTCAAGGGTTAGTGCGAGTACTATGACTGTTTATATTTTTTCATGATGAAAGAATATTGTTCAAATTGTAATGCGAGGAAGTCTTCCTCTGATTCTCATGTTCATTGTGTTTCTTGTAGTCAATGCACTCACTCTAATTCTTGCCCAGTGTGTGTCAATTGGGATGACAAACGTTGGAGACTTGTGTCACGGTATATTGTTAGCGGAGAGAGGTTCATGCCAGTCCTCTCTCCGCAGGGTCACTCTAGTTTTTAGTCCCCTACCGGCATCGCCGGAGGGGACTATAGGTTTGCACTCTGTCCATCCGTCAGTCTGTAGGTCTGTCAGTCTGTCAGTCTCACTTTAATTTTCCGGAGTTTTTTTGGAAACGCTTCAATGGAATGATTTCATTTTTGGTAAACTACTATAGAACGATGACTTACAGATCAAGTGTGAGTTTCATGCTGATTGCATTATTCTTGTGTGAGTTACAGCCCTTGGAAATATGAAAAAGCACCAAAATATCAGTATTTTTATACTGTACCAATGACCCAGACATAGCTGGTGCTAACTCTTAAAAATCTAGGGCCAAACACAAATTTTGCCCCCCAATCCCCAAAATTTGCATCTAAAACCAAAGAAATCATGTCCTGAATGGCCATCCATACTTCGCCTCTACTGCGCATGCGCAGTGTTAAGGAGGTCCCAAAATTGGCGCCATTTCTTTGTTTGGCCCTTCATCAGTTCACATCTGACTGAACTTTGTGCTTGTAAATCTCAGTTTAAATGATGCCAGACACATAAATATTAGAGAAATGGTGGATCTAAAGATGAAATAGAAGGAGGAGAGGAAAAATGAGTGACAGAAAATAATCAGGGCTGTAACTTAAAAATTTTTTTATGAAATTATGTTAAGTTACCTATTTTCGAGGCATGGGCCTGTTGTTGTCATTCTTGTTATAAAGTTACACTGCTTGTTCAGTGTTTCCTCTCTCCCTTTCCTTTAAGTCCCTCCTTGCTATTCTCCCATGCTTTTGGCATATTTTCTGTAATATTATTACTAAAATTTCTTGGGAGTTTTAGCTGGATAACAGAATGAATTCTGTTCTTTTCCCCATGTTTACGTCCTCACCCATGGGTGTTTAGGCGTAGTGTTCTGCATCTACCATCTGATGTTCTGCAGTTTCTTCCCTGGAAGTCTCTGTTTGCATCAGATGGTGTATTATTGGTAACTGATTTCGGGCCATGGTTATCAGTGCCTGGAGTCATGTTTCTGGTGTTTTTACACTTCTTGTTTACATTGTCAATAGTCTCTGTGGAGGGGGGATTTCTTGTCTTTGTGTTAGTTTAATCATAACAAGATACATTATTATTATTCGTAAGTGTTGCATTAATTTTTTAAAATATTTTTAAAATTTTTGTCCACACTTAGGCTTGGGATCCATTGGGGCTCAATGTTACTTTTCAGAAACTTGGGCTTTTCTGAAAAAATATTTTTTCAAAAAATTTTTTTGATTTCAATTATTTTTTCTATGTTAATGGATCATGTTATTATGTATCTTTGTTTTCAGGGGTTGGTGCAAGTACTAGGACTTTTTGTATTCTTTTCACAATGAAAGGATATTGTTCAATCGTAATAAGAGGAAATCTTCCTCTGACTTTCATAATCATTGTATTAATTGTAGTCAGTGTACTCGCACTAACTCCTGTTCAGTATGTGTCAATTGGGATGACAAACATGGGAAGCGTGTGTCACGGTATGTTAGCGGGGAAATGGCCATGCCGGTCCTTTCTCCGCAGGGTCACTCTAGTTTATCAATCTCTATTTCAGACGATCAAGAACAGGGTGATGTATCCGTGATGTCTTCCAAAAGTGTGCCTCCGTCGTCACAATTAAATGAAGAGCTAGCGGCAAAGTGCTCATGGAAATACGTCAATTGCTAGGAGGTCCCTAGTAGGATCGACGGCATTGATGTCTGCTAGCTAGCCCGGTGTAGCGTCCATTCATCGAATGGTTTGGCAGCCGGGTTCGTCCATTGCGATCCAGAAAGGAGTTTTCGGTGATGCGAGCACTATAAATCAACTAAGTGCACACCCAGTGACGGCGGATCAGAGGAGAGAACGGAGGAAGCCTATTAGTCCGGTTCCTAGCTCGTCCAGGTCCATCCGGGCTGCGAGCGAGAGAGGCCCCTCTCTCGTACAACAACATCTGGGACCAGATGTTGTGGTACAAAACGTTTAGCATTCGGAGCATTTGTCCGCCGCTCGGGACGTTCCGTTATATAGACAGTCCGGAGAGACTGTCAATAAGGCATCCTCATCCTCACGGCAGCGCACACGACCACACCTTGGCTACGTGACCTCGGATATCCAGCCAGCTTCGCCAATCAGAGAATCCACGGCGACCAGGTCACGCCATTCGGTAGCCAGGGACACGAGGCCTGTAGACTCCGGACGTTCGCATAAGAAAAGTATGCAGGAGTCAACGTACACGGAGCTTCCAGCGGCAAAGCATCGTAAGACCACTACTCCACAGGCCTCAGTGACAGACATGCTATCCCAAATAGCACAACTTATCGCAGCATCCCAGCAACGACAGAATCTGTCGGATCAGGTAATATCCGACAATGCTGGGTCGGTACGCTCCGCTGAAGCATCAGGTACGGACGTCTGAAAACTTCATAGGGTCCGACAGGATGGCGAAAGGGATTCGGAGGATTTCGAGCTTTCCCTTTCGGAACAACAGAAGCTGCCATAGATTTCTTCCGGCATTGTCTTCCAGAGGTTGTTCCGTCGGACTAGAATGCTGCGATGCTGGATAAGAGACAAATAGCGTCATTGGACACAGAACTTTTTTTTTGATCGGTTCAGGGACATCGTCTCTGAGTTGCCGACACAGTCCAATAATGTCAGAAGAACATTCGAATTATTGAACGACGCTATATATAAGCTTGCTACCAAAACAGGCAAGTCTGGTTTCTTGTCCGCAAATGCTCTAAATCTGTCTTTCATCAATTCAAGGAATAAATTTGTAACGGCAGGACAGGGCATACCGAGAGTTTCTCTGCGTCTAGACAAGGCTGAAGACTTGTAATTGTCTATATCGCCGTCTATGTCAATTCCAACCACGACGTTGGAAACGACAATATTTGTCTAACAGACTTAACTTAGACGCTTTATCATACGCAGACCACCTTACTAAAGCGTTATCATTACGTCTTCAAGGGAAAGAATTCCAGGATATGATCCTCAATGAGATTTCTTTCAAGGGCAGTAGCTTTTCCACGTATAACTCCACCCTTCAGTGGCAAACCTGGAGCTACATCCACGCGCATGGATAGTAAGGTGAAGAACTCTCTCAGAGTCGCTTCGGTCTCGGAGAAGCTTCTCTTCGACGGCAACCTTTCGGCAATCTATGAATTGCTCGATATAGACGTTCTCTTGTCAATCAAGTGTAACAAGAGATTCAGACTTGGGCAAACATTCAGTGGTTGACTCAGGGAGTTCCACTGCAGTTGCCGGATCTGAGTTTTACGATTATGACGGATGCCAGTCAAACAGGTTGGGGTACAACATTGATCCCAACGGATTCAAAGTGCCAGGGTCTTTGGGTTCCGCAGTTTCTAGGCAAGCACATAAACATCCAAGAAATGATGTCAGTTTGGCTTGCACTACGTATTTGGATGAACATTATTCAGAAAGCGCATGTCCAAATCCTGTCCGACAATACGACAGTAGTTGCGTATATCCGGAACCAGGGAGGCACTCATTCCGTTCCGTTATTCACTTTAACGGAAAGAATCCTTCTGTTTGTTCTAGAACACCAAGTTCTGCTTTCGGTCTGTCATATTCCGGGTCGTCTGAATGTATTAGTAGACTCCCTTTCTCGGAAGGGTCGCTTGTTGCCGTCAGAATGGACTCTCAACAAACAGGTATTCAATCAGATTTGCTACCAATGGGAGCAGCCAATGATAGACTTATTTGTGACACAACTCAACAATCAATTGCAGACGTATGTGTCACCATGTCTGGATCCCCGAGCATATGCAGTAGAAGCTCTATCGATCTCGTGGGACGGAAGGATAGGATATGCGTATCCTCCAGCGCCGTTGATTTAGCAAATATTGCTCAAGATAAAACAATCTCAATACAATTCTGTTGGTAGCATCTCTGTCTCCACAGAGACCGTGGATAAATCTACTCAGGTGTCTGCTGTGGGACTTACCGCGAAAACTTCCTCCACGAGAGGATCTTCTTTCGCTGGGGAAATTTTGTCAACTTCATCACAACCCGCAAGGTCTCAACCTTCACGTATTCCGTTGTGCGGTCCTTCTTGCACGGCAAGCATTGTACAGGACGAGCAGTGGACGCGATTTCTAACTGTAGGAGGACCTCCTCTTCGCTATACTATGCGGTTAAGTGGAAGGTCTTTCGTCATGGGTGTAGGGATCATTTTGTTGATATTTTTGATCCCTCCATACCAGACATTGCAAACTTTCTAGTATACTTGTTTGACGAGATCAACTGCAGCCTGTTACTATTAAAGGTTATAGGTCTATGTTATCTGATACCTATGCACACCATGATAGTTTACAATTGAATCTAATGTCTCTTTATCTAAATTAGTTAGAACTCTTCGATAAATAGACCTAGAACCCTTAGATTAATTCCTAAATGAATTTAGCTTGGGTTCTTCTTAAACTAAAAGAAAACCATTTGAGCCTCTTGAGACAGTAGATTTCAAATTCTGGTCTTATAAGACAGCATTTCTCTTAGCTTTCTCTTCTGCTTGAAGAGTCAGTGAGCTTCATGCACTATCGGTGGACGATTCTCACTATCGTAGTGATGGGAACACTATTACCTTTACTACTAATGTTGGATTTTTGGCTAAGAATCAGGCTCCTAATAATATCCGGAACCTATTGTTATTAAGGCCTTTCCGTCTTCAGACGGGCACAGGCCTTTACTCTGTCTGGTTAGAGCTTTATGTATTTATAAACAAGATCTCAGTTTATCAGAAAGGGACGTAAATGCTTCTTTCTGTCTCTGATGCCTAAGAAAGGACATTACGGTCCATTTTATGGCTAGATGGATTCAATTAACTATCCGTACTGCTTATGATAATCTATCTTCAACTCAGCAGTCTGTGCATAAGATTTCGGCTCATTAAGTAACAGCTCTTTCTACATCTTAGGCTTATGCAAATAGTGTTGCTATTACAGATTTAATGAAGGCTGCATATTGGTCTCAGCCATCCACATTCACAAATTTTTTTCTCAGAAATATTGAGTCCATTTCTGGAGACCTGCTTTGTTTAGGTCCATTATCAGCTGCCTCAGAATGTCGTTCACTAAACAGTTGCAACTATAGTTATGCAGGCTTTCTGTTCCGGCCGTGACTCCGTCCTGCTGCCCTCTTCGCTCTGGGCTATTTGACCCAGGGCAAGGGGAAGGGGGGGGGGGGAGGGTGTTCCCTTGGGTCACCTGTTTTATAGTGAAAACAAGGGGATACCTCCTCCGGAGTCAGTAATTCTGAGTTGTTACTGGGATGGTTTTAAAGTGAAAAGTTAATGTGTAAAAAATTCATTCATGTCATATTTTTAAAGTGTAGCATTTGTATATGTCACGTGTCAAACGGGAGTTAATATACAATCCTCGGACACTTTTAAAAGAGTATAAAGAGTCTCAATTCTCTGGACTAACTTTATTTATTGGCTTACTTTAAAAATAATTAATATAAGGATTATACCGGTACTGGATGTTAATAGAGAACATGAATGTTATGATGCTCAATTATGGAGGGTGTTGTGTCTTTCTAATTTATCATAAATAAGAAAGATACATGTAAAGCCTAATACTCCTTTTCTCCTCGAGGGGATGACTCTATTTTATATAGTTGAGCTTATTGGATTTTCCTCTATGTCCTAGGCCCTCCAGCCTTTTTACTATTCAGCTATGTCTGGGTCATTGGTACAGTATAAAAATGTTAAAAAATTTATAGTAATTTATATATTTTTTATACTTACCAATGACCCAGACGGGGATGGCCCTCCCAGGAGTTGGAAACTCTACCTCCCCGCTGAGTACATAGCGCTGACCAGGCACTGGTTGTAAGAATGATAAATGGCGCCAGTTTCGGGACCTCCTTGACACTGCGCATGCGCAGTAGAGGCGAAGTATGGAGGGCCATTCAGGACATGATTTCTTTGGTTTTAGATGCAAATTTTGGGGATTGGGGGGCAAAATTTGTGTTTGGCCCTAGATTTTTAAGAGTTAGCACCAGCTATGTCTGGGTCATTGGTAGGTATAAAAAATATATAAATTACTATAAATTTTTTAACTTTCCAGAGTTTTTCTGGAAACGCTTCAACGGAATGATTTCATTCTTGGTAACCTACTATAGAACGATGACTTACAGATCAAGTTTGAGTTTCATTTTGATTGCATTATTCTTGTGTGAGTTATGGCCCTTGAAAATATGGAAAAGTGGCAAATATCAGTTTTCTGGACTTTTTTTGGAAATGCTTCAACAGAATTCATGCTGATCACATCTAGGTTATAACATTTGTATAATTATTAATGCTCATTAGTCCGGTAGGGGACATTGTATTGCTTCAGTGATACGTGCGCTCTTGTTCAGTCTCTTTTTCAGAGAAACAAGTACAGGGTGATGTTTCCTTGATGTCTTCAAGATGTGTGCCTCCGTCGTCACAGTCTAATGAAGAGCCAGCGGCTAAAGTGCTCATGGAAATACGACAATTGCCTAAGAGGTCCCAAGTAGGATCGACGGCGTTGTCGTCCGCTAGCTCGCCGGGTGAAGTGACCATTCATGGAATGCCTCGGCAGCCGGGTTCGTCCGTTGCAGTCCAGGAAAGGAGTTCGGGTGATGCGAGCACTTGAAACATTGAACGTGCACACCCAGCGACGACGGATCCGAGGATAGTACGGAGGAAGCCTGGCAGTCCGGTTTCTAGCTCATCCAGGTCTATCCGGACCGCGAGCGAGAGAGGCCCCTCTCTCTTACAGCAACATCTAGGCCCAGATGTTGTTGTACGTAGCGTTCGACAGTTGGAGCTTGCGCCCACTCCACCTGCTCGGGACACTCCGTTGCATAGACAGTCAGGAGAGACTAGTCTATCGGCTTCCTCATCCTCAAGGCAGCACACACGATCGCACCATGGCTACGTGACCGCTGATATCCAGCCAGCTTAGCCGACCAGAGATTCCACGTCGATCAGGTCACGCCATCCGGTAGCCAGGGATACGAGGCCTTTACAGCCGGGACATTCACATAAAAGAAGTATGCAAAATTCAACATCCCAGGAGCTTTCAGCGGCTAAATCACGTAAGACCGCGGCTCCACAGGCTTCCGTAATGGACTTGTATCGCAGCATCCCAGCAGCCGTCAGAAACTTTTTTCAGATCAGGTATTGTCTGAGGAAGCTGGGTCGGTTCGTTCAGCTGCATAGTCAGGAAGGGACGACCAAGATTATCAAGTGGTCCAGCCGGATGGCGAAAGGGATTCAGAGGAGCTGGAATTTTCCCTTTTTGAGCAACATAAGGTAGCCGTAGATTTCATCCGGCAATACCTTCCTGATGTTGTTCCTCCGGACCAGAATGCTGCGTTGCCGGATAGGAGACTGATAGTGTCACTGGACACAGATTTCTTCGGTCGGATTTGGGACTTGGCGCCTGAGTTTCCGACCCAGTCCAGAAATGTCACATGGACATTTGAACTTTTGAATGACGCTTTATTCAAACTTGCCTCCAAGATGGGCAAGTCCGGTTTCTTAGCGGCCAATGCTCTACAGCTGCCTTTCATCAATTCAAGGAATAAATTTGAAAAGGCAAAACAGGGCATTCCGGGAGTTTCTCTGCGTCTGGACGACCAGGCTGAAGACCTAGAATTGTCTTTGCCATCGTCTATGTCTATTCCAGCCACTACATTGGAAATGACAATCTCGTCTAACAGGATCAGCTTAGATGCATTATCGTAAGCAGATCACCTTACCAGAGCGTTATCATTACATCTCGAAGGAAAAGAATTCCAGGATGTACAGACTTTCTTAAGAGTTTTTTCGAGGGCCATAGCATACTCTACGTATAACTCTGCCCTTTCAGTGGCAAATCTGGAGTTAGTTAGACGTGATGCTGCCCTGGCTGCATCCACTCGGGTGGATCATAAGGTGAAAAACTCTCTTCGAGTCGCTCCGGTCTCCAGAGAGCTTCTCTTTGACAGCAAGCTTTCCATAATCTATCATCAGATTACTAAGAAGGCTTCAGACTCTCTGCTGTTCAAGTCCGCTTCTAGAAAGTTGGATTCAGCGGAGAAGAGTAAGACCGGCTCTTCTGGGGCGAGTACGTCCAAGAGAAGTTCCTATAGAGGTTCTTATAAGTCTTCTAGGTCTTACTCCAGAGACCGTCAAGGTAGCGACTCAGGTAGGGGCCGTAATACTGGCCGAGACAACCGGTCAGATGCCCCAAGGTCGACGGGGTGAGGTGCAGGTCGTGGAGGACGTGGTTTCTCCTCCCGCAAGCCTCGCAGATCCAGGAGGTGATGGAGCAAACCTCTAGCGTATTCCAATTGGTTGTCGATTATGGACGACCCTTGGGTTCGGGGGGTGATTTCAGAAGGGCTAAAACTGTCCTTCAAAAGAAAACCTCCATTAACTCGAAGTCCAAGATGGACTCGGCTTCTGTCAGGTTCGCTTCTATTAGAAGTTCAATCTCTTCTGGAGAAGAAAGCGATAGAGGTCATAGAAAACCAGGAACCTCCAGGTTTCTACAGCCAACTGTTTCTGGTTCCGAAACCAGACAGCTCGTTTGGTCCAGTCATAGATCTGAGCTGGATAAACAAGCTGATCATGGCTCCAAAATTTTATATGCAGACCATTCGATCGGTCAGAGCGAGCAATCGAATGAACGACTGTGCTGCAAACATAGATCTCAAGGATGCGTACTTTCACATCATTGTACATCCGGCGTTCAAAAAGTATCTTCGCTTCGCTGTCCTAGGAGTCGTTTATCAGTTCTGATCAATGTGCTTCAGTCTGAATCTAGCACCCTGGGCTTTCACTCGAATAATGAACCCGGTAATGACCCATTTCCGAGCTCATTTGTCTGCGGTAACATCGGCCTACCTGGGCGACATTCTTCAGAGGTATGGCAATGAGTTAACGCTTCAGAACGATATTCAGAATCTGCTTCAACTGCCCCGACGTCTCGGTTTTATAGTAAACGAGAAGAAGTCGGATCTGGTACCGTCCACGTCATTTACCCACCTGGGAATGAGTTTCGAGACGCACAACAATCTTGTTCGTCTGCCGTTAACCAGAGCAAAATTAATCAGTTGTTAGGCTCGCTTTTGTCTTCACTCCGACATAGTTACAGCAAGAGAATTCATGCGACTGATAGGTTTGTGCGGAGCCGCTGCAGATCTTATTCAGATGGGACGGTCACATACTCGGCCACTCCAAATCTTTCTGACTCAGAATTGGAGTGTGAAGATTTATTCGCTCAATGCGAACATCGTCTTGTCGAATCAAGTGAAACAAGAGATTCAGACTTGGGCAGATATTCAGTGGTTAACTCAGGAAGTTCCACTGCAATTGCCAGATCCGAGTTTTACGATTATGACGGATGCCAGTCAAACAGGTTGGGGCGCAACATTTAGCCCAACAGATTCGAAGTGCCAGGGTCTTTGGGATCCACAGTTCCTAAACAAGCACATAAACATCAAAGAAATGATGCCAATTTGGCTTGCGCTACGTCATTGGATGAACTTTATTCAGAATTCACATGTGCAAATTCTGTCCGACAATTCGACGGTTGTAGCATATATTCAGAACCAGGGAGGCACTCATTCCATTCCGCTATTCAACTTAACGGAAAGAATTCTTCTGTTTGTCCTAGAGCATCAAGTTCTCTTATCGGTCCGTCATATTCCGGGTCGTCTGAACGTTTTGGCAGACTCCCTTTTTTGGAGGGGTCGCATGTTGCCATCAGAATGGACTCTCAACAAATGAGTATTCAATCAGATTTGCTACCAATGGGAGCGCCCGATGATAGACTTATTTGCGACGCATCTCAACAATCAGTTGCAGACAGATGTGTCGCCATGTCCAGATCATCGAGCGCTTGCAGTAGACGCTCTCTCAATCTCTTGGGATAGAATGATAGGATACGCGTATCCTCCAGCACCATTGATTCAGCAGATATTGCTCAAGATAAAGCAATCTCACTGCAAAATTCTGTTGGTAGCATCTCTGTCACCCCAGAGACCATGGATAAATCTACTCAGGTGTCTGTTGTGGGACATGTCGCGGAAGCTTCCTCCACGGGAGGATCTTCTTTCGCAGGGGAAATCGTGCACACTGCATCACAACCCGCAAGGTCTCAACCTTCACGTATTTCCATTGTGCGATCCTTCTTGCACGGCAAGCATTTTACGGGACGAGCAGTGGACGCAATTTCTAACTTTAGGAGGGTCTCCTCTTCGCTAAATTATGCTGCTAAGTGGAAGGTTTTCTCACGGTGGTGTAGAGAACATTCTGTTGATATTTATGATTCCTCCATTCCAGACATTGCTAATTTTCTAGTCTACCTGTTTGATGAGATCAAACTGCAGCCTGTTATCATTAAGAGTTATAGGTCTATGCTTTCTGATACCTATGCACATCATGATAGTTTACAGATTGGATCTAATGTCTCTTTATCTAAGTTAGTGAAAAACTTTTCGATAAATAGACCTAGAACTCTTAGATTAATTAAGTGGAATTTAGCTTGGGTTCTTCTTAAGCTAAAAGAAGCGCCATTTGAGCCTCTTGACACGATGGACTTCAAATTCTTATCTTATAAGACAGCTTTTCTTTTAGCCTTCTCTTTGTCTAGAAGAGTTAGTGAGCTTCATGCACTATCTGTTGATGATTCTCTCTATCATAGTGTAGGTAATACTATTACCTTGACTAATGTTGGATTTTTTGCTAAGAATCGGGCTCCTAATAAGTATCCGGAACCTATTGTTATTAAGGCTCTTCCATCTTCAGATGGGCATAGGCCTTTACTCTGTCCTGTTAGAGCTATACGTATTTACAATCGTAGATCTGAGTTTATCAGAAAGGAACGTAAACGTTTCTGTCTCTGTTGCCTAATAGAAGGAACATTACGGTCCATTCTATTGCAAGGTGGATTCAATTAACTATCCGTACTGCTTATGAAAAATTATCTTCAACTCAGCAGTCTGTGTTTAAGATTTTGGCGCATGAAGTAAGAGCTCTATCTACATCTTGGGCTTATGCTAATAGTGTTGCTATTACAGATTTGATCAAGTCTGCATATTGGTCTCAGCCTTCTACATTCACGAATTTTTATCTTCCAGAAGTTGTTCCTCCGGACCAAAATGCGTTACCGGATAAGAGACTGATAGCGTCACTGGACACAGACTTTTTTGGCCGGAATAGGGACATTGCGCCTGAGTTTCCGGCCAAGTCCAGTAATGTCACGCGGACATTTGAACTTCTAAATGACGCTATATTCAAACTAGCCTCTAAGACGGGCAAGTCCAGTTTCTTAATGCCTCATGCTCTACAACTGCCTTTCATCAATAATAGAAATAAATTTGAAATTGCAGGACAGGGCGTGCCGAGAGTTCCTCTACGTCTAGACGACTAGGTAGAAGACTTGAAGTTGTCTTTGTCGTCGTCTATGTCGATTCAGTCCAGTACGCTGGAGACGACAATCTCGTCTAACAGAATCAGTTTAGACGCCTTATTGTACGCAGATCACCTTACCAGAGCGTTATCATTACGTCTCGAAGGTAAAGAATTCCAGGATGTTCAAACTTCCTTGAGAGTTCTTTCGAGGGCCGTAGCATACTACATATAACTCCGCCCTTTCATTGGCAAATCTGGAGTTAGTTAGACATGATGCTGCCCTGGCTGCATCCAAGAGAGTGAATAGTAAGGTGAAAAACTCTCTTCGAGTCGCTCCGGTCTCCGGAGAGCTTCTCTTCGACGGTAAGCTTTCTATAATCTACGATCAGATTACTATGAAAGCTTCGTATTCTCTGCTTTTTAAATCCGCTTCAAAAAAGTCGGACTCAGCAGAGAGGAGTAAGGCAGGCACTTCTGGGGTGAGTACGTCCAGGGGAAGTTTCTAAAGAGGATCTAAGAAAGCCTCCAGGTCTTACTCCAGAGACCGTCAGGGTAGCGACTCAGGTAGGGGTCGTAATGCTGGCCAAGACAACCGGTCAGATGCCCCTAGGTTGACTGAGCGAGGTGTGGGTCGTGGAGGACGTGGTTTCTCCTCCCGCAAGCTCGCAGATCCAGGAGGTGGTGGTCTAAACCTCTATTGCATTCCAGTGGGCGGAAGGCTATCGAGATTCTTAACCAATTGGTTGTCAATTACGGCCAACCCATGGGTACAAGGGGTTATTTCCGAAGGTCTGAAACTGTCCTTCAGGGAAAAACCTCCATTAACTCGAAGTCCACGATGGACTCAGCTTCCGTCAAACCTTCAGAAGAGAGATTCGCTTCTATCAGAACGCGATAGTTGTCGTAGAAAACCAGGAATCTCCAGGTTTCTACAGTCATCTGTCCCTGGTTCCAAAACCAGATGGCTCGTTTTGTCCCGTCATAGATCTGAGCTGGATAAACAAACTAATCGTGGCTCCAAGATTTTATATAGAGACCATCCGATCGGTCAGAGCGAGCATTCGAGTGAACGATTATGCTGCGAGCATAGATCTCAAGGATGCGTACTTTCATGTCATGGTACATCTGGCGTCCAGAAAGTATCTTCGCTTCACTGTCCTAGGAGTCGTTTATCAGTTCCGATCAATGTGCTTCGGTCTGAATCTAGTGCCCTGGGCTTTCACTCGAATAATGAACTCGGTAATGACTCATTTCCGAGCTCATTCTTCTGTGGTAACGTCGGCCTACCTGGACGACATTCTTCAGAGGTACGGCAACGAGTTAACGCTTCAGAACGATGTTCAGAGTCTGCTTCAACTGCTCTGACATCTTGGTTTCATAGTAAACGAAAAGAAGTCCGATCTACTGCCATCCAAGTCATTCACCCACCTTCGAGACGTACAACAATCTCGTTCATCTGTCGTTAACCAGAGCGAAATTAGTCAGTTTTTACGCTCGCTTTTGTCTTCACTCAGATGTAGTAACAGCGAGAGAATTCATGCGACTGATAAGTTTGTGCGGAGCCGCCGTGGATCTTTTTCCGATGGGGGCGACTATGCACTTGGCAACTCCAAATATTTTTTACTCAGAATTGGAGTGTGAAAATTCATTCACTCGAAACGAACCTCATCTTGTCGAATCAAGTGAAACAAGAGATTCAGACTTGGGCAGATATTCAGTGGTTAACTCAGGGAGTACCACTGCAACTGCCGGATCCGAGTTTTAAGATTATGACGGATGCCAGTCAAACAGGTTGGGGCGCAACCTTGAGCCCAACAGATTCGAGGTGCCAGGGTCTTTGGGATCCGCAGTTCCTAAACAAGCACATAAACATCAAAGAGATGATGTCAATTTGGCTTGTGCTAGGTCATTGGATGAACATTATTCAGAATTTACATGTTCAAATTCTGTCTGACTATTCAACAGTAGTAGCGTATATTCGGAACCAGGGAGGCACTCATTCAATTCTGTTGTTCAACTTAACGGAGAGAATCCTTCTGTTTGTCCTAGAGCATCAAGTTCTTCTGTCGGTCCGTCATATTCCGGGCCATCTGAACATTCTAGCAGACTCCCTTTCTCGGAAAGGTTGCATGTTGGTGTCAGAATGGACTCTCAACAAACGAGTATTCAATCAGTTTTGCTACCAATGGGATCGTCCTATGATAGACTTATTTGCAATGCATCTCAACAATCAGTTGCAGACGTATGTGTCGCCATGCCCAGATCCTCGAGTGTTTGCAGTAGACGCCCTCTCGATCTCTTGGTACGGAATGATAGGATACGCATATCCTCCTGCTCCGTTGATTCAACAGATATTGCTAAAAATCCAGCAATCTCACTGCAAGATTCTTTTGGTAGCATCTCACCCCAGAGACCATGGATCAATCTACTCAGGTGTCTGTTGTGGGACATTCCGCAGAAGCTTCCTCCACGGGAGGATCTTCTTTCACAGGGGAAAGAAGATCCTCTCGTGGAGGAAGATTTTCCTATATGTCATGAATCATCATGTTCATCTTTCTATCTGTCATATACCGGGTCGTCTGAACGTACTAGCAGACTTGCTCTCTCGGAAAGGTCGCCTGTTGAAATTGGAGTGAACGCACAACAAGCGAGTATTTGGGCAGATTTGCTACCAGAGGGAACGCCCCATGATAGATCTGTTTGTGACACACCGGGACAATCATTCACTGTCGTTCGTGTCACCATGCTCAGACCAATAAGTGTATGCAGTAGACGCTCTGCCGATCTCATGGGGATAAATGGTAGGATATGCGAATCCTACTAGTAGCACCTCTGTCGTCACAGAAACCTTGGATCAGACTTCTCAAGTGTCTGTTATGGGACGTTCCCCGTAAGCTTCCTCCATGAGAGGACTTTCTTTATCAGGGGAAGTTTTTGTTCTTCATGCCCTTCTCCGCCCATAGTGGCATAATGGAGTTGGTTAGACATGAGGGAACCATTGCAGTTCCTATATTATTTTATGACGAACACAAGAACAATGAAGTAATGCGGGTGAGGAGGGTTCGATGTGGCTTCGAATCCCCCCCCGAACCCCCGAACCCACACACCCACACACCCCCACCCCACCCCCACCCCCGCCAATGTGTTTAGAGGCGATTACCGGGCAAGACGTAGTGCCTATTCGACGAATATTTATATTGTTTTTTGGTACCACTTTTAGTGATTCCAAAGCGCCCCCCTCTTTCATAGCATAGTCTTCATGCTAAGTTTACGGAATTACTTGAACTGGGCTCTTTTTTATGAAACATCTCTATTACTATATAGAGAGACATACATGTAATTCCTAATAATTTTAATTTCCTTTCACCTTGGATTACAGGCTTGGAAATATGTTGATCTACTAATTCTGAAGTCCTTGGCCTTCCACCTTTTTACGATTCAGCTAGTTTGGGCCATTGGTTTACAGTGTAAAATATTATAAATTTAAAGTAATTTGTATATTTTTATACTTACCAATGGCCCAGATGGAGATGGCCCTCCCATGAGTGGGCACTCATACCTCCCCCGCTGAATTTTTATGTAATACTCTCTTCTACAAAGAATGATGTTGGCGCCAATTCCGGTCACTTTCTGATGCCTGTGCATGCAGGGAGAGTAAATGTATGGAGGGCCAGATAGGACTTTTAATTTTCGGTTTTGCAAGCAAATTTTGGGGATTGGAGGGTTCAAAATTTGTGTTTAGCTCTTAATAACTTTGAGTTAAGCACCAGTTAGTCTGAGCCATTGGTAAGTATAAAAAATATACAAATTACTTTAAATTTATAATTTTTGGTTCGTATTCACCATATTACAGCATTCTTTTCTATTTTTTATATTTATATTATGCAATGAGTTAAGTTCTATTCACCATGACATCTTTGAATTAACTCCACCCTAATATATATTCCTCTTATGAATATTAAGTGGTATTATATTTTCAATGCAATTTATTAAATGTTTCACTTCATTTGTGAAACTAAAGTTACGCTACCTTCGTAACGTATGGTTTATTGCATCCAGTATGGCAATTGGTTTTGTAACTGAGTATCCAGTTCCAATTGTGTTCCTACATGGAGTGTTATTTATACTTTGCCATGTTTTTATTATTCTTCTTACTTCTAATTCCTGTCGTATCAGAATGTATGAGAATAATTAAATTGCTGTAATAGATTCACAAAACGTTTGTGTTCTTTTACTCCAAAAGAAAGGTTTTTCTGTATATTTTCTTTTCCTAAGGATTCACCCTGCTATCTGTTTTTACTCTACTTGACAATGTCAACTATGAGCTATTGGGATGGGTTGTGATCTGTCATCTGTCTGCATATCCGTCAATACGTTCCACTGTCCATCCACAATTTCTTTAGCATGCCCTACAGGCCACAACTCTCAGCCGATCAGTTCCATATTTTATACGTGGCTTTGGGGCAATGTCTAGTGTCTAGATGGGAGCTATTGAATTTTTCCTTTTGTTGAAAAACATGGCTGCCAGCAGCCATCTTGGTTTTGGCATATAAATTGTCAACAATTCCATTAGCACACTCTACACCCGCATTTCTCACCCGATCTTTTTCATATTTAATATGTAGCTTTTATGCGATGTCTAGATGGGAGCTATCAAATTTTTCTGAATTTCATTGAAAAACATGGTCGCCAGTGGCCATCTTGAATTTGGTATATAAATTGTCAACAATCCCATTAGCACACCATACTGGCCAGATCTCTCACCATATCTTTTTCAAATTTCATATACAGCTTAGGTGTGATGTCCAGATGGGAGCTATCAAATTTTTCTGAATTTTGTTGAAAAGCATGGCCACCTTGGATTTGGCATAGGAATTGTCAGCAATTCTATTAGCACACCATACAGGCTGCATCTCTCACCCGATCTTTTTCATATTTCATGTGTAGCTTGAGTGTGATGTCTTGATGGGGCTATTTAATTTTTCTGGATTGCGTTGAAAAATATGGCCACCAGCAGCCATCCTGGATTTGGCATATAAATTGTCAACAATTCCATTAACAACTCTTCAGGCTGCATCTTTCCCCTTATCTTTTCAAATTTCATATGTAGCTTTGGTGTGATGTCTAGATGGCAGGTATGAAATTTTTCTGAATTTTGTTGAAAAACATGACCGCCAGTGGCTATCTTGGATTTGGCATATAAATTGGCAACAATTCCATCAGCACACCCTACGAGGCCCCAACTCTCATGCAATCTTTTTAGCTCTGCCTAAGTCAGTGGAGCTTTTCTAATGCTAAGTCATCTGTCCATCCATCCATCTGTCCATCCATCCATCTGTCCATCTGTGCATCTGTCCGTCCATCCGTCCATCATCAACATTTTGTATGTGCGGGTCAAAACTTTTTAACCACTGAATATTTTTGGACAAAACTTTATAACAGTATGTATCATCAAAAGACAGTATGTCGCGAATTACAATATGGTATGTGCCCCTCAAGGTCAAGGTCACAGGCCCTATGTTATGGTAACAGAAAAACTTTGACATTTCACTGTCACTTTTGTCCGGTATGATTGATAGATCTTATTTATACTTAGTACAGTTATTGCTCATGACTCAAAGGTGTGTCACGACTTTGATACAAGGTCATATCATAAGAGGGATTTCCATTCCACCCACTCATACTAAAAGAAATTGACTGATATTTTTGCTCTGACAATTATCCTGATACTAATAAATTGCTTTTTAAAAGTGGTGCAGAAGCACCTAGGAAATCTGTCACTGTCACACCTGCAAATAAGCAATCTGTCAATTGCAGAATGAGGTCTCAAGAGGGTGATTTTGCTGATGCTATCACATACAGTCATTATAACTTCTTTTTATAAGAACATTGTAATTGTCATTTATGTTTGTCGTTTTTGCACAATTTTGATTATACTTATCACTGCACTGTACAGGAGAGGAACGGAAATATGTTGTCATAACTTGTGTTCCAATTAATTCTGTTGTCATTCAACATGAAACGACAAATAAATATGTTTAATCTAATATAGTGGGCAAGAATCCCCCAATTTATCCTCTGGGTGCCTCTTTCTGCTTAAGCCTGAGACCTTGATTCAGATTGAGGTTCACAGAGGGTAAATTTAGTGATGACACCCTTCTGTGCAGTGTATCATCACCAAATTCACCCTCTGAAGCTCCAAAAAGATGGAGGGGGTCACACCTTTCTGGGTACCACAAGGGTGTAGGATGGAAAATATTTTTTCTTTGGTGTTGGGTGGTGGGGCTGTGTATTCATGTAAAATATATAAATTTATATATGCTACCCCTCACCCTTGAACTCACTTTATGTAAGACACTAACCTCAGCATATTTATTTAGTTTTGTTTTTACTTAACCCTTAGAACCCAGGTGATATCTTCCATATCAATTCAATGGCAGCAATTGGAAGAGGCCATCTTCATTATTTGTGGGCAGACCAATTAATATTTTCAACGTGCAGCCTCAGGGCTGCACGTTGAAAATCTTGATTGGTCTTCCCCACACATTCACATACCAGCTATCATACTTAATGAATTTATAAAGTATCATGTTCATGGGCCGGAACCTCTCATGATCAAAGGGCTAATCATAACTTTGAAACCGTCCTTTAAAATATTACGCTCTATTTGGAGCTTTCTATTTTTAGCTCATCTTGACAAAGTCAAGCTGAGCTAATCTCATCGCTCTCTGCCTGTCGTCCGTCAACACCATGTTTTTGTCTTCTCCTCCAAAGCCACTGGGCCAATTCAAGTGAAAGTTTGTGTGAGTGATGGTCCCAAAGTTGCATTTCATTTTTGTTCAACTCAGAATGCCCAGCCCCATAGGGAGGGAGTGGGGGAAAATGCTCCAAAATATTTTTAAAATCTTCTTCTCAAGAACCAGTGTGTACAGTGACTTGATATTTGCTATGGAGCTTCCACGTGTGGTGTAGAATCAATTTTGTTCAAACGAAGTTCGTGAAGTAATATTTGGCTTTGTAATAGGAGGGGGAAGATTTTTGGCCCCACCCAAAATTTCTATTTTCTGAACCGATGGTCCGGTATGAACCAAATTTGATTTGTGGTATTATTGGGTCATAAGTACTTGACCCATGCAAAAAAAAAATAAAAATCCTGCATCCCCATGGGAACCCGCGAGCTAAAAATAGAAATATTTTCAAATGCCCATATTTCCCAAACCACACGGAACTGTTTGGTATGAAGTATCCTTAGGACCAGTAGAATTGAATGGTAAAAAAAATTGCCATCGGTTATGTTAGGGTGTTCTGTAGTGGGCATCGAAAAAAGAAAAAATGATGCTGAGTCAGCATATTTGCAAAAATTTTAAAAATCTTTTCTTCAGAACCAATCATCAGAATCTTTTGATATTTGGTATACAGCATTCATAGGGGGAGGGGGGGGGGGGCAGATAAAGTTTGTTGAAATAAAGCTCATTGGTTCATATTTGGGCTCTCTACAGGAGCCTGAAGTTTTAACATAGGGTAATATGGGGAATATTCTTTAAAAATCTTCTTCTTCAGAACCACCAGTCAGAATCTTTTAATGTTTGGTATACATCATTGTTATGAGGGTCAGATTCAAGATTGTTCAAACCAAGTCACTAGGTTAATATTTGGGCTTCCTATGGAAGCCCAAATTTTATCTTTGTTCAATATTGAGGGTAATTTAAAAAAATCTTCTTCTTCAGATCCACCAGTTAGAATGCTTTGATATTTGGTATGAATATCTCTAAGGAGGTCAGATTCAAGTTTGTTCAAATCAGATCCCTAGGTATATATTTGGGCTCACTATGGTAGCCCAAATTTTTACTTAGTGGAATATGAGGAAATTTCTTTAAAAATCTTCTTCAGATCCACCAGTCGGAATGCTTTTATATTTGGTATACAACATCTCTAGGGGGGTCAGATTCCAGGTTGTTCAATTCGAGTGCCTAGGTTAATATTTGGGCTCCATATGGGAACATGAAATTTAACTTAGTACAATATGAGGGAATTTCTTCAAAAATCTTCTTCAGATCCACTCATCAGAATGCTTTCACATTTGGTATACAACATCTCTAAGGGGGTCAGATTCAAGTTTGTTCAAATCGGATCCATAGGTTACTAATTGGGCTTGCTATGGTAGCCCAAATTTGAACTTCATGCAAGTCGAAGAAATTTCTTTACAATTTCTCTTCTTCAGATCCAACAGTCAGAATGCTTTCATATTCGGTTCACAACATCTCTAGGGAAGTCAGATTCAGCTGTGTTCAAATCAAGAGCCTGGGTTAATATTTGGGCTCTCTATGGGAGCCGGAATTGGCCATTTTGCTGAAGAATTAAAAATTTTGTATTCAGTACCCTCTAGAGGTGTGTAACTAAGATTAATCCACATAGGTTGTAAGGTTGTATCAAGGGGCTTCATAGGGGAGCTCTACATTTTACTTTATGATTAACTGAAGAAAAGGCATGATGCCCAGAGTATTTTTGTCACTCCTGAGGGACTCAAGGATTGACAGTGTAGCCTATGGAGATGGTTTGCTAAATGTAGACTCATTCTTGGACTCTGTTTAAATTGCGTTTCGTTCAAGATGAGCACTTCAGGCCCTGTGGGGCCTCTTGTTATTCAAAATCTTGAAAATCAATGTGCTCATATATGTATAGGTGATGTGTAGTGACCTTAAGGATTGTATCAGAATACTGTAACTGTGACAATGTTGGGGCTGCTACCACTTAGCTGTGTATTGTAGGATAGTAAACACACAAGTACTGAAGATCTGATTGTGTCTTTGTACTATGTTATTGATATGTGTTTTATTTGCATTCATTACATTAGTAGGGAGCATGGTGGCTCAGTGGTTATGGTGTTGTACTTCAAACCAAAGTTTCATGGTTCAATCACCACCAGGGGTAACTGCATTGTGTACATGGACAAGGCACTTAATTGGTTCAGTGCTGGAAGCCACTATCAGGGCTACACTGAAAAGTGCTGAGAGCCACTATAGTGGCTTTACACTGTTTGCACTCAGCAGTAGAAGTTGTTGGCTCAGCAGTAGAAGAAAAATATTAATATAAAATTATATTGTTACAATTTATTGGAGAATTCCAACTGGCACTCTTCAATAAATTGCAACATAATTATTTATGAGCACTATCTTGCTAAACTAAAACTCCTTTTGCTGGTAGTGTGATATCTGCAAAATAATATCGCATTACAAATGACCTTTGAAAAGTAATTTAGCACTCTATCAGTTAATCACAATTGCCCACGAGGGAGCATGGTGGCACTGTAAACAAAGGCATTCTCTACATCAATGGTGCATGTGCCTTCAACCAATGTTAGCCCTGTTTGTGTGGAGTTAATATGTTGTGGAGTCTGACAGTTGCTCATCACTGCTCAGTGGTTCTCTCTGGGTACTCCGACTTCCTCCATCCATAAAACTATCCGACATGAGGTGACCCTGGTGCTTAAACATGACATTAAACCCCAATAAAATCAAACAGACAAATTACATCAGTAAAGTCTAAACATTTTTTATGAATTGGCATGAGTATGTAATGTAACGTTACATTACTCATGGCAATTCACGAAAAATGTTCACTTTTTATGCCCTGGAGACAAATATTGTTTTACCCCTGTCCGGCTGTCAGTATGTCCACTGTCCAACTGCTGTCTGTCCACATCTAGGGTACATTGTTTGTCCAGTTAAACTCCTCTCACAATTTTAGAGCTAGGTCTTTTTTTATTTCACAGGATGTTTGTACATATACCAGAGGTGTGCATATTGTCAGAATTTTGATTTGCTTCAATATTTCACGAAATTACAGGTTGTTGAACTTGGTCAATTTTTTGTAAAATTTTATCTGTATGGTATGTGGTTTGTGTGTGGTAGACTTTGTGGAGGCATCATATGTGTCTTACAGACACAGCTCATGTATGAGTACCAAATGACAGTTTGCTCTTCAACCTCCTGTGCCCATGTGCTGTGCAGGGGCATGCTTCAGCCTAGTTTGTTTATTCATCTTCATAACAGGAAAGGTAGCTGTCCTCTGAAGCACTCCAGGAGCAACACCCAGGAATGCATTACGGTGAAATTGCATTTGATGAAAGATACCACTGATTAAAACTATGAATGGACAAGATGATTAACATTTGCTTGGATTACTGTTGAATGTAATTGCCTGTTAACTGGTATTGGGGCTGAACTCAACAAGAATTCCACTCTTGTGCGGCTTCAGTGAATTGTGTGGACAAATTCCAAAGTGTCCCATCAAATTATCTTTGAGGGACAAAAAGATGGTGCAAAACCAACCAAGCTGAATGTAATGACTTTGGGACAGAATACTGACTATTGTACACATGAGGAAAATTTTCTTTTTTGCCACAAAATCATTGTGTATGATGCCTCAGAACAAGCTCTTTCCAATGAGGGACCATAAACTATGTTTTGAAGGCAAAAATCTCAACAACAAAAATGGATGGTGCTTTTTGTGAGTCTTGTTGGCCGGATATATCTGTTATGTTCGGTAAAATGTTACCTTACATGCAGTTAAGAGGAATACCTTTTTCATATTTCAGATGTTCAACAACTAATTTCTAATATCTTTAAAATTTTCTCTTTTCAGTTCTAAGAGGTTATGATCCAAATGTGAATGTTGTGTTATTGGAAGATCTAGCTGCTGTGGTTGGTGTGGGAATTGCTGCTACATGTATGGGGATCACATTGTACACAGGCAGCACATTTGCTGATGCTATGGGTTCAATGTTAATAGGTGGGCTTCTTGGTGGAGTAGCTGCATTCATCATTTCTACAAACACTGCCGCTTTAGTGGGAAAGTTAGTCAATTCACATTTCAGATTGCTTAGGGCATGAAATTACTAGCTTTATTTTGTTATTCACCTTTTGCTGTTATTGAATGGTTTATTCAGAATTAATTTTTTTTTTTGTCCCCGCAACGAATAGTCAGGGAGGCAAATTGTTTTACCCCTGTCCGTCCATCTGTCTGTCTATCCATCCACCTGTCTGTCCATGCTTCCATCTGTCACCAGTCAGAATGCTTTGATAATTGGTATGTAACATCTCTAGGGGGGTCAGATTCAAGTTTGTTCAAATCGGGTCCCTGGGTTCATATTTGAGCTCTCTATTGTAGCCCAAAATTTCAACTTGGTGCAATATGATGAAATTTCTTTACAAATCTTCTTCTTCAAATCCACCAGTCAGAATCCATTCATATTTAGTATACAACATCTCTAGGGAGGTCTGATTTAGGTTTGTTCAAATCAGGTCCCTGGATTGATATTTGGGCTTTTAATTTAGTGCAATATGAGGAAATTTCTTTAAAAATCTTCTCCAGATCCAGCAATCCAAATGCTTTCATGTATGGTATACCACATCTCTCGGGGGATCAGATTCCAGTTTGTTCAATTCAAATGCCTGGGTTTCTATTTCATCTCAATACATGAGCATGAATTTTAACTTAGTGCAATATGAGGAAATTTCTTTAAAAATTTTCTTTTTCAGACCCACCAGTCAGAATCCTTTCATATTTGGTATACAGTATCTCAAGTAGGGTCAGAGTCAAGTTTGTCCAAATCGGACCCCTCGGCTCATTTTGGCTCCCTATGGTAGCCTGAATTTTAACTTAGTGCATTATGAGGAAATTTCTTTAAAAATCTTCTTCTTCAGATCCACCAGTTAGAATCCTTTCATATTTGGTATACATCTCTAGAGGGGTCAAATTCAAGTTTGTTCAAAATCGGGGCCCTGGAATCATATTTGGGCTCCCTGTTATAGCCCGAATTTTAACTTAGTGCAAGGTGGCATGGTGGCGTTGCAGTAACCGGTTCTCGGCAGATCACCGAAGATAAGCAATGTTGAGCTGTGTTAGTCCTTAGATGGGTGACCATCTGAGCGATAGATTTGGACTCCCGCATTTTGTCCTTGGGAAAGGCACTTAACCCTGTGTACTACAGCGTACTGCATGTCGATGGAGTGCATGTCTTCAACCAATCTAACCCTGCCTGTGCTGCAGTGCGGAGTTACGATGTTGGGGAGCTGGCAGCTGCTCGTCGTTGCTCGGTGGTTCTCTCTGGGTACTCTGGCTTCCTCCACCCATAAAACTGTCACCGACACAATATGACCCTGTTAATGTGTCATTAAACCTTAATAATAAATAAATAACTTAGTGCAAATTTCTCTAAAAATTTTCTTTCCAGATCAACCAATCCGAATGGTTTCATATTTGGTATACAACATCTCTAGGTGAATCAGATTCAAGGGAATCAGGTCAAAGTTTCTTCAACTCGCATGGTTTAAGATTTGGGCTCCCCATTTTAACTTAGTGGCACTCCTGGGGATAATCTTTTAAAAAATCTTCTTCAGATCCACCAGTCAGAATGCTTTCATATTTGTTATACAACATCTCTGGGAGGGGGGAGGGGGGGGAGTGTCAGATTCAACTTTGTTCAAATTGGGTCCCTGGGTTCATATTTGGGCTCCATATGGTAGCCCAACTTTTAACTTAGCGCAATATAAGGAAGTTTCTTTAAAAATCTTTTTCTTCAGATCCACCAGTCAGAATCCTTTCATATTTGGTATACAACATCTCTAGTTCACTACTGAGAATGCTTAGTCTGATTTTAACACAATTTGATATGCAGCATAAGTGAGAAACAGATATTTGATTTAAAAAAAAAAAATTACCCTAGATATCATGGGACTCAATGTGTGCTAAAAATAGAAACATAATTCCAAGTTAATTTTATAAGGAGCCATGTTTAAGATTAATCCACATAGTTTGTATATCAAGGGGCTCCATAGGGGAGCCCCACTTTGTACATTATGATTAACTGAAGAAAAGGCATGATGCATAGACTATTTTAGTTACTACTGAGGGGGCTCAAGGATTGACAATGGATCCTATGGAGATTGATTGCTTAATGTAGATTCATTTGTGGCCTCAGTTTATATCAGGTTCTGTTCAAAGTGAGTGCTTCAGGCCCCGTGGGCCTATTGTTTTTAGTTCATAGCCACCATTGCATTAGCCATGAAAACTCTACCCTGCATCGACAATGCAAACTCTTGTTCTTTATTAACGCTCCGCCATCTTAAAAAGATCCTTCCTTAACATGTACACAGCAGTGGAGCTTGCTGTAAGTAAAAAAATTTGAATTATGTTTTTTGTTGACGTAATTGTATTTTACTGCTTTTTTGTCGTCCATCACTAGCATCCATGAAATGTGTATAGACCATTATGTTTTAGGGTTCATGCGAGAGTCTGGAAGTCTGGAAAAAGTATAGAATTTTTAAAAACATTTTCCAGGCATGGAAAAGGTATGGTAAATAACATTTTCATATAAATGGTATGGAAAAAGTATGTAAATTTAATAAAATATATTCAAAATCACTTTCGCTGTTCATGTAATTGAAATTTGTTATTAAATTTCATATTATTAGCTCACCTGGCCTAAAAGGCCATGTGAGCTTTTCTCATCACTTGGCGTCCGTCGTCGGTCGTCGTCCGTAAACTTTTCACATTTTCATCTTCTCTGTAACTGCTGAGCCGGTGTGAACCAAACTTGGCAGGAATGGTCTATGGGAGGTTCTCTACAAACGATTCTCATTTTGTTCCCGTCGGATGAAAAACATGGCATCCAGAGGCATTCTTTGATTCTGGTTGGTGGATTTTCAAAAATCTTCTTCTCTGAAACTGCCAGGCCAAATGTTTTGAAACTTCACATAAATGATGACTGGGACCCCCTCTACCAACGATTCTCATTTAATGTTGATTGGGTCACAAATATGGCTGCAATTGCAGCTTATAGTTACTGTAGAAACCCTATGAGAAATCACACTTTCCTCTTCTTCTCTGGAAAATCGGAGGCGACATGAAAACAAACCTGGTAGGGATAGTCTATCTGAGGTCCTCTACAAATGATTCTCATTTTGTTCCTGTGGGTTGAAAAACATGGCCGCTAGAGGATTCTTTGATTCTGATTGGTGGATTTTCAAAAATCTTCTCTGAAACTGCCAGGCCAAATGTTTTGATACTTCACATAAATGATGACTGTGACCCCCCTCTACCAACGATCCTCATTTAATGTTGATCGGGTTGCAAACATGGTCGCAATTGCAGCTTATAGTCACTATAGAAAACTCTATGGGAAATCACATATTTTTATACTGTACCAATGACCAAGACATTGCTGGTGCCAACTCTTAAAAATCTAGGGCCAAACACAAATTTTGCCCCCCAATCCCCAAAATTTGCATCTAAAACCAAAAGAAACACACCCAGTGACGGCGTAGGAGAGATCGGAGGAAGCCTTTGAGTCCGGTTCCTAGCTCGTCCAGGTCCAGCCGGGCCGCGAGCGAGAGAGGCCTCTCTCTCGTACAACAACATCTGGGACCAGATGTTGTGGTACAAAATGTGTCGCAAGCGGAGCACACGTCCATCGCTCGGGACGCTCCGTTGTATAGGCAGTCCGCAGAGACTGCTCAGGCTTCTTCCTCTCATCAGCGCACACGACCGCACCTTGGCTACGTGACCGCCAATATTCTTCCAGCTTCCAGCTTCGCCGATCAGGGATTCTTCGGCGACCAGGTCACGCCATCCGGTAGCCAGGGACACGAGGCCGGTTCACTCCGGACGTTCGCATAGGAAGAGTATGTGGGAGTCACTAGATGCAGAGCTGCCCTCGGCGAAGCAGCGAAAGACTGCGCCTCCGCAGGCCTCGATGTCGGACGTGCTTGTTCAAATAGCACAACTTATCGCAGCATCCCAGCAACCGACAGAAACGGTGTCGGATCGGGAATTATCCGACGGCGCTGGGTCGGTACGCTCCGCCGAAGCATCGGGTGCGGACGAGCGGGAGCATCATGAGGTCCGACCAGATGGTGAAAGGGATACGGATGACTTGGAGCTATCCCTAGGAACAACATAAAGCTGCCGTGGACTTCATCCGGCACTTTCTTCCTCAGGTTGTTCCGTCGGGCCAGACTGCTGCGGTACCGGACAAGAGAATTATAGCGTCATTGGACACTGATTTCTTTGAGCGGTTCAGGGACATCGCTCCCGAGTTTCGTCTCAGTCCAATAATGTCACAAGAACATTTGAATTATTGAACGACGCTATATTCAAACTTGCTTCCAAAACAGGAAAAGCGGGTTACTTGTCCGCCAATGCTCTTAACCTGCCTTTCATTAATGCAAGGAATAAATTCGATACGGCAGGACAGGATATCCCGAGAGTTCCTCTGCGTATGGACGACGAGGCGGAAGACTTAGAATTATCATTACTGTCGTCTACGTCTATTCCAACCGCGGTGTTGGAGACGACTATTTCGTCTAACAGAGCCAGTTTAGATGCTTTATCTTACGCAGACCACCTTACTAAGGCGTTATCACTGCGTCTTCAAGGGAAAGAATTCCAGGATATACAATGCTCTTTAAGACTTCTTTCAAGGGCAGTAGCTTATTCCACGTGTAACTCCGCCCTTTCAGTGACAAACCTGGAGTTGGTTAGACGTGACGCAGCCCTAGCTACATCCACACTCGTGGATAGTAAGGTGAAGAACTCTCTCAGAGTCGCTTCGGTCTCCGGAGAACTCCTCTTCGATGGCAAGCTTTCTGCAATTTACGATAAAATTACTAAGAAAGCTTCGGATTCTCTGCTGTTTAAATCTGCTTCTAAGAAGTCGGACACGGCAGATAGGAGTAAGACAGGCATTTCTGGGTCTAATGCGCCCAAGAGAGGTTCCTATAGAGGTTCCGGTGCGTCCTCTTGGTCTTATTCAAGAGACCGTCAAGGCAGCGACTCACGTGCGGGACGTCCTTCGGGCCGGGACAACCGGTCAGACGCCCCGAGGTCGACGGGACGAGGTGCGGGTTGCGGAGGACGTGGTTTCTCCTCCTGCAGGCCTTGCAGGTCCAGGAGGTGATGGCTTCAACCTCTATTGCGTGCCGGTTGGCGGAAGGTTGTCGAGTTTTCCACAAGAGTGGGCGTCGATTACGGACGACCCTTGGGTGAGAGGGGTGATTTCGGAAGGTCTAAAGATATCCTTCAAGCGAAAGCCTCCATTAACTCGAAGTCCAAAATGGACTCAACTTCCGTCAAATCCGCAGAAAAGAGACG
Source organism: Pictodentalium vernedei (assembly GCA_031216915.1). NCBI lineage: Eukaryota > Metazoa > Mollusca > Scaphopoda > Dentaliida > Dentaliidae > Pictodentalium > Pictodentalium vernedei. The sequence continues at coordinate 349,594,595 of CM062297.1, read as the reverse complement.
CTCTGTTATCAGAGGTGCAGTCTCTTTTAAAGAAGAACGCGGTAGAGGTCGTAGAAAACCAGGAGACACCGGGATTCTACAGCCATCTGTTTCTGGTTCCGAAACCAGACGGCTCATTCCATGCAGTCATAGATCTGAGCTGGATAAACAAGCTGATCGTCGCTCCGATCGGTCAGAGCGAGTATTCGGGTGAACGATTATGCAACAAGCATAGATCTCAAAAATGCGTACTTTCACGTCATGGTACATCCGACATTCAGAAAGTATCTACGCTTCGCAGTCCTAGGAGTGGTGTATCAATTCCGGGCGATGTGCTTCGGATTGAACCTAGCACCCTGGGCTTTCACTCGGGTAATGAACTCGGTAATGATGTATTTCCGAGCTCATTCGTCTGCGGTAACGTCGGCCTACCTACTTCAGAGGTACGGCAACGAGTTAACGCTTCAGAACAACATGCAGAATCTGCTTCTATTGCTCCGACGTCTCGGTTTTATAATAAACGAGGAGAAGTCGGATCTGGTGCCGTCCAAGTCATTCACACATCTGGGAATGAGCTTCGAGACGCACAACAATCTCGTTCGTCTGCCGTTAACCAGAGCGAAATTAGTCAGTTGTTACGCTCGCTATTGTCTGCACGCAGACAAAGTCACAGCGAGGGAGTTCATGAGACTGATAGGTCTGTGCGGAGCCGCTGCGGATCTCATTCCGATGGGGCAGTTACGCACGCGTCCTCTCCAAATTTTCTTGACTCAGAATTGGAGTGTGAAAATTAATTCGCTCGACATAGAAGTTCTCTTGTCAAATAAAGTGAAACGAGAGATTCAGACTTGGGCAAACATCCAGTGGTTAACTCAGGGAGTTCCGCTGCAGTTGCCGGATCCGAGTTTTACCATTATGACGGATGCCAGTCAAACAGGTTGGGGTGCATCATTGATCCCAACGGATTCGAGATGCCAGGGTCTTTGGGATCGGCAATTCCTGGGCAAGCACATAAACATCAAGGAAATGATGTCAATTTGGCTTGCGTTACGTCATTGGATGGACATTATTCACAATTCTCATGTCCAAATCCTATCCGACAATACGACAGTAGTGGCGTATATACGGAATCAGGGAGGCACTCATTCAGTTCCGTTGTTCAATCTAACGGAAAGAATCCTTCTGTTTGCTCTAGAACATCAAGTTCTACTTTCGGTCCGTCATATACCGGGTCGTCTGAACGTACTAGCAGACTCCCTTTCACGAAAGGGTCGCATGTTGCCGTCGGAGTGGACTCTCAACAAACAAGTATTCAATCAGATTTGCTACCAATGGGAACGGCCAATGATAGACTTATTTGCGACACATCTCAACAATCAGTTGCAGACGTATGTGTCTCCGTGTCCGGATCCAAGAGCATTTGCAGTAGACGCTCTGTCGATCCCTTGGGACGGAATGATAGGATATGCGTATCCTCCAGCGCCGTTAATTCAGCAAGTATTGCTAAAGATAAAACAATCTCAATGCAAGATTCTGTTGGTAGCATCTCTGTCTCCACAGAGACCATGGATAAATCTACTCAGGTGTCTGTTGTGGGACCTACCGCGAAAGCTTCCTCCACGGGAGGATCTTCTTTCGCAGGGGAAACCGCGTCAACATCATCACAACCCGCAAGGTCTCAACCTTCACGTTTTTCCGTTGTGCGGTCCTTCTTGCATGGCAAGCACTTTACAGGACGAGCAGTGGACGCGATTTCTAACTGTAGGAGGACCTCCTCTTCGCTAAACTATGCGGCTAAGTGGAAGGTTTTTCTTCGTTGGTGTAGGGATCATTCTGTTGATATTTTTGATCCCTCTATTCCAGACATTGCAAACTTTTTAGTATACTTGTTTGACGAAATCAAACTGCAGCCTGTTACTATTAAGGGTTATAGGTCTATGTTATCTGATACCTATGCACATCATGATAGTTTACAAATTGGATCTAATGTCTCTTTATCTAAGTTAGTTAGAAACTTCTCGATAAATAGACCCAGAACTCTTAGGTTAATTCCTAAGTGGAATTTAGCTTGGGTTCTTCTTAAACTGAAGGAAAAGCCATTTGAACCTCTTGGGACAGTAGATTTCAAATTCTTGTCTTATAAGACAGCTTTTCTCTTAGCTTTCTCTTCTGCTAGAAGAGTCAGTGAGCTTCATGCACTGTCTGTGGATGATTCTCACTATCGTAGTGTTGGGAACACTATCACCTTCACTACTAATGTGGGATTTTTAGCTAAAAATCAGGCTCCTAATAAATATTCGGAACCTATTGTTATTAAGGCCCTTCCTTCTTCAGACGGGTGTAGGCCTTTACTCTGTCCTGTTAGAGCATTACTTATCTATAAACAGAGATCTCAGTTTGTCAGAAAGGGACGAAAACGTTTCTTTCTGTCTCTGATGCCTGATAGAAAGGACATTTCGGTCCATTCTATTGCTAGATGGATTCAATTAACTATCCGTACTGCTTATGAAAATTTATCTTCTTCTCAGCAGTCTGTGCTTAAGATTTCGGCTCATGAAGTAAGAGCTCTTTCTACATCTTGGGCTTACTCTAATAGTATTGCTATTACAGATTTAATGAAGGCTGCTTATTGGTCTCAGCCATCCACATTCACGAATTTTTATCTCAGAAATATTGAGTCCATTTCTGGAGACCTGCATTGTTTAGGTCCGTTATCTGTTGCTCAGAATGTCGTCCTCTAAACAGTTGCAACTATAGTTATGCAGGCTTTCTGTTCCGGCAGTGACTCCGTCCGGCTGCCCTCTTCGCTCTGGGCTATTTGACCCAGGGCAAGGGGAAGGGGGGGGGGGGGGGGAGGGTGTTCCCTTAGGTCACCTGCTTTATAGTGAAAAGCAAGGGAATGCCTCCTCCGAAGTCAGTATTTCTGAGTCGTTTCCGGGATGGTTTTAAAGTTTTAAAGTGTAATATTAATGTTAAAAATTCATTCGTGTAGCTCGGTGTGAAGCATTTGTATATGTCAAGTGTCAAACGGGCGTTAATATACAATCCTCGGACACTTTTAAAGAATATAAAGAGTCTCAATTCTCTGGACTAACTTTATTTATTGGCTTACTTTAAAAATAATTAGTATAAAGGGTTATACTGGATGTTAATAGAGAACATGAATGTTATTGTGCTCAATTATGAAGGGTATTGTATCTTTCTAATTTAACATAAAATAAGAAAGATACATGTAAAGCCTAATACTCCTTTTCTCCTTGAGGGGTTGACTCTATATTATATAGTTGAGCTTATTGGATTTTCCTCTATGTCCTAGGCCCTCCAGCCTTTTTACTATTCAGCTATGTCTGGGTCATTGGTACAGTATAAAATGTTAAAAAATTTATAGTAATTTATATATTTTTTATACTTACCAATGACCCAGACGGGGATGGCCCTCCCAGGAGTTGGGAACTCATACCTCCCCGCTGAGTACATAGCGCTGACCAGGCACTGCTTGTAAGAATGATAATTGGCGCCAATTTCGGAACGTCCTTGACACTGCGCATGCGCAGTAAGGGCAAAGTATGGAGGTCCTTCAGGACATGATTTCTTTTGGTTTTAGATGCAAATTTTGGGGATTGGGGGGCAAAATTTGTGTTTGGCCCTAGATTTTTAAGAGTTAGCACCAGCTATGTCTGGGTCATTGGTAAGTATAAAAAATATATAAATTACTATAAATTTTTTAACTTTCATCTTCTTCTCCGGAACTAATAAGGGACGTGAACCAAACTTGGCAGGGATGGTCTATGGGAGGTCCTCTACAAACGATCCTCATTTAGTTCCCATGGGTTGAAAAACATGGCCGCCAGAGGCATTCTTTGATTCTGATTGGTGGATTTTCAAAAATCTTCTCTGAAAGAAACTGCCAGGCCAAATGTTTTGATACTTCACATAGTGATGACTGGGTCCCCCTCTACCAATGATTCTCATTTAATGTTGATCGGCTTGTAAACATGGCCACAAATGCGGCTTATAGTTACTATAGAAACCCTATGGGAAATCACATTTTCATGTTCTCTGGAACTGCTGAGCTGACGTGAACCAAATTTCGCAGGAATGGTCTATGAGAGGATGGAAATATGTGGCCACCAGAGGCTATATTCTAATGCTTAACCCAATGCCTCTCCTGTCTGCAAAAAGATCGTTACTGTCAGCAAAATACTTATTTTTTGAGAATCTGGTAAGGGTTGCTTCGAGTTTTTCTCTACTGAGAACTGGGCAAAAAACCCCAAAATATTGTGTATACAGTACAGGTCAAAATAAGCTGTAGCATAACTGCAATGAACTAAGTAAACTGCTACTCTGCACTGACAAGACCAGAATCTGACATTTTCTAGAAAGCTATCAGTGAGAGCTTTCCAGAAAATGGTGTCAGCTTCTTGTCTTATCAGTGTAGGAAGAGAAAGATACATAGTTTATAGGATTAACCTAACTTATTTTGACTTGTACTGTAAAACAACTTCAACTGTAAAGTAATTATCTATTCTCTCTTACTTACCAGAAATGCAGTGACTTATGACACATGTTTGTGAAACGAATGGAAGTTTGTTTACATTCTGTTCACATCCTGTCAGCTTAGATGACAGTAATTATATTTATCTTTTGAGATCTGACAAAAATTGGAACAAAATGTGTTTCCTGTAACCCTTTACCTATCCAAAAGCTATTTTGAAAGAGAATATTGTCTGAAAAAATAAATTTTCAAAATATTTTAACCCTTTTTACTGATTTTTTTTGTTGAAACAGAATTCATATAAATGTGTGCATTTTCAAGAAAATCCTCTTTGAAACTACAAGGCCAAATGGTTTGAAAAACTTAATGTGACTGATGACCGTAACCCCCTCTACCAATGATCCTCATTTAATCTTCATCAGCTTGCAATTATGGCTGCATTTGTGGCTTACAGTTATAAAAGAAACCCTATAGGAAAATCACATTTTCATCATCTTCACTGAAAGTACTGAGCCAATGTGAACCAAACTTGGCAGGTATGGTCTATGAGAAGTTCTTTACAGCTGTTACTCATTTTATTCCTGTTGGGTGAAAAAATGTGGTCGCCAGAAGCATTCTTTGATTCTGATTGGTCAGTTTTGAAAACTCTTCTCCTCTGAAACCACAGGGCCAAATGTTTTGAAATTTTACATGGTTGATGGCTGGGACACCCTCTACCAACAATCCTCATTTAATGTTGATCGTTTTGCAAACATGGCCACAGTTGCGGTTTATAGTTACTTTAGAAAACCCCTACGGGAAATCACATTTTCATCATTTCTCTGGAACTACTGAGCCAACGTGAACCAAAAACTTGGCAAGAATGGTCTATACGAGGCCCTCTATAAACGATCCTCTTTTTGTTCCTGGTGGTTGGAAAATATGGCCACCAGAGACATTCTATGATTCTGTTTGGTGGATTCAGATGATTTGAAACTTCACAGCATTGAAAACTGGGTCACCTACCAATGTTCCTCATGTAATGTTGATGTAATGTTGCAAACATGGCCACAATTGCAGCTCATTGTTAACATGGAAAGCCTATGGTAAATCACATTTTTATATGTAGTTCCAGGTGAGCGATTACAGGCTCTGTAGAGCCTCTAGTTTTAGTTTTAATTTCGTTTCAAAACAAATTTCGAAACTCGTAAAATTTAGGTCTTTGAAACACAACACGGAAATAACCGATCTTATGCAGACATTCATGACCTTCATTGATACGTATATTTCTATGATAAAAATGGCTGCACCCAGTGATCACTTCTGTTTATGTTGTTAGCGTCCAAAAATGAAATGCAGACTTGAAAGTTTCTTTTAAGTTGAGACGTTATGTTGTAAGACCGTCAACAAACTTCAAGGTGAAAGGAAATGGGGAAGTGTTTCTTTTCAGAACCATGGCTGAAAAATCCTAAATATCAATGGATTGCCAAGGACACAAAATTCAAAACAAAGGCAAGATGTCTCTTCTGTGACAAGTCCATTGATGTTTCAAATATGGGCAAAGCGGCATTAACAAGCCACATGGCCTCAAAAAAACATACTATTTTAGATCAGCAACGCTAAAAAAAACCGTAGCAGCTAACAGTTGTTGACTTTTTTTCGTCCCAAAGTGAGCGGTCGGAATCTGAAGGCAGTGTTCCCAGTCAAAAATGTCGTCATTGATAACCATCCTGCCCCAAACCTGGCCACGGTTGCCAGCTTTGTCAATGATAATTCGGTTTTGTCAGCAGAGATTCTGTGGACTTTGAATGTTATTGAAAAACATTATTCATTTCACAGCTGTCGGGGCATTAACAATGTTTTCCAAAAAATGTTCCCGAATAGTGCTGTAGCCTCAAAAGTTTCTTGCTCAGAAACTAAAACAAGATATTTATCAACATCTGGTATTGCTCCATACTTTTCTGACCTATTAATGTCAAAAGTCAAGTTACAGAATGTATTTAATATATTTACTAAGAGCACAGGTGAAGAAACTGGTTATAAAGTACTGAATATAGGAAGCTGTGGACTTCATATAACGTATAATGCATTTCAAGCAGGAAGTCGAGAGAATGATTCGGACATAGAACAAACATTTAAATCACTTTATTGGCTTTTTCATGATTCCCCTGCAAGACGGGACAATTTTAAAACTGTAACAGGTTCTTGTGTTTTTCCCAAACAATTTTGTAAGCATCATTGGGCGGAAAATGTTGATGTTACAGAACGTGTTTTGGAATGTAGAAATATATATTGCTGCCATAAAAGATCGAAAATACCCCAAACCCACAAACAAATCATACAGTGTGGTTGATACATCATTAAGTGATTTATTATTTGTTGTGAAAGTCAATATATTTCTTTTCTTTCTCGAGATATTAAGCCATTTTTGGCTCACCAACGATAGTTGTGTGAGCCTATGGCATAGCTCTCATGTCGCGGCGGTGTCAGCGGCGACGGCATCCGGATTCATTCATTTTGAACTTTTGTGTGCAGGTTTTGATTTTTATTTTTTTTGCTTTTTTTTATGTCTGCATGCTTTTCAGAGATAGTAATATTTTATTCAACCCTTTCCATGCTTAGTTACTTGAATTTTGGACTTTTGTGTACAGGTTTTTGACTTTTCTGTGCAGGTTTTTGACTTTTGTGTACAGGTTTTGAAATTTTGTCTTCAAGTGGAGTTTTACCTTACTGGTATATTGCCATGGTGATTTCCTTAACATTTCAGGGTATTTTTCTCAATTTTAACCCATTGAAACAAATGTGATGCTTTTTTTACTTTTATGTGCAGGTTTTGAGATTTGTCTGTCTTTTCTTCCAAGTGGATATTTTTCAAGTAGAGTTTCACCTTACTGGCATATTGCCATTGTGGTTCTGTGATAGGGTATTTTTCTCAATTTTAACCCCTTGAAACAAATGTGATACTTTTTTTTACTTTTATGTACAGGTTTTGAGGTTTGTCTTTCTTTTCTTTCAAGTGGCGACTTACCTTGTAGCATATTGCCATGGTTCCTATTTTATGCTAGGATGCTTCTTGGGGCTATTATTATATTATTTAACCCTTTAGCTGCTTATTTACTTTAATTTTGGACTTTTGTGTGCAGGTTTTGTACTTTTGTGTGCAGGTTTTGATATTTTTTTTAAGTGGAGTTTTACTTCACTGGCATATTGCCATGGTGGTTACTGTAACATTTTCAGGGTATTTTTCTAAATGTTAACCCTTTGAAACAAATGTGATACTTTTTTTACTTTTATGTGCAGGTTTTGAGGTTTGTCTTTCTTTTCTTCCAAGTGGATATTTTTCAAGTAGAGTTTCATCTTACTGGCATATTGTCATTGTGGTTACTGTGACAGGGTATTTTTCTCAATTTTAACCCCTTGAAACAAATGTGATACTTTTTTTTTACTTTTATGTGCAGGTTTTGAGGTTTGTCTTTCTTTTCTTCCAAGTGGTGACTTACCTTGTAGCATATTGCCATGGTTCCTATTTTATGTTAGGATACTTCTTGCGGCTATTTTTATATTATTTAACCCTTTAGCTGCTTATTTACTTTTTTTTTGGACTTTTTATGCAGGCTTTGTACTTTTGTGTGCAGATTTTGATATTTTTTTTAAGTGGAGTTTTACCTCACTGGCATATTGCCATGGTGGTTATTGTAACATTTTCAGGGTATTTTTCTAAATTTTAACCCTTTGAAACAAATGTGATACTTTTTTGACTTTTATGTGCAGGTTTTGATGTTTTTCTTTCTTTTCTTCCAAGTGGATATTTTGCAGGTAGGGTTTCACCTTACTGGCATATTGCCATGGTGGTTACTGTGACATTATCAGGGTATTTTTCTCAATTTTAACCCATTGAAACAAATGTGATACTTTTTTTTTTACTTTTATGTGCAGGTTTTGAGGTTTGTCTTTCTTTTCTTCAAAGTGGAGACTTACCTTGTAGCATATTGCCATGGTTCCTATTTTATGTTAGCATGCTTCTTAGGGGTTATTATTATATTATTTAACCCTTTAGCTGCTTATTTTCTTTAATTTTGGACTTTTGTGTGCAGGTTTTGAACTTTTTTTTTTACTCCAGCCACCCCTTTACGTTGGCCACCTGTTGGCGAGCCACAGGGTACTGATACCCCCTCTAGTTAGTTTTCTATCAAACAGACCATCCTGTATTGCCATTCATGTGTGAAGACCTCTTGAGAACTATGAAGTTTTTGCTTGATAGGTTTATGAAGCATGACACATTAAAGTCAGTGACCAGCATGAATAAACTCTTAGACCTTGAGATTGATAACTCATCCTTACATAAAAAAACAACTGAAACAAATATTGGTATTGTTGCAGAAAAACTTTTGAGTGACTTGAAAGGAAAAAAGAAGATTTCTGATAAAACTGTATTTGGAATCAAAGCAGAGACGAGAAAATTTCTCATTATAATTGTTTCTAAATTTTTGGATAAGGCACCAGTTAAATTTGGTCTTGTAAGAAATCTTAGGTGGTTGGTACAAAGGCTAGATAGGCATCCATTTTCAAAAAAATTTTTTGATTTCATTTATTTTTAGCCCGACTGTTTACAGTGAGGGCTATAGTAATGACTTTTGTCCGTCCATCCGTCTGTCCGTCTGTTAACTTTTAGAGTTTTGGTTAAAGTTTGTGGTTAAAGTTTTTTACTGAAGGTTCAAGTGAGTTTTTGTTTTATTTTTTTTTTTTTTAATTCTTTTCCTGTTTAGTTGACATTTCGAGTTTTGGTTAAAGTTTGTGGTTAAAGTTTTTTATTCAACCTTCAAATACAGGGCTTGCCTTGAGTCGGGGCTGATCAGCCCAGGCCCCGAGATCAGCCCCGAGGAGCACTTGCTGGGGGCTTTTTTTCAAGCCCTGACATTTTCCACAAAAAAGCACTAACAATAATGGACAAAATGGAAAATCAACCCCGAAAAGGCCCCGACCTCAATATGTGGGGCACTTTTTTTATTCCCCAACCATTTTACTCAAGGCGAGCCCTGCAATTAATGGCTATCCCTGGTAGTTCTTGTCTGATCGTCACAAAATTTCATATACAGGTTTTAGGTCATGTCTACATGAGAACGTCCCCTTTTGGTCATGATCGGTCAACCGGTATGGCTGCCCGAGCCCAAAACGCGAAAACCATTAGCACAGTCTACAGGTCGTATTTATGAAGGGATTTCATTGCAACTTCATACAATGCCTCTATTTAATGCCTAGAAGAGAACATCCCCATTTGGGCATGATCTGTCAACCGTGATGGGTGCCCAAGCCCAAATCCCAAAAACTTTTAGCACAGTCTGCAGGTCATGTTTAATATGGACGGATTTCATTGTAACTTGATACGATGATTCCGTATGATGTCTACATGAGAATTTCCCCATTTGGGCGTGATCTATCAACCGTCACGATTGCCCGAACCCAAAACCCGAAAACCTTTAGCACAGTCTACAGGTCATATTTATGGAGGGATTTCATTGTAATGTGATAGGTTGACTTCATATAATGTCTACACGAGAAAGTCCCCTTTTGGACATGATTGGGCAACTGTGATGGCCACAGGTGCCCAAAGCCCGAAAACCTTCAGCACAGTCTACAGGTCATATTTTTGAAGGGATTTCATTGTAACTTCGTAGGATCAATCCACATGATTCCCAGATGAGAATGTTCCCTTATGGTTGCGATCATTCAACCATGATGGCTGCCTGAGCCCGAAGCCCGAAAACCTTTAGCACAGTCTATCGATCTTATTTATGGAGGGATTTCATTGTAACTTGATAGGTTGACTTCATATAATGTCTAGATGAGAACATCCCCTTTTGGGCAACTGTGATGGCAACAGGGGTCCGAAGCCCGAAAACCTTTAGCACATTCTACAGGTCATATTTATGGAGGGGTTTCATTGTAACTTGATAGGTTGACTTCATATAATGTCTACATGACAACATCCCCTTTTGGGCAACTGTGATGGCAACCGGGGCCTGAAGCCCGAAAACCTTTAGCACATTCTACAGGTCATATTTATGGAGGGATTTCATTGTAACTTGATAGGTTGACTTCATATAATGTCTAGATGAGAACATCCTCTTTTGGGCAACAGAGGTCTGAAGCCCGAAAACCTTTAGAATATTCCACAGGCCAAAATTATGAAGGGATTTCATTGTAGCTTGGTAGGATGACTCCAAGTTTGTGGTTAAAAACCCAAACACCCCCCACCCCCTACCCCCCCCCTCCTCCCCCCCCCCCCCCCCGAATTAAGCTTTTTTTTTTTCTTCTTTTCTCCAATATGCATTTTGAACTATGTACAGTCACTACATGTGGAACCTTTTTTTTAACCTTACGTACCCCCCATCCCCCCCCTTATCTCCCTCCACCAGGGGCCAATTAGGCACTTTTTTTTTCGGCAAAAATGCTTGTTTACAGTTTTGGTTAAAAACCCAGACAAACACCGCCCCGCCCTCTCCCTCCCCCCCCCCCCCCCCCCCCCCCCAATTAGGCATTTTTTTTTTATTTCCTCCAATATGCATTTTGAACTATTTACAGTCACTACATGTGGAACCTTTTTTTTAAACTCACATACCCCCCGCGGGTGGAGGGGGGGGGGTAATTAGGCACTTTTTTTTTCTTTCGTCAAAAATGCTTTTTTACAGTTTTGGTTAAAGTTTGTGGTTAAAAACCCAGACAAACACCACCCACACCCCCACCCCCATGGTGCCAGTTAGGTATTTTTTTTTCTCTGTTCAAAATGCATTCTGAAGCATTTAGAATGACCACCACATGTGGAAAAAAAATAGACTCCCCTTGAAGTAGAGAAATGAAAAAATAAAATTTGAATAGCAAATTTTGTATATCACGAGTGCAGATATGGCAGATTCGTTAGGTAAACTGTTAACAAAAAATGGCTCCGACTATTTTGCGTTTAAGCATTACCATTCCTGGGAAAGTCGGGCTGCATGCGTGACGTCACTCTAGTTTCTATATGTTAATGGATCATGTTATTATGTATCTTTGTTTTCAGGGGTTGGTGCGAGTACTAGGACTGTTTGTGTTCTTTTCACAATGAAAGGATATTGTTCAAATTGTAATAAGAGGAAATCTTCCTCTGACTTTCATAATCATTGTATTAATTGTAGTCAGTGTACTCGCACTGACTCCTGCTCAATGTGTGTCAATTGGGATGACAAACATTGGAAACGTGTGTAACGGTATGTTGTTAGCGGGGATAAGGCCATACCGGTCCTTTCTCCGCAGGGTCACTCTAGTTTTTCAATCTCTTTTTCAGAGGAACAAGAACAGGGTGATGTTTCCGTGATGTCTTCCAAAAGTGTGCCTCCGTCGTCACAGGTAAATGAAGAGCTAGCGGCAAAAGTGCTCATGGAAATACGTCAATTGCCTAAGAGGTCCCTAGTAGGATCGACGGCATTGGCGTCCGCTAGCTCACCCGGTGTAGCGACCATTCATCGAATGGCTCAGCAGCCGGGTTCGTCCGTTGCGGTCCAGGAAGGAGATTTGGGTGATGCGAGCACTATAATAACACAAAGTGCACACCCTGTGACGATGGATCAGAGGATGGAACGGAGGAAGCCTATTAGTCCGGTTCCTAGCTCGTCCAGGTCCATCCGGGCTGCGAGCGAGAGAGGTCCCTCTCTCGTACAACAACTGGGACCAGATGTTGTGGTACATAACGTTTCGCTTTCGGAGCATACGTCCGCCACTCGAGACACTCCGTAATATAAACAGTCCGGAAAGACTGTCAATATGGCTTCCTAATCCTCACGGCAGCGCACACGACCGCACCTTGGCTACGTGACCACGGATATCCAGCCAGCTTCGCTGATCAGGGATTCCATGGCGACCAGGTCATGCCATCCGGTAGTCAGGGACACGAGACCTGTAGACTCTGGACGTTCGCATAAAAGAAATATGCAGGAGTCAACGTCCAGGGAGCTTCCAGCGGCAAGACAACATAAGACCAAGACCGCTGCTCCACAGGCCTCAGTGACGGACGTGCTATCACAAATAGCATAACTTATCGCAGCATCCCAGCAGACGACAGAATCTCTGTCGGATCAGGAATTATCCGACGACGCTGGGTCAGTACGCTCCGCTGAAGCATCAGGTACGGACGACCGAGAACTTCAAATGGTCCGACAGAATGGCGAAAGGGATTCAGAGGAGCTGGAGTTTTCCTTTTTGGAACAACATAAAGCGGCCGTAGATTTTATCCGGCGTTATCTTCCAGAGGTTGTTCCATCGGACCAGAATGCTGCGATGCCGGATAAGAGACTGATAGCATCACTGGACACAGAATTTTTTGATCGGTTTAGGGACATCGTCCCTGAGTTTCCGACACCGTCCAATAATGTCACAAGAACATTTGAACTATTGAATGACGCTATATATAAGCTTGCTACCAAAACGAGCAAGTATGGTTTCTTGTCCGCAAATACTCTATATCTGCCTTTCATCAATTCAAGGAATAAATTTGAAATGGCAGGACAGGGCATACCGAGAGTTCCTCTGTGTCTAGACGACCAGGCCGAAGACTTAGAATTGTCTATACCGTCGTCTATGCCAATTCCAACCACGAAGTTGGAAACGACAATAATGTCTAATAGAGTTAACTTAGACGCTTTATCATACACCGATCTCCTTACTAAAGCGTTATCATTATGACTTCAGGGGAAAGAATTCCAGGATATACAATCCTCCTTAAGAGTTCTTTCGAGGGCCATAGCTTATTCCACGTATAACTCCGCCCTTTCAGTGGCAAACCTGGAGTTGGTTAGATGTGACGCGGCCCTAGCTACATCCACGTGCGTGGATAGTAAGGTGAAAAACTCTCTCAGAGTCGCTCCGGTCTCCGGAGAGCTTCTCTTCCGACGGCAAGCTTTCAGCAATCTATGATCAGATAACTAAGAAAGCTTCGGATTCTCTGCTATTCAAATCCGCTTCTAAAAAGTCGGATACAGTAGAAAAGAGTAAGACAGGCACTTCTGGGACAAGTACGCCCAAGGGAAGTTCCTATAGAGGTTCCTATGTGTCCTCTAGGTCTTATTCTAGAGACCGTCAAGGCAGTGACTGATGTAGGGGATGTTATACTGGCCGAGATAACCGGTCAGACGTTCCTAGGTCGACGGGGCGAGGTGCGGGTCGTGGAGAACGTAGTTTCTCCTTCCGCAAGCCTCGCAGGTCCAGGAGGTGATGGTATGAACCTCTATCGCGTTCCGGTAGGCGGAAGATTGTTGAGTTTTATAAACAATTGGGCGTCAATTACGGACGACCTCTGGGTTCGAGGGGTAATTTCGGAAGGACTAAGAATATCCTTCAAGCGAAAGCCTCCATTAACTCGAAGTCCAAAATGGACTCAGCTTCCGTCAAATCTGCAGAAAAGAGACGCTCTTCTATCAGAAGTACAGTCTCTTCTGGAGAAGAACGCGGTAGAAGACCAGGAATCACCGGGTTTCTACAGCCATCTGTTTCTGGTTCCGAAACCAGACGGCTTGTTCCATCCAGTCATAAATCTGAGCTGGATAAACAAGCTGATCGTCGCTCCGAAGTTCTATATGGAGACAATTTGATCAGTCATTCACCCACTTGGGAATGAGCCTCGAGACGCACAACAATCTTGTTCGTCTGCCATTAACCAGAGTGAAATTAATCAGTTGTTACGCTCGCTATTGTCTTCACTCAGACAAAGTCACAGCGAGAGAATTCATGAGACTCATAGGTCGTGCGGAGCCACTGCGGATCTCATTCCGATGGGGCAGTTACGCACTCGTCCTCTCCAAATTTTCTTGACTCAGAATTGAAGAGTAAAGATTCATTCGCTCGATATAGACGTTCTCTTGTCAAATCAAGTGAAACAAGAGATTCAGACTTGGGCAAACATTCAGTGGTTGACTCCGGGAGTTCCACTGCAGTTGCCGGATCCGAGTTTTACTATTATGACGGATGCCAGTCAAACAGGTTGGGGTGCAACATTGATCCCAACGGATTCGAAGTGCCAGGGTCTTTGGGATCCGCAGTTTCTACGCAAGCACATGAACATCAAAGAAATGATGTCAATTTGGCTTGCACTATGTCATTGGATGAACATTATTCAGAAAGCACATGTCCAAATCCTGTCCGACAATACGACAGTAGTAGCGTATATTCAGAACCAGGAAGGCACTTATGTCATTCCGTTATTCAATTTAACGGAAAGAATCCTTCTGTTTGTACTAGAACACCAAGTTCTACTTTCGGTCCGTCATATTCTGGGTCGTCTGAATATATTAGCAGACTCCCTTTCACGGAAGGGTCGCTTGTTGCCGTCAGAACGGACTCTCAACAAACAGGTATTCAATCAGATTTGCTACCAATGGGAGTGGCCAATGATAGACTTATTTGCGACACAGCTCAACAATCAGTTGCAGACGTATGTGTCACCATGTCCGGATCCTCGAGCATATGCAGTAGACGCTCTATCGATCTCGTGGGACGGAATGATAGGATATGCGTATCCTCCAGCGCCGTTGATTCAGCAGATATTGCCTAAGATAAAACAATCTCAATGCAAAATTCTGTTGGTAGCATCTCTGTCTCCACAGAGACCGTGGATAAATCTACTCAGGAGTCTGCTGTGGGACATACCGCGGAAGCTTCCTCCACGAGAGGATCTTCTTTCGCAGGGGAAATTGTGTCAACTACATCACAACCTGCAAGGTCTTAACCTTCATGTATTTCCGTTGTGCGGTCCTTCTTGCACGGCAAGCATTTTACAAGACGAGCAGTGGACGCAATTTCTAACTGTAGGAGGACCTCCTCTTCGCTAAACTATGCGGCTAAGTGGAAGGTCTTTTGTCGTTGGTGTAGGGATCATTCTGTTGATATTTTTGATCCCTCCGTTCCAGACATTGCAAACTTTCTAGTATACTTGTTTGATGAGATCAAACTGCAGCCTGTTACTATTAAAGGTTATAGGTCTATGTTATCTGATACCTATGCACACCATGATAGTTTACAAATTGGATCTAATGTCTCTTTATCTAAATTAGTTAGAAACTTCTCGATAAATAGACCTAGAACCCTTAGATTAATTCCTAAATGGAATTTAGCTTGGGTTCTTCTTAAACTAAAAGAAAAACCATTTGAGCCTCTTGAGACAGTGGACTTCAAATTCTTATCTTATAAGACAGCATTTCTCTTAGCTTTCTCTTCTGCTAGAAGAGTCAGTGAGCTTCATGCACTATCTGTTGACAATTCTCACTATCGTAGTGTTGGGAACACTATTACCTTTACTACTTATGTTGGATTTTTGGCTAAGAATCAGGCTCCTAATAAATATCCGGAACCTATTGTTATTAAGGCCCTTCCGTCTTCAGACGGGTATAGGCCTTTACTCTGTCCGGTTAGAGCTTTACGTATTTATAAACAAAGATCTCAGTTTATCAGAAAGGGACAAAAATGCTTCTTTCTGTCTCTGATGCCTAATAGAAAGGACATTATGGTCCATTCTGTTGCTAGATGGATTCAATTAACTATCCGTACTGCTTATGATAATCTATCTTCAACTCAGCAGTCTGTGCTTAAGATTTCGGCTCATGAAGTAAGAGCTCTTTCTACATCTTGGGCTTACGCAAATAGTGTTGCTATTACAGATTTAATGAAGGCTGCTGCATATTGGTCTCAGCCATCCACATTCACGAATTTTTATCTCAGAAATGTTGAGTCCATTTCTGGAGACCTGCATTGTTTAGGTCCGTTATCTGTTGCTCAGCATGTCGTCCACTAAACAGTTGCAACTATAGTTATGCAGGCTTTCTGTTCCGGCAGTGACTCTGTCCTGCTGCCCTCTTCGCTCTGGGCTATTTGACCCAGGGCAAGGGGGAGGGAGGGTGTTCCCTTAGGTCACCTGTTTTATAGTGAAAAGCAAGGGGATACCTGCTCTGGAGTCAGTAATTCTGAGTCGGTACCGGGATGGTTTTAAAGTGTAAAGCTAATGTTTAAATTCATTCATGTCATATTTTTAAAGTGTAGCTCGGTGTGAAGCATTTGTATATGTCACGTGTCAAACGGGCGTTAATATACAATCCTCCGGACACTTTTAATGATTATAAAGAGTCTCAATTCTCTGGACTTGCTTTATTTATTGGCTTACTTTAAAAATAATTAGTATAAAGGGTTATACTGGATGTTAATAGAGAACATGGATGTTTTTATGCTCAATTATGAAAGGTGTTGTGTCTTTCTAATTTGTCCATAAATAAGAAAGATACATGTAAAGCCTAATCCTCCTTTACTCCTCGAGGGGATAACTCTATTATATATAGGTTGAGCTATTGGATTTTCCTCTATGTCCTAGGCCCTCCAGCCTTTTTTCTATTCAGCTATGTCTGGGTCATTGGTACAGTATAAAAATGTTAAAACATTTATAGTAATTTATATATGTTTTATACTTACTAATGACCCAGACAGGGGTGACCCTCCCAGGAGTTGGGAACTCGTACCTCCCCGCTGAGTACATAGCGCTGACCAGGCACTGCTTGTAAGAATGATAATTGGTGCCAATTTCGAGACCTCCTTGACACTGCGCTATGCACAGTGGAGGAAAAGTATGGAGGACCTTTTAGGACATGTTATTTTCGGTTTTGGATGCAAATTTTGGGGATTGGGGGGCAAAATTTGTGTTTGGCCCTAGATTTTTAGCTCACCTGACTTTCAGTCAGGAGAGCTATAGTGATCACTCACCGGTCCGTCCGTCCGTGAACATGGTGTTTGCATCTTCTCCTCCCAAACCGCTGAACCAATTTAATTGATATTTGAGATAATAGTTGTTATGACATCGCAATTTGATTTGTTCAAATCAAGTTTCCTTGCCCGTGGGTAGGACCACACCCAAAAAGTGTGCTGAAATCTTAAAAAATCTTCTCATGAACCAGCCGTAACAGAGACTTGATATTTGGTGTGCAGCTTCCTTTTGAGGTGTAGACTCAGATTTGTTCAAGAGAAGTTTGTGGGGCTATACTTGGCGTCGTTCATGGGAGGGGCAAAATTTTTGGCCCTGCCCAAAATTTCTATTTTCCAAACCGAGAGGCTGATTTGAACCAAATTTTATGTGAGGGCTTATTGGGTCATAAGTACCTAATTTATGCTGATTTTTTTTTTCCGGTAGCCCCATGGGAACCGCAGGAGCTAAAAATAGAAAAAAATTAAAACGCCCATATCTCCAAAACTGCACGGCACCGAGAATTTTTATTTGGTGTGAAGCTTCCTTAGGACCAACAGAAAGAATTGGTAAAAAAAAATTGCCATCGGTTTTATCATAGGGTACGGTTTCGGGACTTTGAAAAAGTGCTGAGTCAGCACTTTTTAACACTGTAGGCAATGGGAAAAACATTAAAAATCTTCTTCTCCAGATCCAGCATGCAGAATCTTTTGATATTTGGTATGCAACATTGTAGGGTGGATCTGATTCAAGTTTGTTCAAATCGGCCCCCTGGGTTCATATTTGGGCTCAGTATAGGAGCCCGATTTCGAACTTAGTGCATTTCAGGCAAATTTCTTTGAAAATCTTCTTCTCAAGATCCAGCAGGCAGAATCTTTTGATATTGGGTATGCAACATTGTGGGGTGGATCTGATTCCAGTTTGTTCAAATCGGCTCCCTGGGTTTATATTTGGGCTCACTATAGAAGCTCGAATTCGAACTTAGTGCATTTCAGGCAAATTTCTTCAAAAATCTTCTCCAGATCCTGCAGGCAGAATCTTTTGATATTTGGTATGCAACATTGTGGGGTGGATCTGATTCCAATTTGTTCAAATCGGCCCCCTGTGTTTATATTTGGGCTCAGTATAGGAGCCCAAATTTGAACTTAGTGCATTTCAGGCAAATTTCTTTGAAAATCTTCTTCTCAAGATCCAGCAGGCAGAATCTTGTGATATTTGGTATGCAGCATCCTTAGTGGGGTGAGATTCAAGTTTATTCAAGCCATGTCCCTAGGTCTATATTTGGGCTCACTGTGGGAGCTTGAATCTTCATTTTTTCAAAAATCTTCTTAGTGCTTTTCAGGCAAATTTCTTAAAAAATCTTCTTCTCCAGATCCAGCAGGCAGAATCTTTTGATATTTGGTATGCAACATCGTGGGGTGGATCTGATTCTATTTTGTTCAAATCGGCTCCCTAGATTCATATTTGGGCTCACTATAGAAGCTCGAATTCGAACTTAGTGCATTTCAGGCAAATTTCTTCAAAAATCTTCTCCAGATCCTGCAGGCAGAATCTTTTGATATTTGGTATGCAACATTGTGGGGTGGATCTGATTCCAATTTGTTCAAATCGGCCCCCTGGGTTTATATTTGGGCTCAGTATAGGAGCCCAAATTTGAACTTAGTGCATTTCAGGCAAATTTCTTTGAAAATCTTCTTCTCAAGATCCAGCAGGCAGAATCTTGTGATATTTGGTATGCAGCATCCTTAGTGGGGTGAGATTCAAGTTTATTCAAGCCATGTCCCTAGGTCTATATTTGGGCTCACTGTGGGAGCTTGAATTGTAACTTTGTTCGAAATGAGGAATTTTCTTAAAAAATCTTCTTCTTCAGATCCAGCAGTCGGAATGGTTTGATATGTGGTGAGTAGCATCCTGGGGGGGGGGGGGGGGGGGGGGGGGGGGGCAGGGGGAGGGGGGATTCAAGTGTGTTAAAGCCAAGTCCATGGGTCCATATTTGGGCTCCCTGTGGGAGCCCAAATTATAACTTAGTCAGCATGAGGAATTTTTCTTTAAAAATCTTCTTCTTCAGATTCAGCAGTTGGAATGTTTTGATATTTGGCATGGAGCAACCTTTGGGGGCTGAGATTGAAGTTTGTTCAAGCCAAGTTCCTTGGTTCATATTTGGGCTCACTATGGGAGCCTGAATGACAACTTAGTTCAAAATGAGGAATTTTCTTTAAAAATCTTCAGATCCAGCAGATGAATGCTTTTGATATTTTTTATACAGCATCCTTAGGGGGGGTAAGATTCAAGTTTGTTCAAGCCATGTCCCTAGGTCCATATTTGGGCTGATTGTGGGAGCTCGAATTGTAACTTGGTTCAAAATGAGGAATTTTCTTTAAAAATCTTCTTCTTCAGATCCAGCCGTCAGAATGTTTTGATATTTGGTGTGCAGAATCCTTAGGGGTGTGAGATTCAGGTTTGTTAAAGCCAAGTCCCTGGGTTCATATATGGGCTCCCTGTGGGAGCCCGAATTATGACTTAGTTCAATATGAGGAGTATTCTTTAAAATCTTTTTTAGATCCACTGGTCAGAATATTTGGATATTTGGTTTCAGCTTTTCTTAAGAGGAGCAGATGCAACTTGTGGAAATCAATTCTCTGGGTTGATATTTAGGCTACCATGTCAGGTGAGCGCCCTCAGGCCCCCTGGGGCCTCTTGTTGAGAATTAGCACCAGCTATGTCTGGGTCATTGGTAAGTATAAAAAATATATAAAATTACTATAAATTTTTTAACTTTTCTCCCGCCAAATACAACATGACATCATTTGGGTTCAAAGACTGATCATGTGCCACCTGACTTACCTGATATTAGTCTGATAATGGCTTAGTTGTTGACAAAAACTAATCCCATATTTTGAAAAAAACGACACAGCATAGGTTATTTGTTCATATTTTTAAGAAATTACCTGCCACTATCTGGGAGATATTCACTTCAAAGTCAAAACTTGAGTGTTATAAAATCACTCCCAATTTATTTTTCGTTAATTTTTTTGTGGATTTGAACAAAAACATCCATTTTCCAATTTACATTTGATTTTTCAGTGGTCACCACATCTTCCGAATTGATCTGGGTCAGGATGGGACATTTTGATTGCCCCATTTATGAAAATGGGCAGAGTTTAGTTCAGTCAAGTTTGACCTGTTAGTTGCATGTATATCCCTCAACACACTGTTGTCATAATATCAAAATTTCAAGAACCAACTTTTTTCATAATGCTGCTAGGAATTTAACTAATTAGGTCTTTGGTCTCATTGAGCTCTGTCAAACAAGGCACAATTGGTTAAATTCCTAGTTGCATTATGGAAAAAACTGTTGCTTGAAATTTCAATATTTTGACAGCATTGTGTCTAAAACATAAAGCAAACCAAGTATATGAATTCCTGATCTTAAGGAAATAATAATTACAAAAATGAAATTTAAAAAAATTCTCGCCTGCAGGCCTTTTTATCAAAAATAGCCTGAGAAACAAGATATACCTGTATAGCCTAATTCAAAGTATTCAGGTGATGAACAAATCATGAGTGAAATTGTTTAAGACTTCAGATGTGTGTTTGTGTGGAAAATAATTTCTATTGTACCTCTCAAGTTCAGTGATTAAGTCTCCCCTTCCCAGAAGGAAGACATCTTGTTTTAGTGCATCTTCTTCTTCTTCTCCTGCTTCTTCTTCTTAAGGGAAACATCACGCAAACTTTGTCCAGGCCATAACTTTTTTGTCTTAGATACTTGGCATGTGGATGTATCACCATGAACCGGTGTGCAGTGTACCATATTGACCTTCATGTGACCTTGACCTTTGACCTGAAGGTCAGATTTATGCGCTTTTTTAAGGGAAACTGTCTGGACCAGAACTTTTTTGTATTTCGAGTCAGGTTTTAGATATTTGGCAAGTGGATGTATCACCATGAGCCGGTGTGTAGCGTACCATTGTGACCTTCATGTGACCTTGACCTTTGATCTGAAGGTCAGATTTGTGCTTTTTTCAAGGAAACTTTGTCCGGACCAAAACTTGTTTGTCTTTTGAGCCAGGCCTTAGATATTTGGCATGTGGATTATCACCATGAGCCAGTGTGTTGCATATCATTGTGACCTTCATGTGACCTTGACCTCATGGTCAAATTTATGTACTTCAAATAGGGAGTAATTGTCCAGACCAGAATTTTTTTGTTTTTTGACCTAGGACTTGGTTATTTGACATGTGGATGTGTCACCATGAGACCACATGTCGTCTACCTTTATGACCTTTTGTGACCTTGACCTCTGACCTTAAGGTCAAATTTATGTACTTCAAATAGGGAATAATTATCCAAACCAAAACTTTTTTGTTTTTTTGACCTAGGACTTAGATATTTGATATGTGAATGTATCGCAATTAGACCACATGTCACATGTAATCATGACCTTATTGTGACCTTGACCTCAAGGTCAAATTTATGTACTTTAAATAGGGAGTAATTGTCCAGACCAGATTTTTTTTTTTTGGACATGTGGATGTGTCACCATGAAACCGCATGTCCGCTATCTTGATGAACTGCATGTGACCTTAACCTCTGACCTCAAGGTCAAATTTATGTACTTCAAATAGGGAATAATTGTCCAGATCAGAACTTTTTTGTTTTTTGACCCAGGACTAAGATGATTGACATGTGGATGTATCACAATGAGACCACATGTCATCATGACCTTCATGTGACCTTGACCTCAAGGTCAGATTTATGTACTTTAAATAGGGAGTAATTGTCCAGACCAGATTTTTTTTTTTTGACATGTGGATGTGTCACCATGAAACTTCATGTCCGCTACCTTGATGAACTGCATGTGACCTTGACCTCTGACCTCAAGGTCAAATTTATGTACTTCAAATAGGGAATAATTGTCTAGATCAGAACTTTTTTGTTTTTTGACCTAGGACTTAGATGATTGACATGTGGATGTATCACAATGAGACCACATGTCATCATGACCTTCATGTGACCTTGACCTCAAGGTCAAATTTATGTACTTTAAATAGGGAGTAATTGTCCAGACCAGAATTTGTTTTTTTTTGACATGTGGATGTTGAGCTAGATCACAGATATTTATAACCCTGCTCCCCAAAGGGGAAGTTGGGACATACTTGTTTACCTCTGTCTGTGTGTGTGTCTGACAGTCTGTCCATAACAACATTTTACACATTTTTCTCAGCAACTTTTAATCCCAGCAATTTGATATTTTAATAAAAGCTTCATATATATCATATTGTTGGATGCGTGTTCGTCTGTCTGTAACAAAATTTGTCATCGCGATTAAAGTGACTGCATTTATTTTACCCTTGCCCACGTATTTTGAAAAGTCGAAGGTGCAACTAATGAAATGGCAGTGTCTGGTGATCACTGGATTGTTTTAGCTGTTGGTTCTCAATAAGATCAGGTATTAACCTTTTCTATTTTTATCAACATGTGGCAATGTGGCCACGTAAACCATGGTGGCCTTCACATGATCTTGACCTTTGGACCCCAAGGTCAATTTCAGATATTTTATAGAGTATTATTTGCCAGAGTCATCATAACTTATTTCTCTTTAGAGCTAGACCTTACATATCTGGTATGATTGTCAATATTTTTATGTATATATCAGTTGTAGTGCATAAAATAGAAAGGAAGGGGAGACATATGTTTTAGTGTGCTAAAGCACTTTCTAGTTAGTAATTTCATATGCTTTATAATTTACAGGTCAATTCCATTTGACGTAAGTCGTGAAATTAGTATGAATCTGGAAGGTGACAGAATGATAAGGTACATGTAATGAATTTTGGAATTCACATGAAACTGATCTCTACTTTCTAAGATTTGGCATTTTTCATGCTCGACTGCTGTTGTAATTCCCCCAAGTATTTTCTGTTTCTTAATTTATTGCTTTGTTATAAAAAGTCCTAACTTCAGGTGTCACTAGTTATTTTCTTTGTCAAAACAGTGTCCATGACTGATAAATCTTATCAGAATTAGAAATAAACTTTGTGTTGTTGATGTTACAAAATGATTGGTTGAGCTGTAATTTCTTGTATTGTTGTGTGCAAATCAGGCCTAAAAATAAGCAGTCTGACATTTGCAGAAAGAGGTCCCCAGAGGGTGAATTTGATGATGCTATTCCATACAGTGGGCTAATTTATCCTCTGGGTACCTCTTTCTGTTTAATTTTAAAACCCTGATTCAGATTGAGGTTCACAGAGGGTAAATTTAATGATGCTACCCTGCTCTTCAGGGTAGCATCACCAAACTCACCCTCTGGGGACCTCATTTCACAGATGTCAGTCTGCTTATTTTCTGGCTTGGTGCAAATGTAATAATGCACCTTATAATTAGAGGCTTTGAATAATAAAGTCAGTTGATTGTTCTTTATTCAGTCATCTGATTTTGATATCTGGTTTTATCTGAAACAGATTTAACTGTAATTATAATCCCACTTTTTTTTTCAAAGGTGCGAGCTATAAATGAATCACCGAATACCTGCCTATCCTGTCCCACTCTATTCTATTTGTATGCTTTACTTCTAGGTTTCTGAACTGATTTTGAAGAAACGTCTCTTATATGATCAACAGCAGGCCTACATGCATATACTCACAAAATTTTAAGTTGCCATAAATTTTAACTGAATTATCTCCTCTTGTCTTTAGCCTTATTACAATGTATCCCACTCAACAGGATATCTCTTCACTTAATGCACCTGGTAATTGCATATAACTTTCGAACACCAGACCATTTTAGAACACCAGACCATTTAAACCTTAAATACAAATACGGCATGTTAATTGCATACAGGTTATCAGATAAACTCCTGTTTATAAAATTAAAAATCTTACAATCTGTCAAAGGATTACTTGACAACCACCAAATTCCCCACATTTATAGACCTATTCATCCTCAGTATATCCACAATTTAAAATTTATTATTTCAAATATAAGTTTTTTTTAAATTTTTCAAAACATTTCAACAAAACCATATCATGTTACCCCCCACTGGATCGAGCTCAATGAGGGGTCACATGATATGGTTTTGTTGAAATATTTCGAAAAATTTAATTTTTTCAACTGATCAATTTGCATATTACACGGGCAGATGTGGGCGATTCGTTGGGTAAAGGGTTAATCTCTTACATATTGTTTGACAGAGCTCGATGACCCAACTTAGTAAAAACTGGCCAGCACTATTCACAAAAATCACCATTTAATTTTCATTATTTTTTTTCCATTTTTTGTCTCAAAAACATAGCTTATGACCCCTCATTGGAACGAGCTTGTTGAGCTTGTTACAGTGAAACATCACAAGCTATGTTTTCAATGCAAAAAATTAGTTATTCAAGAATTTTGCTTTCAAGTGTCATCTGCCTTTCATGTTAGGTAAAGAGTGAATTGAGTATTTTTTTACTGAAAAATAGCTATTTAGTTTATTGCATTGATGTTTATCTGAAATTCTTGTGCATGCAACTACTATTTTAATTTAACCCTTTACCTAACATGAAAAGCAGACGACACTTGCAAAAAAAATTCTTGAATAACTAATTTTTTTCATTTTTTGTCTCAAAAACATAGGTTATGACCCCTCATTGGAACGAGCTCGACGAGCTCGTTCCAATGAGGGGTCATAACCTATGTTTTTGAGACAAAAAATGAAAAAACAATGAAAATTAATTTGCGATTTTTAAGAATAGCGCAGGCCGGTTTTGGCCGTTACGTTGGGTAAAGGGTTAATGAACTTCCTTTGATGAAACTACTCGTAATGATCACTAGAAAGTAGATAATGCAACTCCCAAATTTTTAAGTTCACTTATTTCCTCTTGAATTCTGATTTATCTAAGAATAAATCATGATGGATCGAAAGGCATGAGGTGATGAAACAAATTGATAACGTGCAAATTCAATTCTTATGTTTATTCCCTTGATAAAATCAGAATTATTTTATTCCCAGATAGGATAATTATTGAGCTCATTCGCAAAGCACCGGTTCAGGTAACCATAATTCAGTCAAGGTCTATTTTTAAAAAGGAAACAAAACATCATAGCATCTGGCAAAACATAGTTTCTGCAAACAGTCAGTGTAATGCTTAAAATATACTCGATTGACACATGTTGAAACCAAGAAAGCTTGAGTAATAAAGTATACCAGGGAAAATATATATGTTTGTGACAGTTACTCAAATAACAGTTTGAAGGCCATGCAATTGCAGAAGCCTAAAGATAGAATTCAATCTTGATTGCAGAGTGAAGGTCGATAAATTTTGCTTCTGCTAGTTTTGCAAAGGAAATTAACCACATTTTCTGGAAATGTTGATTTGGAATGGAGGTAGGGTATTGTTATGCCCCCGACCTCTGAAGAAGGATTCAGGGGTATCTAGTGAAGCCCTTTGTCTGTCTGTCCATCTGTCCATCAATCTGTCCGCCAGTCTGTCTGTCCGTCTGTCCATCTGTCCATACAAACATTTTGCATTGTAATTTCAAAGCCATTGCTCGGATTTGGATCTCCTTTGGTATGCTGATAGACCTGCATGGGGGGACAGATAGGCACAAGGTATGGGTTCCATCCAATATTTTTTCCCCAGAGTTATGGCCCTTTTTTGACTTAGACAATTTTTCTGTTTTCACTATTTCCACTTAGAAAATTTTTCTGTCCCGCGGTACCTTCATGCCTACTTCAAACTTGCATACAGGTCAGGGGGCATTGGCCCACGCTTTGCATTGCCCTTGTTCACTTGTATGAAGTCCATGTTCAAGTGACAAAACAATCTTCGTCAGAGAAAATTTGTAAATTGTAACACTCCATCTAGCATTTGTAAGGCATAGTTATTAGTTAACTGTATTAGCAAAGAGCCTCTTACCTTGAGTAGCCTGAATTTGATATGATAATAGAGTGAATATGTAATCCTAATTTTCTGAATATCTTTTTCTGTTCACTGCTAAGACAAAAGTCACAAACAGTTCCACGTTTACATTTACCTATTCCTTGCAATGAAATTTCTGACGGGAGTATGTTGCGAGTCATGAAAGGGGAGTGGTAAGAAATTATATGCCCCATTGACCAAGAGCCCCTCATCCGACATTGACAATTGAAAAACAAATTTTAAAAATGCTAGATTTTAAAATAGTTTTTATATTTTTACACTGTAAAACAATGGCCCAGACTAGCTGGTGCTTAACTCAAAGTTATTTAGGGCCAAACACAAATTTTGAACCCCCCAATCCCCAAAATTTGCTTGCAAAACCGAAAATTAAAAGTCTTATCTGGCCCTCCATACATTTACTCTCTGCGCATGTGCAGACGTCAGGAAGTGACTGGAATTGGCACCAACATCATTCTTTGTTTGGCCCTAAAGTCATCAACAATGAAATGACATCTGTGCTTTAAAATCTGCTTTTTTGAGGATGACAGACACAAATCAATGCAAGAATTGGTGGATACAAGGCTGTTATTGGATGAAGGAAGTGTTCAGTGGTGGTTTTGGACGTTCAGGGCTGTAACTTTATAATATTTATAAAATTATTTTATCTTTCCCAATTTCAGGACATATGCCTGACGTCATCATTTTTGAAAATGATTATTCCACTGTTTGTTAAGTATTCCTTCCGTATCCTTCCATGAACCCTTCCTGTTAAACTCTTAAGCTTTTTGGCTATTTTTTATTGAAATTTTTTATTAAATTTCTTGGGAGTTTAACAATTATTACAGAATATTATTCTGTTTCTTCCCCAGGGTTACGTCCTCACCCTAGGGGCGTTAGGCCATTTAGTCTTGCATCTTCTATCTGATGTATCGTTTTTTCTTCGTATGAAGATCCAGCTCTGCATCTGATAACATTTCAATTGGTTCTGACTTTGGGCCTTTTTGTGTGCCTGATGTCTTGTTTACATTGACGTTGTTTACATTGTCAATGTCCTCATATATAGGCAGTTTTTTTTATATTCTGTTATGGTAGTATACTGTAGGATACATGGATTATTATTCCGGTAGTGTAGCTAAAAAATTTTGGATTTTGTTCACACTTAGGCTCTATCAGGATGCCCTTGGGCTCTTAATGTTCCCTTTGGGAACTTAGGCGTTTTTTCCAAATTTTTTGTTTACAAAAAATATTTTGAATTTAATTGTGACTGCTATTATTCATGTATCTCAGTTATATATATATATTGTTGTAGAGTTTGGAGGACTGATATCGACTTTAGTTGATACACTCCTGCAGACTCCTGTCATTCTCTGTGTTGCACTGGGATGACTGATGTTGGAGTCGGGTGTCGCAGTACATTGTTGGCAACTTGGCGGTGAGGTTCTGAGGATCAGGGCCTATCACTGCGTTTTAATTCGTTCTGTCAGTTTCTATTTCAGAGGAACATGAACATGGTGATGATATTCTGACACCCATCCAAGTGTGCTACCGTCGTCTCTTTCCGTGGAGCATATAGAGCTAGCTGCAGTTCTCATTATTGCAAGAGTTAGGGCCTTTGGTTAAAGGTTTTAATCTCTTGCAAGCAGCTAGCTCGACTGGTGAAGCGGTACTCCATACGTGGGGGGCCGTGACGCCGGGTAAGTCTGTTGCATTCTATGAAGTGGATTGGGTAGAGCGAGCACTATAATATAAATAGCTCACCCAGCAATGACGGAAATAGGGAGGAAGTCAGCAAGTTCTTGTACTCAGAGAGGTCTGATAGACCGCGAGCGGGGGAGGCCCATCTCTCTAATCTAGCAATGTCTGGGGTCAGATGTTTTGAGAAACTTGCACGAGCCGGAGAATATGTCCACCCACCACTCTGAACGTTCTGTTTAGTCTGCATCCGGGGTCGGCTTCAGTCACAGCTTCCTCTTCTATGTTTCACAAGCCGAAATTAAGTTTTCTGGTTGGAAACTTGCACAAGACGGAGCATACGTCCACCCACAGCTCTGTTGGAGAAGATGTTCAGAGAGCTCCTCTGCATTTGGATGAGCAGGCCAGGGATCTAGATGTATCTTTGCCTTCATCATTCACTATGCACTCAACCACAATTAAAATGGCAATTTCATCAAGTAGAGCAAATTTAGAAGCAATGACTTACACAGATCACCTTACCAGAGCTATGGTGCAACGTCTCAACGGGAAGGAATTTGAGAACGTTTTACCTCTCGTAGAGTTCTTTTCAGGGCAATTTGTATACCACGTATAACTCCGCCCTAACAGTGGCTAATCTGGAGTTAATCAGACGTGATGCTGCCCTTGCGTCGTCATCATTTATAGATGACAAGGTGAAAAGCTCTCTCCGGGACGCTCCGGTCTCCGGACATACTATTTTTGACAACAAGCTTTTGTTAGTCTATGGTCAGGCTACTAAGAAAGCGCCAAGTGCTCTGCTATTGAAGTTGGCGTCTCAACAACACGCTTCAGCAGACAAGAGTAAAGGAGGATGTTCCAGATCTAAACGTCAAAAGGGAACTCCTCACAAGGGTACAAGAAACCCTATTGCAATTACTCTGGAGGTCGTCAATATAGCGACTCGGGAAAGGGGCGTAGGTCTGATCGGGACTATCTGTCATATGCCTTTAGGCCAACGAGACAAGGTTCTTCGCAGGGAGGACATAGTATCTCCTCCCGTAAGCCTCGCAGGTCATACAGGTGATGTTCAAGACCTCAATTGCTTGCCAGTTGGTGGAAGGGTATCAAACTTCGTGAGAAACTGGATAGCATATGTCTGCCCTCCACTCGGGACGCTCAGGTGAGAAGTGTAGTCTCGGACGGCCAACAGCTATCATTCTGAGCGGAACCCCCACCATCAAGATGTCCGCGTTGGACAAATCTTCCGTCGGATCCTTTCAAAAGAGAGTCTCTCCTAGCAGAAGTACAGGCTCTCTTATTAAAGGAAGCAATAGAGGTCATCAAGAATTAAGATTCTCCGGGTTTTTATAGTCACCTGTTCCTCATACCGAAGCCAGACGGCTTGTTCCGACCGGTAATAGACTTGAGCTGGATAAACAAGCTTATTGTGGCTCCAAAATTCTATATGCAGACCATTCAGTCGGTAATAGCGAGCATTCGAGTGAACGACTATGCAGCAAGCATAGATCTAAAGGATGCATACTTTCATGTCCTGGTACATCCGACATTCAGAAAGTACCTTTGGTTCGCTGTACAAGGGAAGGTTTATCAGTTCAGAGCAATGTGCTTTGGTCTGAAGCTGGCTCCCTGGGCATTCACTCAAATAATGAACTCAGTAATGTCATACCTCTGAGCTCATTCGTCTGCAGTAACGTCGGCTTACTTGGACGACATTCTGCAGAGATACCGCAACAGAATTATTCTTCAGATCGATGTTCAGAGTCTGCTTTGATTACTCCGGCATCTCGGTTTCATCGTAAATGAGAAAAAGTCAGGTCTAGTTCCGTCCAAGTCGTTCACTCACTTGGGGATGAGCTTCAAGACTCACAACAATCTGGTTCCTCTACTGTTACCCAGAGCGAAATTAGTCAGTTGTTATGCTCCCTTTTCCCTACACTCAGACGCATTAACAGTGAAGGAATTCATGCGACTGATGGGGTTGTGCAGTGCGGCTGCGGATCTTATTCTGATGGGCCATCTATGCACGCTTCCCTCCCAGATATTCTTACTCAGAACTGGAGTGTGAAGACGCATTTGCTTGAAACCAGTATTTTTTTAACGGACTTAGTAAAACAAAGGGTCCAGATTTGGGCAGATCTTCAGTGGTTAATTCAAGGAGTTCCATTGCAACTGCTGGATCTCGATATGATTTCGAATCACCCCCCACCCCCCACCCCCACCGCCAATATGTTAAGAGGCGATTACCTGGCAAGACATAGTTTTCTTCCCGTAAGCCTTTTAAGCATTTAAGTACATACATGCATTTCATGACTTCTCTATTGGCAGCTGGGTCGTGTTCTGTGGCGACCTCATGGGCACATCCACTTTTTAGTCAGTTGGTTTCCTGTGGTTGTTCGTCTATATGTCATATACGAGCGTATGATTCATCATCAATAAATTGCTAGCCTTTGGGTACCTGGAACGCTGTCTAGTCAGTTAACTGGTATTCAGGTGATTACATGCGGGATTTCAGTGCTCACACGCATAATAAATACATTATTAGGCAGATGCATTATTGTATGCTATGGACCTTAGAAACAATGAATTATTTCGGGGGCGGTCCATGACGAGTCTGTTAATCATAGCTCATTCCATTTCTAGATCCAAGTTTCTATTAATTTCGGTACCCAATCGAATACATCTTGTCTTACACTCTCGTATATTCGCACGTTTCTAGGAACATATATATCGGATAGTACATGTCGGGAAGTGTTATTACTAGAATTTATTGTACACCTGAATGGGGTCGCCTGAGGGTTACCTTGGAAGTGTGTTTACTTTCCAGAGATCGTCCATTGTGATTCTATTAGACATGTGTATGTTATATATTATATCACCGGTTTTCGACCTATCTGCATATGCCGACCCCAGTATACATTACAAGCGGATGATATTAATTACCGGGATCGCCCCTATAGCCTTAGCTTCTGAAGTGGCGTTAAGCATCAATTTATTAATAATAATTAATACCTGGGTGCCTGTTCGATGAATATTTATATTGTTATTTGGTACTGCTTTTACTGATTCCAGAGTGCTCCCCTGGAATACAGCTGGAGTTTTCTTGTATATGGCGTATGTTTGTGGGGGATATTCTCTCATTCTCAAATACGCATCCTTACTTTTGAGGCTTAGTCCGGGCTAGCCTTAAAAATTGGAATCTTGTTACATCCAATTAGCATAGTCTTCATGCTAAGTTTATGGAATTACTTGAACTGGGCTCCTTTTTTATGATATGTCTTCTCTATTATTGTATAGAGAGACATACATGTAATTCCTAATAATTTTAATTTCCTTTCACCTTGGATTACAGGATTGGAACTATGTTGATCTTCTAATTCTGAAGTCCAAGGCCCTCTGCCTTTTTACGATTCAGCTAGTCTGGGCCATTGGTTTGCAGTGTAAAAATATTATAAATTTATAGTAATTTGTATATTTTTATACTTTCCAATGGCCCAGACGGAGATTGCCCTCCAATGAGTGGGCACTCATTCCTCCACGCTGAATTATTATGTTGTACTCTCTTCTACAAAGAATGATGTTGGCGCCAATTCCGGTCACTTCCTGACGTCTGCACATGCGCAGAGAGTAAATGTATGGACGGCCAGATAGGACTTTTATTTTTGGTTTTGCAAGCAAATTTGGGGGGATTGGGGGGTTCAACATTTGTGTTTGACCCTTGATAACTTTGAGTTAAGCACCAGCTAGTCTGAGCCATTGGTAAGTATAAAAATATACAAATTACTATAAATTTATAATTTTCCCGATGCTAACCACTAAACTATAGGTATAGCGGTTATCCGGTTGACAGCTTTTTCCAACTGGTTATGCCAATAACCGGTTGCAAACTGGTTATCCGGCTAACCGTTTCAGCACTAGAACTTTATCAGTATCAACTAAATAAGTCATTAATTTGGTATCACAAAACACCAGTTTAAATTGATGGAATGAGCTTATATTACAAGTCCAAATAAGTTGTAAGTCTGAAAATTAATATCAATATTTGCATGTGGTGTTGTCAGCTAAAATAGAACAGAGGTGATTCTCTTGCATTTTACCTTTGTGTTCCAACATTATATTTTGACTGATAATGATATTATATTCTGTTTTGCAGGCTTTTCTGCAGACACATAAGGTCACAAAATACTGGAAACTGAACTCGTCAACATGTTTAAAAAATACTTCTTAATTGACCCCCTCCCCAACACCAGCACCAAAAAATAAAATAAGCAACAGCTGTTACACCCATTACATTTTTGATTCAGAATTGGTTGAGCTGCTGCTAATTGATCCAAATAATTGAATGATATTAAACTGAAAACTTACATATGACTTTTAATGTCAGCATTGTCAGGTTCATGTCTTTCAGTGAATTGCTAATTTTGAAGCTTGTGCATAAATAATGATTCCTGAAACACTATAAAACATATAATCAGTTATATGAGGATTTTTTGCTTTGTATTTGTGTGTGTGTGAGTGGGGGAAGATTTATGACTGCAAAAATGGGAAGTAATGGAATGTGTTTTCAAGAGAAGAAAACAAATAATTTAATTTTTCTGTGGAGGTTCCTTTGAATATTTTCAGTAAAATTTGAGGGAATAAGTAATTGTTTCTCACTTTACCGTTCTTGAAATTGGGAAAAAAAGGACAGAATTATAGATTTTTTCCATCTATACCAAATCACAATCTAAATTCAAGGGGAAGGGAAGCACACCATTTCCACTGCTGAATTGCAAACATAAACTATAATTCTATACATGACATATTCACCACAATAGACATAACACATCGTATAGTTATTCTATTGAGTTGAATATTATATTTTTATACTGTACCAATGACCCAGACTTAGCTGGTGCTAACTCTAACAAAACCAGGGCCAAACACAAATTTTGCCCCCCAATCCCCAAAATTTGCATCCAAAACAAAAAGAAATCATGTCCCGAAATTGGCGCCAATTATCATTCTCTGTTTGGCCCTTCATCAGTCAACATCTCGCTGATCTTTGTGCTTGTAAATCTCAGTTTAAAGGATGCCAGACACGTAATTTTTGGAGAAATGGTGATTCTAAGGAGGATATAGAAGGAGGAGAGGAAAAAGAAGTGACAAAAAATAATCAGGGCTGTACTTGAAATTTTTTGATGAGATGAAATTATGTTAAGTTGCCTATTTTCGAGGCACGGGCCTCTTGTTGTCATTCTTGCTAAATGTTGCACTGCTTATTCAGTGTTTCCTCTCCCCTAGCCTTCTAAAGTCCTCCCTTGCAATTCTCCCATGCTTTTGGCATATTTTTGAGAAAGTTCATTTCTAAAATTTTCCTGGGAGAGTTGCTTGGATACAGAATGTTTTCTGTTATTTTCCCCATAGTTACGTTTTCACCCATGGGTGTATAAACGTTGTGTTCTGCATCTTCCATCTGATGTTCTGCAGATTCTCCCCTGGGAGTCTCTGTTTTGCATCAGATAGAGTGTATTTTGATGACTGATTTCGGGCCAGTTTTTTCAGTGCCTGGAGTCATGTTTTCTGGTGTTTTACACTGTTTGTTTACATTGGCAACAGCCTTTTTTGAGGGGGGGCTGTTTGCCTTTGGTGTAGTTTATTTCACTATAAGATACATTTATATTATCCGTAAGTGTCTCATTAATTATTTAATATAAATTTAAAATTTTTGACCACACTTTGCCATCGGATCCATCGGGGCTCAACGTTACTTTTCAGCAACTTGGGCTTCACTGAAAAAATATTTTTTCAAAATTATTTTGATTTGCAATTGTTTTTTCATTTATTAATGGATCATGTTATTATGTATCTTTGTGTCAGGGGTTTGTGCGAGTAACTAGGACTTGTTGTTGACTTTTCACAATGAAAGGATATTGTTCAAATTGTAATGGGAAGAAATCTTCCTCTGACTTTCATGATCATTGTATTAATTGTAGTTAGTGTTCTCGTACTAATCCCTGTCCTATATGTCAACATTGGGATGATAAACATTGGAAACGTGTGTTACGATATGTTGTTTCTGGAGAAAGGGCTATGCCGGCTCTTTCTCCGCAAGGTCACTCTACACTCTCAGTTTCTATTTCAGAGGAACAAGAACAGGGTGATGTTTCCATGTTATCTTCTACAAGTGTGCGTCCGTCGTCACAAATGAATTCAGAGCTAGCGACAAAAGTGCTCATGGAGATTAGACAAATGTCGTCCGCTAGCTCGCCCGGTGTAGCGTCCATTCACCGAATGGTTCGGCAGCCAGGTTCGTCCGATGCGGTCCAGGAGGAAATTTTGGGTGATGCGAGCACTATAAACATACAATGTGCACACCCAGTGACGGCGGATAGTAAGCGAGAACGGAGGAAGCCTTTGAGTCCGGTTCCTAGCTCGTCCAGGTCCAGCCGGGCCACGAGCGAGAGAGGCCCCTCTCTCGTACGACAACATCTGGGACCAGATGTTGTGGTACAAAATGTGTCGCAAGCGGAGCATACGTCCGTCGCTCGGGACGCTCCGTTGTATAGGCAGTCCGCTGAGACTGCTAAGGCTTCTTCTTCTCGTCAGCGCACACGACCGCACCTTGGCTGCGTGACCGCCGATATCTTACCAGCTTCGCCGATCAAGGATTCTTCGGCGACCAGGTCACACCATCCGGCAGCCAGGGATTCGAGACCGATGGACTCCGGACGTTCGCATAGAAAAAGTATGCGGGAGCCATCTGATGCGGAGCTGCCCTCGGCGAAGCAGCGAAAGACTGCGCCTCCGCAGGTCTCGACAGCGGACATTCTTGTGCAGATAGCACAGCTTATCGCAGCAGCCGACAGAAACGGTGTCCGATCGAGAATTATCCGACGGCGCTGGGTCGGTACGCTCCGCCGAAGCATCGGGGGCGGACGACCGGGAGCATCATGAGGTCCGACCGGATGGTGAAAGGGATACGGATGATTTGGAGCTATCCCTTTCGGAACAACATAAAGCTGCCGTGGACTTCATCTGGCACTTTCTCCCTCAAGTTGTTCCGTCGGGCCAGACTGCTGCGGTTCCGGACAAGAGGATTATAGCGTCATTAGAATTTTTTGAGCGGTTCAGGGACATCGCTCCCGAGTTTCCATCGCAGTCCAATAATGTTGCAAGAACATTTGAATTATTGAACGACGCTATATTTAAACTTGCTTCCAGGACGGGGAAAGCAGGTTTCTTGTCCGCTAATACTCTCAACCTGCCTTTCATTAATGCAAGGAATAAATTTGACACGGCAGGACAGGGTATCCCGAGAGTTCCTCTGCGTATGGACGACGAGGCGGAAGACTTAGAGCTATCATTACCGTCGTCGGCTTCTATTCCAACCGCGGTGTTGGAAACAGCTATTGCATCTAACAGAGCCAATTTAGATGCCTTATCTTACGCAGATCACCTTACTAAGGCGTTATCACTGCGCCTTCAAGGGAAAGAGTTTCAGGATATTAAATCCTCTTTAAGACTTCTTTCAAGGGCAGTAGCTTATTCCACGTGTAACTCCGCCCTTTCAGTGGCTAATCTGGAGTTGGTTAGACGTGACGCAGCCCTAGCTACATCCACACTCGTGGATACTAAGGTGAAGAACTCTCTTAGAGTCGCTGCGGTCTCCGGAGAACTTCTCTTTGACGGCAAGCTTTCTGCTATTTATGATAAAATTACAAAGAAAGCTTCGGATTCTCTGTTGTTCAAATCTGCTTCTAAGAAGTCGGATACAGCAGACAAGAATAAGACAGGCACTTCTGGGTCTAATGCGCCCAAGAGAGGTTCCTATAGAGGTTCCGGTGCGTCCTCTTGGTCTTATTCGAGAGACCGTCACGGTAGCGACTCTCGTTCGGGACGTCCTTCGGGCCGGGACAACCTGTCAGACGCCCCGAAGTCGACGGGGCGAGGTGCGGTTCGTGGAGGACGTGGTTTCTCCTACCGCAGACTTCGCAGGTCCAGGAGGTGATGGCTTAAACCTCTATCGCGTACCGGTTGGCAGAAGGTTGTCGAGCTTTTCACAAGAATGGGCGTCGATTACGGACGACCCTTGGGTGAGAGGAGTGACTTCGGAAGGTCTAAAGATATCCTTCAAACGAAAGCCTCCATTAACTCGAAGTCCAAAGTGGACTCAACTTCCGTCAAATCCGCAGAAAAGAGACGCTCTGTTATCAGAGGTGCAGTCTCTTTTAATGAAGAACGCGGTAGAGGTCGTAGAAAACCAGGAGACTCCGGGATTCTACAGCCATCTGTTTCTGGTTCCGAAACCAGACGGCTCGTTCCGTCCAGTCATAGATTTGAGCTGGATAAACAAGCTGATCGTCGCTCCAAAATTTTATATGGAGACGATTCGGTCGGTCAGAGCGAGTATTCGGGTGAACGATTATGCAACAAGCATAGATCTCAAAGATGCGTACTTTCACGTCATGGTACATCCGACATTCCGAAAGTATCTACGCTTCGCAGTCCTAGGAGTGGTGTATCAATTCCGGGCGATGTGCTTCGGATTGAATCTAGCACCCTGGGCTTTCACTCGGGTAATGAACTCGGTAATGATCTATTTCCGAGCTCATTCGTCTGCGGTAACGTCGGCCTACCTGGACGACATTCTTCAGAGGTACGGCAACGAGTTAACGCTTCAGAACGATGTTCAGAATCTACTTCTATTGCTCCGACGTCTCGGTTTTATAGTAAACGAGGAGAAGTCGGATCTGGTGCCGTCCAAATCATTCACTCATCTGGGAATGAGCTTCGAGACGCACAACAATCTCGTTCGTCTGCCGTTAACCAGAGCGAAATTAGTCAGTTGTTACGCTCGCTATTGTCTGCACGCAGACAAAGTCACAGCGAGAGAATTTATGAGACTGATAGGTCTGTGCGGAGCCGCTGCGGATCTCATTCCGATGGGGCGGTTACGCACACGTCCTCTCCAAATTTTCTTGACTCAGAATTGGAGTGTGAAAATTCATTCGCTCGACGTAGACGTTCTCTTGTCAGATCAAGTGAAACAAGATATTCAGACTTGGGCAAACATTCAGTGGTTAACTCAGGGAGTTCCGCTGCAGTTGCCGGATCCGAGTTTTACCATTATGACGGATGCCAGTCAAACAGGTTGGGGTGCA
Organism: Pictodentalium vernedei; assembly: GCA_031216915.1. NCBI lineage: Eukaryota > Metazoa > Mollusca > Scaphopoda > Dentaliida > Dentaliidae > Pictodentalium > Pictodentalium vernedei. Next base: position 349,557,665 of record CM062297.1, on the reverse strand, counting down.
TCATTAATCCCAACGGATTTGAGATGCCAGGGTCTTTGGGATCCGCAATTCCTGTGCAAGCACATAAACATCAAGGAAATGATGTCAATTTGGCTTGTGTTACGTCATTGGATGGACATTATTCACAATGCTCATGTCCAAATCCTATCCGACAATACGACAGTAGTGGCGTATATACGGAATCAGGGAGGCACTCATTCAGTTCCGTTGTTCAATCTAACGGAAAGAATCCTTCTGTTTGCGCTAGAACATCACGTTCTTCTTTCGGTCCGTCACATACCGGGTCGTCTGAATGTGCTAGCAGACTCCCTTTCACGAAAGGGTCGCTTGTTGCCGTCGGAGTGGACTCTCAACAAACAAGTATTCAATCAGATTTGCTACCAATGGGAACGGCCAATGATAGACTTATTTGCGACACATCTCAACAATCAGTTGCAGACGTATGTGTCTCCGTGTCCGGATCCAAGAGCATTTGCAGTAGACGCTCTGTCGATCCCTTGGGACGGAATGATAGGATATGCGTATCCTCCAGCGCCGTTAATTCAGCAAGTATTGCTAAAGATAAAACAATCTCAATGCAAGATTCTGTTGGTAGCATCTCTGTCGCCACAGAGACCGTGGATAAATCTACTCAGGTGTCTGTTGTGGGACCTACCGCGAAAGCTTCCTCTACGGGAGGATCTTCTTTCGCAGGGGAAATCGCGCCAACTCCATCACAACCCGCAAGGTCTCAACCTTCACGTTTTTCCGTTGTGCGGTCCTTCTTGCATGGCAAGCACTTTACAGGACGAGCAGTGGACGCGATTTCTAACTGTAGGAGGACCTCCTCTTCGCTAAACTATGCGGCTAAGTGGAAGGTTTTTCGTCGTTGGTGTAGGGATCATTCTGTAGATATATTCGATCCCTCTATACCAGACATTGCAAACTTTCTAGTATACTTGTTTGACGAAATCAAACTGCAGCCTGTTACTATTAAGGGTTATAGGTCTATGTTATCTGATACCTATGCACATCATGATAGTTTACAAATTGGATCTAATGTCTCTTTATCTAAGTTGGTTAGAAACTTCTCGATAAATAGACCCAGAACTCTTAGATTAATTCCTAAATGGAATTTAGCTTGGGTTCTTCTTAAATTGAAGGAAAAGCCATTTGAACCTCTTGGGACAGTAGATTTCAAATTCTTATCTTATAAGACAGCTTTTCTCTTAGCTTTCTCTTCTGCTAGAAGAGTCAGTGAGCTTCATGCACTGTCAGTGGATGATTCTCACTATCGTAGTGTCGGGAACACTATCACCTTCACTACTAATGTGGGTTTTTTAGCTAAGAATCAGGCTCCTAATAAATATCCGGAACCTATTGTTATTAAGGCTCTTCCGTCTTCAGACGGGCGTAGGCCTTTACTCTGTCCTGTTAGAGCGTTACGTATCTATAAACAGAGATCTCAGTTTATCAGAAAGGGACGGAAACATTTCTTTCTGTCTTTGATGCCTAATAGAAAGGACATTTCGGTCCATTCTATTGCTAGATGGATTCAATTAACTATCCGTACTGCTTATGAGAGTTTATCTTCTTCTCAGCAGTCTGTGCTTAAGATTTCCGCTCATGAAGTAAGAGCTCTTGCTACTTCTTGGGCTTATGCTAATAGTGTTGCTATTACAGATTTAATGAAGGCTGCTTATTGGTCTCAGCCATCCACATTCACGAGTCCATTTCTGGAGACCTGCATTGTTTAGGTCCGTTATCTGTTGCTCAGAATGTCGTCCACTAAACAGTTGCAACTATAGTTATGCAGGCTTTCTGTTCCGGCAGTGACTCCGTCCGGCTGCCCTCTTCGCTCTGGGCTATTTGACCCAGGGCAAGGGGAAGGGGGGGGGGGGGGGGGGGGTGTTCCCTTAGGTCACCTGCTTTATAATGAAAAGCAAGGGAATGCCTCCTCCAAGTCAGTATTTCTGAGTCGTTTCCGGGATGGTTTTAAAGTGTAATATTAATGTTAAAATTCATTCATGTCTTATTTTTAAAGTGTAGCTCGGTGTGAAGCATTTGTATATGTCAAGTGTCAAACGGGCTTTAATATACAATACTCGGGCACTTTTAAATGACTATAAAGAGTCTCAATTCTCTGGACTACTTTATTTATTGGCTTACTGTAAAAATAATTAGTATAAGGGATATACTGGATGTTAATAGAGAACATGAATATTATTGTGCTCAATTATTAAGGGTATTGTATCTTTCTAATTTAATATTAAATAAGAAAGATACATGTAAAGCCTAATACTCCTTTTCTCCTTAAGGGGTTACCTCTTTATTATATAGTTGAGCTTATTGGATTTTCCTCTATGTCCTAGGCCCTCCAGCCTGTTTACTATTCAGCTAAGTCTGGGTCATTGGTACAGTATAAAAATGTTAAAAAATTTATAGTAATTTATATATTTTTTATACTTACCAATGACCCAGACGGGGATGGCCCTCCCAGGAGTTGGGAACTCTTGCCTCCCCGCTGAGTACATAGCGCTGACCAGGCACTGCCAGTAAGAATGATAATTGGCGCCAATTTCGGGACGTCTGTGTCACTGCGCATGCGCAGTGGGGGCGTAGTATGGAGGTCCTTTAGGACATGATTTCTTTTTGTTTTGGATGCAAATTTTGGGGATTGGGGGGCAAAATTTGTGTTTGGCCCTGGTTTTGTTAGAGTTAGCACCAACTAAGTCTGGGTCATTGGTAAGTATAAAAAATATATAAATTACTATAAATTTTTTAACTTTCCAACAAGGTAGGAAAGTAATTTTGAGGTATTACCTGTTTAATTTTTTATTTCGACTAAAACATTTATTGGTGAAAGTGAAAAGAGCAGTTGTGAAAGTTGGAGTTGAAAGTGAAAGAGCCAAATCTGTCTTTCCCTAAATAATACATGTCCATAATAAATAAACCACAATTTAAGGAAAATTACATCTTTCTGTGAAGCTTGTGACTCAATTTTAATTTGCAGTATTGGTCAATTATTTATACACTATTCAAAAAAAATAGGGGATATCCAAACTGATGTTGATATTTTTGGAAAATGGTATTGGATATGCATCATTGGACACATCAGTATGTTACCAGGTTTAGTATGGATCATGAATGACACTGGCCCACGAAACTTTGTGCATGTTTTTCGTACAGGCGCCGCGTTAATGTCTGGGGTACGTTTTGAAATTTTCATTTTGTACTGGACAGGCTTTTTCGGAGGTCTCATCGTTCTTTTCTTGGTATAAACTTGTTCATTAATAGTATGGTCGAAACATAATGCAAAGACTGACATGTGACAAACATTTATGTGCCATTGGCATGTTGGAAGCTGGCAACAGACAGACTGCAGTGGCTCAAATTCTCAACGTTACTCAATCGGTGATTAGCAGGTTGTGGTCACCCTACCATCAGACAGGCAATGTTGATGACAGACGTTGGTCAGGTTTTCCAAGGGCTAAAACTTCTAACCAGGATTGTTTCATCCGAACAACAGCATTACGTGACCACCATCAAAGTGCCTCAGAAATTGGACACCAGCTTCACCAAGCAACAGATGTGTGAGTCACTGGTCAGACTATCTGAAATTGCCTACACAGCTGGAATTTGTACGCTCAACGACCTCGAATAATTCCACGTTTGACTGAACGTCACATCGCAAAAAGGCGTAATTGGTGTGGAGCACGACAGCACTGGGACAATCGTGGGTGGAGCAACGTCATGTTTTCTGATTAATCGAGGTTCACTCTTGACTTCTACGACAGGCGAAACAGAGTGTGGCGCCGGAACGGACGATACCATGACGTAACTATTAGGTAGCATGATCATTTTGGTAGTGGATCAGTTATGGTGTGGGGAGGCATAACCATGACAAGCAGAACAGCATTACATGTCATCCAAGGGCGTGTCACAGATCAGTACTACTATGACCACATGTTAGCATGGCATGTGGTGCCATTTGCGTGATGTCACGGCCATCGATTCATTTTCCAAGATGAAAATGCAAGACCACACAGGGCCCATGTCGCTACAGAGTTCCTCCAGGAGCAGAACATCACTACACTGCCTTGGCCAGCACTAAGTCCAAACCTTTCACCAATCGAGCATGTCTGGGATATGCTTGGCAGATGCCTATGCCAATGCCAACACCCCCCTACCAATGTCCAGTAACTTGCTGCTGCACTGCAGGAAGAATGGAATAACATCAGTCAAGCTGATATTGGACATTTGGTGAGGAGTATGCCACGTCGGATCCGCACTTGTCTCACAAACCGAGGAGGATTTACAAGGTATTTTACCAGTCTTTCCTAAAGTATTAGAAAAGCTCATGTGCAACAGAATCGTGAAATACCTCGAAATGTCGCATATCTTATATCACCATCAATACGGATTTCGGAAAAAGCATTCTACCATACATTTAGTAATGCAACTACTGAAAATTATAGGTTCTGAAAATAACAAGGAAATTAAAAACAACACACTAGCAGCATTTCTGGACCTCTCTAAGGCATTCGACACAATAAACCACAACATATTGATAACAAAAATGGAAAAGTATGGATTCACAGGCGTCAGTAACAATTGGTTTAAAAGCTATCTTTCGAATAGATCGTAATATGTTCAATATGGCGAACAAAAGTCTGAACTTACTGAATTAGCATGTTGGGTCCCACAGGGTTCAGTTCTTGGTCCAGCCTTATTCCTATTATATATAAATGACATCAGTCGTTCTACAACTCTTAATCTCTTGTCATTTGCGGATGACACAACTGCCCATGACTTATTCCCTAATACCAAATCCATAGATACCCATTTTAACCATGAACTCAATAATCTATATGAGTGGTGCTCTGCAAATCAACTCGCCCTGAACGCCAGCAAAACAAAATACATTATCATTAATACAAACCATAAAGCTAAAAGTTGCATTCACCCTGACATTTTCATGAATGGTAAAAAATTAAAAAGGATGGGTTCAAATGAAGAAGATAAATCTCTAAATTGTTTAGGTATTCATATTGATGAACACTTATCAAACTCATATATCAAAAATTTGTTCTAAGATTGGGTGGGCAAATTATACTTTAAACAGAGCAAAAAAACTACCACAACATGTCATGAAGATACTCTATTACTCTTTTGTCCACTGTCACTTGGCATACGGCATTTAAATATGGGGAAACTCAAGAGGAATCAATAAATCACTAAGAATACAGAAACGTTCACTTCGAATATAAAACAACAAAAAGTATAATTCCCATACAAACCCATTGTTCATAAAAGATAAAATGTTGAAGGTCACTGACTTGTACAAACTACATGCCTGCTATTTATGTTTGATTGGAAAAATGGAAAACTTCCAGAATCTTTCGAACATTATTTTACTTCCCCAATCTCTCAATCACACATGAGTACAAGGCAATCAGGACTGATACATATCAATAAAACCCGAACAAAGGCTCTAGATAGGCTGGCCTCATATGCCTTTCCGAAAATCTGGAACGAACTGGACCCTGAAGTGTGAAACATAGAAAATAGAAAAGAATTTAAAGAGAAGAACAAAATTTCTGTCCTCATATCAAGAAAGCTATCAGTGTGACAACCCATACTTCCCTGACTGTTACACTCCACAATAAGTGTTGCCACACCGATAACCTAAATAACTTAAGTGTCCAAACTGTCGACACATCGAGGACCTATTATGTATAATATTGTGTCCATTATGCCTTTCTTGACTGATGAACAATACTTGAACTGTGCCATATTTGTTTTCTAAATTTAACCACAACCCAGTTTGATAACCATAATAATATCAGTTTAGTGCGCAGGGGTGTAGGGATACCCACTATCACATTCACCATTAGCCACCTTTTTTGAGCCTGGAAACTTGTCCATCTACAGAAATAGATTAATGGGGTACGTAGCCGAGTCAAAGTTGCAGTTCTACTAACTACTCACAAGTATCCATACTAGTAGATCTTTCTATCAAAGATTAATGCGCAGAGCATGTAGTCAGTGTTGAAGTTGAATGTATTAAGGGAGTGACAGGTAGACAGCCAATCTGGCTATGTCATCTCCCGATGGTATAGACTGAATATCATTTTCTTGTTATCTATTTGTATTTTATAGTCAAATATGTAATTGCCTGTAAACTATACCATTAAATACAAAAAAAAAAAAAAAAATTCTAAATATCAATGAATCAATTTTGATGAAACTTCTCTTACATGATCACTATTAAATAGAGATGTGGATACTCCTATTTTTAGCTCACCTGACTGAGAAACCTCTCACTGCTTTTCAGGTTTTAGATATTACACCTTCTTAATACCATAAATGAATATTGTCAGTCGCCTCTCAAGTATTATATGCAATATTGACTCATCTTTTTGGGCAGATCAATCCAAAAAATAGAAAACATCAGAACAGAATCAAAGTAGGGTCAAAAGCAGAACCTCATTGAACTTTTCTTCTATGATCAGATCTCTGCACAGGAGACTTGGTTATAGAAGAAATGTTCATGAGGAGATACTTGGTAGGATTTTGAGAACATCTATACGATTCACAAATTTCTGATTTGTCACGTCTCAAATCAAATCATTGAGATGATATTTAATTAAATTTCAAAGCGTCACAGGGCCCTACTGTAGATGCTGTGTACACTTGGTGAAAGAAAAGTCACAATTTGTATGAAAATAAAGCTTGTGATTTTGAGAAAATTGATTTAAGTTTCCGGGTAAATTTCATTCATTATTACATTACAGGTCTTTGCATGATGTAAAAGCAACAGAAATGGGTGGAACAATCCGATTTAAAGCAGAAGTTGATTTTGATGGAAGAGAAATAACCAGGGCTTATCTGTATAAAGTTGACATGGACTTACTATTAGCAGTAAGAAAAATTATTAGATACTCATTGCTAGTTGACTTGAAGTTATCTTTTCAGTTTCTTTTCAATTCAAAGGTAAATAACAAATTAACCATTTATCTGACAAACCAGCCAAACCTGCAAAATGTTTTACACAAAACGGCATCAAAATTTAGATAGGTTTTTTTTTCAGACTTAATTTTGTTAGAACAAGCTCAATCCAGGGTAAACTTTACATTTTGTGAGGCACAATATCCCTGTCCTAGCCCACCATTCACATATTTATACCACCCACTTGAAAAGTGGGTGGTATATAGTGTTCACTTGGTCCGTCCGTACGTACATACGTCCATCTGTCTGTCCATCCATCCGTTACGCTTTAGGGGGTACACATCTTCTATCCACAACTCCTCCTAAACCAGTGGACGGATTTTATTGAAACTCTCAGACATTGTTTTACATATATTGAAGATGTGCACGTCCTATTTTCTTTTCAGATATTTTCATTTTTACAGTTTCCCATATTGAAAAATGAACTTCGTCAAATTCAATTGACATTCTGTACAGATCTGCCATCCGCAACTCCTCTCAAACCATTGAACAGATTTCATTGAAACTTTCAGACATTCTTTTACATATATTGAAGATGTGCACCTCCTGTTTTGTTTTCAGATATTTTCATTTTTAGGGTTTCCCATATTTAAAAATGGGCTTTGTAAATTCAAGCTTGCGTGGGGGGAGGAGGGGTGGGGTTGTTGACATTTGCTATCCGCGACCTCTTTTAAACTAGTGAATGGATTTCAGTGAAACATTCTTTTACATACAGTGAAGATGTGTACCTTCTATTTTGTTTTCAGATATTTTCATTTTTACAGTTTCACATAATCAAAAATGGGCTATGTCAATTCAAGCTTCGGGGTGGAGGTGTGTGGTGGTGGTGGTGGGGGGGGGGGGGGGAGGGGGGGTGTCCGTGTTTGTGCTCTCTACATTAAACACACGTTTACTTTTATAAAATGTTTCTTGGTGGGAGTGGGTGGTATCATTTAGTGAGCAGTGCTCACAGTTTTTCTAGTTTGGCCCAGACTAGCTGGTGCAATCTCAATATTATCAAGGGCCAAACACAAATTTTGAACACCCCCCCCCCCCCCCCCCCCCCAATCCCCAAAATGTGCATACAATACCGAAAATTAAAAGTCCTATCTGGCCCTCAATACTTTTACTACCTGCACATGCGCAGTACTCAGGAAGAGACCGGAATTGGCGCAAACATCATTCTTTGTTTGGCCCTAAGTCAGTAAACATCTCAACTGACATCTTTGCTTTAAATCTTTCTTTTGGTGGATGCCAGACACAAATTAATGAAGTAAATGGTGGATTCAAGGCAGTAAATGGATGATGGAAGTGAACAACGGTGGTTTGAGACGTTCAGGGCTGTAACTTTTAAATAATATGAAAATTATTTCATGTTACCCAATTTCGGTATATATGCCTTGACGTCATTAGTTTTGCTTATGATTTACCTACTGTTGGTAATGTGTTCCTTCCCTGACCTTCCATGAACCCTCCGGTTAAACTCCTAAGCTTTCTGGCTGTTTTTTTATTGAAATTTTGTATTAAATTTCTTGGGAGTTTAACGTGTTGTACAGAATGTTTATTCTTTTTATCACCATGGTTATGTCCTCACCCTAGGGGTGTTGGGCCCTTATTGTCTTGCATCTCCTACCGGATGCATTGTTTTTTCTTCACATGAAGATCTAGCTTTGCATCAGGTATCAGTTAATTATTTACTGACTTGGGCCTTTTGTGTGCCTTTTGTCTAGTTTCCGGTTTTTCTATCCTGACATTGTTTACTTTTAACAACACCCTTAACAGGTAATATTCAGGGTTTTGTTTCATCAATTATATCAGGATACATTTATTAATATTCCGGTAGTGTACCTTTAATATTTTGGTGTTGTCCACACTTAGGCTCTATCGGGATACCCTTGGGCTCGTGTGGTTCCCTTGGGGAACTTAGGCATTTTCAAACAAAATTTCGGAAAAAATTTGTTTGGATTTATTTCGAAATTATTTTTGATTGTCTTCATCACGTATCCTTATATTGTACAATTATATGTTAGATGTTAGGAGTGCAGTGAACCTGTTGGATTATAATTATTTATGAATTACTGCTCTCAGTGTAGGGCGAAGTAGTCTGCATCAGATTTACATGCTTGTTGCCTTGCCTGTAGTTGCTGCACTCCTACTGATTCTGGTCCTACTTGTGTGGTCGGGCTCGACTCCTTCGGACACTAATGTTGGAAGCGGGTGTCGCGCTATGTATTCGCGGTAAAGTTCCGATGTCGGGGCTGTCACCACAAGATAATTCGAACTTTCAGTTTCTTTTCCAGAGGAACAAGAACATGGTGATGGTATTGTGACACCCGTCCAGAATGTGCTGTCATCGTCGCGCTCTGAGGAGTAAACAGAGCTAGCTGTTAAGGTGCTCTTGAATATAAGGAATAAGGCCTCTTATTCTGGCAGCTAGCTCAACTGGTCAGGTGGTTACCCGACAGTGGGAACTGTAATACCGTGTATGTCAGATGCAGTCGAGGAGAGTGTAGATTTAGGTAGAGCGAGCACCTTTGAATCAAAGCTCACCCAGCGATGACAGCAAAAATAAGGGGAAGAAGCCTGCAAGTTTCTCTTCGGGAAGCTCAGCGAGGTCTGGATGCTCGTTCATGCTTGCAGTTTGGGACGCTTCTTCCACACTGCAATCGGATCTGGTTGCAGCTATGGCATCTTCCCCTGCTTCATTGATGAAGCACGTTGACCGCAGACTACCTATCCGACTTCGCATGTTTGGGTTGATAGCTAGTCGTTCGAGGCATTTTTACATGGGACATGTGTCGAAGATCTGGGGCCAGATCTCAGCTTATGGTAACAAGTGGTTTATCATTGCTCTGCTAGCCTCGTTCATGGACCGGCTGCCACAGATTGCTAGGCAAAAAACAGCTTATCATACCGGGCGATGGAAAGACGAAGATCTTTACTCCCTGGATCTTTTGGCTCAGGTGTCGAGAGCTTTGGTCCCGATTAACGACGCCTTCTTTGCCTCAGCAATAGTATAAGAAATGCAATTCCCTATTCCTTATGAATGGAGGTTCCATAGTGCATAGATAGGCTGAGACAGCTGTCTTGTTTGGAATAGAGCTGTTAGAGGGAATAAGTAAATCTTTTCCTTCTCGGTGTTGTATTCCTTGGCGTCAGGACATTTAATACCATTGTGGTCGCCATAGTAGCCTACAGTGGTCTTTTCTTATACATTAGTGGCTGGTCTTGACCGCAATGGACACGTCTCCATTTAGTGAGCTTTCAAAGGCTGCAGGTGACACAGATATGTCTTCACACAGATGAAGACTCATAACTGCATAGCTACCTTGAGACTACTGTCTCTTTGGGAATTACGGCTGTTAGAATAGCGGCTAGTTATTCCCTACCCTGCACGGCGATGGTTGTAAGTCTCCATTGAGCTTTCAAGGTCGCAGGTTACACTGAGATATCTGTCTTCACAGAGATGAAGACTTCTAAGCTACGTTAACTAGGCTCTGACCGCTGTCTTTTGTGAATAAAACCGCTAAAGGAAAGAGTGCTTTTCAGTTTGTTTTCCTAGGTGTCATAGACTTGAGTCTTATTGTTTACACCATAGTAGCCTAGCTAGAATCATGAGCGGTGTTTTTCAGTAATTATGCAATGACATAACTGAAATAATTATCTCTTGAGACTACTGTCTCTTTTGGGAATTAGGGCTGTTAAAATAGCGGTTCTTCATTCCCTACCTTGCGCGACAATAGTTGTAAGTCTCCGTTCAGTGAGCTTTCAAGGTTGCAACTTACACCGAAGTATATGTCTTCACGGAGATGAAGACTTATAAGCTATGACTGGCGTTGTAAGTCTCCTTAGTGAGCTTCTAAGGCCGCAGTTATCAGCCTTTTTATTGTCTTCATGAATAGGAAGACCTTTAGCTGCTTCAGACATGATACCGTTATGTTAGAGGAGGTTTTTCTCTTTCTGCTGGTATGGTTTGGTGTTAGTTATCTGAGGTGATAAGCCCTATTGATGGCACCATATTAACCTTGTGTGATTAATGAGCATTTCTTCAATCGCCTGTACTAAACTCCTTCTCCAGAATATATTTCCTGATATCAGATCGAACGTAAGGAGTTCATCTAGGTTTTTATCATCGGGTGTCGGAACATTGTTTTCGTCTCCCTTTTCATTTCTATCCAATCTATTGTTGTGGATTATATTTCCACTCTAGGGATTGGATATTATGTCTGTACGGTGTATTATTTGGTTATCACATCCCTCTCCGTCCTTGGTGGCATTATGGAGTCGGTCAGATGTGAGGGAGCCTTGTGGTTCCTATACTATTTGATAACTAACACAAAAGCGTTACGAGTCGCGCTAGAGAAAAGGGGGGGGGGGGGTGCGGGGGGGTCAGGAATTATTTGTCGAAGACCTCCCCAACCCCTAATGCCCCCCACCCCAACCCTGCCAATGTGTTAATAGGCGTTTACAGGGCAGGACATAGTTTTCTTCCCATAAGCCTTGTATGCATTCAAGTATATGCATGCCTTTGATGGCTCCTCGATTGGCGGCTGGGTCATGTTCTAACAGCGACCTCATGGGCACATCCACTATTTAGTTGGTTTGTTTCCTGTGGTTGTTCGTTTATAAGTCATATACGAGCATATGATTTCTTATCAATAAATTGCTAGCCTTCGTGTACCTGTGTGGCTGACATGTCGGTTGTCTGGGCGACATTCTTCAATGTGGCAATTAGTCCACTCTGGAAAGTTTCGCTCAGAGCGGTCTGGCCTTTTCTTGTATTACACAGATCACTTTTCAGAACTGTGAAGCTACGTCTCTACGGAAAGGAATTGGAGGACATTTGTACCTCATTTAGAGTCCTTTCCAGGGCTATATATTTATCATGTATAACTCTGTCTTAACAAGTTGCTAATTCGGAGTTAAATAGAGGTGACAGAGCCCTTGCATCGTCATCCTTAATAGATGACAAGGTGAAAAACTCTCTTAGAGTCGCTCCGGTCTCCGGACACTAAGTTTTTGACGATAAGCTTTCATTGGTGTATGAACAAGCTACTAAGAAAGCATCAATACTCTGCTCCTCATGTTGACGTATATTCAACACACATTAGCAGAAAGGAGTAAGGGAGGACATCCTAGACAGAAGGTTGCCTATAAGGACTCCTCGTGAGGGTATAGTTTACTCTCCTATAAGTACTCTAGGGATCGTCATATAGCGACTCGAATACAGGGCTTACGTCTGATCAAGACTTCCAGTCAGATGCCCCTAAACTGCTGGGTCGAGGCTCTTCGCAAATGAGACGCAGTTCCTTCTTCCGTAGGCCTCGCAGGTGCTACAGGTGTGAGTTAGGACCTTTGTTGTTTTGCAGTTGACGGATGGTTATCAAGATGAGCATCAATCTGGATAACTGTTACGGAGACTAGTAGTTCAGAAGCGTGGTATCGGAAGGCCTGTGGCTATCTTTCCGAGAGAACCACAACTAAATTAATGTCTGATGGACAATGCTTCTGTCTCATCCTTGCACAAGAGTCTCTCCAATCGGAGATAAAGGTTCTCTTGACAATGATGTTAATAGAGGTCGTCGAGAATCAAGATTCTCTGGAATTCTGTAGCCAACTGTTACTCGTACCGAAGCCTAAAAGCTCGTTCCGACAGATAATAGACTGGAGCTTGTTAACAAGTTTATCAAAGTTCTGAAAGTTTATTTATGTTTATCATTTAGTCGGTTAAACTGAGTGTTCGAGTGATTGACTATGCAATAAGCATAGATCTAAGGATAGTTTTAGTCTGGAGATAGCGCCCTGCGCTGTCACTCGAATATTAAGTTGGTAATGTCTCATAACAATCTGGTTCGTCTGCCATTATCCAGAACGAATTAGTTTTATGCGACTGATGGCGATGTGCTGAGCGTCTACGCATCTTGTTTAGATGGGTCACTTACGCACATGCCCCCTCCAGTTATTCTTACACAGAACTGGAGTGTGACAACGCATTCGCTCAGGACCAGTATTGTTTTAATGGATATAGTAAACAAAAAGGTCCATATTGAGGCAGATTTTCAGTGATTAACTCATCAGTTCTGCTGCAATTGCCAGATCTGGCTTTCATGATTATGACGGGTATGAGTCCATAGTTTGGGGAACAGCCCTGGGTCCTACAGACTATAATTGCAGGGGTCTGAGACCCTCGGTTCCTGTAGAAACACATACTCATCAAGAATGATGTCAATATTGTTAGCTCTATATCAATGCGTTCACGTTTGTTCAGAGTTTGTTGAACAACTCAGTAGTGGTAGCGTACATCAGGAACCAGGGCGGCACCCATTCACTTTTGTTATAATACCTAACGGAGAAGCATCTTCATGTCTCTCTATCTGTCATATACCGGGTCGTCTGAACGTACTAGCAGACTTGCTCCTCGGAAAGGTTGTCTGTTTCATATGTATGGACGCTCAACATGCGTTTATTTGTACAGTTTTGCTACCAGTGGAATCACCCCATGATTCTTTAGTTTGCAATGCACCGGAACAATTGTTGCCGTCATTTGTGTCGCCATGCCCTGATTATTGAGTGCAGGCAGTAGACGCTCTGCAAATTCATAGGGAGGAATAATAGGATATGCGTATCCTCCTATTCAGTTGATTCAATAGCTTATGTTTAAGTTTAAACAGTGAATCCTACTGGTAGTACCTCTGCTGTCACAAGAATCTTGGATCAATATTCTCAAGTGTCGGTTATGTGACGCTCCCCAGAAGCTTTCTCCCAGAGAGGGTCTTCTTTCAGGGGATGTTTTATTCTTCACGTTCCTCTGCGTCCAATGTGGAATATGGAGTCGGTTAGACGTGAGGGAACCATTTCAGTTCCTATATTTTTTATCTTAACTGACACAGGTACGATTAAATAATACGGGTGAGGGGATTTCGTTGTCACTTTGAATTCCCCCCACCGTCAGAGAACCATTGCGGTTCCTATATTTTTCTGTTAACTACAATTGAATAATGCGGGTGAGGAGATTTCGTTATGACTTTGAATTCCCCCCCCCACCCCACACACACACACACACACACACACACACACACACACACACACAGAGTCTTGTCTACCCTACATACCGAGGTACCCCATTGTTTGTCCTTTGTGTGGACTAACGGTTTCTACCTCGTTTTGCCGGTACAGTTCTGGGAAAACAACCGAGGTAAAGGGTTTCTTTTGTCTTTTGTACCTCGGTAAGGCAAAACACGCAAACTCTTTTGTCTAGTTACCTCGGCAAGTTGGTAAGACAAACCCACACACACACACACACACACACACACACACACACACACACACACACACACTCAGACACTACCTTATGTGTTATAAGCAATTACCGGGCAAGACGTAGTTCTCTTCCACAAGCTGTTATTGTAATACATGCATTTTATGCATTTATGTAGTGTTCTGTGGCGACCGCATGGGCTCATTCGCTTTTTAGCTGAATTAATGCCCTATTATTTTGGTTGATTTGTTATATACAAGCGTTTATTTATAAATCATCACAATTAAATTGCTACTCTTGAGTACCTCGCAGACTGCATATCCAGTTAATTGGTACTCAGATGATTACATGCTAATATTTATGCGATCGCGCATTATTATTATTAGGCTAATGCTTTATTGTATTCGGTGGACCTTGAAATAATAATTTATTTTGGGGGCGGTCCGTGTAGGAGCCTGTTAATCATACCTTTGTACATCTCTAGATCCAAGTTTTATTTTGTTTGGTACTCATATTACACATGCTTTTACGATCATAGATATTGGATTATTCACGTTGGAGAAGTTGTTACTGGAATTTATTGTACAGTGGCCACCTTTGGATCATGTAGGAAGTGTGGTTTCTCTTCAGGAATCGTTCAGTGTGGCTTGATTAGATATGTGTATGTTATATTTTATATCACCTGTTTTCGACGTATCTCTGTACGTTGTCTGCGATGTATGCTATTTACTGTGCAGTATTAATTTCCAGGATCGTCACTATAGCCGTAACTTCTGAAGTAACGTTAAACACCATTTGTTAATCTTGAATTAATACCTGAGTGCATGTTTGACGATTAATTATATTGTTGTTGGGTACTGCTCTTATTGTTTCCAGAGCACTCCCCCTTTTTTATTTTGAAGGTTTCTTCAAAAAAGGGGGGGGTGGGGGGGGGGGGGGGGTTTACCCATAATCTGGCTTAAAATGTATGTATCTTTGAATGATCATGTTTTTATCCGTATTTATATCCTGCATACACCTGAAATGTTATTGTAAGGCGTATGTTTGTGGGAGATTTTCTCTTATTCTAAGAAACGCCATCCTAATTTTTGGGGCTTAGTCTGGGCTAGCCTTGGAAAATTAGGAAGTTGTCTTCATACTTACATTAAGGAATTACTTCATTGTGCTCCTTGTTTAGAATATGTCTCCTCTATTACTGTATAGAGAGACATACATGTAATTCCTAACTGTTCTACATGTAAGTTCCTTCATTATGGATTGCAGGATTGAAATTATTTCAGAAGTCTTAAGCCCTCCACCTATTTACAATTCAGCTATGTCTGGGCCATTGGTATACTGTGTAAAAATATGATAAATTTATACCAATTTGTATATTTTTATACTTACCAATGGCCCAGACGGGAAGGGCCCTCATGAGTGGACACTCATACCTCCCCACTGAATTATTATGTAATACTCTCTTTTACAAAGAATGGTGTTGGCACCAATTCCAGTCACTTCCTGACGTTCTCGCATACGCAGATGGTAAATGTATGGAGGACCAGTTAGGACTTCTAATTTTCGGTTTTGCATGCAAATTTTGGGTATTGGGGGGCAAAATTTGTGTTTGGCCCTAGATATTTTAGAGTTAGCACCAGCCAGCTATATCTGGGCCATTGGTAAGTATAAAAATATACAAATTGGTATAAATTTATCATATTTATTAGGCAGACACATTATTGAACAGATTCTGTAAAATTCTTGCTCTGCTTCTTTGAGCTCATGAGAATTTTGTGGCTATTTGGATCAGTTATGGAACTTCCAATAGGCCGTCTATGCATACGTTCTCAATTTTTGGCATCATTATTCGGAGCAGTATTTTCTTTCTCCGAACAGTCATTGGTTGTTACAGACCTAGGGAACAATGAATTATTTGGGGGACGGTCCGTGACGGGTCTGTTAATCATAGCTTGTTCCATGTTCAAAATCCAGGTTTCTACCAGAGACTGTACACAGGGGAATTTACATTCTCATATATTCTCGCGGTTCAATTTGGAGTTTCATTATTGGAATTAATTGTACACCTGAACGGGGTCGCCTGTTGGTTGCCTTAGAAGCATGTTTGCTCTAACAGATACTTTCCATTGGGATTCAATTGGACAAGTGTATGGTTGTACACGTTATATCACTGGTTTTCCACCTATCTAAGTATTCCGACTCCGGCATATGTTAGAAGCTTGCGCTGTTAATAACCAGGATTGTCATGATAGCCTTAGCTACTGAAGTGATGTTAAGCACCAATGATTAATAATAATTACTAACTGGGTGCCTGTTGGGCGAATATCTGTAGATTGTTTGGTACTGCTTTCACTGATTCCAGAGCACTTCCCTCTTTGTTTTGAAGAATATTCCTTCAAAAAAAAGGGAGGGGGTGATTTTTCTTCATCTCTTCTGGCTTGATAAGTGTGTAACAATGAGTGAAGCTGTTTTGGCTGTAGATTATTACTGATCTTAGATACATCTTGTTTATTTTATATATATGGCGTGTGTTTGTGGGAGTTAGTCTCTCACTCTCGAATACGCCATCATAATTTAAGTGGCTTAGTCCGGACTAGCCTTAAATTGGGGGCTTGTTACACCCAGTTAGCATAATCATTCATGCTAAGAATACGGAATTACTTGGATATGGCTCCTTAATTGATGATATGTCTTCCCTTTTATTGTATAGAGAGACATACATGTAATTCCTTTAAAAATTTAATCTCCTTTTCACCTTGGAATGCAGGCTTGGGAGCTATATTTGGTCTGCTAATTCTTAAGTCCTAGGCCCTCCGCCTTTTTACGATTCAGCTAGTCTGGGCCATTGGTTGTAGTATAAAAATATGATAAATTTAAAGTAATTTGTATATTTTTTATATACTACTCTGAGTTTGCTAAGCACCAAATATTTGACACATCATTGTGAAATTTGCTTGTGACATATTTGCGATATTTTTGGTGGATATGATTGAGGAACGTATTGAGATGTCCCCAGTGTTTTTATTAGCTCTCTTGACAGATAGACTTTTCATGACAGTCATGGAAAGCATGTACCCCTTAAGCATGACCGCTATGGTGGAGGGTCAATCATGGTCTGGGGCGGCATCGGCAGGGATGGACGTACAGAGCTCTGTGTCCTTGAACATGGTACATTGACTGCACAGTGGTATATTGATGAGATCCTGGATGTCCATGTCAGGTTGTATGCAGGTGCAGTGGGTGATAGATTCATTCTGATGGATGATAATGTCCATCCTCATGTTGCCCATGCTGACAGGGAGTACCGACAGAGGGAGGGGATTGAGCGTATGGACTGGCCAGCAAGATCCCCTGACCTCAATCCAATCTAACATGTCTGGAATGAGTTGCAGCTTGCAATTTCAGCCCGTCCAGTCCAGCCAAGAAGTGTCCAGGAGCTTGGTGCCATGCTGGTCCAAGAATGGAACAACATCCCACAAAGGACCATCAGGAACCTGATTGGGAGCATGAGAAGGTGTTGTCAAGCTGTAATTAACAGTAATGGGTCTCATACTCGATATTGAACCCATTCCAGTTCGCCCCGTCAACTTTTTGCAAATTTGAAAAATTTCCTCTTTTGCCATTAATATCCATATTTTTATACTGTACCAATGACCCAGACTTAGTTGCTGGTGCTAACTCTAACAAAACCAGGGCCAAACACAAATTTTGCCCCCCAATCCCCAAAATTTGCATCCAAAACAAAAAGAAATCATGTCCTAAAGGACCTCCATACTACGCCTCTACTGCGCATGCGCAGTGACGCAGACGTCCCGAAATTGGCGCCAATTATCATTCTCTGTTTGGCCCTTCATCAGTCAACATCTCACTGATCTTTGTGCTTGTAAATCTCAGTTTAAAGGATGCCAGACACGTAATTTTTGGAGAAAATGTGATTCTAAGGAGGATAGAAGGAGGAGAGGAAAAAGAAGTGACAAAAAATAATCAGGGCTGTACTTAAAATTTTTTGATGAAATTATGTTAAGTTGCCTATTTTCGAGGCATGGGCCTCTTGTTGTCATTCTTGCTAAATGTTGCACTGCTTATTCAGTGTTTCCTCTCCCCTAGCCTTCTAAAGTCTCCCCTTGCAATTCTCCCATGCTTTTGGCATATTTTTGAGAAAGTTCATTTCTAAAATTTCCTGGGAGAGTTGCTTGGTTACAGAATGTTTTCTGTTGTTTTCCCCATAGTTACGTTTTCACCCATGGGTGTATAACGTTTGTGTTCTGCATCTTCCATCTGATGTTCTGCAGATTCTCCCCTGGGAGTCTCTGTTTTGCATCAGATAGAGTGTAATTTGATGACTGATTCCGGGCCAGTTTTTTCAGTGCCTGGAGTCATGTTTTCTGGTGTTTTACACTGTTTGTTTTCATTGGCAACAGCCTTTTTTGAGGGGGGCTGTTTGCCTTTGCTGTAGTTTATATCATTATAAGATACATTTATATTATCCGTAAGTGTCTCATTAATTATTTAATATAAATTTAAAATTTTTGACCACACTTTGCCATCGGATCCATCGGGGCTCAACGTTACTTTTCAGCAACTTGGGCTTCGCTGAAAAAATATTTTTTCAAAATTATTTTGATATGTAATTGTTTTTTCATTTATTAATGGATCATGTTATTATGTATCTTTGTGTCAGGGGTTTTTGCGAGTAACTAGGACTTGTTGTTGTTCTTTCACAATGAAGGGACTTTGTTCAAATTGTAATAGGAAGAAATCTTCCTCTGACTTTCATGATCATTGTATTAATTGTAGTCAGTGTTCTCGCATTAATCCCTGTCCTATATGTGAATATTGGGATGAGAAACATTGGAAACGTGTGTCACGATATTTTGTTTCTGGAGAAAGGGCTATGCCAGCTCTTTCTCCGCAAGGTCACTCTACTCTCTCAGTTTCTATTTCAGAGGAACAAGAACAGGATGATGTTTCCATGTTATCTTCTACAAGTGTGCGTCCGTCGTCACAAATGAATTCAGAGCTAGCGGCAAAAGTACTCATGGAGATTAGACAAATGTCGTCCGCTAGCTCGCCCGGTGTAGCGTCCATTCACCGAATGGTTCGGCAGCCGGGTTCGTCCGATGCGGTCCAGGAGGAAATTTTGGGTGATGCGAGCACTATAAACATAATAGATGCACACCCAGTGACGGCGGATAGTAAGCGAGAACAGAGGAAGCCTTTGAGTCCGGTTCCTAGCTCGTCCAGGTCCAGCCGGGCCGCGAGCGAGAGAGGCCCCTCTCTCGTACAACAACATCTGGGACCAGATGTTGTGGTACAGAATACGTCCGTCGCTCGGGACGCTCCATTGTATAAGCAGTCCGCGGAGACTGTTAAGGCTTCCTCTTCTCGTCAGCGCACACGACCGCACCTTAGCTGCGTGACCGCCGATATATTGCCAGCTTTGCCGATCAAGGATTCTTCGGCGACCAGGTCACACCATCCGGCAGCCAGGGATTCGAGACCGATGGACTCCGGACGTTCGCATAGGAAAAGTATGCGGGAGCCATCTGATGCGGAGCTGCCCTCGGCGAAGCAGCGAAAGACTGCGCCTCCGCAGGTCTCGACGCCGGACATTCTTGTGCAGATAGCACAGCTTATCGCAGCATCCCAGCAGCCGACAGAAACGGTGTCGGATCGAGAATTATCCGACGGCGCTGGGTCGGTACGCTCCGCCGAAGCATCGGGGGCGGACGACCGGGAACATCATGAGGTCCGACCGGATGGTGAAAGGGATACGGATGACTTGGAGCTATCCCTTTCGGAACAACATAAAGCTGCCGTGGACTTCATCCGGCACTTTCTCCCTCAAGTTGTTCCGTCGGGCCAGACTGCTGCGGTTCCGGACAAGAGGATTATAGCGTCATTGGACTTTGAATTTTTTGAGCGGTTCAGGGACATCGCTCCCGAGTTTCCATCGCAGTCCAATAATGTTGCAAGAACATTTGAATTATTGAACGACGCTATATTTAAACTTGCTTCCAAGACGGGGAAAGCAGGTTTCTTGTCCGCTAATACTCTCAACCTGCCTTTCATTAATGCAAGGAATAAATTCGATACGGCAGGACAGGGTATACCGAGAGTTCCTCTGCGTATGGACGACGAGGCGGAAGACTTAGAGCTATCATTACCGTCGTCGGCTTCTATACCAACCGCGGTGTTGGAAACAGCTATTGCGTCTAACAGAGCCAATTTAGATGCCTTATCTTACGCAAATCACCTTACTAAGGCGTTATCACTGCGCCTTCAAGGGAAAGAGTTTCAGGATATACAATCCTCTTTAAGACTTCTTTCAAGGGCAGTAGCTTATTCCACGTGTAACTCCGCCCTTTCAGTGGCAAATCTGGAGTTGGTTAGACGTGACGCAGCCCTAGCTACATCCACACTAGTGGATACTAAGGTGAAGAACTCTCTTAGAGTCGCTTCGGTCTCAGGAGAACTTCTCTTTGACGGCAAGCTTTCTGCTATTTATGATAAAATTACAAAGAAAGCTAAGGATTCTCTGTTGTTCAAATCTGCTCCTAAGAAGTCGGATACAGCAGACACGAATAAGACCGGCACTTCTGGGTCTAATGCACCCAAGAGAGGTTCCTATAGAGGTTCCGGTGCGTCCTCTTGGTCTTATTCGAGAGACCGTCAGGGTAGCGACTCTCGTTTGGGACGTCCTTCAGGCCGGGACAATCGGTCGGACACCCCGAGGTCGACGGGGCGAGGTGCGGGCCGTGGAGGACGTGGTTTCTCCTATCGCAGGCCTCGCAGGTCCAGGAGGTGATGGCTTAAACCTCTATCGCGTACCGGTTGGCGGAAGGTTGTCGAGCTTTTCACAAGAATGGGCCTCGATTACGGACGACCCTTGGGTGAGAGGAGTGACTTCGGAAGGTCTAAAGATATCCTTCAAACGAAAGCCTCCATTAACTCGAAGTCCAAAGTGGACTCATCTTCCGTCAAATCCGCAGAAAAGAGACGCTCTGTTATCAGAGGTGCAGTCTCTTTTAATGAAGAACGCGGTAGAGGTCGTAGAAAACCAGGAATCTCCGGGATTCTACAGCCATCTGTTTCTGGTTCCGAAACCAGACGGCTCGTTCCGTCCAGTCATAGATTTGAGCTGGATAAACAAGCTGATCGTCGCTCCGAAGTTTTATATGGAGACGATTCGATCGGTCAGAGCGAGTATTCGGGTGAACGATTATGCAACGAGCTTAGATCTCAAAGATGCGTACTTTCACGTCATGGTACATCCGACATTCCGAAAGTACCTACGTTTCGCAGTCCTAGGAGTGGTGTATCAATTCCGGGCGATGTGCTTCGGATTGAATCTAGCACCCTGGGCTTTCACTCGGGTAATGAACTCGGTAATGATCTATTTCCGAGCTCATTCGTCTGCGGTAACGTCGGCCTACCTGGACGACATTCTTCAGAGGTACGGCAACGAGTTAACGCTTCAGAACGATGTTCAGAATCTTCTTCTATTGCTCCGACGTCTCGGTTTTATAGTAAAAGAGGAGAAGTCGGATCTGGTGCCGTCCAAGTCATTCACTCATCTGGGAATGAGCTTCGAGACGCACAACAATCTCGTTCGTCTGCCGTTAACCAGAGCGAAATTAGTCAGTTGTTACGCTCGCTATTGTCTGCACGCAGACAAAGTCACGGCGAGAGAATTTATGAGACTGATAGGTCTGTGCGGAGCCGCCGCGGATCTCATTCCGATGGGGCGGTTACGCACACGTCCTCTTCAAATTTTCTTGACTCAGAATTGGAGTGTGAAAATTCATTCGCTCGATGTAGACGTTCTCTTGTCAGATCAAGTGAAACAAGAGATTCAGACTTGGGCAAACATTCAGTGGTTAACTCAGGGAGTTCCGCTGCAGTTGCCGGATCCGAGTTTTACCATTATGACGGATGCCAGTCAAACAGGTTGGGGTGCATCATTAATCCCAACGGATTCGAGATGCCAGGGTCTTTGGGATCCGCAATTCCTGTGCAAGCACATAAACATCAAGGAAATGATGTCAATTTGGCTTGCGTTACGTCACTGGATGGACATTATTCACAATGCTCATGTCCAAATCCTATCCGACAATACGACAGTAGTGGCGTATATACGGAATCAGGGAGGCACTCATTCAGTTCCGTTGTTCAATCTAACGGAAAGAATCCTTCTGTTTGCACTAGAACATCACGTTCTTCTTTCGGTCCGTCACATACCGGGTCGTCTGAATGTGCTAGCAGACTCCCTTTCACGAAAGGGTCGCTTGTTGCCGTCGGAGTGGACTCTCAACAAACAAGTATTCGATCAGATTTGCTACCAATGGGAACGGCCAATGATAGACTTATTTGCGACACATCTCAACAATCAGTTGCAGACGTATGTGTCTCCGTGTCTGGATCCAAGAGCATCTGCAGTAGACGCTCTGTCGATCCCTTGGGACGGAATGATAGGATATGCGTATCCTCCAGCGCCGTTAATTCAACAAGTATTGCTAAAGATAAAACAATCTCAATGCAAGATTCTGTTGGTAGCATCTCTGTCGCCACAGAGACCGTGGATAAATCTACTCAGGTGTCTGTTGTGGGACCTACCGCGAAAGCTTCCTCCACGGGAGGATCTTCTTTCGCAGGGGAAATCGCGCCAACTCCATCACAACCCGCAAGGTCTCAACCTTCACGTTTTTCCGTTGTGCGGTCCTTCTTGCATGGCAAACACTTTACAGGACGAGCAGTGGACGCGATTTCTAACTGTAGGAGGACCTCCTCTTCGCTAAACTATGCGGCTAAGTGGAAGGTTTTTCGTCGTTGGTGTAGGGATCGTTCTGTAGATATATTCGATCCCTCTATACCAGACATTGCAAACTTTCTAGTATACTTGTTTGACGAAATCAAACTGCAGCCTGTTACTATAAAGGGTTATAGATCTATGTTATCTGATACCTATGCACATCATGATAGTTTACAAATTGGATCTAATGTCTCTTTATCTAAGTTGGTTAGAAACTTTTCGATAAATAGACCCAGAACTCTTAGATTAATTCCTAAGTGGAATTTAGCTTGGGTTCTTCTTAAATTGAAGGAAAAGCCATTTGAACCTCTTGGGACAGTAGATTTCAAATTCTTATCTTATAAGACAGCTTTTCTCTTAGCTTTCTCTTCTGCTAGAAGAGTCAGTGAGCTTCATGCACTGTCGGTGGATGATTCTTACTATCGTAGTGTTGGGAACACTATCACCTTCACTACTAATGTGGGTTTTTTAGCTAAGAATCAGGCTCCTAATAAATATCCGGAACCTATTGTTATTAAGGCTCTTCCGTCTTCAGACGGGCGTAGGCCTTTACTCTGTCCTGTTAGAGCATTACGTATCTATAAACAGAGATCTCAGTTTATCAGAAAGGGACGGAAACGTTTCTTTCTGTCTTTGATGCCTAATAGAAAGGACATTTCGGTCCATTCTATTGCTAGATGGATTCAATTAACTATCCGTACTGCTTATGAAAATTTATCTTCTTCTCAGCAGTCTGTGCTTAAGATTTCTGCTCATGAAGTAAGAGCTCTTTCTACTTCCTGGGCTTATGCTAATAGTGTTGCTATTACAGATTTAATGAAGGCTGCTTATTGGTCTCAGCCATCCACATTTACGAATTTTTATCTCAGAAATATTGAGTCCATTTCTGGAGACCTGCATTGTTTAGGTCCGTTATCTGTTGCTCAGAATGTCGTCCACTAAACAGTTGCAACTATAGTTATGCAGGCTTTCTGTTCCGGCAGTGACTCTGTTCGGCTGCCCTCTTCGCTCTGGGCTATTTGACCAAGGGGAAGGGGGGGGGGGGGGGGGGGTGTTCCCTTAGGTCACCTGCTTTATAGTGAAAAGCAAGGGAATGCCTCCTCCAAGTCAGTATTTCTGAGTCGCTTCCGGGATGGTTTTAAAGTGTAATATTAATGTTAAAATTCATTCATGTCTTATTTTTAAAGTGTAGCTCAGTGTGAAGCATTTGTATATGTCAAGTGTCAAACGGGCTTTAATATACAATACTCGGACACTTTTAAATGACTATAAAGAGTCTCAATTCTCTGGACTACTTTATTTATTGGCTTGCTTTAAAAATAATTAGTATAAGGGATATACTGGATGTTAATAGAGAACATGAATGTTATTGTGCTCAATTATTAAGGGTAGTGTATCTTTCTAATTTAATATTAAATAAGAAAGATACATGTAAAGCCTAATACTCCTTTTCTCCTTAAGGGGTTACCTCTTTACTATATAGTTGAGCTTATTGGATTTTCCTCTATGTCCTAGGCCCTCCAGCCTGTTTACTATTCAGCTAAGTCTGGGTCATTGGTACAGTATAAAAATGTTAAAAAATTTATAGTAATTTATATATTTTTTATACTTACCAATGACCCAGACGGGGATGACCCTCCCTGGAGTTGGGAACTCTTGCCTCCCCGCTGAGTACATAGTGCTGACCAGGCACTGCCAGTAAGAATGATAATTGGCGCCAATTTCGGGACGTCTGCGTCACTGCGCATGCGCAGTAGAGGCGTAGTATGGAGGTCCTTTAGGACATGATTTCTTTTTGTTTTGGATGCAAATTTCGGGGATTGGGGGGCAAAATTTGTGTTTGGCCCTGGTTTTGTTAGAGTTAGCACCAGCAACTAAGTCTGGGTCATTGGTAAGTATAAAAAATATATAAATTACTATAAATTTTTTAACTTTCCACGGTTGTCTTATTCAAAAGCTAAAAAATAATGTCAAACACAAGAAAAATCTTAATTTCTGTACTTAAATCATTAAACATATCATTAAATATAAAATATATACACTTTTCATTACAATATTTCAACTAAAACGTAAAACAGGTAGTTGGATATACTTGGTGCTTAGCAAACTTTGAGTAGTATACTTACCAATGGCCCAGAAGGGGATGGCCCTCCCATGAGTGGGCACTCATACCCACCCCCCCCCCCACCCCCACCCCCGAATTTTTATTATTTTAGTAGGCTCATCTACGAAGAATGATGTGGGCACCAATTGCGGTCTCTTCCTGAGTACTGCACATGCGCAGGTAGTAAAAGTATGGAGGGCCAGATAGGACTTTTAATTTTCGGTATTGTATGCAAATTTTGAGGATTGAGGGGTTCAAAATTTGTGTTTGGCCCTTGATAATATTGAGATTGCACCAGCTTGTCTGGGCCATTGGTCAGTGTAAAAAATATACAAATTACTTTAAATTTATCATTTTTTTTTTCTTCAATTTTTTACTTAACTTGACAAAGTAAAGATAAGCTATTGCCATTACATGTGCGGAAGTGTCAGTCTGTTCACATTTTCTTTAGCCCAGGCTACACCCCGTAGTTCTTGTCCGATCATCACAAAATTTCATATGCAGGTTCGAGGTCATGTCTAGATGAGAATGTCCCCTTTTAGTCTCAATTGGGGAACAGTGATGGGTACACAAGCCCGAAATCCAAAAGCCTTTAGCACAGCATACAGGTCGTATTTATGAAAGGATTTCATTGTAACTTGGTAGGATGCCTCCATATAAGGTCTAGATGAGAACATCCCCTTTTTGTTGCGATTGGTCAACCATGATGGCCGAGCAGGCCTGAAACCCGAAAACCTTTAACACAGTCTGCAGGTCGTATTTATGAAGGGATTTTATTGTAACTTTGTAGGATGACACTGTATAATGTTTAGATGAGAACGTCCCATTTTGGTCGGTTTCAGTCAACTGTGACGGCCGCAGGGGCATGTTACCTAGATTCCTTTAGCACAGTCTACAGCTTGCATTTATGAAGGGATTTCATTGCAATTTGTAGGATGACTCAGTATAAGGTCTAGATGAGAACATCCAATTTTGGCACTGATCGGTCAGCCGTGATGGCCGCACAGGCATGTGACCTAGATTTGTGTAGCACAGTCTACATTTCATATTTATGAAGCGATTTCATTGTAACTTGGAAGGATAACTTGGTATGATGTCTAGATGAGACTGTCATATTTTTGTCACGATTGGTCAGCCGTTACCATCGTCTGGTCACGTGACCTAGATTCCTTTAGCACAGTCTTCCAGGTTGTTTTTATGAAGGGATTTCATTGTAACTTGGTAGAATAACTTGGTATGATATCTACATGAGACTCTCCTAATTTGGTCATGATCAGTCAACTGGGACGGCTGCACCATCACATGACCTAGATTTCTTTGGCAAAGTCTACAAGTTATATTTATGAAGAGATTTCATTGTAACGTGGTGGAATGACTCCTTTTGGAATGATTTTACTGTAACTTGGTAACTTTGGTTGACATACATTAACTGAGAGGGCCACATTAACCCAGGCCTCATATTTTTACACAGTAACCAATGGCCCAGACATAGCTGGTGCTAACTCTAAAATATCTAGGGCCAAACACAAATTTTGCCCCCAATCCCCAAAATTTGCATGCAAAACCGAAAATTAGAAGTCCTAACTGGTTCTCCATACATTTACCCTCTGCACATGCATAGACGTCAGGAAGTGACCAGAATTGGCGCCAACACCATTCTTTGTTTGGCCCTTGTCAGATAACAACAAACTGACTTTTGCGCTTTTTAAATCTCAGTTAATAATGATGCCAGACACAAATCAATGGTTAAATTGGTGGATCCAAGGACACAATTGGATGAAGGAAGGAAGAAACGGTGGTTTGAAAATGTTCAGGGCTGTAATTTTATAATATTTATAAAAATTAGTTCATGTTCCCTAATTTCGGGACATGAGTCTGACGTCATCATTGTTGATAATGATTTTTCCACTGTAAGTTAAGTATTCCTTCCCTAACCTCTCTTGATCCCCCCTGTTAAACTCCCAAGCTTTTTGGCTTGTTTTTTTTAATTTTTTATATAAAATTTCTTGGGAGTTTAAAGTGTTATACAGAAAGTTTTTTCTGTATTTCTCCAGGGTTACGTCATCACCCTTAGGATGTTTAGGCATTTTTAGTCATGCATCATACTTCCAATGTATCGTTTTTTCTTCTGATGAAGATCTTACCTTACATCGGATAGTTCAAAAATCTGTTACTGACTTCGAGTCGTGTTGCCTGGGGTTTCGTTTCCGGTTTTTAGTTTGACTTTGTTTACATTAGCAACATTTGTTATCTATGTGTAGGTTCCTATTTCTGATATGGTAGGTCTGTTGTAAGATACATTATACAGTCCCATTGTGTGGCAGTTAATTTTTGGGAGGAAAAATTAATTTTGTCCACACTTGGGCTCTTTTGAGATACATTTGGGCACTTCGTTCCCTTTGGGAACTTGGGCTCTTGTCAAAATGTTTCGAAAAATCTTTGGGTGTAAACTATTTTTCGATTTATATTTTGAATGTTTTTGTTATGTATCTTTTTATTTGTATTTAATGTGGAATCGGTGGGAGTTCAGTCGACTTAGTCTGCTTCATTATGTAAGCTTATTGCTCTTTAAGCAAGGTGAGGAAGTTGTTCCTCTTATTTTCTTGTAGGTTATCTTGTAGTCGATGTACTTCTACTAATTCTTGCTCATATGTGTCACATGGGATGACAAACGTTGCTAACGGGTGTCATGGTACGTTGTTAGCGAGGGACCACTGCCGGTTCTCTCATAATGAGAGGCTGCCTCCGGTCCTCTCGCCCTAGGTCGCTCTAGTTTATTAGTTTATATTTTCAGAGGAACAAGAACATGGTGATGTTTACGTGATGCCGTCAGATAGTGTGCTTCCGTCGTCGCATTAATTAATCAATCAGAGCTAATGGCAAAAGTGCTCATGAATATTAGACAGGGCAATAAACCACAGTGTGGTTTCAAATCCCTGTCGCCACCTAGCTCGACCGGTGAGGCGGTACACCGCCTGAGGGTACCATGACGCCGGCTGTGTCCATTGCGGTCAAGGAGAATGGAAAGGGTAGAGCGAGCACTATAATATAAAATCAATATAAGGCTCACCCTGCGAAGAAGGAAAGGAAGAAGCCGGCAAGTTCAGCAAGAAGCTCGGCGAGGTCTGAAGGACTGCGAGAAAGGGCCCCCCCCCCTTTTTTTATAACATCTGGGGCCAGATGTTATGGATCGGAACTTGCGTCAGTCGGAGCATACGTCCACTCCTCCCGTCCGAGATGCTCCGTTCAGTTTACAGCCGAGGTCAGCTATAATTACGGCTTCTTCAACGTCTACCAAGCACACACGACCGCACCTTGGCTACGTGACTCCTGATATCCAGCCTGCATCGCCAAGAAGTCACTCTTCATCACTGAAGTCACACCATACAGTAGCCAAGGAGATGAGGCCTTATTTATAGGGACGTCTGCAGAAAGGAGCCATCTCGGACACACTGTCTCAGGAGCAGCTGGCGGCCATGCAACAGAAGACCGCTGCTCCTTAGGCCTCCATAACAGGCTTGCTGTCGCAGATTCGCAGCTCATCGCAGCATCCCAGCAAATGCAGAAGCAGACGAAGGCAGTCTCAGAACTTGAGCTGTCGGAAGGTGCTGGGTCGGTTGAGTCATCTGCGCGTTCAGATGCCGATGACCGTGAGTATAATCTGATTCAGTTGGAGGATGAGATTTGAATGAGAATTACCCTTCCCTTTCGGAACGACAGGGTGGCGATAGTGCTTATGCATCTATACTTCCCAGAGTTTGTTCCTGAGAATCAGAATGCTGTGACAGCTCGAAAGTAGCACTATTCAGTAGCTTAGACGAGGCCTCATATAAAGGGACATCCGGAGAAAGTGCTGTCTCGGACATACTGTCCCGGGAGCAGCCGGCGACCAGAAGACCGCTGCTCCTTAGGCCTCCGTTACGGATTTTCTCACGCAGATGCGCAGCTCCACGCAGCATCCCAGCAAGTGCAGTAGCAATCGATGGCAGTCTCAGAATCTGAGCTGTAGCATGGTGCTGGGTCGGTCCAGTTATCTGCGCGTTCAGATACTGTTGACCGTGATTTCAACTGATTCAGGCAAATGATGAAGGGATATGGAGGGAATTTACCCTCCACATTCGGAACAATACAGGGTTGAGAGGATTTATTCCATCAACACTACCCTGAATGTGTTCCAACGAATCAGAATTCTGTAGCCACCTGTTACTCGTACTGAAGCCTAAGAGCTCGTTCCGACAGATAATAGACTGGAGCTTGTTAACAAGTTTATCAAAGCTCTAAAAGTTTATTTATGATTATCATTCAGTCGGTTAAAATGAGTGTTCAAGTGTTTGACTATGCTATAAGTATAGATCTAAGGATAGCTTTAGTCTGGAGATAGCGCCCTGCGCTGTCAATCAAATATTAACTTCGTAATGTCTCATAACAATCTGGTTCGTCTGCCATATCCAGAACGAATTAGTTTTATGCGACTGATGGAGATATGCTCAGTGGCTACGCATCTTGTTTAGATGGGTCGCTTACACACACGCCCCCTCCAGTTATTCTTGCACAGAACTGGAGAGTGACAACGCATTCTCTCAGGACCAGTATTGTTTTAACAGATATAGCAAACAAAAAGGTCCATATTGAGACAGATTTTCAGTGGTTAATTCATTAGTTCCTCTGCAACTGCCAGATCCGGCTTTCACGATTATGACGGGTATCAGTCTATAGTTTGGGGCACGGCCCTGAGTCCTACAGACTATAATTGCAGGGGTTTGAGACCCTCGGTTCCTGTAGAAACACATAATCATCAAGAATGATGTCAATATTGTTAGCGCCATATAAATGCATTCAAGCTTGTTCAAAATTTGTTGAACAACTCAATAGTGGTAGTGTACATCAGGAACCAGGGCGGCACCCATTCACTTTTGTTATAATACCTTACGGAGAATCATTTTCATGTCACTCTATCCGTCATATACCGGGTCGTCTGAACATACTAGCAGACACGCTCCTCGGAAAGGTCACCTGTTTCATATGTATGGATGCTCAACATGCATTTTTTTGTGCAGTTTTGCTACCAGTGGGATCACCCCATGATTCTTTAGTTTGCGACGCACCGGAACAATTGTTACCGTCATTTGTGTCGTCATGCCCAGATTATTGAGCGCAGGCAGTAGATGCTCTGCATATTCATAGGGAGGAATAATAGGATATGTGTATCCTCCTATTCATTTGATTCAATAGCTTATGTTTAAGTTTAAATAGTGAATCCTACGGGTAGCGCCTCTGTTGTCACAAATTCTTGGATCAATATTCTCATGTGTCGGTTATGTGACGCTCCCCAGAAGCTTTCTACCAGAGAGGGTCTTCTTTCATGGGATGTTTTATTCTTCACGTTCCTCTCCATCCATAGTGGCATATATGGAGCCAGTTAGACGTGAGGGAACCATTTTGGTTCCTATATTTTTTATCTTAACTGACACAGGTACGATTAAATAATACGGGTGAGGGGATTTCGTTGTGACTTCGAATTCCCCCCCACCGTGAGAGAACCATTGCGGTTCCTATATTTTTCTGTTAACTGACACAAGTACAATTGAATAATGTGGGTGAGGAGATTTCGTTATGACATCGAATCCCCCCCCCCCCCCCCCCCCCCCCCACACACACACTCAGACACTTCCTTATGTGTTATAAGCAATTACCAGGCAAGACGTAGTTCTCTTCCCGCAAGCTTTATTATTGTAATACATGCATTTTATGCATTTATGTAGTGTTCTGTGGCGACCTCATGGGCTCATATGCTTTTTAGCTGAATTAATGCCCTATTATTTTGGTTGATTTGTTATATACAAGCATTTATTTATAAATCATCACAATTAAATTGCTACTCTTGAGTACCTCGAAGGCTGCATAACCAGTTAACTGGTTTGCAGATGATTACATGCTAATATTTATGCGATCGCGCATTATTATTATTAGGCTAATGCTTTATTGTATTTGGTGGACCTTGAAATAATAATTTATTTTGGGGGCAGTCCGTGTAGGAGCCTGTTAATCATACCTTTGTACATCTCTAGATCCAAGTTTCTGTTTTGTTGGTACTCATATTACACGTGCTTTTACGATTATAGATATCGGATTATTCACGTTGGAGAGTGTTGTGACTGGAATTTATTGTACAGTGGCCACCTATGGTTCATATAGGAAGTGTGCTTTTTCTTCAGGAATCGTTCAGTGTGGCTTTATTAGATATGTGTATGTTATATTTTATATCACCGGTTTTCGACGTATCTGTGTACGTTGTCTGCAGTGTATGCTATTTACTATGCAATATTAATTTCCAGGATCGTCACTATAGCCGTAACTTCTGAAGTAACGTTAAGCACCATTTATTAATCATGAATTAATACCTGAGTGCGTGTTCGACGATTAATTATATTGTTTTGGGTACTGCTCTTATTGTTTCCAGAGCTCTCCCCCTTCTTTTGGAGGGTGGGGGGGGGGGGGTGTTTTTACCCATAATCTGGCTTAAAATGTATGTATCTTTGAAGGATGCTGTTTTTTATCCATATTTATATCCTGCATACACCTGAAATGTTATTGTAAGGGGTATGTTTGTGGGAGATTTTCTCTTATTCTCAGATACGCCATCCTAATTTTTGGGGCTTAGTCTGGGCTAGCCTTGGAAAATTAGGAAGTTGTCTTCATACTTACATTAAGGAATTACTTCATTGGGCTCCTTGTTTAGAATATGTCTCCTTTATTACTATACAGAGAGACGTACATGTAATTCCTAACTGTTCTACATGTAAGTTCCTTCATTATGGATTGCAGGATTGGAATTATTTCAGAAGTCTTAACCCTCCACCTATTTACGATTCAGCTATGTCTGGGCCATTGGTTACTGTGTAAAAATAAAAAATATGATAAATTCATAGTAATTTGTGTAGTTTTGCACTTACCAATGGCCCAGATGGGAAGGGCCCTCCCATGAGTGGGTACTCATACCTCCCCACTGAATTATTATGTAATACTCTTTTTTACAAAGAATGGTGTTGGCACCAATTCCAGTCACTTCCTGACGTCTGCACATGCACAGAGGGTAAATGTATGGAGGACCAGTTGGGACTTCTAATTTTCGGTTTTGCATGCAAATTTTGGGGATTGGGGGGCAAAATTTGTGTTTGGCCCTAGATATTTTAGAGTTAGCACCAGCTATGTCTGGGCCATTGGTAAGTATGAAAATATGCAAATTACTATGAATTTATCATTTCTTGAGTACGGTCTACACCTCAAATTATTCTTATTGAAAATGTAGCATATAGGGAACAGAAATTAACATATTCTCAATTATCACAATTCTTGACTTATTTCATAATCCTTTCATAAACATTGAACATTATCCTTTTCATCAAACATTACACACAGTCAAGTTAACCCCTTCAGCCTGTAATTATCCTGACATTCAAACGTCAATGGGAATTCAGTTTCTTGAACGCTTTTCAAAATGCGACGTCAAAACGTCGGAAAGTACAAATAAAAAGATATTTTTTCACTTTAGTGAATAACTGGTTGATGTCTATATTATTTTGGTGGTTTGAATTTGTTATTCAAAACTTGTTATTTTTTTACAAATTATTGGAGAGTGCCCACAGGCACTCCAATAATTTGTAATAAAACAAATTTATATAAACAAATATTATTTGTGTTTGACTGAATATGAAATTTAACCAAGGAAAGTGTTGAATTTTGCTTTGGTATCCTCATTTTTTGAAAGTCCTGATAATGGCTTCTAGCACTCAACCAGTTAAGAAATCTTGACAGCAGGATTATATTGGTATTTTAAGCTGCGATAACATTTGGCTCAATTATAGTCACTGAGCACTATTTGGGAGAAAATAGGAATTGAGGTAAAAACTTTTAAAAAATCGAAAAAGTCTCAACGCGCTGTTTGATTTCGTACTTGATAAGACGTACAAAAGTATCAAAGGATTAAGCTACAGTGTCATTGACACTTTCATTTGCTTTAAACACACACACACACACACACCCTCACACACACACACACACACACACTCACACACAGATCCATTATTAGAACATTTTTGGAATAAAAATTTTGAAAAACTCACCTAAATTTCCACATATTTATCTCCTAAAAAGTGATACATAAAACATGTACCCCACTTTCCTGGGAGAGTGGTGTTTCATTGATTACAGCATTTGGTTTAAGATAAAGATTGATGTAGGCTCCATCCTGACCCCCATCATCTGCGTAATGTCTACTTAATCCTAAGTGTCCAAATGGGAGTGGGATGGCAAAGTATGCAAGTCATACTGCAAGTCGATGGTTCAACCGCTGCAAATCCTATTTATGTGGTGTTAGTAATTTGGAGAGTCTTAACAGTTACTTTCCACTGCTCAGTGGTTCTCTTCATGTACTTCAGCTTTTTCGCCCTGTAAATTTGTCCAACATGACATGATCCTGACTGTTGAAATTGTCATTAAATCTTTATAATAAATCTAGTTTTCCATCTTAATATTTCTAAATCATGCCCTTATATCATTCCAACTTACTCACAATTGTTTACAACAGACTTGCCATAAGTGTTTAAATCCTTAGTAAGAGTTATTTAAAAATGCAACTGCACCTGACTTTAACCTAAAATGAATCTATTGGGTGAGCTCATGCATCAGAAACTATCCTAAGTTAATCCATTCATTTTTTTTTTGTGCACGCGTCTGGACCAGTATTTGCCAGCTCCTGTGTTGTTGCTTTCAAATATTACTGGAATATGGGAAATCAGATACGTGACCCTCGGGGGCCACCTTCACTGGTGGTTTTACCCAGTAGTGATACTCCTTCTGGGGGAGTCCTCTTTAGCTGTCAACTTGGTTGTTTTGTCATCTGGGCATGTCACCATTTTGACAGCCCTGCTAGGGGTTAGCTAGGCTCCCTCCTCTTCTGCTGAGTCATTTTCGGGGGGGGGGGAGGGGGGGGGGGTGGGATCTTCCTTCTTACAAGTCCCAGCTTGGTCCAGCAGCAACCTTTCTTGACTTCAACTTGGACAGAGCTGCCTGCTGATAGTTTTTCTACTCCTATGCCTTTTTCAAAAGGGCTCGGGCTTGGTCAGAAAGAGCATGCCTCTGCTACTGTTTTTCTCCTCAGAGCCTTCCATGAGAGAGTGTTCTCATGGTAATATGGGGCTTGATTTTACTCTTGCTTGGCACGCTTTCTGGATGGGGTCTACACCCTGTTAGATTGGGACTAGTACTGCTACTTGTTTAGCTCTGTTGGCGGGGATCGACTCAGTTTCTAGTTTTCATCTATCGCTTTCCCAACACCACCCAGTCAGGTTGGATGGGGCATGCCTCCTCCTCTGTCGGGGTCATCTGACCAACTTCCAGACTTGGATGGGGCATTCTGGTGTTTGCACTTCTGCAATTCTTGACTGACTAGTTGTGCAGATTGACGGGGCCTGACTTGGCTACCAAATCTGTGGTGGGGCCTTCCCCAATTGGGCTTTTGCCTGGTTGGATAGGGTCTGACTTGGCTGTTCTGTCTGCTCTACTATCTTCCTCAAAGGAATTTATTCCCCATCTGATGGGGCATGTGACTTTCTCAAGGCCATCAACAGATTCTTTCCTGATCAGGAATACTGGTCCGACGGGAATTGTTTTGTCTTTTTAGGTGCACCAGCTGGCTCATCATTGTTTCTCCCTGCCTTCCCTTCCTGGTCCTAGTGCCAGTCGGTCAAGGTTTAGTCAACCTCATCAGCCAGGGCCTATGGTATCATTATCCTTGGACTTGACCTCTAGCATCACTTTCTGATCACCAGATATGAGATGACTCTAAGGTGCTTCCTAGCCATTAAGGTTTGGATACCAGTTTTCATGGACATCCATCATCGGTTCTTGAGGTTGGTGACCAACTGCTACACAAGCGGGTCTGACCAGAAGCCCCTCCTCCCTCAGGGCTATCCTAGCTCTTACAAGGTTTCTTTCTAGGACCCTTCAAGTTGCACAGGATGTTGTGACCCCAGGCTTTTCAGCACTCCATGTGGTTCAGGAAATGGATCTTAGAGGGGTCAGTGCCACTTTGTTGGACTTGTACACCAATCTTATCTGTCAGGATGCTGCAGCTATCACTCTAGAAGTTGAATATGTGTCTTCTGATTGCCACGAGGAAGGCAATTACAAGGGTGAAGGTCATCAGTCATCGGATTTATCCTTGGTTTCTTTCCGGAAGTCAAGTCTTTGAGTCACCTGGAAGTGTCTACTGGACCTCGCTCTTCAGTTAAACGCCATCGGCCTGTTGATTAATTAGGCCAGTTAGCGCAGGTTTTAGATGATTTTGCTGCCTTGGATTCCAAACAGCAAGCAAAGTCAGTAAAGAATTCCTTCTTTACCAGAACAGATATAATTCGCTGATGCGTTCGTGTTTCGGTGTGTGACAGCTTTGGACCTTGACTCTGCCTTCCTCGGGCTTTGTTAGGCCAACTTCTGTGGCCGTTCCCACTTCCATCCTGGAGTCTGTCCTGGGTTTATCCAGAGAGATGTTAGGCAAGCTTTCTCAGATCATATCATCTCTGCTCTGGCTACTTTTTTCCTCTGGAAGATTTTGGAGACAGGTGTTTTGTCAAAGGCCTTACACATGCACATGCCTGCATCATGGCTAACCTGGAACTAGTTTGGAGGGATTCTGAACTTGATTCTTATTGGACACACCCTTCAGATTGAAGGACTGCTGTTAAATATGCCTCTGGCTGATCCTGCACGCTTTCATGGTTTTGTGGAGGCTATTCATGACAAGGTTTTACATCACTATAAAGACCTGTTACTCAGCTGGATGCTTCCTTTGGTCGAGGTGTGGTCGCACCAGACCCACCACATGTCCTGCTGTGCCACCCTGTTTTCAGGCACTTAGGGCAGTTCCTACCACTACCCAGTCTTCCACCTCCAAGAAAAGACTGGGCTGGAAGCGAGGTAGGTTTATGAACCCTGCTGGTGGTAAAGGTTTCTGCTCTCAAAGGCCTTATCGCAATCACCAATGATGGCCCTCTTCTCAATCATCATCCTGTTGAAGGAAGGTTTTCAATGTTTACTGCCCATTGGGCCAAATTTATGTTCGACACTTGGTTTCTTGATGTCATTCACTCCAGTCTTCATATAATCTTCTGCTGACTTGCAGCTATCTCAGATTCCATTTCCAACTCCAGTTCAGATTTATTGGTGAAGGAGATCAATACTTTTCTTACCAAAGGGGCGATTAAGGTTGTCAAGAACTCTCTGACTTCAGGCTTTTATTACAAACTGTTCTTGGTTCCAAAGAAAAATGGCCAACTCAGACTGGTCATCGAATTGAGCATTTTGAATTAATCCATACTTGCGCCTAGCTAGGTTCAATGTGTAAACATTTTGGTCTGTACACAGGGGAGATTATGCAGCCAACATTAACCTCAAGGTTGCCTATTTCTGTGTGACTGTCCATGTAGCATCGCAGAAATATCTCCATTTCTGCTTTCGGGGTCAGGTCTTCTGGTGGACGTCCATTCCATTCAGCCAAAATTTGTTTCTCTGGGCCTTCACTCATCTGATGTCGGTGGTGATGGCGTTTCACTGTGCTCAGTTGGGGGTCACTTCTTCAACTTACCTGACAACATCCTTCTGAGGCACTTGGATCTGGCCCTGTTGAAGTTAGATGCCTCTTAGCTCCGGAGCTTACTACAGTCGCTCAGTTTCAATGCGAAGAAGTCAAACCGGGTCCCTTAGTCTTTCACTCATCTTGGAATGGACTTCCATACCCACCTCAATATGGTGTCAGTTCCCAGGGCAAGGGCAAGGGCTTTGATTTTTGCTGCATTTGTGTTGAATCTGTACCAGTCTACTTTGGCCCAGAATGAAATTTGTTCAGCTGCCTTTGTGGCTATCTCAACATCCTACCCTTACTTTATTTTCCCCTGCCCTGATCCTCAGAATTTCAAAGTAGATGCTCTTTCCCTCGATTGGAACAGAATAGTGTTTGAAAAGATTGAAACTTCTATTGTGTGATTTCTGACTTTGACAAACGTGTGTCTTTGGTGACAAATGTGTGGAAAACGATAAATCACTGCTGTTTTTTCCCTCGGGTGGTAACAACATGGAAATATATCAGTCATTACTGTGAAATATTCTGGCCTGCAATAATATCTTTCAGTTTGTGATATTTTATCAAAATTATCCAATATATGTACAAATAAGTTGGACAACACATCAGTGCATCCAATAATATTCATCCTGGAAGCAAAATAATGCTTCATCTAGGTTTGGAAGATCAAAAATGAACAGTCAGGGTCACCTCGTGTCACACAGTTTTACGGGTGGGGGAAGCCGGGGTGCCCAGAGAAATCCAATGAACAGCGGCGATTAATGTCAGACTCCTCTGTGTACCAACTCTGCACAAGGAGGGTTAGCATTGATTGAAGTCGAGTGCACCATTGACGTGCAGTATGCCTCAGTACACAGCATCAGTGTTCACCCACATGGGCAACTGGGATTAAGAGCCTTGCCCAAGGACACAACGCAGTTGCCTCTGGTGTGGGATTGGTGGACCTTTCAGTTTGCAGCCCAGTGCCATAACCACTGAGCCACATTGCTCCCAAATATTAGGAGATAGTTACAGGCCTGGATATCATGTTTATTTTGCAGGAAATGAAGTCACTAGAGAAGGTAGAAGATGCAGAGTTGTTTATGTTGTCCCATGGTGAGAAGATAATTGATTCAGTGGGAGAAGAAGTTGATAGAATAGAGAAGCAAATGAAGGTTTGTCTGCATGAATACTTGGATATCACCCAACTCTCTCAGATCCGGGAGTTTTCATCACAAGTTTTTTTTAGCTTACCTGACTCAAAGTCAGGGTGAGCTTTAGTGATCACTCTTCGTCCGTCGTCCATCCGTCATCCGTGAACATGGTGTTTGCGATTTCTCCTCCAAAACCGCTGAACCGGTTTAAGTGAAATTTGAGATGATTGTTTGTTATGACATCGCATTTTGATTTTGTTCAAATCAAGTTGCCCCACCCTGGGTAGGACTACACTCAAAGAGTGTGCCTAAATCTTAAAAAATGTTCTCATGAACCTGCAGTAGCAGAGACTTGATATTTGGTGAGCAGCTTCCTTTTGAGGTATAGATTCAGATTTGTTCAAGAGAAGTTCGAAGGGCTATATTTGCCATTGTTATGGGAGGGGCAAGAATTTTGGCCCCTGCCCCAAATTTCTATATTTTTACACTATAAGCCAATGGCCCAGACTAGCTGGTGCTTAACTCAAAGTTATTAAGGGCCAAACACAAATTTTGAACCCCCCAAATTTGCTTGCAAAACTGAAAATTAAAAGTCCTATCTGGCCCTCCATACATTTACTCTCAGCGCAGGCGCAGACATCAGGAAGTGACTGGAATTGGTGCCAACATTATTCTTTGTTTGCCCTAAAGTCATCAACAATGAAATGACATCTGTGCTTTAAAATCTCCTTTTTTGAGGATGCCAGACACAAATCAATGTAAGAATTGGTGGATACAAGGCTGTTATTGGATGAAGGAAGTGTTCAACGGTGGTTTTGGACGTTCAGGGCTGTAACTTTATAATATTTATAAAATTATTTTGTGTTTCCCAATTTCGGGGCATATGCCTAACGTCATCATTTTTTAAAATTATTATTCCACTGTTTGTTAAGTTTTCCTTCCCAATCCTTCTATGAACCCTTCCTGTTAAACTCTTAAGTGTGTTTTGGCTAATTTCTATTGAAATTTTTGATTAAATTTCTTGGGAGTTTAACATTTGTTACAGAATATTATTCTGTTTCTTCCCCAGGGTTACGTCCTCACCCTAGGGGTGTTAGGCCGCTTAGTCTTGCATCTTCTATCCTATGTATCGTTTTTTCTTTGTATGTCTTGTTTACATTGATGTTGTCTACATTGTCAACATCCTCATATATAGATAGTTTTTTTTATATTCTATTACGGTAGTATACTGGAGGATACATGGATTATTATTCCGTTAGTGTAGCTCAAAAATTTTGGATTTTGTCCACACTTAGGCTCTATCGGGATGCCCTTGGGCTCTTAATGTTCGCTTTGGGAACTTGGGCGTTTTTTTTCAAAATATTTTGTTTACAAAAAATATTTTGAATTTTATTGTGACTGCTATTATTCATGTATCTCAGTTATATATATATATTGTTGTGGAGTTTGGAGGACTGATATCGACTTTAGCTGATACACTCCTGCGGACTCATGTCATTCTTGTGTTGTACTGGGATGACTGATGTTGGAGTCGGGTGTCTCAGTAAGTTGTTGGCGGTAAGGTTCTGAGGATCAGGGCCTCTCACCACGTTTTAATTCATTCTGTCAGTTTCTATTTCAGAGGAACATGAACATGGTGATGATATTCTGACACCCATCTAAGTGTGCTACCGTTGTCGCACTCCATGGAGCATATAGAGCTAGCTGCAGTGCTCATTATTGCAAGAGTTAAGGCCTTTGGTTAAAGGTTTTAATCTCTTGCAAGCAGCTAGCTCGACCAGTGAAGAGGTACTCCATACGTGGGGGCCGTGACTCTGGGTAAGTCCGTTGCGGTCCAGGAAGTGGATTGGGTAGAGCGAGCACTATAATATAAATAGCTCACCCAGCGACGATGGAAATAGGGAGGAAGTCAGCAAGTTCTTGTACTCGGTGAGGTCTGATAGACCGCGAGCGGGAGAGGCCCCCTCTCTAATCTAGCAACATCTGGAGTCAGATGTTGTTTTGAGAAACTAGCACAAGCCGGAGCATATGTCCGCCTTCCACTCGGGACGCTCTGTTAGTCTGCAGCCAGGGTCGGCTTCAGTTATGGCTTCCTCAGCTACGTTTCACAAGGCCGAAATGAAGTTTTCTGGTTGGAAATTTGCATGAGTCGGAGCATATGTCTGCCTGCCGCTCAGGAAGCTCCGTCTAGTCTGCAGCCGGGGTTGGCTTCAGAGAAAGGATCCGTTTCCGACACACCATCCCAGGAGCAGCATGCGGCTAAGGAACGGAAGGCCACTGCTCCTCAGGCCTCGTTGACAGACTTGCTGTCGCAGATTGTGCAGCTGATCGCAGCATCCCAGCAAGTGCAGATGCAGCCTCCCTCAGACTCAGAATCTGAGCTGTCGGACGGTGCTGGGTTGGTCCAGTCGTCTGTTCACGCAGATGCAATGGACCAAAATTCGCAACTGATTCTCTCGGATGGTGAAAGGGATAAGAAAAAGGATTACCCTTCCCTTTCGGAACAGTACATGGTTGCGATGGCTTTCATCCATCAATACTACCCTGATTTTGTTCCGCCGAATCAGAATGCTGCGATGACAAGAGAGAAACCGCTGGCGTCGTTAGGCACAGACTTTATCTGGACAAAGGAGGAAGTCCTTTCTTTTCCGGTTCAGTTTATGCAGGTGTCGCAGGCTTTCGCCCATATAGACGACGCCGTATTTATCCTCTTGAGTGCGGGGAAGAAGGCGGTTTCTTATCTTCATCTTCCGTATACATACCGTTTTTTGGACTATGTTCATTTAAAAACGGTCGGGGAAGATGTTCAGAGAGTTCTTCTGCGTTTGGATGAGCAGGCCGGGGATCTAGAGGTATCCTTACCTGTATCATTCACTATTCGCTCAGACACAATTGAGACAGCAATTTCTTCAAATAGAGCGAATTTGGACGTTATGTCTTACGCAGATCACCTTACAAGAGCTATGGCACAACGTCTCAAGGGAAAGGAATTTGAGAACATTCGTACCTCTCTTAGAGTTCTTTCCGGGGCAATTATGTATACCACATGTAACTCCAGCTTAACAGTGGCTATCCTGGAGTTAATCAGACGTGATGCTGCCCTTGCGTTGTCATCACAGATAAGATGACAAGGTGAAAAGCTCTCTCTGAGTCGCTCCGGTTTCCGGATATTTTATATTTTTATACTGTACCAATGACCCAGACATAGCTGGTGCTAACTCTTAAAAATAGAGGGCCAAACACAAATTTTGCCCCCCCAATCCCCAAAATTTGCATCTAAAACCAAAGAAATCATGTCCTGAATGGCCCTCCATACTTCACCTCTACTGCGCATGCGCAGTGTCAAGGACGTCCCGAAATTGGCGCCATTAATCATTCTTTGTTTGGCCCTTCATCAGTTAACATCTGACTGATCTTTGTGCTTGTAAATCTCAGTTTATATGATGCCAGACACATAAATATTAGTGAAATGGTGATTCTAAGGAGGATATAGAAGGAGGAGAGGAAAAAGGAGTGACAGAAAATAATCAGGGCTGTAACTTAAAATTTTTTAATGAAATTATGTTAAGTTACCTATTTTCGAGGCAACAGCCTCTTGTGGTCATTCTTGTTATCAAGTTACACTGCTTGTTCAGTGTTTTCCTCTCTCCCTTTCCTTTAAGTCCCCTCTTGCTATTCTCCCATGCTTTTGGCATATTTTCTGTAATATTATTACTAAAATTTCTTGGGAGTTTTAGCTGGATAACAGAATGAATTCTGTTCTTTTCCCCATGTTTACGTCTTCACCTATGGGTGGTTAGGCGTAGTGTTCTGCATCTACCATCTGATGTTCTGCAGTTTCTTCCCTGGAAGTCTCTGTTTTGCATCAGATAGTGTATTATTGGTAACTGATTTCGGGCCAGGGTGCCTGGAGTCTTGATCTGGTGTTTTTACACTTATTGTTTACATTTCCAACAGCCCTCTGTGTGAGGGGGGATTTCTTGAAAATAATATCTTGATGTTAATTTAATCATATCTAGATACATTATTATTGTTCGTAAGTGTTGCATAAATTGTTTAAAATATTTTTAGAATTTTTGTCCACACTTAGGCTTGGGATCCATTGGGGCTCAATGTTACTTTTCAGAAACTTGGGCTGTTCTGAAAAAATATTTTTTCAAAATTTTTTGATTTCAATTATTTTTTCTATGTTAATGGATCATGTTATTATGTATTTTGATTGTCAGGGGTTGGTGCGAGTACTAGGACTTTGTTTTCTTTTCACAATGAAAGGATATTGTTCAATTGTAATAAGAGGAAATCTTCCTCTGACTTTCATAATCATTGTATAATGTAGTCAGTGTACTCGCACTAACTCCTGTTCTGTATGTGTTAATTTCGATGACAACATGGGAAGCGTGTGTCACGGTATGTTAGTGGGGAATTGGCCATTCCGATCCTTTCCCCACAGGGTCACTCTACTTTATCAATCTCTATTTCAGACGATCATGATCAGGGTGATGTATCCGTGATGTCTTCCAAAAGTGTGCCTCCGTCGTCACAATTAATGAAGAGCTAGCAGAAAAGTGCTCATGTAAATACGTCAATTGCCTAAGAGGACCCTGGTAGGTTCGACGGCCTTTGACGTCCGCTAGCTCGCCCAGTGTAGCGTCCATTCATCGAATGGTTTGGCAGCCGGGTTCGTCCGTTGCGGTCTAGAAAGGAGTTTTGGGTGATGCGAGCACTATAAAACAACCAAGTGCACACCCAGTGACGGCGGATTAGAGGGGAGAACGGAGGAAGCCTTTTAGTCCTGTTCATAGCTCGTCCAGGCCCATCCGGGCTGCGAGCAAGAGAGGCCCCTCTCTCGTACATCAACATCTTGCCCCAGATGTTGTGGTACAAAATGGTTCGCATTCGGAGCATACGTCCGCCGCTCGGGACGCTCCGTTATATAGACAGTCCGGAGAGACTGTCAATAAGGCTTCCTCATTCTCATGGCAGCGCACACGACCGCACCTTGGCTACGTGACCTCCGATATCCAGTCAACTTCGCCAATCAGAGAATCCTCGGCGACCAGGTCACGCCATCCGATAGCCAGGGACACTAGGCCTGGAGACTCTGGACGTTCGCATAAGAAAGTATGCGGGAGTCAACGTACACGGAGCTTCCAGCGGCAAAGCATCGTAAGACCGCTTCTGCACAGGCCTCGGTGACGGACGTGCTATCCCAAATAGCACAACTTATCGCAGCATTCCAGCAACGACAGAATCTCTGTCGCATCATGTAATATCTGACGACGCTGGGTCGGTACGCTCCGCGGAAGCATCAGGTGCGGACGTCCGAAAATTTCATACGGTCCGACGGGATGCCGAAAGGGATTCGGAGGATTTCGAGCTTTCCCTTTCGGAACAACATAAGCTGCTGTATATGTCATCCGACTTCATCTTCTAGAGGTTCTTCGTCGGACCAGAATGCTGCGATACCGGATAAGAAACTGATAGCGTCGGTGGACATAGAAATTTTTGGTTCGGTTCAGGGACATTGTCCCTCAGTTCCGACACAGTCCAGTAATGTCTCAGATACTTTCGATTTATTGAACGACGCTATATATATTTTTTATATGCTTGCTATTTACAAGCATGTCTGGTTTCTTGTTCGCAAAATTACTGAGATGTCTTTCAAAAGTGTGCCTCTGTCGTCTTAGTTAATGAAGAGCTAGCGGCAATTAGTGCTCATGGATTACGTCAATCGCCTAAGAGGTCCCTAGTAGGATCGACGGAGTTGACATTCGCTAGCTCATCCGGTGTAGCGTCCATTCATCGAATGGTTCGGCAGTCGGGTTCGTCCGTTGCTGTCTAGGAAGGAGATTTGGGTGATGCAAGCACTATAATAGACTTTAGTACACACCCAGTGACGACGGATTAGAGGAGAGATCGGAGGAAGCCTGTTAGTCCGGTTCCTAGCTCGTCCGGTCCGTCCGGGCGGCGAGCGAGAGAGGTCCCTCTCTCGTGCAACAACATATGGGACCGGATGTTGTGGTACAGACATTTCACATTCGGAGCATATGTCCGCCGCTCGGGACGCTCCGTTATATAGACAGTCCGAGTGACTGTCGATAATGCTTCCACATCCTCACAGCAGCGCACACGACCGCACATTGGCTACGTGACCTCGAGTATCCGGCCAGCTTCATCATTCAGTGATTCCATGGCGAACAGGTCACGCCATCCGGTAGCCAAGGGACACGAGGCCTGCACACTCCGGTCGCTCGCATAATAGAAGTATGTACGGGGTAACGAACACGGAGCTTCCAGCGGCAATGCATCGTAAGACCGCTTCTCCTCAGGCCTCAGTGACGGACATGCTATCCAAAATAGCACAG
This sequence comes from Pictodentalium vernedei, assembly GCA_031216915.1. Classification (NCBI taxonomy): domain Eukaryota; kingdom Metazoa; phylum Mollusca; class Scaphopoda; order Dentaliida; family Dentaliidae; genus Pictodentalium; species Pictodentalium vernedei. The sequence goes on along the minus strand of CM062297.1, from coordinate 349,513,389 downwards.
CTTATCGTAGCATCCCAGCAAACGACAGATTCTCGGTCGGATCAGGAATAATCCGACGGCGTTGGGTCGGTGCGCTCCGCTGTTGCATCAGGTACGGACGACCGAACACTTCATAGGGTCCGACAGGATGGCGAAAGGGATTCGGACGATTTCGAGCTTTCCTTTTCGGAACAACAGAAGCTGCCATACATTTCTTCCGGCATTATCTTCCAGAGGTTGTTCCGTCGGACTACATTGCTGCAATGCTGGATAAGAGACTAATAGCGTCATTGGACATGGAGTTTTGGATCGGTTCAGGGACATCGTCCCTGAGTTGCCGACGCAGTCCAATAATGTCTTTAGAACATTCGAATTATTGAACGATGCTATATATAAGCTTGCTACCAACATGCTAGTCTAGTTTCTTGTCCGCAATGCTCTATTCTGCCTTTCGTGAATTCTAGGAAAATAATTTTTTATTGACAGAACTGGGCATACCGAGAGTTCCTTTGCATCTAAGACGGCGAGGCTGAAGACTGGGAATTATCTTTTTCGCCGTCTATGTCAATTCCAACCATGATGTTGGAAACGACAATGATTCGAAGTGCCAGGATCTTTGGGTTCCGCAGTTTTTAGGCAAGCACTTAACTTCCAAGGAAGAATATTATTTTGGCTTGCACTACGTCATTGGATGAATTTTATTCAGAAACGCATGATCAAATCCTGTCCGATAATATGACAGTAGTTGCGTATATCCGGAACCAGGGAGGCACTCATTCGGTTCCATTATGGATTTTAACGGAAAGAATCCTTCTGTTTGTAAAGAACACCAAGTTCTGTTTCGGTTCGTCATATTCTCGGTCGTCTGATCGTATTAGCAGACTCCCTTTCACGTAAGGGTCGTTTGTTGCCGTCGGAATGGACTCTCAACAAACAGGTATTCAATCAGATTTGCTATCAATGGGAGCGCCCAGTGATAAATTTATTTGCGACACAACTTTCCAATCAGTTGTAGACGTATGTGTCACCGTGTCCGAATCCCCGAGCATATGTAGTTAACGCTCTATCGATCTAGTAGGACGCGATGATAGGATATGCGTATCCTCCAGTTCTGTTGATTCAGCAAGTATTGCTAGGATTATTCATTCTCAATACAATTCTGTTGGTAGCATCTCTGTCTCCACAGAGACGGTGGATAAATTTACTTAGATGTCTGCTGTGGGACTTACCGCGGAAACTTCCTCCACAAGAGGATCTTTTTTCGCTGGGGAAATCGTGTCAACTCTATCACAACCCACAAGGTCTCAACCTTCACGTATTCCGTTGTGCGGTCCTTCTTGCATGGCAAGCATTGTACAGGATGAGCAGTGGACGTGATTCCTAACTGTAGAAGGACCTCCTCTTCGCTATACTATGCGGCTAAAGTGGAGGGTCTTCCGTCGTTGGTGTAGGGATCTTTATGTTGATATTTTTGATCCCTCCATACCAGACATTGCAAACTTTCTAGTATACTTGTTTAACGAGATCAGCTGCAGCCAGTTACTTTTAAAGGTTATAGGTCTATGTTATCTGATACCTATGCACACCATGATAGTTTACAATTGAGCCTAATGTCTCTTTATCTAAGTTAGTTTGAAACTTTTCGATAAGAGACCTAGAATCGTTAGATTAATTCCTATTCGGAATTTAGCTTGGGTTCTTATTAACTAAAGCAACCATTTGAACCCCTTGAGACAGTAGTTTCAAATTCTGGTCTTTTAAGGCAGCAATTCTCTTAGTCTTCTCTTCTGCTGAAGAGTCAGTGAGCTTCATGCACTATCGGTGGACGATTCTCACTTTCGTAGTATCGGGAACTCTATTACCTTTACTACTAATGTTGTATTTTTGGTTAAGAATCAGGCTCCTAATAATATCCGGAACCTATTGTTTTTAAGGTCCTTCCGTCTTCGAGTGGGCATAGGCCTTTACTCTGTCTGGATAGACCTTTATGTATTTATTAACAGATCTCAGTTTATCAGTAGGACGTAAAGCTTCTTCTGGCTCTGATGCCTAATAGAAAGGTCATTACGGTCCATTCTATTACTTATGCATTCAGTTAACTATCGGTACTGCTTAGGATAATCTATCCTTAACTCAGCAGTCTGTGCTTAAGATTTCGGCTCATGAAGTAAGAGCTCTTCTACATCTTGAGCTTACGTAATAGTATTGCTATTATAGATTAAGTAGGCTGCATATTGGCCTCAGCCATCCACATTCACAAATTTTTATCTCAGAAATATTGAATCCATTTCTGGAGAACTGCATTATTTAGGTCCATTATCAGCTGCTCAGAATGTCGATCACTTAACAATTGCAACTATAGCTATGTAGGCTTTATGTTCCGGCAGTGACTCTGTCCTGCTGCCCTCTTCGCTCTGGGCTATTTGACCCAGGGCAAGAAAAGGGGGGGGGGGAGGGTGTTCCCTTGGGTCGCCTGTTGTATTATGAAAACAAGGGGATACCTCCTCCGGAGTCAGTAATTCTGAGCTGTTACTGGGATGGTTTCTTAAGTGAAAGTTATGTTTTAAAATTCATTCATGTCATAGTTTTAAAGTATAGCATTTGAATATGTCACGTGTCAAACGGATGTTATTATACTATCCTCGGACACTTTTAAAAGAGTATAAAGAGTCTCAATTCTCTGGACTATCTTTATTTATTGGCTTACTTTAAAAATAATTAGTATAAGAATTATACCAGATATTAATAGAGAATATGGATGTTATAATGCTCAATTATAGAAGGTATTGTGTCTTTCTAATTTATCATAAATAAGAAAGATACACGTGAAGCCTATTTCTCCTTTTCTCCACCAGGAGATGACTCTATTTTATATAGTTGAGATTATTGGATTTTCCTCTATGTCCTGGGCCCTCCAGCCTTTTTACTATTCAGCTATGTCTGGGTCATTGGTACAGTATAAAAATCTTAAAAAATTTATAGTAATTTATATATTTTTTATACTTACCAATGATCCAGACGGGGATGGCCCTCCCAGGAGTTGGGAACTCATACCTCCCCGCTGAGGACATAGCGCTTACCAGGCACTGATGGTAAGAATGATTAATGGCGCCAATTTCGGGACGTCCTTGACACTGCGCATGCGCAGTAGGGTGAAGTATGGAGGGCCATTCAGGACATGATTTCTTTGGTTTTAGATGCAAATTTTGGGGATTGGGGGGCAAAATTTGTCTTTGGCCCTATATTTTTAAGAGTTAGCACCAGCTATGTCTGGGTCATTGGTAAGTATAAAAAATATATAAATTACTATAAATTTTTTAAGTTTCGACAACTAGCTTTCGTTAGTCTATGAACAGTCTACTAAGAAAGCATCTAGTGCTCTGCTTTTGAAGTTGGCGTATCAATGACCCACTTCAGCAGACAAGAGTAAGGAGGCCGTTCCAAACAAAAAATCGTCAAAATGAAACGCCTCACGAGGGTACAAGAAACCCTCTTGTAATTACTCTGGAGGTCGTCAGTATAGCGACTCGGGAAAGGGGTGTAGATCTGATCAGGACTATAGGTCAGAAGCCCCTAGGCCTACTAGACGAGGTTTTTCACTGGGAGGACATGGTTCCTCCTCCCGTAAGCCTCGCAGGTCATACAGGTGATGCTTTAGAGCTCCATTGCTGGCCAGTGGTGGAAGGTTGTCAAGCTCCACAAAAAACTGGATAATGATCACAGAAGATCAGTGGGTGAGAAGTGTAGTCTCAGACGGCTTATGGCTATCATTCCAAGCAAAAACCCCACTAACAAGTTGTCTCAGCGTTAGACAAATCTTCCATCAAATTCTTGCCTAAGAGAGTTTCTCTTACCAGAGGTTTAAGCTCTCTTATCAAAGGAAGCAATAAATCAGGATTCTCAAGATTTTTGCAGTCACTTGTTCCTCGTACCAAAGCCAGACAGCTCGTTCTGACCGGTAATAGACTTGAGCTGGATAACAAGCTTATCATGGCTCCAGTAATTTATTTATGGAGACCATTCGGTCGGTAAAAGCGAGTGTTCGAGTGATCGACTATGTGGCGAGCATAGATCTAAGGATGCATACTTTCATGTCCTGGTACATCCGGCGTTATAAAAGTACCTGTGGTTTGCCTTACAAGGGAAGGTGTATCAGTTCAGAGCAATATGCTTTGGTCTGAATCTGGCCCCCTGGGCGTTCACTCGAAAAATAATGAACTCGGTAAGGTCATACTTACAAGCTCATTCGTGTGCGGTAACGTCGGCTTACTTGGACGACCTTCTACATGGATACGGCAACAGAATTATTCTTCAGAACTATGTTCAGGAGTCGGCTTTTATTACTCCGACATCCCGGTTTCATCGTAAACGAGAAAAAGTCGGATCTAGCTCCGCAGTACAAGTCGTCTATTCACTTGGGACTCACAACAATCTGGTTCGTCTGCTGTTACCCAGAGCAAAATTAGTCAGTTGTTATGCTCGCTTTTGTCTACACTCAGATGCATTAATAGTGAGGGAATTCATGCGACTGTTGGAGCTGTGCGGAGCGGCTGTGGATCTCATTCCGATGGGTTGCCTGCGCACACGTCCCCTCCAGATATTCTTTACTCAGAACTGGAGTGTGAAGATGCTTTCGCTTGAACCAGTATTGTTTTAACGGAACTATTAAAACAAGGGTTCAGATTTGGGCAGATATTCAGTAGTTAACTCAGGGAGTTCCGCCGCAACTGCCAGATCCGGCTTTCTCGATTATGGCGGATGTGAGTCAGACGGGTTGTGGGCGCCACCCGCAGTCTTGAAGTGTCAGGGTCTTTGGGACCCTCGGTTCCAGGAGAATCACATAAACATCAACAGATGATGTCAATATAGCTAGCGCTACAACACTGGATTCACATAATAATGGGCGTCTATGTTCAATTTGGTCGGACAACTCGACAGTAGTAGCATACATCGGGAACCAGGGCGGCACCCATTCATTTCCGTTATGCCAACTAACGGAGAAGATTTTTCTTTATGTCATGAATCATCATTTTCATCTTTCTATCCATCATATACCGGGTCGTCTGAACGTACTAGCAGACTCGCTCTCTCGGAAAGGTTGCCTGTTGCAATTGGAGTGGATGCTCAACAAGCGAGTATTTGGGCAGATTTGCTACCAGAGGGATCGCCCCATGATAGATCTGTTTGTGACCACCGGACCAATCAGTTACTGTCGTTCATGTCACCTTGCCCAGACCATTGAGCGTATGCAGTAGACACTCGGCCGATCTCATGGGGATGAATGATAGGATACGCGTATCCTCCATTTCAGTTGATTCGGTAGATTATGTTTAAGATCAAACAGTCTCATTGTGAATCCTACTAGTAGCACCTCTGTCGTCACAGAAACCTTGGATCAGTCTTCTCAAGTGTCTGTTATATGGACATTCCCCGGAAGCTTCCTCCACGAGAGGACCTTCTTTACCAGGGGAAGTTTTTGTTTTTCACGCCCTTCTCTGCCCATAGTGGCATAATGGAGTCGGTTAGACGTGAGGGAACCATTGCGGTTCCTATATTATTTTATGACTTAACACAAGAACGATTAAGTAATGCGGGTGAGGAGGGTTCGATATGACTTTGAATCCCCCCCCCTCCCCCCCCCCCAGCCAATGTGTTTAGAAGCGATTAACGGGCAAGACATAGTTTTCTTTCCGCAAGCCTCATATGAGTTTAAGTACATATATGCATTTCTTCACTTCTCGATTGGTGGCTGGGTCGTGTTCTATGGCAACCTCATGGGCACATCCCCTTTTTAGTTGGTTGGTTTCCTGTGATTATTCGTCTATATGTCGTATACGAGTGCATAATTCATCATAAGTAAATTGCTAGTCTTTGGGTACCTCGGAGGCTGCATAACCAGTTAGCTTGTATTCAGATGATTACATGCGGGATTTGAATGCTCACGCGCATAATAATTATTAAACTGACGCTTTATTGTATGTTATGGACCTTAGAAATTATGAATTATTTCGGGGGCGGTCTGTGTCGGAGCCTGTTAATCATACCTACTTCCATTTCTAGATCCAGGTTTCTATTAATGTTCGGTACTCAGCTCGTATATTCGCACGTTTATAGTGTCGTAGATATCGGATAGTACATGTATGGAAGTGTTGTTACTGGAATTTATTGTACACCTGAATGGGGTCGCCTGTGGGTTCCCTCGGTGTGTTTACTCTCCAGAGATCGTTCATTGTGGTTCAATTGGACATGTGTATGTTATATTTTATATCACCGATTTTCGACCTATCTGTGTATGCTATCTCAGGTGTACGTTATGTAGTGGGCAGTATTAATTACCGGGATCATCGTTATAGGCTTAACTTCTGAAGTGGCATTAAGCACCATTTCTTAATAATAAATTAATACCTGAGTGCCTGTTCGACGAATATTTATATTGCTTTTTGGTACCGCTTTTACTGATTTCAGAGCGCTCCCCTCTTTCTTTTTGAAGATTCCTTCAAAAGAAAAAGGAGGAGGGGGGGGATTTTTTACCTCTCCTCCGGCTTAATAAGTTTGCAACTATGAGTGAAGCTGTTTTGTCTGTAATTATATCCTGCATAAAAGTTTTATTGTATATGGCGTATGTTTGTGGGGGGATATTCTCTCATTCTCAAATATGCCATCCTAATTTTTGGGGCTTAGTCCGGGCTAGCCTTAAAAATTGGGAACTCGTTACATCCATTTAGCATAGTCTTTATGCAAAGTATATGGAATTACTTGAACTGGGCTCCTTTTGTATGATATGTCTTCTCTCTTACTGTATAGAGAGACATACATGTAATTCCTAATAATTTTAGTCTCCTTTCACCTTGCATTACAGGATTGGAACTATGTTCTACTAATTCTGAAGTTCTACAAAGAATGATGTTGGCGCCAATTCCGGTCACTTCCTGACATCTGCGCATGCGTGGAGAGTAAATGTATGGAGGGCCAGATAGGACTTTTAATTTTCGGTTTTGCAAGCAAATTTTGGGGATTGGGGAGTTCAAAATTTATGTTTGGCCCTTAATAACTTTGAGTTAAGCACCAGCTTGTCTGGGCCATTGGTAAGTATAAAAATATACAAATTACCTTAAATTTATTATTTTCCAAACCGAGAGGCTGATTCGAACCAAATTTGATATGAGGGCTTATTGAGCCATAAGTACTTAATTTATGCAAAAAAATTTTCCTGTTTCCTCATGGGAACCGCAGGAGCTAATAATAGAAAAAAAAAAAAAATAATCCCCATATCTCCCAAACTACACTGCACTGAGAATTTTTATTTGGTGTGAAGCTTCCTTAGGACCAGCAGAAAGGAATGGTAAAAAAAATTGCCATCGGTTTTATCATAGGGTACTTTTCCGGGACTTTGAAAAAGTGCTGAGTCATCATTTTTTAACCCTGTGGGTAATGGGAAAAAACATTAAAGAATCTTTTTCTCCCAAACCACTGCTCCAAAAGCTTTCATATTTCACATATAACATCTTTGGAAGATTGATTCACATATTTGTTGAAAGCAAATCCCTGGGTCTATATTTGGGCTCTCTGTGGGAGCCCAAATGTTCAGATTAGTGCAATATGTGGACTAATCTTTAAAAATCTTCTTCCGATCCACCAATCAGAATCTTTTGATATTTGGTATGCAGTATTCTTAGGGGGGTGAGATTCAAGTCCCTGGGTTCATATTTGGGCTCCCTGTGGGAGCCCAAATTATAACTTGTTCAGTATGAGGAATATTCTTTAAAAATATTTTTATTTGGATCCAGTTGTCAGAATCTTTTGATATTTGGTATACAGCATCCTTAGGGAGGTGAGATTCAAATTTGTTGAAGCCAAGTCCCTGGGTTCATTTTTGGGCTCCCTGTGGGAGCCCGAATTATAACTTTGTTTAATATGAGGAATATTCTTTAAAAATCCTTTTTTTCAGATCCACCAGTCAGAATCTTTTGATATTTGGTATAAGCTTTTCTTAGGAGGGGCAGATACAACTTGTTCTAATCAATTCCCTGGGTTGATATTTAGGCTACCATGTCAGCGAGCACCCTCAAGCCCCCTGGGGCCTCTTGTTCAGTGTCTTAGCCTGTCTTGGCTCTAGCTTCATATATAGTATACATGTGACTAAAGACATCAATGTACAGGTAACTTCGTGATAATATTTCAAAATTATTAGAAACAACTTCGCACCCCTCTTTAAGGCTATACAAATTTGATAACTTGGACATAATTTTTTTGGAAAAGTTGCTTCAGGTGAAGGATGGCCCCTTCACTAATACAAGAACATGTCTTACATGCTGGGGTATTATCTTATGACCCCATCATTAGGACACACCTATGGAGTTTCCCAATGAGGGATTACAAGAAGGAAGGAAAGAACCTACAAAATTGAATGGCAGTTTTATGTCTGGAGATGGGCAGATTTGATCATTTTGTTACTCCGCCTGACAAAATGTCAGTCCAGTATTTTTATACTATAAACCAATGGCCCAGACTAGCTGGTGCAAACTAACTGTTATTAAGGGCCAAACACAAATTTTGAACCCCCCAGTCCCCCAAATTTGCTTGCACAACCGAAAATTAAAGTCCTATCTCGTCCTCCATACTTATACCCTCTGCGCATGCGCAGCCATCAGGAAGTGACCGAAACTGGTGCCAACATCATTCTTTGTTTGGCCCTTCAGTCAATAACAATGTTTTGACATCTGTGCTTTGAAAATCTACTTTTTAAGGATGCCAGACACAAATCAATGCAAGAAGTGGTGGATCCAGGCTGTTATTGGATGATGGAAGTGAACAACGATGGTTTCATACATTCAGGGCTGTAACTTTATAATAATTATAAAATTATTTCATGTTTCCCAATTTCGGGACATTCGCCTAATGTCATCATTTTTTCAAATGATTTATCCACTGTTTGTTGAGTATTCCTTCCCTATCCTTCCATGAACCCTTCCTGTTAAACTCCTAAGCTTTTGCTAATTTTTATTGAAATTTTGTATTAAATTTCTTAGGAGTTTAACGTGTATTACAGAATAATTATTCTGTTTATCCCCATGGTTACGTCTTCATCCTGGGGGTTAGGTCATTTAGTCTTGCATCTTCTATCCGATGTATCGTTTTTCCTTCGTATGAAGATCTAGCTTTGCATCTGGTAGCATCAAATTGGTTATTGACTTTGGGCCTTGTTGTGTGCCTTATGTCTTGTTTCCGGTTTTTGTTTTGACATTGTTATCCCCGCATTTGAAAAAATGCGGGGATATATTGGTTGTCTCTGTCCGTCCGTCCGTCCATCTGTCCATCCGTCTGTCCGTACGTCCGGGAATGGTTTCTGGCGAAAAACTCCTAGGGGTTTCAATTCGAAACATTGAAAGTGTGTTCATGTTCATTCATAGGGTCTGTAGATGCGCATAAAAGTTTTGGATTTTTGATTCGGCCCTCGTGGGCGTAAGTGGCACCACTTTTGTCATTAGAGGAATGGTTTCCGGCGAAAAACTCCTAGGAGTTTCAATTCGAAACATTGAAAGTGTGTTCATGTTCATACATAGGGTCTGTAGATGTGCATAAAGGTTTTGGATTTTTGATTCGGCCCTCGGGGGCGTAAGGGGCAACACTTTTGTCGTTAGAGGAATGGTTTCCAGCGAAAAACTCCTAGGGGTTTCAATTCGAAACATTGAAAGTGTGTTCATGTTCATTCATAGGGTCTGTAGATGTGCATAAAGGTTTTGGATTTTTGATTCGGCCCCGACAAGAATCACAAATGCGAATGTGGGGATATACTAAAGTGTGCTTTGCACACAAATGACACCCCTCTAGTTTACATTGACAACGTCCTCAATATGTGTAGGATTTCATATTATATTGCTATATTATTATTCCGGTTGTGTAGCTAAAAGAAAAATTGGATTTTGTCCACACTTAGGCTCTATCAGGATGCCCTTGGGCTCGTAGCTTCCCTTTGAGAACGTAAGCTTTTCTTCAAAAAATTTTCAAAAAATTTTTTTGGGGGAAATTTAATTTTGATTTCTATTATTCATGTATCTATATATATATATGAGTTGTAGTAGTGCTATCGTCTTTAGTCGATGTACTCCTGCAGATTTTTGTCCTACTTGTGTATAGTGGGGCTACAATGTTGGAGACTGGTGTCGCAGTAAGTTGTTGGCGATGAGGTTCCTATGTGGGCCCTCTTCCACGATATAATATTTTTCAGTTTCTTTTTTCAGAGGAACATGAACATGGTGATGATACTGTGACATCCATCCAAGTGTGTTACCGTCATCACGTTCGGTTAAGCTAAAGAGGAAATAGAGCTAGCTGCAGGGTGCTCATATATAAGCAAGGGATCCTTGCAAGCAGCTAGCTCAACCAGTGAAGTGGTTAATCTGTCCAGGGAGCCGTAACACCGGGTAAGTCCATAGCCGTCGAGAGAAGTGTTTAGATGTGGGTAGAGTGAGCACCTTAAAATAAAGGCTCACCCAGCGATGACGGGAATAGGTAGGAAGTCGGCAAGTTTCTTTTAGGGAGGCTCGGTGAGGTCTAATAAGACCGCGAGTGGTGAGGCCCCTCTCTAACCCAACAACATTTGGGGCCAAATGTGGTTTTGAGAAATTTGCACGAGCCGGAGCATATGTCCACCCTTCGCTCGGGATGCTCTGTCTCGTCTGCAGCTGGGGTCGGCTTCAGTCACGACTTCCTCTGCTATGTTACACAGGCTGGAACCAAGTTTTCTTTTCGGGAGGCTCGGCGAGATCTGATGAGACCGCGAGCGGGAGAGGTCCCTCTCTAACCCAACAACATTTGGGGCCAAATGTTGTTTTGAGAAACTTGTACGAATGGAACATACGTCCAACCACCGCTCGGGACTCTCCATCAAGTCTACAGCTAGGGTTGGATTCAGTCATGGCTTCCTCCACTACGTTATTAAAGCACACACGACCACAGTCTAGCTACTCAACTTCATATATCCAGCCACTTACGCGAAAACAGCCATTCTTCCCCCGTAAAGTCGGACCATCCAGTAGCTAGCGCTCTGAGGCATCGATCAATGGGACGTTCGGAGAAGAGATATACCTCCGGATCTTCGTCCCAGGAGCAGCAAGCGGCGCATAAGACGGAAGACCGCTGCTCCACAAGCCTCCGTAACTCACAGCAGCAAATCGCAGCATCCCAGCATATGCAAGAGCAGTTTCCCACAGACTCTGGAGGTCAGCTGTCGGACGGTGCTGGGTCGGTCCAGTCATCTGCAGATGCAGATGCCAGGGACCCGACGTCATAGCTGATTCAGTCGGATGGTGAAAGGGACTAGGAAGAGGGTTACCCTTCCCTTTTGGAAGAGTTTATGAAGTTATGGACTTCATTCATCAGTAATGTCTTGAATCTGTTGAAACTGATCAGCATGCTGCAACTACTATAGAGGATTAGCTACCCGACTTCGTATAGCCACAGTTGTCCGAAGACAGAGCATTCTTCACCTGTGAAGTCGGACCATTCAGTAGCTAGCGATCCGAGGCATCGATCACGGGACGTTCAGAGAAGACATGAGCAGGCCGGGGATGTAGATCTATCCCTACCTGCATCATTTGATATATGCTCGGAAGTACTTCCTCCGGATAATTATCCCAGGGGCAGCGGCGAAGAACAGAAGAACGCTGCTTCTCAAGTACAGGGACTTCGGAGAAGATATGAGCGGGCCGGGGGTGAAGAAATGTCCCTACCTGCATCATTATATATATGCTCCGAAGTGCTACCTCCAGATATTCATCCCCGGGGCCTCTGCGAAAATACAGAAGACCGCTGCTCCTCAAGCCTCGGTAATGCAAATACTGTCGCTGATCGCGCAGCTAATCGCAGCATCCCAGCAAGTGCAGCCTCCCGCAGACTCCAGAGGTGAGCTGTAGGATGGTGCTGGGTTGGTCCAGTCATCTGTACACGCAGACGCAAGGGGCCGGACATCAAAGCTGATTCAGTCGAATGATGAAAGGCACGAGGAAGAGAATTACCCTTCCCTTTCGGAACAGCAAAGGGTAGTGATGGACTGCATTACTATCCTGCATCTGTTACACCTGATCAGCATGCTGCATCTATTAGAGAGAAACTGCTGTCGTCTCTGGAAGCAGACTAGGTGCGGAGGAAAGAGGATGTTCTTTCCATTCCGACACTATCTAGACAGGTGTCGCAAGCCTTCGGCCGCATTGACAACGCCATATTTTACCTCTCTAATGCCAGGAGGAAGGCGGTTTCTTATCGACATCTTCAATAAATATACCGTTCCTTGGACAATGTTCATTTATGATGGTTGGAGAAGATGTACAGAGAGCTCATCTGCATTTAAATGAGCAGGCCAGGGATGAAAAAATGTTCCTACCCGCATCATTTAATATACACTCTGAATTGATGGAATGTGTTATCTCATCAAATAAGTGAATCTGAACATGGTGTCCTACTCAGATCACCTTACCAGAGCTATGACGCAACGTTTCAATGGAAAGGAATATGAGGACATTGTTCCTCGCAAGAGTTCTTTTCAGGGTAGTCATGTATGCCATGTTCAACTCCGCACTGACAGTGGAAAATTCGGAGTTGGTAAGACGTGATGCTACCCTTGAGTCGTCATCACTTTTAGATGACAAGGTGAAAAGCTCTTTCCGAGTCGCCCCGGTCACTGGAAATACACTATTTGACAACAAGCTTGCGCTGCTATATTAGCAGGCTACAAGAAGGATTCCAGAGCACTGCTAGTGAAGTAGGTGCCTCATCAACACACTTCAGCAGACTGGGGTAAGCGAAGCTGTTCCTCTTCTAAGAAAGCATCAAGAGAATGTCTCATGAGGGAGATAACCCTCTTATATTTACTCCGGAGGTCGTCATTATAGCGATTCGGGAAAGGGGCATACGTCAGATCAAGGCTATGGATCAGACCCCCCCTAGGCCATCGATTAACGGATGGTATCCATGAGAGACTGGAAGTTAATCACGGAAGTAACTGTCAAAGAGAGTCTCTACAAGTAAAGGTAAGTTTCTCCTTCCGTAAGCTTCATAAGTCGTACAGGTGATGGATATGACCTCTATTGTTTATCAGTGGAAGGAAGGTTATCAACTTCACAAGAACTGGACGTTAATAACGGAAGTTCCTTCAAAGAGAGTCGCTCCTAATGGAGGTTAAGGTTCTCTTATTAAGGAAACAATTGAGGTCTTCGAGAATAGATTTCGGTAAATCCACTTGGCGGTAGGTTATCAGCCTTGCAATAAAGTGGATAATATTGCGGAAGATCAGTGGATGAGAATAGTCTCGGCAGGCCAGTGGCTATTAGCCCGAGCAAGCTCCACTTACAAGAAATACTTGTGAGACAGTCTTCCAAGAGAGGCTTTCCTTCTGGAGGTCCAAGTTCCTATTGAAGAAAAGCAGTGACGAATAGGAAAGGCGCGCGATCGCTCTCGCGCACCATCGCTCGCGCAAAAATTGTTCAAGGTGCACGAATAATCGCTCGGCTCTGTTCTTGGGTGTCTTTTATCCATTTGAGTTGCGTCAACAGAAACATTCAATAAAATTTTGATGTTGGGAAATTTTTAATCACTCACAATTTGATACGTTTAAAGTACAATTCCAAACAATTTCCTTTTCGTTATGAACATGACACACAGTAGTTCTCTTATACATCCACACGCAACACGCTAACAGTAAGAGGGTTGTACATTGACAACTCGCCCAGACCTTACTCCTGCCAGAAAACGAACACGCATGTTCAGATATAAAAAAACGGTGGTCATTCTGAGATCTGAGAAATGTTTTAATACTTCCGTATTTTTTTTTATCAAAGACATGTGGAATGTTGCCCCGTTCCTTATTTTCATTTACACCTGTGACACATGTCGCTCCAATTCACCAGTGACACAAATTAATGTGCCTGATTTGGAATTTATGCATCCATTTTCCACGATTTTAATAATCTGCCATTTAAAATCCAGAACTAATTTTAGTGGGTTACATAATATATTTTCACTGTCAAAATTTCCACCCGTATTCAGTTGTATTCATACATTTGTTTCGAAGGACGCTTGTCAATGGAAATTGCGAAGTAAATTTTTGTACATGTCATAATGTATAGTTCACTTCAGATTATCTAAAAGTTCATTTCAGGAATTCTGGTAATACATTTAATAAACAAACACTAGATTTCAAGCTTGCAATTTTATTCTGAACCACAGGCGATCAATAACATTAACTTAACTTAATTTAGAAAAAAATACACTTTGAATGGTATTGGGACGTTTCGGCCTCAGGACGTTCCGGCCTCGAGACATTTCGGCCCTGGACGTTTCGGCCTCCTATATTAACAGTCAACAGTGAAGGGGATTATCTCATCCGCCAGTATAGATAATAGAGGATATTAAGAGGTGTTAATTGATCAGTATTTTTCAATTTAACAATCAAAACAGTATCAAAAAAATGAAGATAAACATTGAATCAAAATCACTCTCCTCACATTTTTCACTCTCGCAAACTTTATTTGAGGTGAGCGATTTTCCACTCGTCTCCATTTTGCTCCCATTCATCACTGGAAAAGCATTAGATGTCGTCAAAATTATTCTCCATTTTTTTATAATTACCTGTTTCTCATCCTGTATCAGGAAGGATAATGCATAGATAGGCTGAGATATTCCTTGGCAGCAAGGCAGTTATGTCGTGGATGCCATGGTAGCCTTATGTATGGTTACAGCAGTCTTTTGGGAATTATAGCTGTTAGGAAAATGGCTCGTCATTCCGTAATTGCGTGACGATGAATAAGTTACTAATTACACCGAGATATCGGTCTTCACGAAGAAGAAGACTTCTAGCTACGTTAGTTATGCTGTGACCGCTGTCTTTTGGGAATAAAGCCAAACAGAAGCACTGTGCTTTTCGGTTTGTTTTTTCCCAGGTGTCATAGACTAAAGTCTTATTGTTTACACCATTGTAGTCTAACTAGAATTATGAGCAAGATTTTTTAAGTATTATGCAGTGACATAACTGAATTAAAAATCTCTTGAGACTGCGGTCTACAATGTTGGGAATTTAGGGCTGTTTATTTAACGGTTTTTCATTCCCTACCTTGTGCGATGATAGTTGTAAGTCTCCAGTCAGTGAGCCTTCAGGGTCGCAGCTTACACCAATATATTTGTCTTATCAGCTTTATCGTCTTCACGTATAGGAAGACCTTTAGCTGCTTAGCTAGGATGAGTTTGTTGTCCTATAGGACATAATACCGTTTGTTAGAGGAGGTTATTCTCTTCCAACCGGTATGGTTTGGTGTGAGTTATTATGAAAATATGGTGTATTTGTTATGACTAACACAAGAACGATTCAAGTAATGCAGGTGAGGGGGGTTCGATATGAAATTTTTATTGAATCCCCCCACCCCTCCCCACTACCAATGTGTTAAGAGGCGATTACAGGAAAGGGCGTAGTTTCCTTCCCGCAAGCCTCGTATGCATTTAAGTATATACATGCCTTTCATGGCTTATCGATTGGCGGCTGGGTCGTGTTCTGTGGCGACCGCATTGGGCACATCCACTTTTTAGTTGATTTGTTTCCTGTGGTTCCTGTCATCTACGAGCATATGATTCATTATCAGTAAATTGCTAGCCTTTGTGTACCGGTTTGTCTGACAAGTCAGTTAACTGGTATTCTGATTATTACATGTGAGATTTAAGGCTCGCGTTCATAATATGTCTTTATTAGGCGGACGCATTATTGTATGTTATGGACCTCAGAAAAAATAATGTATTTTGGGACGAGTCTGTTAATCATAGCTCGATCCATTTCTAAATCCACGTTATATAGTTTCAGTACACATTTTACATGGAAATCGAATGGAGATTTCTATGTATTCCGGTACATGTATATTCATACGTCTGGGAGTATTATTCATTGGAATTATTTGTACATCTGAACAGGGTCGCCTGTGGATTGCCTTGGAAGCGTGTTTACTCTCCAGAGACCGTTCATTGATATTCTTTTGGACAAGTGTATTTTGTATATATTTTTCACCGGTTTTTGACCTATCTACGTATGCCAAGTCCAGTATTCATTAAGAAGTGTGCAATTAATTACCAGGATCGCCGCTATAGCCTCAGCTTCTGAAGCAGCATTAAGTACCTATTTTATTAATAATAATTAATATCTGGGTGCCTGTTCGACGAATATATATATATTCTTAATTGGTACCACTTTTCCTGATTCAAGAGCACTCCCCTCTTTGTTTTTGAAGAAGATTCTTTCAAACAAATGGGGGGGGGGGGGGGCGTGGATTTCTTAGAATCTCCTCTGGCTTGATAGCGTGTAACTATGAGTGAAGCTGTTTTGTCTGTAGATTATATCGAATCCTGGATACAGCTTGTTTTATTATTGTATTTGGCGTGGTTTGTGGGGGTTAACCTCTTACTCTCGAATATGCCATCCTAATTTATGGGGCTTAGTCCAAACTAGCCTTTAAAATTGGGAACTTGTTACACCCAATTAACATAGTCATTCATGCTAAGAATAAGGAATTACTGAAATTTGGCTCCTTATTTATGATATGTCTTCTCTATTATTGTATAGAGAGACATACATGTACCGTATATGTCCGTGTATAAGTCGCCCCCATGTATAAGTCACACCCTACTTTTCATACAAAATATCCCCCCTGTGCCTATAACCCTTGTATAAGTTGCAGCCCAATTTGGGTTGTTCAAACAATTCCGTAAATTTGGCTAAAGGACTGGAAGTCTTGTGGACTGAACACGGAGGTTTGATGACCGATTACAGTATATTTATAAATTATATTTGTTTGTATACTTCATTGATACTTTCAATGTGTCGTATTTATTAAAAGATATATGTCAACTGTGTTTTTTATTACTCGTGTATCGTATTTATTAAAAGATATATGTCATCTGTGTTTGTTATTACTCACGCCGGTAAAAGAAGGAATGCTCCAGTGCATGTGTTCAGGTAAGAATGAGGTAAGTTGAATTAAAATAGTAAATCCAAATGTAAAACTACAAAGAAAAAGGCTTTATTCCCATGCCATTTAAACGAATTGCACGTGCGAACAAATAGGTCAAACGGACGCGGCATTTGTTTGAAGTGAGACAAGCAACTGATGAAAGGGAAGTAACTGCATGATTCTTGTTAATCTTCTTCAAAGGGAATTCCCCTTAAAAACACACGTGGTGTGCTGTGTAAACAATTTGATTGCCTTGCGAATTTCGTAAATAACTCATACCAATATCCAAAATATGTTGAGATATGCAACCATGGAATATTCTATTGTGAATTATTACTGGAGATGTTGAAGACATGAACAGGTACCGTAATTATTTTGAAGGAAATTAATTGCATGCGGTTTCGAATTTTCGATTGTTCACCACCCCTCCACTCACTGGGTCACCGAGAAAAAAAAAATCAACAAGAACACATTGAGTATAATCTCCTATTTTTATTTTATTTTTTTTTAAATTTTATTTTGTGATCAAGTTAATGCACAACACAGAAATAAGAAATAAAGAGGTGAAATAAAATAAACAAATTTTCAAAGCAGGTGAATCGCCGTGATACAAACCGTCGACATGGGCCGATCTGGTGTCCGTTCAGTCCTCATATCGCTGTTGAAAACTTGCTGAAAAATAATTACCTTTGTATAAGTCACACCCCAATTTTGGTCCCGTTTTTCCAAGCAAAAAGATGCGACTTATACACGGACATATACGGGTAATTCCTTTTAAATTTAATTTTCCTTTCACCTTGGATTGCAGGCTTAGGAACTATGTTGGTCTGCTAATTCTGAAGTCCTAGGCCCTCTGCCTTTTTGCGATTCAGCTAGTCTGGGCCATTGGTTTATAGTATAAAAATATGAAAAATTTAAAGTAATTTGTATATTTTTTATACTTACCAATGGCCCAGACTTAGCTGGTGCTAACCCAAAAATATCTAGTGCCAAACACAAATTTTGCCCCCCAAACCCCGAAATTTGCATGCAAAACCGAAAATTAGAAGTCCTATCTGGCCCTCCATACATTTACTCTCCGCGCATGCGCAGATGCCAGGAAGTCACCGAAACTGGCGCCAACATCATTCTTTGTTTGGCCCTCTGTCAGATAACAAACTGACATCTGTGCTTTTAAATCTCAGTTTTAATGATGCCAGACACAAATCAATGGTTATTTTGGTGGATCCAAGGACACAACTGGATGAAGGAAGGAAGAAACAGTGGTTTGAAACGTTCAAGGCTGTAATTTTATAATAATTATAAAAATTACTTCATGTTCCCCAATTTCAGGACATTTTTATTTCTGTTTCTGACTTCGGGCTGTGTTGTCTGGGGTCTTATTTCCGTTTTTTATGTATACCCATACTATGTATGGTACACATAATGCCAGTATCCGTGGTGGCCATTCGTTGTTCGTCCATCCTTTGTCTGTCCGTCCATCCATCTGTCCTTCCGGCGTCCGTATCCATTTCTTTGGCATTCGATAACTTGAAAAACATTGCTTGGATTGTCAAGTTACTTTATATTTGTGTTCAGGTTACTGATGTGCCGAGCTGTATAGTTTTTGGTGTAAATCTGATAATTTGATCTTGAGATATTAACCCTTTATCCTTCGAATTTAAAATTCCTCCAATCCTTTTGGCATTCGATAACTTGAAAAATATTGCTTGGATTGTCAAGTTACTTTATATTTGTGTTCAGGTTACTGATGTGCCGAGCTGTATAGTTTTTGGTGTAAATCTGTTATTTTGATCCTGAGATATTAACCCTTTATCCTTCAAATTGAAAATTCCTCCAATCCCTTTGGCATGAGATAACTCAAAAAATATCCATCCGTTTGTCATGTTACTTCATATATGTATTCAGGTTACTGATGTGCCGAGCTGTATAGTTTTTGGTGTAAATCTGATAATTTGATCCTGTGATATTAACCCTTTATCCTTCAAATTGAGAACTTCTCCAATCCATTTCTTCGGCATGCGATAACTCAATAAATATTAATCCGATTATCGGGTTACTTTATATATGTATTCAGGTTACTGATGTGCTGTGCTGTATAGTTTTTTATGTAAATCTAATAATTTGATCTGGAGATATTAACCCTTTATCCATCAAATTAGGCACTCCTCCAATCCATTTCTATATGTACCCATACCATGTATGGTGTACATAATGTCGGCATCCAGGGTGCCCCCCCCCCCCCCTCTCCCCCCTCTCCCCCCATCATACAGCTTTCTACTAGTTGCACATATGGGTACACATCTGACGATTTCATCGGCCTATTTATGTCTCCCCTTCCCAGAAGGGAGACATATTGTTTTAGTGCATATTCTTCTTCTTCTCATACAAACTTTGTCCGGGGCATAATTTTTTTGTCTTTTGACCTAGACCTTAGATATTTGGCATGTGGATGTATCACCATGAGCCGGTGCGTCGCGTACCATAGTGACCTTTATGTGACTTTGACCTGAAGGTCAGATTTATGTGCTTTTTAAGGGAAACTTTGTCCATGGCATAACTTTTTTGCCTTTTGACCTAGACCTTAGATATTTGGCATGTGGATGTATCACCATGAGCCAGTGTGTCGCGTACCATTTTGACCTTCATGTGACCTTGACCTTTGACCTGAAGGTCAGATTTATGTGCTTTTTAAGGGAAACTTTGTCCAGGGCATAACGTTTTTGTCTTTTGACCTAGACCTTAGATATTTGGCATGTGGATGTACCACCATGAGCCGGTGTATCATGTACCATAGTGACCTTCATGTGACATTGACCTTTGACCTGAAGGTCAGATTTATGTGCTTTTTAAGGGAAACTTTGTCTGGGGCATAACTTTTTTGTCTTTTGACCTAGACCTTAGATATTTGGCATGTGGATGTATCACCGTGAGCCAGTGTGTCGCATTCCATAGTGACCTTCATGTGACCTTGACCTTTGACCTGAAGGTCAGATTTATGTGCTTTTTAGCTCAACTTTTGCGAAGCCAAATTTGAGCTTATGCCATGGCCAGTCGTCCGTCTGTCCATCTGTCTGTCAACAATTCAATACGGCTCGGGCTAGAGGCCGTATTTATGAACCGATCTTTACGAAACTTCCTGGGTACCTTTGTTATGACCGTGGGACGAGAACGAGTGTTTTTAGGTCCGATCTGAAATTCAAGTTGGCCGCTGGCGGCCATTTTGTACAGACTTAGGTGAAATCAGATTTTTGCACAGAACTTCCATATGAAAGCGCTGATTTGAATAATTTTTTGTATGAATGTTTAGTACCATGGGATACATCACATATAATACCGTGTTTTTTCTCGTACGTAAATTATGCAAATTAGACTAACTTTGATGTATTCAGTGTTACTTTCAGCACTGTAAGTGCAAATGCCATTACGGCTCGGGCTAGAGGCCGTATTTATAAACCGATCTTTACGAATCTTCTTGGGTACCTTTGGTATCACCGTGGGACGAGAACGAGTGTTTTGGGGTGCTGTCCGAAATTCAAGATGGCCGATGGCAGCCATTTTGTACAAAATTAGGTGCAATCAGATTTTTGCACAGAACTTCCATATGAAAGTGCTGATTTGAAAAATTTTTTGTGTGAATGTTTAGTACCATGGGATACATCACATATAATACAGGTTTTTTTCTCGTGCAGAAATTATGCAAATTAGATGAACTTTGATTTTTTCAGTGCTACTGACACACAGTAAGTACACATGTCAATACGGCTTGGGCTGGAGGGTGTATTTATCAACCGATCTTCACGAAACTTCTTGGGTACCTCTGTTATCACCTTGGGATGAGAACGAGTGTTTCTGAGTGCGGTCCAAAATTCAAGATGGCTGCCAGTGGCCATTTTGTACCAAAATTAGGTCTAATCAGTTTTTTGTACACAACTTCTATACGGCTCAGGCTAGAGGCCTTATTTATGAACCGATCTTTACGAAACTTCTTGGGTACCTTTGTTATCACCGTGGGATGAGAACGGGTGTTTTGGGTGTGGTCCGAAATTCAAGATGGCCACCAGCAGCCATTGTGTACCAAAATTAGTGCAATCAGTCTTTTGTTCAGAACTTCTGTATGAAAGTTCTGATTTGAATAAATTTTTGTATGAATGTTTAGTAAAATGGAATACATCACATACAGTACAGGTTTTTTTCTCGTGCAGAAATTATGCAAATTAGATGAATTTTGATTTATTTAGTGCTACTTATTCACTGTAAGTGCACATGTCGATACGGTTCGGGCTAGAGGCTGTATTTATCAACCGATCTTCACGAAACTTCTTGGGTACCTTTGTTATCACCTTGGGACGAGAACGAGTGTTTCTGAGTGCGGTCCAAAATTCAAGATGGCTGCCAGTGGCCATTTTGTACCGAAATTAGGTCAAATCAGTTTTTTGTCACAACTTCTATACAGTTCATATTTATGAACTGATCTTCACGAAACTTCTTGGGTACCTTTGTTTTCACCTTGGGACAGGAATGAGTGTGTTTTGGGGTGCCTTTGTTATCACTGTGCTATGAGAACAAATATTTTGGGGTTCAGTCAGACCCACTCTGGGACTCAACGATTTCTTTTCTAGTTTAGCATCTGACTGTCACCCACCTTTACAATACTTTACCTATACATTTGTTACAGGCTATGGTCGGTATTTATGTACAGACCGTTACAATACTTTATATGTACCTTTGTTATCAGGTCATTACCTAGATGTTTGTCATTGCTGTGTCACATACTATACATGTACATGTCTTGACAAGTTGAGCTACAGTGTCATTGACACTTTCATTTAAGGGAAACTTCGTCCGGACCAGAGCTTTTTTGTCTTTTGACCTAGACCATAGATATTTGGTATGATTGTCAATATTATTCATGTATATATAATTTGCAGTGCATTAAATAGAAAGGAAGGGGAGACATATGTTTTAGTGTGCTAAAACAGTTTCTAGTTTTGTTTGAAGTTGTTTACATTGACAATGCTCTAGGTAGTTTTCCTATTATTTAGAGAAACGACGGTTGTAAGTAACATAAAATATTCCGGTAGTGTGGCAGTTAATTTTATTACATATTATTATAATTTTGTCCACACTTAGGCTCTTTTGGACTCATTGTTCCCTTTGGGAACTTGGGCTTTTATATAAGACAAATTGTTTCAAAAATTTTTTTATTTTTTGAAGGAATTTTTCTTTGGATGTATTTATTTCATCGATTATTTTAATGTTATCTTATATTTATGTAGATTTGGTGGTGGTACAATTGACCTATATTAGATCTTAGGTAATAATATTTCTCTAATAGCAGGGCAAATAAGAGGAAGCCTTTGATCTATTTACATGGTCATTGTCTTGTTTATAGTCGATGTACTACCACTAATTCTTGTACCATATGTCAGATTTTGACAATGTTGCTGACTGGTGTCATGGTTTGTTGTTAGGCGAGTGGACTCTAGCGGTCCTCTCACGGAGAGGGGGCTGTTGGTAGAAACTTGCGTCATTCGGAGCTTACGTACATGCCTTTTGTCCGGAATGCTCCATTTAATTCGGCTTCTTCAGTGTCTACCAAGCACTCCCGACCGCACCTTGGCTAAGTGACTTAGGATATCTAGTCTGCATCGTTAAGAGGTCCACTTTTTGTGAAGAAAGTCGCACCATCTAGAGGCCAAGGAGATGAGGCTTCATTCATTGGGACATCCGCAGTAAAGAGCCATCTCGGACACACTGTCCCAGGAGCAGCTGGCAGACAAGCAATACATGACCGCTGCTCCTCAGGCCTCTGTAACCGACTTGCTGTCGCAAATTGCATGGCTCATCACAGTATTCCTGCTAAGGCAGAAGCACTCAACGTCAGTCTCAAAACTTGAGCTGTTGAATGATCGTCCCCTGAGTTCCAATGTGTTCTATGTGCCTACTGGCACATAGAACACATTGGAACTCAGGGGACGTGATGCTTGATCGGTCCAGTCATCTGCCTTTTCAGAACGTGATTCTGATTTAGACGAATGATGAAAGGGATACGGATGAGAATAACCTTCCCTTTCGGAACAACTCATGGATGATATGGATACTATACATTATCGTTTCCTTGAACTTGTTCCAGTGAATCACAATGCTGCGAGTAATTGTGAGAAACCACTAGCGTTGTTAGACGCTGACTTCATCCGGACAAAGAGCAGGATAATAAGATCTCTTTCCGGTTAAATCTACACGGGTGTCACAGGTCTTCGTTTATGTAGACAACGCCATATTTAACTTCCTGTGGGAAGAAGTAATACGGTTTCTTATCATCATCTTCTGTATTTTTAACCATTTTTTGATCACATACATTTAAAAAAAACGACCGGGGAAGATGTATTGAGAGTTTCTCTGCGTTGAATGAGCAGGTTAAGATCTTTATCATTTCGCTGTTCGCTCAGACACAATTGAGAAGATAATTTCTTATTCGGAGCGAATTTAGACTCACAGCCTTATGTACTTCAATTTTAAGTACTGTGACGCAACATCTATATGGTAAGGAATTTTGTGTACATTTGTACCTTTTAAAAAAATTCTTTCCAGGCCTTTTTATCATATATATCTCTGTCTTAACAGATGTCAAGTAGGAGCTATTCTGATGTGACGAAGCCTTGCGTCGTCATCTTTAACATTGGACTAGGTGGAAAACTGGCCATAGGTCGCTTTTTCCAGACACTAAGTCTTTGATGGTAAGCTTTCATTAATGTAGGATTAAGCTACAAGAAAGCATCAATACTCGGCTCTTTAAGTTGGGGTCTAATCGACCAACATCAGCAGAAAGAGTAGGAGAGGTTGTCCTGGACTCAGATTGTCTATAAGGACTCATAGCGAAGGTATAGGTATCCCTCCTATATATTACTTTGGGGATTGACTATACAGCCACTTGGATAGTGGGTTTAGGTCTGTTTGAGTTTACTGATCAGACACCCCTGAGCCGGTGGCTCAAGGCTCTTATAGAGCTTGGTCCAACCGATTTTGACTGGAACTGGATAATTAGGTTATGATAATCTTTCAGTCGAAAAGCGAGCGTTCGGCGATGCAGCGAGTATAGTTCTTTAGATCACTTGAATAATGAACTAGATAATGTCTCATGGGATGAATGATAGGATACACATATCCTACAATTCATTTTCAACAGGCTGGTTCATCTGTTGTTTCACAGAGCGAAATAGCCAGTTGGTTGGCTCACTTTTATCTTTTATCTGACGCATTAACAGCGGAATATTTTAGGCGGCAGATGGAGTTGTGCGCAGCGGCTATGAATTTTATTTCGATGGGTCGCTTACGCACACGTCCCCTCCAGTTATTCTTTACTGGACTGGCAGATGTTTTTCGCTCTAGACCTGTTTTGTTTTAGTGAATCTTTTAACATAAGGTCAAGTTTGGGCATATATTTAACGGTTTTCTCAATTATGATGGACATGAGTTCATATATTGGGTTACAATCCTGAGTCCGATGGTCTCTCTATGCAGGGATCTTGGGATCCTCGGTTCTTGGAGACCACATATTCAGAAATGATGTCTTATTGTTTACGCTACATCATTGAATTTATAATATTAGCGATCATGTATTTATAGACGCAGATCAGAGTTTATCAGAAGAGAAGAACACTTCTTTTGTCATTAATTTCCAATAGAAGGGACATTTCGGTTCATTCTATTGCTAGATGGATTCAATTAGCTATTCGTACTGCTTAGGAAAATTTATCTTCCAATCAGCAGTCAGTGCTTAAGATTTCAGTGCATGAAGTAAAAGCACTGGCAGCATCTTGGGCTTATTCTAACTGTATGGCTTTTACATGATCTTATGTAGGATCGCTTCAGGATAGTTAAGTTTGCGGCACACAGGAATAATAGTTTCCATCATTTGTGTTGCCAGTATTAGACATTTGAGCGCATACAATTGACGTTCAGCCGTATTCATAGGAATGAATGATAGGATATGTGTATCCTTCAATTCATTTGTTTCTATTGATTACATTCAGGTCAAGTGTCTGTTATTGAACATTCGCCAGAAGCTTCCCCCAAGAGAGGGTTTTCTTCTTCAAGGGAAGTTTTGATCTTCACGTCATTCTCCGCTCTCTGTAGCATAACAGAGTATGTCAGATGTGAGGGAGCTTTGCGGTTACTATATTTTTGCTGTCTGGACCAGCAATGATTAAGTAATGTGGGTGAGGAGGTTTCGACATGAATTTGAATTCCCACACTCACACACTGTCGCGTATATATATCTTAATACATACATACTATGCGTTTGGGTCATGTTGCATGGCGCCCTCATAGGCATATACACAGTTTTGTTGCATTAGTTTCCGGTGTTTATTTTCTGATTTCTAATATACAAGGCCTTATTAATCATCATAATTGCTGCTATTTGATTTCATAGGTGACTGCATAACCACTTGGTGGTTTTTTAGATGATTACAGGCTGGATTTTATTGCGCTATCGCTTTGGTGGACATTGAAATTATTACATATGTCAGGGGTGGTCTGTGTTGGAGCCGGTTAATCATACCTACCTCCATTTCTAGATCCTGCTCTTTATTTTGTTGGTTCTCAAATCGCGTATTCTCACATGTTTATAGTTGTAGATACCAAATGGTACACGTTGGAGAGTGTTCTTACCGGATTTAATTGTACAGAGGCCGCCTGTGAATGATCTTTGAAGCGTGTTTTCTCAGCAGAGATTGTTCATTGTATCTCGCTTTAATATGTGTATGTTATATTATTATTCACTGATTTTGTTGCACCTGTATACGCCGTCTGCAGTGCATATTTTTTAGCGGATTATGTTATTTACCAAAATCGTCACTATAGCCTTGGCTTGTGAAGTGGCGTTAAGCACCATTTATTATTCATGAATTAATTCCTGAGTGCCTTCTCGACATTTATTTATATTGTTTCCTGGTATCGCTTATTGATTCCAGAGCTCTCCCCTCTTTCTTTTGAAGATATGTTCAAAAAGGGGTGGGGGGTCATTTTCTTCACTTCTCTGGGTTATTGGGTTTGTAACTATGAAGACGTTTTGTCCGTACTATATTCAATGTTCAGCTATAGTATTATTGTATGGCATAGGTTTATGGGCAATTTTCTCTCATTCTCAAATATGCCATCCTAATTTTTGGGGCTTAGTCCAGACTAGCCTTAAAAATTTGTGAACTCGTTACATCCTAATTAACATGATTTCATGCTCAGATTTAGGATTTACATAATTGGAATCCACATTAGGATGTGTCTCCTCTATTATGGTGTAAAGAGACATACATGTAAATTCTAATTTTCTTCCATCATGGATTGAAGCATTTGATCTATGTCGATCTACTATTTCGGAAGTTCTAGGCCCTCCACCTTTTTACAATTCAGCTAAGTCTGGGCCATTGGTATACAGTATAAAAATATGAAAAAATTTAAAGTAATTTATATATTTATACTTACCAATGGCCCAGACAACAATGGCTCGCCCATGAGTGGGCAGTACTCCCCGCTGAATTATTAGATTATAATCTTTTTTACAAACAATGATGTTGGCGCCAGTTTCGGTGACTTCCTGGCATCTGCGCATGCACAGAGAGTAAATGTATGGAGGGCCAGATAGGACTTCTAATTTTCGGTTTTGCATGCAAATTTTGGGGATGGGGGGTGCAAAATTTGTGTTTGGCCCTAGATATTTTTGGGTTAGCATCAGCTAAGTCTGGGCCATTGGTAAGTATAAAAAAAATATAAATTACTTTAATTTTTTTCATTTTTCTAATGCTAAATTGTCGTCAGAATTTTGTTTGTCTGAGCCATAATTTCTTAACCACTGATTATTTTTTAACAAAACTTAGTAACCATATGTATTGTCACTAGTCATAATGAGGTCTGTACCCTCAAGGTGAAGGTCACTGGCCCCATAGATCAGGTTACAGTCAAGAAAACTTTGATATTTTACTATCATATTTGTGAAGGTTCGAGGTCATGTCTTGATGAGAATGTCCCCTTTTGGTCACAACTGGTCTACCATGACTATGCGAGCCTGAAACCCCAAAACCTTTAGCACAGTCTGCAGGTCATATTTATGAAGGGATTTCATTGTAACTTAGTAGAATGACTCTGTATAATATCTAGATGAGAACAACCCATTTTGGTCGCAATCGGTCAACCATGATGGGTATGCAAACCCGAAAACCTTTAGCACAGTCTCCAGGTTATATTTATGAAGGAAGTTCATATTGTAACTTGGTAGGTTGACTCCGTATAAGGTCTAAATGCGAATGTCCCTTTTGGTCGTGATCAGTCAACTATGATGGCTGCACTGACCCAAAAACCTTTAGCACAGTCTACAGGTCGTATTTATGAAGGGATTTTATTGTAACTTCATAGGATGACTCTGTATAATGTCTAGATGAGAACATCCTATTTTGGTCGTGTTCAGTCAACCGTGACAGCCACAGGGGCACGTTACCCAGATCACTTTAGCACAGTCTACAGCTTGCATTTATGAAGAGATTTCATTGCAAATTTGTAGGATGACTCTGTATAAGGTCTAGATGAGAACGTCCTATTTTGGCCGTGATCAGTCAACCGTGATGGCCACACAGGCTCTTGGCCTAGATTTGTTAAGCACAGTCTACAGTTCATATTTATGAAGTGATTTCATTGTAACTTGGAAGGATAACTCGGTATGATTACCAGATGAGACTTTCCTATTTTGGTCACGATCGGTCAGTCGATTCCTTTAGCACTGTCTACAGGTTGTTTTTATGAAGGGATTTCATTGTAACTTGGTAGGATAACTTGGTATGATATCTAGATGAGACTCTCCTATTTTGGCCAACTGTGACCGCCAAACCGTCACGTGACTTAGATTCCTTTAGCAAAGACTTCGAGTTATATTTATGAAGGGATTTTATTGTTACTTGGTAGGATGACTTGTTTTGGAATGGTTTTACTGTAACTTGGTTACTTTGGTTGACATGTTAACTGTGAGGGCCACATCAACCCAGATCTCAATTCTTTAGTACAGTCTACACCTCCAATTATTCTTATTGAAAACATAGTGAAAAATAATGGTTGTATGAATATACAAAAGGGTTCATTTTCACCAGAATGCATGTTTCAGTTTTGTTATATTTCAGGGGGATGACAGATATGCTTTTTGTCTTATTATGCTCCCCGAAAAAATTTCATGGGAGCATATAGTCGCCGCTTTGTCCATCCATCTGTCCGTCCATCCAAAACAAATGGTTTCTGAATGAGAACTCTGCTTTCATGTGAGATTTTATAATTCTGCAATATTACTATCTACCGTGAAATGCAAGTCAAGTTCGATTTTCACCATTATGGCATATACCATGCCAGAGTTATGCCCTTGAAAAGTTGCAAAATGGTCAAATCAATGGTTTCTGGATGTTAACTGTAGTTTGCTTTGATGTACGACCTTATGATTTTGCAACTTTACTACCTGCCATGAAATGTAGATCCAGTTCGATTTTCACGTTTATGGTATTTATCATTCCAGAGTTATGCCCCTTGAAAAGTTGCAGAATGGTGAAATCAGTGGTTTCTGGGTGATAATAGTTCTCTTTGATGTACAGCCTTATAATTTTCCAGCCTTACTATATACCATGCAATGCGGGTCAAGTTTGATTTTCACCATTATAGCATTTACCAATCCAGAGTTATGCCCCTTGAAATGTGGCAAAATGGTAAAGTGATAAAACTTTTCTTATGGTATCTTATTAAATGCCCAGGGAGGAGCATGGTGGCTCAGTGGTAGACTGTAGGACTTCTATGCTAGTGGTCCCGAGTTCGATCCCTGTCCAGGACAAACAGCATTGTGCCCTTGGGCAAGGCACTTTATCCTGGCTGCCTATATGGGGCACGATGACGCCATGTACTAAGGCGTACTGCACGTCGATGGTGCACATGTCTTCAACCGCTGTAACCCTGCTTGAACAGAGTTAGAATATTGAGCTGACAGTTGCTCACCAATGCTCAGTGGTTCTCTCTGGGTACTCCGACTTCCTCCACTCATAAAACTGTCACAGTCACAATCAGCCATTGTGCATAAGTATGTGACCTTAAACACCAATAAATAAATAAATAAATGCTCAGGGCATATATAATCAAACCTGCTTATACACTCACCCTAATTAAGCAGTGTCTTGTCTTCAAAGGCCAGTTTAATGTCCTTCCAAAGGAGCTGCTAATACACATTTACTGTGTACTGTTACCCTTGTCCGTCCACACATTTTTGTATTTTTAGCTCATCTTGACAAAGTCAAGCTGAGCTAATCTCATCGCTCTCCGTCCGTCGTCCATCAACACCATGTTCTGTCTTCTCCTCCAAAGCCACTGGGCCAATTCAAGTGAAAGTTTGTGTGAGTGATGGCCCCGGAGGGGCATTGCATTGTTGTTCAACTCGGCATGCTCAGCCCCATAGGGAAGGAGTGGGGGAAAATGCTCCAAAATATTTTTAAAATCTTCTCATGAACCAGTGTGTACAATGACTTGATATTTGCTATGGAGCTCCCTTTTGAGGTGTAGAATCAAGTTTTTTCAAACAAAGTGTGTGAAGGAATATTTGGCTTTGTAATAGGAGGGGTAAGACTTTTGGCGCCACCCAAAATTTCTATTTCAAGAACCGGTGGGTCAACTTCAACCAAATTTGGCATGTAGTTTAAGTGGGTCCTGAGTAATTGATTGATGCCTAAAAAAAAAATTTTCACAGCCCTGTGACAACCCCAGGGGCTAAAAACAGAAAAAAATTCAAAAGCTCATATCCCAAACCAGAAGGAACAGAGAACTGGTATTTGGTATGAAACATCCTTAGGACCAGAAGGAAGGATTTGTTAAAAAAAATTGCCACCAGTTCGATTAGGGTGCCTGGTAGAGGGTATTGAAAAAATGATGAGTCAGCATTTTTGTAATAGTTATCCCTGGAGGTTTTCATTCACAAATTTTTGATTGACATAATTGTGTTCTTAAATAAACAAAAATTTTGTTATGAACATTTAATCTTGTTATCACAATCTGTCAATTCTGTGGAGGGGGGGGGGGGGGGGACTTTTGTTTGTTTTAGAAAGATTTTTATTTATGTTTAATGAACCATTTCAATGCTGGAAAACATCTGATACCTGTATGCATGTCTTAAAGTTAACCCTCTCAAAGCTGCAGTGTGACTTTAGTGTGTTTTTTCCAAAGAATTTTTTCTCTCATGATTGACTCTTTCTCTACTGATTTCATGTTGAATGAACCCTTTCTATGCTGGAAAACATTTATCTGATTCCTGTGTGCATGTCTTTAATTTAACCCTCTCAAGACTGCAGGTCTGTAGCAGGGAGTTTCAAAGATTTTTAGCTCATCTTGACAAAGTCAGGCTGAGCTAATCTCATCGCTCTCCATCCATCGTCCATCAACACCATATTTTGGTCTTCCCCTCCAAAGCCACTGGGCCAATTCAATTGAAAGTTTGTGTGAGTGATGGTCCCGAAGGGGCATTGCATTTTTGTTCAACTCAACATGCTCAGCCCCATAGGGAGGGAGTGGGGGAAAAATGCTCCAAAAATATTTTTAAAAATCTTCTTGTGTATTTATTTATTATTATTCATTGGTGTTTAAGCTCACATATTTTTGCACAATAGCTAATCATGACCACCTTCTTCTCATGATCCAGTGGGTACAATGACTTGATATTTGCTTCCTTTTGAGGTGTAGAATCAAGTTTGTTCAAACGAAGTTCGTGAAGCAATATTTGGCTTTGTAATGGGAGGGGTAAGATTTTTGGCCCCACCCAAAATTTCTATTTTCTGAACCGATGGTCTGGTTTGAACCAAATTTGTTATGTGGTATTATTGGGTCATAAGTACTTGGGACATGCAAAAAAAAAAAAATTCCCACATGCCCATGGGAACCCTGGGAGCTAAAAATAAAAATATTTTCAAACGCCCATGTTTCCAAAACCACACGGAACAGAGAGCTGTTATTTGGTATGCAGTATCCTTAGGACCAGTTGAATTGAATGGTAAAAAAAAATTGCCATCGGTTATGTTAAGGTGTTCTGTAATGGGTATTGAAAAAAATGCTGAGTCAGCATATTTGCAAAAATTTTTAAAAATCTTTTCTCCAGAACCAATCATCAGAATCTTTTGATATTCGGTATACAGCATTCATAGGTGTGTCAGATACAAGTTT
Organism: Pictodentalium vernedei; assembly: GCA_031216915.1. NCBI lineage: Eukaryota > Metazoa > Mollusca > Scaphopoda > Dentaliida > Dentaliidae > Pictodentalium > Pictodentalium vernedei. The sequence goes on along the minus strand of CM062297.1, from coordinate 349,482,199 downwards.
GTGAAAATAAAGCCCATTGGTTCATATTTGGGCCCAATATAGGAGCCCAGATTTTTTACATAGGGTAATATGGGGAATATTCTTTAAAAATCTTCTTCAGAACCACCAGTCAGAATCTTTTAATGTTTGATATACATCATTGGTATGAGGGTCAGATTCAAGATTGTTCAAACCAAGTCCCTATGTTAATATTGGAGCTTCCTACGAAAGCCCAAAGTTTAACTTTGTTCAGTATGGGGATAATTTTTAAAAATCATCTTCTTCAGATCCACCAGACAGAATGCTTTCATATTTGGTATGCAACATCTCTAGGGGGTTCAGATTCAAGTTTGTTCAAATCAGATCACTAGGTATATATTTGGGCTCGCTATGGTAGACAAATTTTTACTTAGTGCGATATGAGAAAATTTCTTTAAAAATCTTCTTCTTCAGATCCACCAGTCGGAATGCTTTCATATTTGGTATACAACATCTCTAGGGGGGGGTCAGATTCCAGTTTGTTCAATTCAAGAGTCTGGGTTAATATTTGGGCTCCATATGGGAACCTGAAATTTAACTTAGTACAATATGAGGGAATTTCTTCAAAAATCCTTTTCTTCAGATTCACCCGTCAGAATGCTCTCATATTTGGTATACAACATCTCTAGGGGGGTCAGATTCAAGTTTGTTCAAATCGGATCCATAGGGTAATGTTTGGGCTCGCTATGGTAGCCCAAATTTTAACTTAGTGCAATGTGAAGAAATTTCTTGAAAATTTATCTTCTTCAGATCCAACAGTGAGAATGCTTTCATATTTGGTACACAACATCTCTAGGGAGGTCAGATTCAACTGTGTTCAAATCGAGAGCCTGGGTTAATATTTGGGCTACATATGGGTTGCCGAAATTGGCCAGTTTGCTGAAGATTTAAAAATTTTGTACTCAGTACCCTCTAGAGGTGTGTAACTAAGATTAATCCACATAGGTTGTATCAAGTGGCTTCATAGGGGAGCTCTACATTTTACATTATGATCAACTGAAGAAAAAGGCTTGATGCCCGGATTATTTTTGCCACTCCTGAGGACTCAAGGATTGACAGTGTAGCCTATGGAGATGGATTGCTTAATGTAGATTCATTCTTGGACTCTGTTTATATTGTGTTCTATTCAAGATGAGCGCTTCAGGCCCTGTGGGGCCTCTTGTTTTTATATGGCTTAAACAATTGTACGGTTCTGCATTTGAAAAAATCAGTATGTTGTTTCCATCATTTTGTAAATATCTACTTTAAATTTGTAATCAGAATGAATCTTCACAAGGCCCTTTGAGTTCCACCACTTTTTCAAGAAAAAAAACTTCCAGCTCTGAACAAGTTAATATTTTATATTGATTGTTCAACCCTTTACCAAATACAATTAGTTTGAAGGCACTTACAAAAAGAACCCACTTTCTTGCAAAACTGAACATTTTCAATTTTTGCCTCAAAAACATTGCTTATGACTCCTTATTATTATTCTTTGTTTATTGGTGTTTAAGGTCATATACTTATGCTCATTGGCTAATCACGACCGTGACAGTTTTACGGGTGGAGGAAGCCGGAGTACCCGGAGAGAACCACCGAGCAACTGCCTGCACCCCCAACATCGTAACTCCACACTGCAGCACAGGCAGGGTTAGATTGGTTGGAGACATGTACACCATCGACGTGCAGTACGCCTTAGTACACGATGTCATCGTGCCCCCATGTGGACAATCGAGGTTAAGTGCCTTGCCCAAGGACACAATGCGGGAGTCCAAATCAATCACTCAGATGGTCACCCATCCGAGGACTAACCGGGCTCGACGTTGCTTAAGTTCGGTGATCTGATGAGAACCAGTTACCTCAACACACCGCGCCCCCGACTCATCATTGGAATGAGCTTAAGAACTTTGTTCCAGTGAGGTGTCATTAGCCATGTTTGGTGGGAGAAAAAAAATTTGAATGTGATTTTTATGAATAGCACTGGTCATTGATTGCTATTATATTAAGTAAAGGGTCAACACATGCAGTTGAGTTTTGGGTATATTTTCAATTTTTATCTAATTTCAGGCAAAACATCCAGAATTGAGACATGTTGACCTCGAAGCTCTTTGAGAAGAAAAGCTAAACACAGAACTGTTGATGTGTAATAAAGAGGACTTCATCAATCATTTTGATGATTGAATCACTCTGTATGAACAGTGAAAGGTCTGAGAAAAACTTTATCCTGGTTATTTGGTCATCCATATTTGCATCACAAGTTCACTGTTCAGAGTATAACTTGAGGAACACCTTGAATATTTGACCATCCACTGTTCAGATGTTCTAAAGTGAGACAAACATACAGCTCCTTGGGATGACAGGCTTATGTTTATTTCTGTTTTGCTGTATTTTGTGGATTTCTGAATACTTCTGCCCTAGATCCATAATGATATCCAATGCAGTACATCCCAGTGAGAACCCCCACACAGTGGAACAGTGCTTGAGAACTGTGTAAACAAGTTCTATTCTACCAATGGGCCCCAGAAACTAACTTTTGGGACGAGAGTCTTCTAAAATGGGCATCATAGTATAAATGGTTGGCTGAACTTGACTTCATACTTGTTCTGTGGGTATGACATACGTTGAAAGTGACCTTAAACCCCAATAAACAAACAGTGTAATTCAACCACAAATAACTCCACCTTCAAACTTCTCATTCTCCTTCACTGGGTAGCTGCTGCTTCTTTAACCCTTTACCTAACACAAAAGGAAGCCAACACTTACAAATAAAATTCTATTAACTATTTTTTTTCGAGTTCGTTCCAGTGAGAGGTCATAATCTATGTTTTTGAGACAAAAAAATGAAAAAAATAATGAAAATTGAAAGGTGATTTGTTGTATAGTGCTGGCCGGTTTTGGCCATTACATTGGGTAAAAGGTTAAACCCTTCAATTCAGAAATGAGTTTTCAGTGTCTTGAATGTACGTAAAAATAGCTTCTGAACACAAAGAGTTCTTGAAAGTACTTGAAAAATATTGCCAGTGTTGGGAGACTTTACATGGTTTCTGTGGCTTCTTGACTTCTTTAAAAGTACTGGATAGCAATCTCCTTCCAAGGACCTGGAATATTGGAAATTTCATTAAAAACTCTTGAAAAAAAACGGTATTAGAGAAGATTAATTTCAGCAATGTTCAGCTTGCTTCAACGAAAGCCGAATATTGCTGGAATGCATCTTCTCTGCCCAAAAGAGTGTGTGCCTAGTGGAGTGAGATCCATGCATTAGATTATGGGTATTATGCTGATATGACATTAAAATGGAAAATAAAGAACACAAATTACTCAGATTACATGTTTGTGTAACAACTTGTAGGTCTTGGAGGGGAACTTCCCTGTCTTTATCCCAGAATTCTTATCTCTTGATCCTTGAAAAGCCCTGAAATTAGGTAGGTCCTGGACATAGATCTGGGTGGTATTGAAATTTCATTGTTGGTATAAATATTTTGGGGTGATTTACCTTAGTATGAGTATCTCCTGGGCTATTTTATCTCATCTTCTTTTTTTTTTTGCTCACTTGCCTGACTGAAAGTCATGGTACTGCGATTTCTCTTTGCCCATAGTCTGTTGTTATTGGCTTCTTTCTCCTCCCTAACTGCTAGGCTAATTCTAGTAATATTTCACGTGAGGGATGGATGGGATGGGCTATTCCAGTTTTGTTGAATTCAGTGTGCTGATCCCATGTGGAAGGGGTGGGGGACAAGTGCCCTATATATACAGAATGACACATGCGTGTGAATGGGTTAATCGATATGGTACGAGTGCCAGAGTGGAAGGATAGAACGAGAGGCCGCAGGCCTTGGGTTTTATCCTTCCGAGATGGCACAAGTACCATATCGATTAATCCATTCACCCACACGTGTCGTTCTGTGTTTGTTACAAGCCTTCACATCTATAAATACAATTAGTAGAAATATCAACAAAAACACATTTTATCGCCAATCAAATTTGCAAGGGGAACCCTTGCTGCTATTTCGTCCCCTGAGTTCCAATGTGTTCTATGTTCCCACTGGCACATAGAACACACTGGAACTCAGGGGACGATTTTTAGCTATCGCTAGGGATTCAAATTGTAAGTGCGGTGCATGATTTGTAAAAAATGCCAGTGAAAATTTGCTTCTATTTAAAAATAGTCTGTCAACGATTTCCATTTCGCACATGTGTGTGGAACAGATTTTTATTTTCCCCATGGTTTAGTGTTGTTGTAGAGGGGATTTCATAGAACAGGCGTGTAATAAAAGTTTGAAAAACTCTTATGAACCAATAGGTACAATGACATGATATTTGGTACTGAGCTACACTGAGGTGTAGAATAAAGTTTTGTTTATTCAAACAATATTCATGGGGCAATATTTGCCAGTGTAAAGGGAGAAGCAAGATTTTTTGTCCTGCCCAAAATTTGCATTTTCAGAACCATTGGGTTGATTCAAATCAAATTTGGTATGCAGTATTATTGGATCATACATACTTGATTCACGCAAATAATATTTTTTCGCATCCACATGGGAATTCATATGGGGAAGCCCATTTTAAGGCTGTCGGTAATGGAAAAACTCGAGAGTAATGCCCTTTCTTGTTTTCAAAAATTGAAAGAAAAAAAATCATCTTTTCTAGAACCACCAGTCAGAATCTTCTGATATTCGGTATACCACACCCTTGAGGGGATCAGTTTCATGTTTGTTCAAATCATGTCCCTGGGTTCATATTCTGGTTCTTATGGGGGACCAAAGGAACACGGTGACTCAGTGGTTACAGCATTGGACTTCAAACCAAAAGGTCCATGGTTCGATCCCTGCCAGTGTGTTATGTCCTTGGGTAAGGCACCTTATCCCGATTGGCCATGTGGGGGCACAATAGCACTGTGTACTAAGCTATATGGCACATCAGTGGTGCACTTGTCTTCAACCAATGCTAACCCTGCTTGTGTGGAGTTAGAACATTGGGGAGTCTGACAGTTGTTCTTTCAGGGTACTCTGCCTTCCTCCACCCTTTCCAACACGAGGTGAACCTGGCTGTTGAAGGTGTCATTAAACCCAATAAATAAATAAATGTGGGCCCGAATTTAAAGTAGTGCAATATGAGGAATTTTTTTTTAAAAATTCATCTTCTCCAGATCCGCCTGTTAGAATCTTTTGATATTTGGTATACACCATCTAGATGAGGAGTCAGATTGGTTCAGATAAAGTCCCTGGGTTCATACCCTCCCCCCCCCCCCCCCCATGTGTTTTTAATTTGTTGCAATATGAGGACAATTCTTCAAAGATCTTCAGATCGACCAGACAGAATCTTTGATATTTGGTAAAAACATTACCTTGACTCCTTGATTAATATTTGTTCAGTGTATTACACTTGTCTTCAACCAATGCTAATTCTGCTTGTGTGGAGTTAGAATGTTGGGGAGTCTGACAGTTGTTCTCTCTGGGTACTCTGGCTTTCTCCACCCTGTCCAACATGAGGTGACCCTGGCTGTTGAAAGTGTCATTAAACCCCAATAAACAAATAAATAAATGTGGGCCCAAATTTAAAGTAGTGCAATATGAGGATTTTTTTTTTTTATTAAATCATCTTTTCCAGATCCACCTGTTAGAATTGTTTGATATTTGGTATACACCATCCATCTGGGTACCTCGTCTCGTATAACCTGTTGTCAGAAACCACTCCATATCGTCTTCCAATTAATAGCTGTTATATGTTGTAAGTTGTGTGTCAGAACTTTTGGATGCTCCAAAATTATTCGCAACGACGACGGGTTTAGAATATGGAGTGGTCTGACATTTAGGTTTATCTACCTTGAAAAACCGCTGGATTTCTTACTGGACATACTGTAAAACGTCAATCCTGAATAAATAAATAATTTCCTCCCGCCCTGTATACACTTTCTTGAAAGAAAGAGCTACAATTACTTCCACTTGCCCTCATAGTTAGACTGCAAATAAACTGTTATTTTCTCAAGGGAATGTCGGGTAGACAGCCAATCTGGCTACGTCATTCCCTACGGTGTGCCTATTTCTGTAACACAAGATTATGTTAATTGTACTGTAAACCATTTTTGCATACCGTGAATAAAGAATTATCTATCTATCTATCTATGAGGAGTCAGATTGGTTCAGATAAAGTCCTTGGGTTCATACCCTCCCCCACCCCCAAGTGTTTTTAATTTTTTTGCAATATGAGGACAATTCTTCAACGATCTTCAGATCTACCAGAGTCTTTGATATTTGGTAAAAACATTACTGTGACTCCGTGATTAAAGTTTGTTTAATGCATTATGCTGAACTGATTTTTCGGGAGCCAGAGGGGGTTGAAACTGAATAAGAATCTTATGGAGAATTTACTACTGTTCATTTGTTTGATTGAATTCTGCCCACAAGCAATGGGCTCGAGTGTGGTCCATATTAGATGTATATGTGCATGGATAAGATTAACGTTTGTTCAAATCAGGACAACCAGGTCCTGGGGTGGGAAAATAGTGGAAGCCACTTTGCTTAATATTGTTTCATAGAATTGTTAATTGCATATAACATTCAAACACCAGACTACCTACCTCACCTTTTGTACAAATTTGAAATGTTAATTACAAATATGTTGTAGAGTGAATCCCTGTTTACTGAATAACAAGTATGGTGATGTCTCTCTCTGTGGGAACCCTGGGAAGTGAAGCAGTGCTTGTTTACTGTTGTAAACAAGATCTGTTTTCCTGGTAAAATAGGACCTGGTAACCAATGCCTGTGGTGGAAGTCCTCAAAAATTGGTAATAAGGGTGTAAACGATTCGCTGGAATTTACTTCGTATTCATGTTACAGTCACAATTAGTCATTGTGCAGAAATATGTGACCATGAACCTCAATAAATAAATAAATAATTGATTGTGATCTCTCAAAAATTTATTTTGTCAGTCACTAAATTTAACCCTATTTTATAGACCAAAATGGCCACAGTACTTTCAGTGTAAGCATTTAATCTAATTACAGCTTGTTTGACAAGAGCTCAATGAACCCTGTTGGACAGCATATTAAAAAATTTCTGTTTATTGTCTGAATGTAGAAAAATGACCATATTATGGGTAATTGCATTTATGTGATAATTGAAGAGTTTTTTTCTGTCTAAGTCGGGTTTCACTCTACTACTTTTCTAACTGGGATTTGTGAACCTTTAGCACAAGATTATCCCTCAGTAGACCTTGTTTCTGGCATTAGGTTCTCAGTTCATCCTAGCTCATCAAGATTAAGATATTCAAAATTTAAAAAGAAAGATCTTAATAGCATTGCAAACAAATTACTACTGAATATTTTACATGATATCATGATTGCTGTACATATTCAACATTATACGATACAATACAGACATTGGGAATCTGGACCACAACTGAAAACATCATGAAAGAATGTCTCTGATTGGACATTATGCATCTGAGTGATGTTATGACTTAAATGAAGTGCTTTGACATAAAACAGTATCAAGCAATAAAGTTTTCAGACTGCTGAAAATTATTTTTTTCTTTAAAAATATCAGCTTCATCCACTTAATTCAAATTTAATCGTGATATAAATACAGAACACAACTCTTAACCTTGGATCATTGATTCCAATCCTCCTTACTCCAGCCTCATTGTGTTCTGTCTTATTCCCCAAACCTTGTATTATTCTTGCCTAACTAGAATGACTTTGATGTCAGTTTGAACATTGGTCTGCTCACGAAGTGTCATCTGGCTTGGACAATTTGAGGATTGTGTAAGGGCTCATAAAGTTTTTGATGTTGATAAATGGTAAATTCACATCCTTGTTAACTACGCAGTGTGTCATTTAGGAAACTGAATGTTTTGACCTTGAAACATCTCTGACTGGTATGGGATGTTCTGGTTACGTGAAGGGCCAAAATGTTCAAACCAAGAATTAAATGCCTTAATCCCCTTATCTGACAAGTACTATTCTCAAAAATAGCCATTCAAATTTTATTATACCCCCACAAAATGAAGTTCTTGTCATCGTCATCGTCGGTCCGTTGCACATGTACACTTGTGGAGTGAACTACTTCCAAGTATATAGGTGTCAACTTGTCGGTCTTGTCATCGTCGTCGGTCCATTGCACATGTACACTTGTGGAGTGAACTACTTCCACAGTTTGAGCCGCATTTTCATGAAACTTCACAAAAATGATCAACATGATGAGGGGAAGTGCGTGACATAATGTTTTTCCCGCTTGGTTTCAAGATTGCCGACTAGCAGCCATATTGGATTTTGCAAAATACTTGTTACTTACAAAATTTGAATGCCTCTTTCAGTCACCCACACTAGGCGGTATGCCACGGTGGGGGTATAGCAGGCGACAGACCATCTCTAGTTTTTTCAATTTTTGCCTCAAAAACATAGCTTTTGACCCATCATTGGAATGAGCTCATTCAGCTTGTTCCAATGAGAGGTCATGAACTATGTTTTGAGGCCAAACATTTAACCCTTTCAGCCCTGGTGGTATATTCCAAACCAGTTCAATGACAGCAATTGGAAGAACCCATATTCACTATTTGGGGGTAGACTAATTAATATTTTCAATATGCAGCCTTGGGCTGCATGTTAAAAATTTTGATGGATCCACCCCACACATTCACTTAGCAGCCACTCTACTTAATGAAATTATGACACGTCATATACCTAGGTCAGAAAAGTGGCCTCTCGAAATCAAAGGGTTGAATCTATAGTGATCAAAGATGTTTTTTTTTTTTTTTTCATAAGTGATTAATGCTATGTAGAAGAATAAGGCCAAAGTATCCAAAAACCATCTAATATACAAATGATAGTCAGAGAAGTCCCCCCCCCCCCCCCCCCCCACAATTTTCCAGTCAGGAAATCTTCATCAGGATTGGAGTCCATGATATAAATTCTCTCTTGCTAGTAATCATGTACTTTCTTACCAGACTAGATTTGATACTTGGACTAATGTCACTCACACAGCCAGTCATACAAGCTGGAGATCAATAGTACCCACTTCAGGCTAATTCAACATAACCAATTTGTTTTACTGGTATAGTAAGATGGTGCATTTTGACTACGACATATATATTTTATTTATCCACAAAGAAATTTCTAAGAAGTCCGAAGTTTTGTAACAAAAATCTTGACTGACTAATTTTTCAACTACATGATCAAGCATGCCATCATAGAAGGCATGCCTTGATGACATAGCTGGAATAATTATCAGTAGGATGTGAGATGTTATAGTGGCGTCAAATCGGTTTACACCCCCTCAGTCAGTCATCTTCGTGACTCCCCCACCCTCTGTTCCATTATTTAGTTCTTGATGGCCTGCTTATAGATCCATGTTTTAGTTATTATTAAACCATGCTTCCTGAAGATATGTCTGATTCTGATTGTTATTTACTAGTCGTGAACATTTACACCACACAACACAAATGAACCGCCCAACAATATGGAAGATTATTACATTCCACCCCCTCAGAATTTAGGAAAATGAGTCTACTGAAGCACTTGAACATCAGTCTCATTGAACTGAGTCCAACCAGACCACTGAGTCAAATGTCTCAGGCAGGCACTCCCTAAGATTTTGTAAAAGTCTGAATGATTATGTTCATTAATCCTACATGTCTGAATGACTTTTCTTGTCCTATATGTCTCAATGACTTTTCTAATACACACTTATGTAACTGTCTAACTTCAAAAAGGAAGAGATGTTTTATTTCATTCTTGGTAGCCTGCTTATCGAACCATGTTTTAGTTGTTATTATTAAACCATCCTCAAGATATGTCTGATTCTGATTGTTATTTACTAGTGCAAACATTTCTTATAATGTTCCTAAACACCCAACATAACGTAACACCCCTGATGAAAGGCTCCATGCTAAGTATACATAATATCAGTGCAGATATAACACTTAGTTTTAAAGATTGTGATGGGATTTGTGCCAGTTTGGGGGAAATCGACTCATCAGGAAAAGCTTGGGCTTTATGGTTGCCCATTTGAGTGAGTTGTATTTGTGATAAGGCTGCACAAAGTAGATCTCCTGCATTTATCCACCATTACCCCTGGCCCAGACATGCTGCTGGCACTCTATTGTCAGAATTCAGGCCAAACGCTTAATTTTGAATCCCTCACACCCCCAAAATAAAGCCAAATCAATAAAAAAAACTAGAGTCCTGTACAGTCCTCCATACATGGATTTTGCACATGAAGATTTTCAATTGCAATGCTTGACATTTATTGTGGCCTACCTCATTGTTTTGCAAAGTATTTCTTGCAAAACAAGGGGTATACAGTTTGGCTTTATAGTGAAAAACCTGCAAGTCTCTCTCTTGGCTATGGGGACCACAATTAATGCCAATGTTTGGTTTATTGTATTTTTGTATATAGTTTCTGAAGTCTTGGCTATGGGGACCACAATTAATGCCAATGTTTGGTTTATTGTATTTTTGTATATAGTTTCAGAAGTCATAAGCTCATTCCATACAATAACTCATGATTCGTAATCTTGATATAAATCATCTCATGTTACCTCTGGACACATTTATATTTTGGTCCCCTTAATTATTGCATTTGGGATATGCTCTGGTCTTAGAAGAGGTAACCAGTTTTACTCCAGTATGGATTCTTGTATTCTTATAGATATTGCATCCAACAATCATATTTATCTATCACTTTTGGATGTCAATAAATGCCGTTTTATATGAGCTAACTTGAGGATTTCCGTTTGGAGTTAGCAATAGCCTGCTTGTTATTGTGCTTTCCTTTCCATCTTGTTTTAGACCTCCATCCTATTACCCATTCTTCATGTCTGGGCCAGTGATATTGATGGATAGATAATGGGGTTTTTTTGCGGAGGGGAAAATTAATCGTTTGGCCTGAATTCTGACAAATTGTGCCAGAAACATGTCTGGGCCAATCATAAGTATGATAAATATAGAAATTACTTCAAATTTCCATTTTCTCAGGCCATTTTTTTTAAAGAGGAATGCATGTGGAAGGGCATTTTTTTATTTTATTTTTTCTTGTAATTATATCTTCATTTTTTACCTCCAGAGGGTCCTATACTTTATGTTTTAGGCCTCATTACCTACAAAATAACATGGACAATGGTGTATTTTATCCAGTTTTAGTTCACATACACATACAAATTTGCTAAAATGAAGCCCCTTGGTTCATATTTGAGCTCAATATAGGAGCCCAAATTTTTGACTTAGGGCAATATGGGGAATAATCTTTAAAAGGTTCAGGAGTGTTCAAACCAAGTCCCCAGGTTATTATTTGGGCTTCCTATGGAAGTTCAAATTTTAACTTAGTACAATATGGGGATAATTTTTAAAAATCTTCTTCAGATTCACCAGTCAGAATGCTTTCATATTTGGTATACAACATCTCAGGGGTGGGGGGGGGGGGGGAGGGGGCAGATTCAAGCTTGTTCAAGTCAAGTCCCTAGGTTAATATTTGGGCTTGCTATGGTAGCCCAAATTTTAACTTAGTGCAAGAAGAGGAAATTTCTTTAACTTTGTTCAAATCGAGTGCCTGGGTTAATATTTGGGCTCACTATATAAGGAGCCTAAATTTTAACTTAGCACAATATGAGGAAATGTCTTTAAAAATCTTCTTCAGATTCACCATTTGGAATGCTTTCATATTTGGTATACAACATCTCTAGGGGGGCCAGATTCAAGTTTGTTTAAATCGTGGCCCTGGGCTCATATTTTGTATACAACATCTCTCGGGGGGGGGGGGGGGGGGGGGAGGAGGGGGGGGGGGGGGCAGATTTAACTTTGTTCAAATTGAGTGCCTAGGTTAATATGGGAACCCAAATTTTAACTTAGTGCAATATGAGGGAATTTCTTCAAAATCTTCTTCAGATTTGCCAGTCAGAATCCTTTCATATTTGGTTTGTAACATCTCTAGGAGAATCAGATTTAAGTTTGTTTAATTTGGGTTCCCTATGGTAACTCGATTTTTACCTTGGTTCAATATGAGGAAATGTCTTTAAAAATCTTCTTCTTCAGATCCACTAGTCAGAATGCTTTTATATCTCTAGGGGTTCAGATTCAAATTTGTTCAAATCGGATTGGTAGATTAATATTTGGGCTCCCTGTGGTTGCCCAAATTTTAACTTAGTGCAACATGAGGAAATTTCTTACAAAATTTTCTTCAGATTCGCCAGTCAGAATCCTTTCATATTTGGTTTATAACATCTCTGGAAGAGTCAGATTTAAGTTTGTTCAAATTGGGTCCCTGGGTTAATATTTGGTCTCTCTATTCGAGCCCAAATTTTAACTTGGTGCAATATGAGGAAATTTCGTTTAAAATCATCTTCAGATCCACCAGTCAGAATGCTTTCATAGTTGGTCTACAACATCTCTAGGGGGCTCATATTCGAGGTTGTTCAAATCGGGTCCCTGGGTTAATATTTGGTCTCTCTATGGGAGCCCAAATTTTAACTTGGTGCAATATGAGGAAATTTCTTTAAAAATCTTCTTCAGATCCACCAGTCAGAATGCTTTCATATTTGGTCTACAACATCTCTAGGGGTGTCAGATTTAAGTTTGTTCAAATCTGGTCCATGGGTTAATATTTGGGCTCCCTATGGTAGCTTGAATTTAAACTTCGTGCAAAGTGCAATATGAGGAAATTTCTTTAAAAATCTTCTTCTTCAGATCCACCAGTCAGAATGCTTTCATATTTGCTATATACAACATCTCCAGGGGGTCAAATTCAAGTTTGTTTAAATCGGGTCATTAGGTTAATATTTGGGCTTGCTATGGTTGCCCAAATTTTAACTTGGTGCAATATGAGGAAATTTCTTTCAAAATTTTCTTCTTCAGATCCACCAGTCAGAATGCATTCATATTTGCTATACAACATCTCTAGTGGGGTCAGATTCAAGTTAGTTGAAATCAGGTCCCTAGATTAATATTTGGGTTTGTTGTGGTAGCCCATATTTTAACTTAGTGCAATATGAGGAAATTTCTTTGAAAAATCTTCTTCAGATCCACCAGTCGGAATGCTTTCATATTTGGTATACAACATCTCTAGGGGGGAGGGGGGAATTCAAGTTTGTTCCAGTCGAATGCCTGGGTTAATATTTGGGCTCCTTATTAGAATCTTTTGACATTTGAGTTTGTTCAAATCTGGTCCCTGGGTTAATATTTGGGCTTCCTATGGTAACCTGAATTTTAACTTAGTGCAATAATAGGAAATTTGTTTAATAAAAATCTTCTTCTTCAGATCCATCAGTCAGAATCTTTTGATATTTTGTATACAACATCCTTAGGGAGGTCAGATGTAAGTTTGTTCAAAGCAAGTCCCTGGGTTAATATTTTAGCCTCCAATTGGAGCCCTAATTTTAGCTTAGTTCAATATGAGGAATAAACTTTAAAAATCTGCTTCTTGAGATACAATCAGAATCTTTCGTTATCTGGTATGCAGCATCCTTTGAAGGTTCAGATTCAATTTGTTCAAATGAAGTCTGTGGGTTGATAGTTGTGTTCCCCACAAGAGGGGGGTGGGGGGAATATTTTAACATAGTGCAAAATTGGTATTATTCTCAAAATCTTTTTCTCTAGAACCACCAGTCAGAATCTTTTGATATTTGGTATACAACATCCAGGGACCAGCCGTGAGGGTGACTGGGGTGATTATGTCGCCTTTCTAAGCCCAAAGTCGCCTAGAAAAATAGTCGGGGTGATTACAAGTCGCCCTCTAAAAATTTGCCAAAATGAGGAAAGGCTGAACTGAGTGATCCGAGGTTTACACAAAAATGATTATTTTCAAGAATCGAATGTGCTTGAGTGTGATAAATGGGCATTTTCATTTGTCAAATAAGCGACCATTTATTTGAAATCACAGGAGAATCAGTTGTCCATTGTCACTTTTGTGGATTTTTTTATTTCTGTTTTGTTCTGTTTCAGTCGGAGCTTCAAGTGTCAAAACGAAAATAAGTGACTTACACGACTCAACAAAATAACCCAGTTTGAAAGTAGGTTACGTCGCTTAGGATGCCGAAAATTCTCTGCTGAAAATGTATACACAACGGACATAATTTCTAACACTATTTTTATTTCGTTTTGCTGACATCTGTTAACTGTTGGGCCGTCTACTCCCAGAAAAAAAACGAATAGAATTGAAACACATGAAAAAAATGCTTTAGTGATGACAAGAAAAGCTTTGTACAGGGCACAAGTTTGCATATGAAGGATCAACCTTCTTACATCTGGTCCTGTTCACACTTTCAGACTTAGGAAATTATTAGCTTAGTAGACTTTGGTGAAAGGCAACCACAGGAGGATTCTGGGGTGGGGGTATTGACATGAAGAAGAGGTGAGGGGGTCATGAAGGAGAGGAGAGCAGTGGGGGATTTTCAATCAATAATTCTTCATAGACAATTGGACCTGGATTAATCAGGCATTAATGGAAGACCACAGCACAAGCTGAAAATATGAAGGGGCAACAGGGGGTCGTACATAAATATTCTTAATTTTGCCCACTTGCCTCTGAAGTCTCCCTACTTGACTCTGCAGTCCACCTATTTGTTCAGGAGGGAGACATGAAATCTCCCTAAAATTCCCCCTAGGCTGGTTCCTGACAACATCCGTCAAGTTTGTTCAAGTCAAGTCCAAAGGGGTTAATATTTGGACTCCCTAGTTTTCCATTACTGAATATCGGGGCATTATTTCCTTGGTAGCATCACAATACTAGAAAAAAATCATCTGGCATGGACAGCAAAGTTATAGATAAATAATTAAATTACTTAATTCCTCTGTTGTGTTAACTAGCATAGATGGTAATTAAATCCTTCTTTAAACAACTTTGGTCATGTGAGTGCCTCATGCCCCATTGGACCTCGTGTTTTTAGCTCATCTTAACAAAATCAAGCTGAGCTAATCTCATCCCCATGGGAACCCTGGGAGCTAAAAATAGAAATATTTTCAAACGCCCATATTTCCCTAACCATACGGAACAGAGAGCTGTTATTTGGTATGAAGTATCCTTAGGCCCAGTAGAACTGAATGGTAAAAAAAAATTGCCATCGGTTATGTTAGGGTGTTCTGTAATGGGCATCGAAAAAATGCTGAGTCAGCATATTTGCAAAAATTTTAAAAAATCTTTTCTCCAGAACCAATCATCAGAATCTTCTGATATTTGGTATACAGCATTCATAGGGGGAGGGGGGGGGGGGGGGCAGATAAAAGTTTGTTGAAATAAAGCTCATTGGTTCATATTTGGGCTCTCTACAGGCGCCCGAAGTTTTAACATAGGGTAATATGGGGAATATTCTTTAAAAATCTTCTTCTTCAAAACCACCAGTCAGAATCTTTTAATGTTGGTATACATCATTGTTATGAGGGTCAGATTCAAGATTGTTCAAACCAAGTCCCTAGGTTAATATTTGGGCTTCCTACGGACGCCCAAATTTTATCTTTGTTCAATATGGAGGGTAATTTAAAAAAATCTTCTTCTTCAGATCCACCAGTCAGAATGCTTTTATAATTGGTATACAACATCTCTAGGGGGGTGAGATTCCAGGTTGTTCAATTCGAGTGCCTAGGTTAATATTTGGGCTCAATACATGAGCATGAATTTTAACTTAGTACAATATGAGGGAATTTCTCCAAAACTCTTCTTCAGATCCACTCGTCAGAATGCTTTCACATTTGGTATACAACATCTCTAGGGGGGTCAGAATCAAGTTTGTTCAAATCGGATCCATAGGTTAATATTTGGGCTCGCTATGGTAGTCCAAATTTGAACTTAGTGCAATTCGAAGAAACTTCTTTACAATTTCTCTTCTTCAGATCCAACAGTCAGAATGCTTTCATATTCAGTACACAACATATCTAGGGAAGACAGATTCAACTGTGTTCAAATCAAGAGCCTGGGTTAATATTTGGGCTCTCTATGGGAGCCGGAATTGGCCATTTTGCTGAAGAATTAAAAATTTTGTATTCAGTACCCTTTAGAGGTGTGTAACTAAGATTAATCCACATAGTATGTATCAAGGGGCTTCATAGGGGAGCTCTACATTTTACTTTATGATCAACTGAAGAAAAAGCATGATGCCCAGATTATTTTTGTCACTCCTGAGGGACTCAAGTATAGATTGGCTATTTTTTATTGAAATTTTTTATTAAATTTCTTGGGAGTTTAACATGTCTTACAGAATATTATTCTGTTTTTCTCCATGGTTAAGTCCTCACCCTAGGGGTGTTAGGTCGTTTAGTCTTGCATCTTCTATCCAACGTATCATTTTTTCTTCGTATGAAGATCTAGCTTTGCATCTGGTAGCATTTAAATTGGTTTCTGACTTTGATCCTTTTTGTGTGCCTGATGTCTTGTTTATATTGACGTTGTTTACATTGACAACGGCCTCATATATAGGTAGTTTTTTATACTCTATTACTGTAGAATTACTGTAGGATACATGGATTATTATTCCAGTAGTGTAGCTCAAAAAATTTTGATTTTGTCCACACTTAGGCTCTATTGGGATGCCTTTGGGCTCTTTATGTTCCCTTTGGGAACTTAGGCGTTTTTGGTTTTTTTTAAATTTCCAAGAAATATTTTGAATTTAATTTGGATTGCTATTATTCATGTATCTTAATTATATATTTTGTTGTGGAGTTTGGAGGACTGATATCAACTTTAGTCGATGCACTCCTGCAGACTCTCGTCATTCTTGTATTCACTGGGATGACTAATGTTGGAGTCGGTGTCGCGGTATGTTGTTGGCGGTAAGGTTCTGAGGCCAGGCCTCTCACCACTTTTTAATTCATTTTGTCAGTTTCTATTTCAGAGGAACATGAACATGGTGATGATACTCTGACACCCATCCAAGTGTGCTACCGTTGTTGCGCTCCATTGAGCATATAGAGCTAGCTGCAGTGCTCATAATTGCAAGAGTTAGGGCCTTTTGTTAAGGGTTTTAATCTCTTGCAAACAGTTAGCTCGACTGCTGAAGCGGTACTCTGTCCGTGGGTGCCGGGTAAGTCCGATGTGGTCGAAGGAAGTGTAGATGTGGGTAGAGTGAGTACTTAAATATAAATAGCTCACCCAGTGACGACGGAAATAGGGAGGAAGTCAGCAAATTCTTGTACACTGCGAAGTCTAATAGACCGCGAGTGGGAGAGGCCCCTTTCTAATCAAGCAACATTTGGGGCCAGATGTTGTTATGAGAATATTGCACAAGCCGGAGCATATGTCTGCCCTCCACTTGGGACGCTCTGTTTAGTCTGCAGCCGGGGTCGGCTTCAGTCACGGCTTCCTCCGCTATGTTTCACAAGCCGAAATGAAGTTTTCTGGTTGGAAACTTGCATGAGACGGAGCATATGTCTGCCCGCCACTTGGGACACTCCGTCTAGTCTGCAGCCGGGGTTGGCTTCAGTCGCGACTTCCTCCGCTATGTTATTAAAGCACACATGACTGCATCCTAGCTACCCAACTTCAGATATCCGGCCTGCTGCACGAAGAAGGAACCACTCTTCGCCCATGAAGTTGGACCATCCGGTAGCTAGGGAGACTAGACCTCAATCATTGGGATGTTCGGAGAAGAGATCCATCTCTGACACACCGTCCCATGAGCAGCAAGCGGCTAAGAAACGGAAGACCGTTGCTCCTCAGGCCTCGATGACAGACTTGCTGTCGCAGCATACCAGCAAGTGCAGGTGCAGCCTCCCTCAGACTCAGAACATGAGCTGTGGGGTGGTTCTAGGTCGGTCCAGTCGTCTGTTCACGCACATGCAATGGACCGAGATTCACAACTGATTCTCTCAGATGGTGAAAGGGATAAGGAAGAGGATTACCCTTCCGTTTCGGAACAGCACATGGTTGCCATGGATTTCACCCATCAATACTACCCTGAATTTGTTCCGACAAATCAGAATGCTGCGACAACAAGAGAGAAACCGCTGGCGTCGTTGGACGCAGACTTTATACAGACAAAGGAAGAAGTTCTTTCTTTTCCGGTTCAGTCTAGGCAGGTGTCGCAGGCCTTCGGCCATGTAGACGACGCCGTATTCACTTCTCGAGTGCGAGGAAAAAAGGCGGTTTCTTAACTACACCTTCCATAAACATACCGTTTCTTGGACGGTTGGAGAAGATGTTCAAAGAGCTGGATGAGCAGGCTGGGGATCTAGATGTATCCTTGCCTGCATCATTCACTATTCGCTCAGACACAATTAAAACGGCAATTTCATCAAGTAGAGCGAATTCGGAAGCAATGTCTTATGCAGATCACCTTACCAGAGCTATGGCACAACGTCTCAATGGGAAGGAATTTGAGGATGTTTGTAACTCTCTCAGAGTTCTTTCCAGGGCAATTTGTATACCACGTATAACTCGGCCCTTACAGTGGCTAATCTGGAGTTAATCAGGACGGGATGCTGCCCTTGCGTCATCATCACTTATAGATGACAAGGTGAAAAGCTCTCCCTGGGTCGCTCAGGTCTCCGGACATACTATTTTTGACCACAAGCTTTCGTTTGTCTATGAACAGGATACTAAGAAAGCGTCAAGTGCTCTGCTATTGAATTCGGCGTCTCAACAACCCGCTTCAGAAGACGAGGACGTTCCAGATCTAAACATCAAAAAGGAACTCCTCACGAGGGTACTAGAAACCCTCTTACAATTAATCTGGAGGTCGTCAATATAGCGACTCGGGAAAGGGGCGTAAGTCTGATCGGGACTATCGGTCAGACGCCCCTAGGCCGACGGGATGAGGTTTTTCGCAGGGATGACGTTTCGCCTCCCGTAAGCCTCGCAGGTCATACAGGTGATGTTCAAGACCTCTATCGCGAGAAACTGGATAGCAGTCACAGAAGATAGTGGTGAGAAGTGTAGTCTCGGACGGCCTATGGTTCTCATTCCGAGCGGAACCCCCACTAACAAGATGTCCACGTTGGACAAATCTTCCCTCAGATCCTTTCAAAAGAGAGTCTCTCCTAGCGGAGATGCAGGCTCTCTTATTAAGGAAGCAATAGAGGTCGTCGAGAATTAAGATTCTCAGGGTTTTTACAGTCACCTGTTCCTCGTACCGAAGCCAGACGGTCCGTCGTTTCACCCAATTACACCCAATTACACCCAATTAACACCCAATTACACCCAATTACACCCAATTACACCCAATTAACACCCAATTACACCCAATTACACCCAATTAACACCCAATTACACCCAATTAACACCCAATTAATACCCAATTAATGAAAAACGTCAAAAAATTGTTTTTTGGGGTGAATTCTAGGAAGAAGACTATAGTGCGCCGATAGAATCCGTTACTTCTCGGCGGTACTGCTTGCAACAAAAATTCTTGCAGAATTGAAATTTTCCATTTTGGGTCTCAAAAACATTAGCTGCTAACCCTTCATTGGAACGAACAAAAGAGGCTTGTTACAATGAGGGGCGGGGGGGGGGGGGGCATAAGCTGCTTTAATATAAAGCAGCAAAATTGTGAAAGTGTGTGTGGGGGGGGGGGGGTTCTATTTTTCTAGGTAACTACGGAGGTATGGGATGGAAAATATGTTTTTTAAGGGTACGAAGGTTGTGGTGGGGGGGGGGGGATATTGAAAGATTTTTTGTCATCGCGTATGGCACGAATATGAAGCAAAATTATATGCAACTCCAGAAAGGGAAAGGGTACATGCATACGACCTACCACATTCCAAAAATGGGACACAAAGTCTGTTATATAATTTTGACTCCAAGGACGTATCAAACCCAAAAATTATATTACGGAATTTGGGTCCAAGTTTGAACTAGTTTTACTGTTACTAGAGTCTGTCACAGGCCGTGATATAATGTTTGGTAGGCAAACACCCTATGTGCCAAACCGAAACATTATATTACCGATTGTAAGGCCAGGTTTGGAGGAAATGTAGCCTATACAAGATGGGCACTCCCACTAATTTCAATAAAGACCCGAGAGCTGATAGAGAGTTGGTGTTCAATTCAATAGGAAAGCACATTTCATATGCACGGGTCGAAACTAATGCCCCCACAGGCCATAAATATAATGTATTGTTTTGGTTGATCAACATCCTAACTACGAAACCACAAAATTATATTTTCACTAATTCCATGAAGGTCCCGAAATTTGAGAGAAAAAGTGGTTACTAACTGAACGATCTCTACCTGTTCCGACTTAGTACTAATGGGTCAAGTTCGACTGGCCCTTTGCTTCGAGAATTTGTCCCAAGAAACAATAACTTCGCAAGTCAGCGGACGGATGTATTAATTGGGTGTTAATTGGGTGTAATTGGGCCAGACGGCTCGTTCCTACCGGTAATAGACTTGAGCTGGATAAACAAGCTTATCGTGGCTCCAAAATTCTATATGGAGACCATTCGGTCGGTAAGAGCGAGCATTCGAGTGAATGACTATGTGGCAAGCATAGATCTATAGGATGCGTACTTTCATGTCCTGGTACATCCGGCATTCTGAAAGTACCTTTGGTTCGCCGTACAAGGGAAGGTTTATCAGTTCAGAGCAATGTGCTTTGGTCTGAACCTGGCTTCCTGGGCATTCACTCGAATAATGAACTCAGTAATGTCTTACTTCCAAGCTCATTCCTCTGCAGCAACGTCGGCTTACTTGGACGACATTTTGCAGAGATGCGGCAACAGAATTATTCTTCAGATCGATGTTCAGAGTCTGCTTCTATTACTCCGACGTCTCGGTTTCATCGTAAACGAGAAAAAGTCAGATCTAG
Source organism: Pictodentalium vernedei (assembly GCA_031216915.1). Lineage (NCBI taxonomy): Eukaryota > Metazoa > Mollusca > Scaphopoda > Dentaliida > Dentaliidae > Pictodentalium > Pictodentalium vernedei. The sequence continues at coordinate 349,461,480 of CM062297.1, read as the reverse complement.
CTCCATCCAAGTCATTCACTCACTTGGGGATGAGCTTCGAAACTCACAACAATCTGGTTCGTCTTCCGTTACCCAGAGCGAAATTAGTCAGTTGTTGTGCTCGCTTTTGTCTACACTCAGACGCAATAACAGCAAGGGAATTTATGCGACTGGGGTTGTGTGGAGCGGCTGCGGATCTTATTATTATTACAGTAGAATCCTCTTATTTGAATTTCCATTTTGCCAGTGAAAATTATTCAATTAACAGGAGTATACAATTAACAGGGATTTGGTCAGTTTCCTGTGTTCTGGAGGTAAACTGAGCATTTATTCTATTATATCTTGTTTGACAGAGCTCATAGAGCTCTGTCAAACAAGATATAATAGAATAAATGCCTGTATTGGATGTAGTGAGGCCCAAAAGGTTGATAAATAAGGCGAATTTGGTGGGTGTCACAGTAATTTTTTCGACATATTACAAAAATTTATATACAATTAACAGGAGTTTACTCTACAACCCATATGCAATTAACAGATAAAATTTGTACTGAAGGTATGGTAAATGGTTTTGTGTTTGAAAATTATATTCAATTAACAGGGATATACAATTAAGAGATATCCAATTAAGTGGGCTCCACTGTACTCAGAACTGGGGTGTGAGGACGCATTCGCTCGAATCCAGTATTGTTTTAACGGACCTAGTAAAACAAAGGATCCAGATTTGGGCAGATCTTCAGTGGTTAACTCAGGGAGTTCCGCTGCAACTGCCGGATCCGACTTTCACGATTATAACGGATGCGAATCAGACGGGTTGGGGCGCAACCATAGGTCCTGCAGACTTGAAGTGTCCGGCTCTTTGGGACCCTCGGTTCCTAGAGATCAAATAAACATCAAAGAGATGATGTCAACATGGCTAGCTCTTCAACATTGGATTCACATTATAGCGAACGTCCATGTTTACATTTTGTCGGACAATTCGACAGTAGTAGCTTACATCAGGAACCAAGGCGGCACTCATTCAATTCCATTAAGCGAATTAACGGAGAGGATTCTCCTATATATCATGTATCATCATGTTCATCTTTCTGTCCGTCATATACCGGGTTGTCTGAATGTACTAGCAGACTCACTCTCTCGGAAAGGTCGCCTGTTGCCATCAGAGTGGACTCTCAACAAGCGAATATTCAGGCAGATTTGCTACCAGTGGGATCATCCCATGATAGACGTTTGTGACACACCGGAACAATCAGTTGTTACTGACGTTCATGTTGCCATGCCCAGATCACCGTGCGTACACAGTAGACGCTCAGTCGATCTCATGGGAAGGAATGATAGGATATGAGTATCCTCCAACTCTGTTGATTCAGCAGATTCTGTTAAGATCAAACAGTCTCGTTCTGAAATCCTGCTAGTAGCACCTCTGTCGACACAGAAACCTTGGATCAATCTTCTCAGGTGTTATCAACAAGCGAATATTCAGGCAGATTTGCTACCAGTGGGATCGTCCCATGATAGATGTTTGTGACACACCGGAACAATCAGTTACCGACGTTTGTGTCGCCATGCCCAGATCATCAAGTGTATGCAGTAGATGCTCTGTTGATCTCATGGGAAGGAAGGATAGGATATGCGTATCCTCCAACTCTGTTGATTCAGCAGATTCTGTTAAGATCAAACAGTCTCGTTGCGAAATCCTGCTAGTAGCACCTCTGTCAGCACAGAAACATTGGATCAATCTTCTCAGGTGTTATGGGATGTTCCTAGAAGCTTCCTCCACGAGTGGACCTTGTTTATCAGGGGAAGTATTTGTTCTTCACGTGCTTCTCCGCCCTTAGTGGCATTATGGAGTCAGTTAGACGTGAGGGAGCCTTGCGGTTCCTATATTATTATTTGATGACTAACACAAGAACGATTAAAATAATGTGGGTGAGGGGAGTTCGATATGACTTTGACACCCCCCCCCCCCCCCCCCCCACCAATGTATTAAGAGGCGATTACCAGGCAAGACATAGTTTTCTTCCCATAAGCCTCATATGATTTTAAGTACATACATGCATTTCATCACTTCTCGATTGGCGGCTGGGTCATGTTCTATGGCGACCTCATCCACTTTTTAGTTGATTGGTTTCCTGTGGTTGTTCGTCTATATGTCATATACGAGCACATAATTCATCATCAATAAATTGCTAGTCTTTGGGTGCCTGGGAGGCTGTCTAGTCCGTTAACTGGTATTCAGATGTTTACATGCGGGATTTCAATGCTCACGCGCATAATTAATGAATTATTAGGCAGATGCATTGTGGTATGTTATGGACCTTAGAAACAATGAATTATTTCAGGGTCAGTCCGTGTCGAGTCTGTTAATCATAGCTTGTTCCATTTCTTGATCCAGGTTTCTATTAATGTCGGTACCCAATCGAATACACCTTGTCTTACACTCTCATATATAAGCACGTTTTTAGAATCATAGATATTGGATAGTACACGTCGGGGAGTTTTATTACTGGAATTTATTGTACACCTGAATGGGGTCGCCTGTGGGTTACCTCGGAAGTGTGTTTACTCTCCAGAGATCGTCCATTGTGATTCTATTGGACACGTGCATGTTATATATTATATCACCGGTTTTCGACCTATCTGCGTAGATTTACTCCAGTATACGTTACAAGCGGGCGATATTAATTACCGGGATCGCCGCTATAGCCTTAGCTTCTGAAGTGACATTAAGCACCAATTTATTAATAATTAATACCTGGGTGCTTTTTTTTTTTAAACAATATTTTTTATTTCCTCAATGAAATGGGGTTTGGCGAACAGGCAATGCCTATATTAACGCCATATTCTACAGAGAAATACAATACAATACAATGGTGCAAGTGCAACTGTACATAAAACAGAAACTGATCCAATGAATTGGAAAGAAAGAGAAAGTACCATACTATATCCCATCATCTCCTTTAAATCATTTACCTATCTATTGGGTGTTGAGGCAATCTGCTTTCATTTATATGATAGGCCCACTAAAATCTCTCTCACCCAATATAGCAAAGGTCATTGTCAGGATTCATTTCCACTAGAAAAATAAACCATTCACTAGAATCTCATTGTTTCCCTAATATTTTCTTGAACCGCACTAAATATCCTGGCATTCTTCAAGACAGTTTTCTCTACCTGGGTGCTTGATCGACAAATATTTATATTGTTATTTGGTACCACTTTTACCGATTCCAGAGCGCTCCCATCTTTCTTTTTGAAGAAGGGAGGGGGGGGGGGGGTGATTTTTTACCTCTCCTCCGGTTGATAAATTATGTAACTATGAGTGAAGCTGTTTTGTCTGTAATTATATCCTGGATACGGCTTGTGTTTTATTGTATATGGCGTATGTTTGTGGGGGATATCCTCTCATTCTCAAATACGACATCCTAATTTGTGGGACTTAGTCCGGACTAGCCTTAAAAATTGGGAACTTGTTACATCCAAATTAGCATAGCCTTCATGCTAAGAATATGAAATTACTTGAATTGGGCTCCTTATTTGCATGTATGATATGTCTTCTCTATTGCTGTATAGAGAGACATACATGTAATTCCTTTTAAATTTAATTTCCTTTCACCTTGGATTACAGGCTTGGAAATGTGTTGGTCTACTAATTCTGAAGTCCTAGGCCCTCCGCCTTTTTACGATTCAGCTAGCCTGGGCCATTGGGTTATATTATAAAAATATTTAAAGTATAAATTTAAATTAATTTGTATATTTTTTATACTTACCAATGGCCCAGACGGAGATGGCCCTCCCATGAGTGGGCACTCATACCTCCCTGCTGAAGTATTATGTAGTACTCTCTTCTTCAAAGAATGATGTTGGCGCCAATTCCGGTCACTTCCTGATGGCTGCACATGTGCAGAGAGTAAATGTATGGAGGACCAAATAGGACTTTTAATTTTCGGTTTTGCAAGCAAATTGTGGGGGGGGGGGGGGGGGGGGTCAAAATTTGTGTTTGGCCCATGATAACTTTGAGTTTGCACCAGCTAGTCTGGGCCATTGGTAAGTATAAAAATATACAAATTACTTTAAATTTATAATTTTCCACATTAATGACCTGATAAACTAGAGGTACTGTGAGCAAGCTCACAAAGTGATACCCCCCGCGCCTCAGTTGTAGCCTTTTTGGTACATTAAAATGTATAAGTAAGATTATCTCCCCTTGGAAATGTCAGAACGGAATTATATTGCTTCATGCAAATCTTCATATGGAGTTCTTCCATTGTGTAAAGTTTCATGAAAATTCTTCAAACGGTTTAGGAGGAGTTGTGCTTAAAAGGATGGACAGACGGACGGATGGACGGACGGACAGGGTGATTCCTATATACGCCCCAAACTTTCTTTGCGGTGGGTATAATAATAAATGATTAAAAATGAATAATCGGTTGATGCTTAATGTCTTTGTACCCTACAGGCCACAGCATGACATAAAATGTAAGAGGCACAAAATCATTTGATCAGTTGATGCTTAATGTCTTTGTACCCTACAGGCCACAGCATGACATATAATGTAAGAGGCACAAAATCATTTGTACAGTACAGTCGTCGTGCAGTGGTCATAATCCACATGTGGTTAGTGATGTCCAAGCATACATTTACCAGATAATAAAAATCATCATCAGCAAAATTTTAATAAATGAAGCACCAGGTTGCTTCATTAATTAAATTTTTGATGATTATTGCTATAATTAGTGTTTGTAATCTAATATTATTGCGTCCATGAAAGTACTGCCCATACTGTGGAAAGTGACCAGTCCATAGTGAGTGACACATCCAGAGTAACGACAGGATTATTAACTCTTTACCTAATGCATTGGCCACATCCACCTGTGTAAATTTACAAAATGAGCATTTAAAAAATAGGCCGATGAAATCGTCAGATGTGTACCCATACGCGCAACTAGTAGAAAGCTGTATGACGGAGGGCCACCCTGGATGCCGAAATTATGTACACCATACATTGTATGGGTACATATAGAAATCGATTGAAGGAGTGCCTAATTTGATGAATAAAGGGTTCATATCTCCAGATCAAATTATTAGATTTACATAAAAAAACTATACAGCACATCAGTAACCTGAATGCATATATAAAGTAACCTGATAATCGGATTGATATTTATTGAGTTATCGCATGCCGAAGAAAGGGATTGGAGGAGTTCTCAATTTGAAGGATAAAGGGTTAATATCACAGGACCAAATTATCAAATTTACACCAAAAACTAGACAGCTCGGCACATCAGTAACCTGAACACATATATGAAGTAACATGACAATCAGATTGATATTTTTTGAGTTCTCATGCTAAAGGGATTGGAGGAATTTTCAATTTGAAGGATAAAGGGTTAATATCTCGGGATCAAATTATCAGATTTACACCAAAAACTATACAACTCAGCACATCAGTAACCTGAACACAAAGCTAAAGTAACTTGACAATCCAAGCAATATTTTTCAAGTTATGGAATGCCAAAGGGATTGGAGGAATTTTCTATTTGAAGGATAAAGGGTTAATATCTCAGGATCAAAATAACAAATTTACACCAAAAACTATACAGCTTGGCACATCAGTAACCTGAACACAAATATAAAGTAACTTGACAATCCAAGCAATATTTTTCAAGTTAGCGAATGCCAAAGGGATTGGAAAAATTTTCAATTTGAAGGATAAAGGGTTACTATCTCAGGATCAAAATAACAGATTTGCACCAAAAACTATACAGCTGGGAACATCAATAACCTTAAGATATATACAAAGTAACATGACAATTGGATTGACATTTTTTGAGTTATCTCATGCCAAAGGGATTGGAAGAATTCTCTATTTGAAGGATAAAGAGTTAATAATAATAATAATAATAACACTTTGACCTGCCGCTGATTTGTCGCGGTTCTCGGACGAGAAGGCCATGGTTACCCCTGTACTCCCAACTGCCTCCCTATTCCCACGCTTCTCCTCTCCTCCCAACACTCGGAGACGAACTGCTTGATGATATCCCTTGTCCCATTCTTCCCAATCTCTCCGATTAGCATATTAACCCTCTCCTTTGAGTCTCCCCCTAACCACCTGTCCTTCATTCTCCCATCCCACTTCCCCATTATACTCCCAGTGAATCTCATTCTTTTAGGCTGATACTTTGGGCATTCTAGAAGAAAGTGTTCCAGGGTCTCCACCATGTCCAAGTTACACATCTGGCACTTCCTTTCACCGTCTTTCCCAATTTTTCCCCTCAGCTCCAGGGATCGCGACCTCAGCTTGAACAACAGTGACCCCCCAAAGGTGCCATCAAGGTACTCTTCAAAACCTGGCTTCTCTTTATCACGCAGGCCACCCAAAGACCTCTTTGATTTGACCCCCTCTCGCCAATTACGGTTACAATCCTCCATGACCCTTTCTCTGACGATTTTTTTACCCTGGTTTGCCCCAACGTCCAGGTCCGAGATCTCCAATGAGTAGTTCTCTACTAGCTCCCTCATTTGGACCATCCGCCCCGTTTTGATATTTGAGTTGAAAATTCTCAGGAACATTACTTTACACCATCGGCTGTCGGGGAGATTTACCAAATAATTAAGATAACCGAGCTTCAACAGGTCTATCCTGTCCTTGATCCTCATCCACCCAAGCTCACCCCTGATTGCTTCTAGCGCTGCGGCATTACTCGACCCCGTTATCCATCGGCCTGCATCATTCTGCAGGATCTCCAAGCTCTTTACGGCCGTCTGGTTTAGGGGTACCACTTCCGTACCGTATGTTATACTTGGCAGCCCCACCATTTCCCAAATGGTTTTCCCCACGAAAACCTTATTAAAACTGTTTCTCCCTATAAGTTTCATTTGGTTAAGGATTCGCTTCCCCTTCAGAATCAATTTATTTGTGTGGTTCCGGTAAATGCCTCTTCCCGTAATGTTTATATTTACCCCCAAATACTCGTAATCACCCGTCTCTCCCACACTGAGAAGTTTGCTGCTCCCTTCCGGAATGCAGAACGCACCCACTCTCCACCTTCGAGTGGGGTCCACTTTGCGGCCCACAGGTATAACTTTGCTCTTTCTTTCATTAAGTTCGAGTCTCCATTTGCTCCCATATTTCCCAACAATTCCCAGCATTTTCGTTAGCCCCTCTTCGCTTTCTGACACTAGAACCATATCGTCTGCAAAAAATAGCCCTGGGATCTTCAAGTCACCAACTGCTACCCCCTCCTCGCTACGCAGGAGTTCATCTCCTAAACCTTTGATGTACAATGCAAACAGGATCGGCGAAAGGATACACCCCTGTTTTAGGCCTATCTCCATAGGCACACGTTTCGTTGTAATGTTTCCCAGGCTAAGTTCACTCTGTACATCTTTATATAATGCTTTCATAATTCCAACAAACTCGCCTCCTAAGCCCATAGCCTCCAGCTTGCGCCACATACCTTCCCTCCATACTCTATCGTATGCCTTCTTGATATCCAAAAAGGCCATAAACATCTTTTTCTTTTTTGCTTTCGCGGATTCTATCATTTGGGATAGTGTGAAAAGATGATCAGTAACTCTCCTTCCCTTCCTGAAGCCATTCTGGATTTCTCCCAAAAAACCCTTCTCCTCAATTACCTCCTCTAGTCTCCCAAAAAGGACTTTACAGAACACCTTTCCAATGTTGCTACTGACAGAGATCCCTCGATAGTTATCCAAAACTTCTTTTTCCCCCTTTTTGTGAATAAATGTCACTTTGCTTTCCCTCCACTCCTTTGGGACCTCTTGTTTTTCTATGGCTAAATTGAATAGGGCAGTTAGGCTTTCCACGAGTTCCTCTCCCCCTTTTTTGATAAACTCGTTAGGAATTTCGTCCACCCCTCCCGCTTTTCCATTCCTCAATTTTGAGATCACCCTTCGCACCTCCTCAGTTTTGATTTCGCTGCACACGAAGTCCGAGAGATTTTTCTCGACCTGGTTCGGACACTCCGGTGGGTTCCCCATGCCCCATCGCTTATCGTTTACCTTTTCCCAGTGCTTGACTAGTTCTAATGCGATTTGATCTCGCTCTTCTGTAACTCTGCCATCTACTTTAATGCTCTGTTGGTTATTCCCTTTGTTACGTTTGTTCACCCATTTCCAAAATACGCTCGAACTCGACCCCCCTGTCGTTCTTATCGTCCTAATAAGACTGCTATTTCGCACTCTCCGATTGTCGTCTTTTATCTTGTTTATTTTATTTCGTGCTTGTTGGTATTCTTCCTTTGCTACCATGGCCTCATTGCTTTCCACCCCCTTAAGTTTTCTACTTCTCCTGTATGCAGCACATTTAGCTTTTCTAACCTTTATGGCCCTTTTCAGTTCTTCGTTCACTCTGTACCCAAGTTCCCGTGTTGGCACCCTAATCTTTCCTACACTTTCCTTCCCTGCCTCCACTAGGCTCGCAACTATGGCGTCGGCCATCTTCTGGACACTACACCCCTTGTGTACGGCTGCAAGCTTTGGTTTCAGTTTTTCTTCGAACTTCACCCAGTCGGCATCCTTTTTGAGTTCCCAAATATCCTTGAAGCTTCCTTTCCTTTTCTCTAGGTTTTTGGCCCTCATCGTCACTGTAATCAAGTTGTGATCACTATCCAACTCCATTTTGCCCTCATCATCCACTTCTACCCTTATCACCTCCCTCCATAAATTCATATCTATGAGAATGTGGTCAATTATTGATTTTCTGTCGTTTCTCTCCCAGGTCCACTTCCCCTTACATCTAGCGTCCCTGTTCAGAATCTTCAGACCGAGCTCATTTGTGAAGTTCAACAGCTTCCTTCCATTCCTGTTGACTTTCTTGTCCCCACCCTCTATGCCTTCTTCCTTGTCACCTATGTGTCCATTAAAGTCGCCCATCAGAAGTATACCGAGCCCCCTGTTTTCTAGTTCAGTGATATTGGACCTTAGTGTTGAGTATATCGAGTCATTCCACTCGGGTTTACTTCCCTCCACCGCACAGTACACAATCCCAAGGGCAATACTTTTGTTTCTCAGACTGATCTTTACCCATCCAATTTCTTTTGACACATCAGCCGAGGTGATGATATCTTCCAGATCTGTAATCAGCGACGGTTTTAAATCCTCTTTAATGTACATGCCTACCCCTCCCCCCTTTTTCTGGCCTTCCGTTCGTCCTACACCTATCCACACACACCCGCTTACTTGGTCTACCCGTTCCTCGTGTCTTACCCACGTCTCGCTTAAGCCCATGACATCAAACTTCTCTGCCTCGATCAGTGTAGCAATTTCACTTACTTTCCGGTGGAGACCCTGGATGTTGCTATAACCCACTTTCAGGGTACCAAGGTTCATTGCCTTCCGCCTATTGGGCCCATTGTTTTCTGGTGCTAGTCTTGGTAAACTTATTCTGTCCCCCTCACTCTTGTTCACCCCACCTATGTCCACTCTCGTTATACTTGCCTCTGACCTCCCACCCCGCTCCTCTCCAAAAAAGGCTCTGCTACCCGTAGAATTTTATCCCCTAATACCCGTTTCCCCGCCCTGCTAAGATGCAGCCCGTCACACCCGTACATGCTCACATTGCCCCAAAACGTGTCCCAATGGTCGATAAAGGGAATTCCCAGATCAACACAGTAGTCCTCTAACCCTTCATTTAGCGCCAAAATCCTTGAGTTCCGTTCGTCCCCACCTCCAAGGACAGGAAGGACCCCGGATACGACTACCCTTGCATTCCTACTTAGCAGTTTGCCGACTAAGCCTCTATACGACTCCACCAAACTTACTGACCTTCTGTCCCTGATATTGTTGGTCCCCACATGGACCACCACTTCCGGTTCCGGTCCTGACCCTGCCACAATGCCATCTACCCGGTCCCTGAGATCCTCCACCATCGCCCCCGGAAAGCACAAGACTGTTCGATTGGAACTATCAGGACCACAAACTACATTGTCAATCCCACGTACAATGCTGTTCCCCGCTACCACTAATTTTCTTCTTCTGGCCCCAGTTCCTATATCATCTGCACCTCCTCTCGTTTTGCAAGCTCCTGGCCCCCTCTTTCTCTTGACCGCCCTCCTTACCCCGACTGACCTATCATCATCAACAACCATCTCACCCCCCACACTTTCCCCCTCACTCTCGTCCCCAGGGGTATCAGAGTCTAAAACACTAAACCTGTTTTCTAAACACCGCCTAGCAACCTTGGCAGCCTTACGCTTAATATGAGATTATTAAAGCTTCCGGACTCGACGCAGCCCTGACCTGACGCCACCTTCCGAATTTTCCTACTAGAACCCCCCTCCTCAGTTACACCCCCACATCAAGCATTATTCCCCCACGTTTCCTGCTTCCCAGTTTCCTCCTTGAGTCCACAACGACCTTCCACCCACCTTCCACCTCACCATCGTAGGTAACCTTCAACGGGGTAACTCCAGATACACCGGCCCTCCCCAACCTCCCTCTCAGCTCTGCAATCTCCCGCTCGAATCCAACACACTTCTCTAACAACTGTAAAATATCCCTGCAATTCGCACATATCCCACTACTCTCCATTGACCGACCACCACCATACCTCATATTACACTGTCTGCATGCCTCCGGATCCTCACTCTCCCCCACCTGCACCCCTCGACTCACCTCCCTCAGAACTCCCTTAACACCCATACTTACCTCCGTCGTACACTTACCATTCATGATTACAAATAATTACAAAGCCAAAATTACAAAGAGGAACTAAAAATTTGAGAAAGCGGTCGAAAACGTAAACACAACAAAACAAAACACCGAAAATGACCCGCGCGAAGATAGGGAGCACGCCACTAAAATCCGACAGAGAAACTAAACTAAACACTAATATAACTATCTTTTATTACAAATCACACCTATACAACACTAAAACACTATATCGATCAGCATAAACACCTGGAAGAAAAGTATGAGATTATTAAAGCTAACTTTTGACAACTGAAATGGCTATACTCCCTGTTGGTTTCCGAGATGGACACTTGTAGTTAATATCTCAGGATCAAATTATCAGATTTACACCAAAAACTATACAGCTCCGCACATCAGTAACCTGAACACAAATATAAAGTAACTTGACAATCCAAGCAATATTTTTCAAATTATCGAATGCCAAAGAAATGGATACGGACGCCAGACGGACGGACAAAGGATGGAGGAACGACGGATGGCCACCCCGGATGCCGGCATTATGTGTACCATACATAGTATGGGTACACATAAAAATTCAAAACATTTCAACAGAACTATATGTGACCCTTCATTGGGGTGTGCTGGTCGAGATTGCTCCAATTAGAGGTCACATGACATGGTTTTGTTTAATTTTTTTGAAATATTTAGGGAAAAAATAATGAAAATACTAAATTTTGATATTGTGTGCATTGGGTCAAGGGTAAACCCCTGACCTAACGTAACAGACAAAACCGGTCAGTTCTTTTCACAGAAATCGTCATTCAGATTTTATTATTCTCTTCAATATTTCCTTCAAAAACCTTGTTTAACACCTTTCAGCTGGGTTTTTTGTGGGCAAAAATGATTTTTTTTAGTTTATCAAGTCTTTGCGTTCATGAAAAAGTCAATATAACAGTTAGTGTCTTACCATTCATTTCCAAACAATAGTTCTATCACGGTCCGTCGTTTCACCCAATTACACCCAATTAAACCCAATTAACACCCAGTTAATACCCAATTAATAAAAACGTCAAAAAATTGTTTTTGGGGGTGAATTCTAGGAACAAGACTATAGTGCGCCGATCGAACCCGTTACTTCGTCGGACAGTTTGAGATCGTTCAGTGTATGAGTAACGAATGTCTATATTGATATATTTAGTGTGACTAGGCAGAGAGCAGTCAGTTAATATGGGAGATATCGAATCTGTTGAAAGGTCCACAGCTTGCATGTTTCTACAACTATGAGCAGAACGTGTTGTTACACTGTAAACACACGCTGTGACAAGTGTGGTTATAGTCTGGTCGCCGTGTTTCGTGTGTCTGAAGGTTCAGCTTGCAAAGGACCGAACACGTGCATCATGTTTTTAAATGAACTTTGTTTTCATAATTTGAGTTACTCTTATTGTTGGATGACAAGCGCTACTTACTATAAATTCCAACCAAACTTTGGATTCATTCAACTCTAACAATACGGCCAATCTGCTCCAAAAACCCCTGCAACGCGCTCTCGACGAGCTTGAAGAATGGTGTGCCAAATGGAGAATTAAGCTAAATGCCAATAAAACCCAACGAATCACCTTTACTCGCAAGAAAACTAAACGGGACTTTGACCTAAAATTTGTGGATAACACCCTCCCAGAATGCAAAGAAGCGAAATTCCTGGGCATCACCATCGATCAGAAACTGTCCTTCAACAAACATACCGACGACATGGCGAAAAAAGCTACTAAACGAATTAACTTACTGAAAATGCTCAAGGGAACGTCATGGGGGGCCAACCAGTCCACCCTACTCAAACTATACAATTTCCTTTGTGCGCCCAGTACTCGAATACGGTGCAATAATACTAACTGACCTCAACCAAACTAATATGGGAAAACTCCAGAGGGTCAATAATCACGCGCTTAGAGTTGCCCTCCGCGCCCCATGGGATACACCCATAAAAACACTCCACGACAAGGCCGATATCCCCACCATTAAAGACCGCCTAGCCACCCTGGCCGCGAAAAATCAAGACCGGTTAGCCGACAGCGAACTAATCTCCGACCTTGGAGTAATTTTCGAAAGCCGACAAAAGCCCAAAAATTGCAATCAAAACTAAGACCACTCGAATAAAAACTAGGAAATGACAAGGTGAACTGCGATCTCCGACGCCCCCGAATACCCCCAAATTAAATTAAAATAAATAAGTCCGCAACCAGCGAAGGGTACAACAGGAAAGAAACACCCTCGGGTGTGGTCTAGTGTGCTAGACCTGTTGCCCTCCCGCTGACAGCCTCGGAAGCTCAACCCGCATTAAACGATCGCGATCCCCGGCACCCCCAACTTCAAATAAACTTAAACTAACCTAAATAAGGTCACTTCCAGCGAAGGACACAACAGGAAAGAAACACCCTCGGGTGTGGTCTAGTGTGCTAGACCTGTTACCGTCCCGCTGCAAACTAGGAAGTTCAGCCCACTTAAAACGCTCGCGATCCCCGGCACCTTAAAAAAAATAATAAATAGGGAACGATTGGGGTCCCAAGCACGAGAGTATGTTACTGCCCTTACGAATGTAAAGATTCGTGCATTTCATACTCTCCCCCATTGCGACAAGCGCACACACAGCACAATACCACACGAGAGTATGTTACTGCCCTTACGAATGTAAAGATTCGTGCATTCCATACTCTCTCCACACACACAGCAGATACCACAAGGACACGCAACTAAAGAGGTGCTACTTTTATCTTTACAGTTTATATATTCTAATGAAAACTAATTCTACCTTCTTCTTTTAGCAGGTACACAGAAGATGTTTTTGACCAGCACCCCAATAACCGCTACAGACAGCCTAACCGTTATGGAAACAGTCGCCCCCACGGTTCCTGAACATCCTCCGCTCCATCCCTAAAAGTGGTCAACCACTTTAAGGGAGGCGAGCGCTGGTCCTGCGTCCCGCCTGTGCCCCTTTTTCTAAGCGCATTGCGCATCTTTCTGTCCCAACCCAATAGAATTACAATGCAGGCCTGCCCCCGAACCAGGGAAGTTCGGGTCTTCTTCTTGGTGGTCCCCGAAAGGGGTCGTTGTTGTTTTCCTTCAAAGAGTCCAACTATAACAGAGACAGCCTGAGGCAGATTATACTTGCCAGTGATGGCCATCACTCACTATCATCCTCGAAGCGGCAGACTATACTTGCCCGAAAATCCAGATCGAATGCACCCTCGGGGAGAGGTAGTACCTTTGTGAGAGGACCCAACCTCCCACACTGGTCCTCACCCGAGGGTCCAACCGACTACAGTCAACGAGACCGCCTACCCACAACTGGAGACACCTGCTGAGTACCGGATCCTTTTCCTCCTTCAACACGCCTAGACATGTGACAGCTATCATATACAGCTACCGAGGGTCGAAAGGGGCTTGTTCTCCATACCGACCCTGCGCGCCTTCGGTGCGCGAAATCATTTCTCTTCAATTCATTCAAAATCACCCTCGAAGTGGCAGACTATACTTGCCTGAAAATCCAAATCAACTGCACCCTCGGGGTGAGGTAGTACCTTTGTGAGAGGACCCAACCTCTCACACTGGTCCTCACCCGAGGGTTCAACCGACATCAGCCAAGAGACCATCACGACGCAACCGGTGACACTTGCCGAGTACCTGAAGCCGTTCCTACTTCGACACGCCTAGGCATGTGAAACTTAATCATCTACAGTCACTGAGGGTCTAAAGGGGCTTGTTTCCCATACCGTGCCTGCGCGCCTTCGGCGCGCGAAACCATTCCTTTCGATTCATGAAATAAAATAAGGTTAACCGGGTCGCAAGGGATTGGTAAATCCCACATCGTCCCTGCGCGCCTCTGGCGAGCTAAAACCTTTCATTCATTCATCATCACTTGACAAATCTAGCGCTACTTGTCACATATGCCTATAAGTTTAAAACATGTCCAAACGAGCCACAGTAAAGTACCCATGTGGTGAATGTGGGCAGAGTTTCCATCTCACAAACTGTCTGTTTTTGTGAAATATGCAAAGCATGGCAACATATGGAGTGCCAGAACATGCTAAAGGAAGACTTTGAAAAATAGTCATCAGTGTCCGAGGATTATATCTGCCGACAATGCATTTGCCGTGATGGCAACTTTTGATTTTGAAGCAGGACTTACGAGAATGGAACAGGTAAGCTGCTATAGAAAATTTAAACAACATTATAATATTGAAACATGAACATGAAACTGAGAAAATACTCCCACAAACGTAACCCTTTAGTAAGTTTACCCAACGCTGATAGCAGACGACACTTGCAACAAAAATTCTTGCAGAATTAAAATTTTCCATTTTGGTCTCAAAAGCATAGCCGCTGACCCTTCATTGGAACGAACAAAAGAGGCGTGTTACAATTAGGGGGCCATAAGCTGTTTTAATTTAATGCAGCCAAACTGTGAAAGTGTGTGTGGGGGCTCCATTTTTCCAGGTAACCGCGGAGGTGAAGGATGGAAAATATGTTTTTAAGGGTACGATGGTGGGGGTTGACCATATTGGAGGGAGGGGAGTATTCAGTCATCGCGTATGTCATGAATACACAACATCTCAGTATATAAAGTGTACAGCGATCTATCTCCCACAGTAGAGTGTGTGTGTGGGGGGGGGGGGGGGGTGGGGGGGGGGGTATTCTGTCATCGCGTATGTCATTAATACGCAATATCTCAATATATAAATGTACAGCGACGCTGGCAGCATTATGTTGCTAATTGTGTTAGAGCCAATGCTATCTCACACAGTCAATGTGACCATATTTGAGGGAGGAAGGGGGGGGGGGGGGTATTCTGTCATCGCGTATGTCATGAATACACAATATCTCAATATATAAAATGTACAGCGACGCTTCCAGCATTATGTTGCTAATTTTGTTAGAACCAATTCTATATCATATAGTCAATGTGCACTCTTAAAAATTTTGGTTCTATCGTGGGTTTGATCAGATCCACATAAGTTAGATTAGAACAATATGGATCCGAACGTCATCGATTGACCACATGTATTCGTAAACCAGACAAGTTTTGAGTAATATAATTACGAGTTTTCGACCTTGCGACGTGGAGCAACAATAATTATAATGGAAATGGAAGATGCCATTAAATACACTTTTGGCCTCATTATTCTAGGGGCGTTTGCTCTGCTCAAATCCAAAATTGATTTCATACTTCTGACAATCACAGATATGTAACCAATTTTGGATTTGAGCAGAATCAAAACAAAGAAAAATGAGTCCGAAAGTGTATTTAATAGCGCCCAAAATTATAATTTTTGTCGTTTCACGTCGTAGGGTCGAAAACTCTTAATTATATTACTCAGATCCAGTCTGGTCTATGAGGACACGTGGTCAACTGATAACGTTCGGATCCATATGGATCCAATCTAATTCATGCGGATCTGATCAAACCCACATCAGAACCAAAATTTTAAAGAGTGTATGTCACGAATACGGATTTCGGCTCTTTCCAATTTTCTGTCTGCGTATAAGTAGTAGGCAGCTATGTTACTTTAACAACCTAGAGTAAATGTTTGGTCTTGACTGGATGATTCACTGTCATAAAATCATTTTACTGCAGGGTATTATCAGTGTGTTTTCAATCTTTTTTAGTGTTGTGGGGGGGGGGGGGGGGGGCTATTCCTGAGTAGAATATGGGTACAACAGTCACCGAAAATGCTTTATTTTATTTAAAAAACATTTTTTTCTTCTTCTTCACAGGTACATATATCGCATGAAAGGGACAAGTCTAAACAAAAAATGAAGAAGAAGTTGCAAGACGTGTTACAACGGGAAACATTACTTCTGAGAGATCGGCATGTTACTGTTGGTTCACGTAAAATGGGTAATTTTGTGGAGGATCTAGTGTCTAAGCAAATATTAGAACAATGCACATTTGAAAAGAATGTGAAGCCCGTTAAAACTACAGCAGATGGTAACTGCTTGTTTAATGCAGCGTCTTTACTGATAAGTGGAAACGAAATGTTAGGAAGTGAGCTGAGATACAAAACAACCATAGAAATGTTTATAAATGAGAAAGAAATAATGAAGCACCCAGATGTTCAGAATTTTATTAACCTTAGTCCCCCTACGAGGAGTCGTTGGGTGACTGTTCCAATAATGGAGAATATTCCTCAATCTGGACAATGATTTCTCTATGTAATGTTTTGAACTGTAGCATTCAATCAGTGTATCCTGCAAAAAATGACTGTGATCTTGCTTTTAAAACATTAAATGTAACACTTACAACAAACAAATGCAAACCTGGAGCACCATGTTTTAAAATAATGTGGACATCAACAAAGTCCTATTCTGGCAACGTTTGGTTTCCCAATCATTTTGTGCCTTTAGTTGATGTAAATAATGTACATCCTCCTACAGTGCCTGTATGGTGCACAGTTAAACATTCCACCCCAGTGCAAAATTCTAAAGTTAAACCCACTGTCAATAAAACAGTGTCAGCTGATTCTAAGAAGCCAAAGGTAGTAACGATTGACGCTCATATCAGTCAAATTCAATTTCACCCAACCTTCCTTCTTCACCTCAATTGAAGTCTAAAGTCTACAGTACCTGTATGGTGCACAGTGAAACATTCTAAAGTTAAACAAAGTGTCAATAAAACAGTTTCTGCTGCTTCCAGGAAGCCAAAGGTAATAAAAATTGAAGCTCTAAACAATCCATATCAGGCAGCTCCTATTTCACCCAAAGTTCCTTCTGTATCAAAATTGAAGTTGCCAGCGAAAATTAAAACTGTGCATTGTGGAACAAAAGATACCAAAGTACCAAACGTTATTAAATTAAATGTAGATAAAAGTTGTACTGATGTACATTCAGTAACAAGCGGAGAAACAACGTATAGTGACCTGTCAAGTTTACCAAGTTTATGAAATGCATGCAAAAAACCAAAGATGAGTGATAGTCATAGTCATTTGGATAACCAAACTCCCAGTGAAATATCCGAAAATATTTCAAACTTCAATGACTATATTTCTGTTTCGGATGACGTTTCAGCTTCCCTGGAGAAATCGTCCCCCATTCACTCAAGTTTCAGCAGTTCTGACGAAAAAGCATCAAACAATCGAAATAGCTTTTCCAATCTCCAGAAGTTACCACACCCTGGCAGTTTCTTGACATTGGATGAGGTATTTCAAACAATCATAAAGTGTAATAACACTGATGCCCTGAAACATATTCCCAATGGAGAAAAGAGTAATGTTTTTGTAGTCATGGACAACAAAAGGAATGTTGAAAAAAGAAAGCAAACTCCAAATTTGAATTTTCTGATGACTGTGGTGTATGGGATCACAAAACTGCCACAACTGTAAATGTCCATTTGCTGGTAACTAACACTGGCACACTCAGGCAAATTAGGAAAATAGGTGATGTTTATTATATTCCTAACAATTCGAAAGATAATGACAACAAGACCCCCTTGTCACCACAGCCAAATGATGATGACCTTTTTTAATGCATCGTTATTACACTAAATTAAAAGGTAATGACCAATATAGAAAGCGAGTTACTGTTTTCCCGAAAACACCCTTAAAGTACTCCTCGAAAAATGGTTTAGCATTCGTGGAGAACTGTGGTGTTCAGACACAGAGTCTCCCGCATGGTAAATCCACAAGTGACGATCATATTTTCGCACAAGGCCTGACATTCTTGAAAAAGCTGGAACGGAAGCTAAAATTAAAGCTCCCAAAAAGATATATACCGAAATGGTTGAAGACGATGCCTTTGAAGCTCCAAAAATATTAAAACAAATCAGACAAAAAAGGTACCGAGAGCAAAAGAAAGAAGGTAACGGCACAAACAAAAATGTGGCAGATGAGATTTTAAATGTTCTTACTTTGTTAGTCACAAACGATCATGTACAAAAAATTATTCACAGCAAAGGAAAACACTCAGCTGTTATACTGTATTCAGAAAACCAGCTTTTAGATATGAAAGAAAACCGAAAACATTTTGACAACTGTGTTTTAGGTGTTGACAGAACCTTCAATTTGGGAGCACGTTTTGTAACCAGTATTGTACACAAAAATCAGCATGTTTTAAACCGTGAAAACGGAGAATGCCCTATTTTTTGAGCCCAGTGTATTTACATTAGGAAGGACAATATGAAACATACCATGATTTTTTTGCTCATGTAAAATCATAAACTGATGCAGATATATCGAATTTTCAAATAAAGATTGGAAGCGATGATGAAAAAGCCATGGCGAAAGCAATTAAAAGTTGTTTCTCAACAGCTATCAATCTTTTATGCACAAAACATTTAAAAGATAATGTTGCTAGATATTTAAAAGATAAAGTTGGGTGTGCTTCACACGACAGGAAAAATATACTTGAAAAATGTTTTGGTCAGGCTGGTGTTGCAAAAGCAACTGATGGGTTTAGTTTGAAGACAGAGTCAATTTGTTGGATGATGTATTCGGAAAATATCCTAGGTTTGCGACATACTTCGACAGCAGACTTGGAGAGTTGTTGTGGAACAATGTATGCATACCTAATCAAAAAGGAATTACGGAAACGCTCTGGACAAATAATAATTGTGAGAGCATAATCATGTCTTTAAGCAAGTCGTAGAATGGAAACCACAAAAGCTTCCACAGTTAATTCCAAAGCTGATCTCTGTGACAAGGTTGCAGATGATAGATTTACGGCGTGCATTATATGGATCTGGCAATTATATACTTTGCCCAACTGTAAAATATTACAAAATTAAAAGAAATATTTGGGTATCGAAAACAGAAAAGGAGAAAGATGAGTTCTTTGCTAAATTCCTAACCAAACAAAAATGCAAGCCGAAAGACTAAATAGTCTCCAGCACTGCCAACTTTGCAATTCCTTTCATTTCCAGAATTGCCAATAAACCTGGTCAAAGAAAACGACCGAGGTCAGAAAGAACTAAAAGTAATTTCCTTTACTTTGATTCCATTTAATGTTCATTCTCCTGATGTACATGTAGATTTGTTTTCATCCACTCTTAAAATTGGGCCTGATAACCAACGCCGCTGGGGTGTTGTCCTTCAGTAAGTGGGCAACACACGTATAGGCGATTGGCAAAACTTGACTTCATACTTGTGTTGTGTCACCAATAAATAAATAGCATTGCAATGTCAGTGCCGAAGCAGTTTGCACTGAGCATATAGCATAATATGGTGAAATCTTAGGCCAGATGGTCACGAGTTAAAGTTCAATTCTGTACGTCCTTGCTGCAGGGGCGGCGGAAGGTACCAAAGAGTTGGTATTCAATTCATTGAATGGGCACATTTCATATGCACTAGTCGAAACTTGGCCTCACAGGCCGTGATATAATGTTTTGGTTTGGTAGGCAAACATCCTATGTGCCAAACCGAAACATTATATTACGGACTGTGAGATGGATGAGAACCTATCTATTGTTTCTATATGTGTTTGTGTACAGATTTGTGTTTTGTTACATACATGTGCTTCTGTAAATAATGTTATTTTTCTGTACAATAAGCCCCTGCTGTATGTGCTCAAATCGTTATTTGTTAAGGTTTTACATTTTATGAAATAAATTAATAAAAGAAATGCTTGTTCTTGTTTCTCCAATGCACTGATACGATGTCTCCCAAAAGGCACTATCTCTGCCTAGTCCCACGTAGTAATGTGTCATGTTACTGAGTCAATACTACTGCACGGGTGGCGAAATGTGTCAAAAATAGTGTGGGGTGGGGTGGGTAGTGTGGGGGTGGGGAGTGAGCTATCACTAATTCCACGAATGTCCCGAAAGTTGAGAGTGGTTATGGGTGGCACCATTTTGATTTCATATAAACTGGTCCAAACTTGACATCGCAGGCCGTAATATAATATTTGGTTTGATACATCCTGTGGACGTAAACTTATATTAGACCTACGCCACGGCCCACGAGGTTTGGACTAACTGAACGATCTCTGCCTGTCCCGACATAGTTAGTACTAATGGGTCAAGTTCGACTGGCGCGCTGTAGTCTTGCTTCGAGAATTTGTCCCAAGAATCAATAACTTCGCAATTCAGTGGACGTATATATTAATTGGGTGTTCATTGGGTTTAATTTCTGTTAACTGGTAGAGTGCTAAATTATTTTTGGTCCTTAAAATTTCTTTGTGCATCTTTGCCTTGTTACAGTTAATGGGAGATAGCACTCTCCCATAAATTGTAACAAGACAAATCCTAACAGATAAAATAATATCACTTGAAAGATAATATGAAGCACATCCACAGAATATTTTCTCATTTTCGCATTGATTCTAAGCTGTGTAAGAAAAAAAATATATAATAAAAGAAATTACCATACATATGATATGTACACACATGCCTATATATATGAGTGTATGTGTGTGTGTGTGTCTGAATGTATGAAGGTGGATTGATCGCTTCAATGTTAAATGCATTAAGTCACTTTGTTAGTGGCCTTAAATTTCTGTATTGGCAAGAGAAAGAAAATGGGTTAATCACTTCGGCTGGTCGACACACTTGGTGTTTATCGGGGTGAAATAACTCATGCGGTTCATTATTGGTAAGCGCGCACGGGTTTTCTGTGACCGAGAAGATATTGTGCATTGGTTTGAAATTCAATTCCGAGAGAATAATTTGGACTTTCAACGAGGTAAGACGTTTTGATTTTGTCTCCTCCGGGTTTTCGGATGTACTAACATCCAAAATTCCCCCCCCCCCCCCCCCCAGGGCCGGTCACTAGATTATACGGTCTTCCGATCCCCGCCGTGGGCTGAAACATTCATTTGTTGAAGCTTTATTAATTGAGCGTTTAAAATTTATTCACGATTATTCCGAGACATCTTATTTTGCTATAAGATGCCTCGGCCTAATCGATGAACATCGGCATAGGGCGAGTTTCAGTGGGCCGACAGATTTGCCCCCCCCCCCCCCCCCCCCCCCCCCAATTGGCAACCTCAGTGATTAACAATAATCTCATTTCATTGCCATGGCTCTACCCTTGGAAAAATACTTTTGATTTAAGGGGTCGTCCAACCTAACTTTGGTCAATTTTTTGATATTTTTCCCAATGCCTCAGAAACAGATAAGAGAAGTAAGGAAAGGCAAATTATATATCAAAATAATGAGTAAAGTGCATAGAAAAGGTAGATATATTTTTTTTCAGGAAAAAAAGTGAATTTTATGATTTTGAAGAAGATTAATTTGCAAATGGCATAAGTAACGAACCGGTTAAAACAACAAAATAATCGGTAATTCGAAAGCCTTGTCCTCAATATAATGATAACATACTACAGACTCGGAGAAAGCATTTTTTTGACACACACTCTGGTGGGTTTTGACGTTTGAATGTAATAACACCAACACAAATTTTGGATGTTCCGGATGTGGCCATGTTTCAACGATGTTTTTCCGGTCATGTGATTACGATGTGGTTCTTGCAGAAATACTCAATTTGGGCAATCGTAAGAATGCAAGGACGTGATCACGCCCTTTATTTGTTCGAGACAATGTATGAGCGTATTTGCAAACAGGTGACAGCAAGTACTTGAGCTGTTAATATCGTAACTGCAAAATATGGTTCGAAATTCCCTCTCGTGTTTACAGGCCGTCTGAACTTTTTTGTTGACAAAAAATCTGAATTATTGCGCACTAGAAAGACAACATGAACCACTTGTAAAAAAAATAACCGAGTGTATAAAATCGGGACGATACACATAAAATAAGGCAATATTCATAACAAAGTAAGCAGAATGCTTCAGAAATCACTTTTTCACGAAGTATATTCCAAGTGACCTGGAACTATATTGAGTGTGTTAATTTCCCCCTGTCGCTGCGAAGTTATTTACGTCCTAGTAACCATGGAATTTGAAGACGGGTATGTTTGATGTCTGCAAAGGACCGATTGAAGATGGGTTGAAAATGATGCATTCGTGCTTTTAAATAAGGTGCGCTTGGACGATGCTGAGAATTTAGTTTTTTCTTCCAACCAACCATAGTAATACAATGTCGATCAGTGGTTTTTTTTTATCGTTTTACACTGACAAATGTGACAAATCTCCTTCACCGGAAACCATCCCCCAATTTGCATATCACAATAAACATAACCGCTGTCACGGAGTGTCAGCGTGGCCGTGTGGTCAAAACCGAAACGAATTATCGAATGCACGGTCAATATTAGCTGCAATTGGCTTTTAAATAAATGAAATATTCGCAATTTCTTCATTATTCATGCCGAGTTACTTTTTAATCAAACCACATGCGTTCAGTTTCGTTTGTCGGCATCAAACTGATATTGTTTGTGGTAATTAAATAGTACGAGAAGGCGAAGGAAGCCAAATATTTTTACATCATCTATTATTTAATTCAAATTGATAATTTCTTTTATTTAACTGAAATTATGAACTGATAAGTTGGGTGTGTTGCGATTATTATGCCCCAGACCTGGAACTTAGTGGAAGTTGGAAAATCAAAGGTGCATCTAGGGCCGTGCAGTGGTGACCCCCTGTCCTCTTAATCTAAGTCTTACCCATTCATCATTGCATGTACCAACATTCCCCCTTGTATCTCAACCCATTGCTACTCCAATTTGAAGGATATTTGGTTTTGTGATCGAGCATCATGGAGAAACAATGCCTGTGTAGCTGCTGTAGCATGTGTTTCTTCCCACATTTTTTCAGAGTTGTGGTACTTTTTCACTCTTTTGAGTTAGAAAATTTTGTTTATAACTAGTTGATTTGTTACAATTTGTTGCAGAGTGCCTGCTAATACCCTCAATTGTATTGCTGCAGAATTTTCTTGTGAAGATTTTGTTCCTATTACTTATCAAGCAACAACCTAATGAATATTCTGTATAAAGCCACCAATCTGATGTTTGACACTTTTATTGGAGCTGTTTTGAAGGCTTATGGAACTCAAAATGTTGATTATGGCAGAACTTTTCTATTCACCCATGAATCGATAAATTAAGTGTTATAGTTGGAAGTAAGAAGCATGAAAGGTCCAGAACTAAAACTCTAAAAAGAATGTTTTGCAATGTAACATGATTTTTGCAGATACACTTATTTGGAGGTTTACCTGTCTGATAGTGTTTGGAACATGTGTGGCCAGGATCTTCAAAAAGAAAAAAGAGTTAAACTTTGAGAAAAAAGGCATATGCCTTGAGTGCCGGAGGTAGAGTCATACAAGGAAGAGAGCCCCCCCCCCCCCCCCAAAAAAAAAAAATTTTCTGTGTCAAATGGAGCTCACTTGTCATCTTTTGAGGATTGCTTTGTGTACTGCGTTCTTGAAAAAAAATATGTGAGACCCTCTGGATGTGCCCTTCTGATCTCAATATGTCAGTAAGCCTCCTTGGGGAAAGTACATGCAATAATGGTTATGTAAGGTTGATTTGATGTGTTTTGAATAACAATGTACTTTTAAGTACATTAGATGGTTTATTGCAGTGACAGGTTACAGTTACCCTTATTTCTTCTCCAACAGATATCATGAGTGTATTGGTGTCCAAGAGTTAAACAAAGCTAATGTACTTATTGATAAACCAGACAAATTTAACAATTTAATCACTATCAAATTGATGCATGAGATAAAAGGGGTTACAGTGCAAGGGGTTTGTAAATATATTTATTCAACTACAATGTATGACTTTGCAGTGCATTCTACATAGGAGAATATCATATTTTCTTTCCAAACCATTACAGTAACACATACATCTTGATATTGGGAGACACTCTTTTGTCCTTCCATACTTCTTCTGCTGGACTCCTTCAAGTTGACCTTTGTTGAACTCCCCAAATCAAAACATAAACAAAAGAAAATGTCTGCCTTCAATCAGTGAGCACTCCACTTATAACATTTGGTCTCAATCTTCATTACTTTCATGAATTAGGAAAAGATTTCTTCGAGTATGTACTTAAATGTTTATAGAATACAGCTGTTATTTTATTTTGAGGTATTTTATTGTAAAAATTTTGTTCTCTTACTTATGCCATAGCAGACTTTCAGGTGGTGCTATTTACACATGGCAGCAGTTCCATGGCAAATTTCAGTTTCCACATGTTCTATGTTTCATTCCAAGCATTTTGGTATATAATTTATTGGGGTTATTCATTTTGGGCCTTTTTTAGACTTGAAAGAAAATTACATGAAATTTGACCAAAGTTAGGTTGGACGTCCCCTTAAGGGGGTAGAAAAATGATAGTTGACAGATAGGCTGTTACGGTGCAACGGCATATTTTCGGTGTGTTGATAGTAATTCTGGGTGCGAGGGATTTTGGCTGATTCACCTTTAGTGTGAAAAAGTGTGGATATTTATGATTAGTAGCCTAACCCTTCCGCCGGGGAAGAGTGTTGGGTTGTTGGAACTTTAGATTCCAGCCTGTGATGTGCTCCCCTTCTTTAGCCAAGGGTAGTAGCAATTGTGAATATTTATAGATATATTTGGTATGTAAACTCTCCCGCCGGGGAAGAGGACTCTGATGATTAAATTGATAAGTCCGGCCTGTTAGGAACGGATTGCCTAGAATTTTTTTTTTTTTTTGGTGAAAGTGCAATCTATGGCGAGGTAGAAGTGTAATTTATTCTTTTTTTATATGAGTATAGAAGGTGCAAAGTAGCCGCTGTTGGAAAATAGATATTTGTGAGATTCTCGTGGAAATGTTAATGAAAATATCCCCGACTCCTTTTATACAATCTGGGAGAGTTTGTAAATATATAAATGGACAAATATATATAGACATTCAAATTCGCCACTTGTTATTCCTTTCTAGGATATAGCCCTTTCTATGAAACCCTGCTCTGATCTATGAGGCCAATAAACGCGGTTCAAAGTGGAAATGAATCTTGCCCCTTAAGATTACAGATGTGTATGACTAGTCCTTGGTTGACATTTACGGCGAGGCTCTCGGGGGGAACTCATTTCATGTGAGTTCGGGCCGAGAGCATCGGCGCTATAGGAGTGCCAAGGCGGCGTGGGACAATTTTACACAGGTCCTGGGTAATTAATTAAGGTCATCAATCTCTGTTCAGAAAGACGAACTTGTATCTAACCCCTCGACAACAAATCTGTGTCATGGCTAGACCTTGGTTAACTTTTGTGGCGAGTCTGTCGGCCAGAACTCTCTTTTCATGTGAGTGAGTTCGTGCCGAGAGCATCGGCGCAGGGGGAGAGCAAGGCGGGGTGGGTCAATTTCGTTACAAAAAATGACGGAATTTAAATCTGTCGCGACACCATGTCACCCAACGAGAAAACGAAAGTAAACTTGTCGAATAAGTCGGAATTGGAAACGGACCGAAGAGAACTTCAAAACTGATTTATGCATTTGTTGAAATTGCTGCGTTTGATTTGACATCAATTTACAGTGTTAAAATAAAAATGGTTTATCATTATCGGCACTACAGTTAATGTAAGCATACAAATATGGGACTTGTTCTCTGTGCCCAGGTCAAATGTGGGAGAAGATGTCCATACACGCAACATTTTCGCCCAAATCAGCCTCCACCTGATCCAAACCGGCCCCCACAATTTTACCTAAACCGGCCGCCAACATTTTCACCCAAACCGACCTCCAACAATTTTTCGCTCAATAGGGCCTTCAAGTGATTTTTCCCATGAGAGTGAAGGTTACAATGTTCTTTCTCTCTCTCTGGATGTGTGTGTGTGGGGGGGGGGGGGGGGGGGGGGGCATCATTATCTCATTTTCGCATTGATTCTAAGCTGCATATTTTTGTGAATGACGCCGGCTGAATTGAGCTGTCGTGTGAGAACATTTGGCGACTGA
This sequence comes from Pictodentalium vernedei, assembly GCA_031216915.1. Lineage (NCBI taxonomy): Eukaryota > Metazoa > Mollusca > Scaphopoda > Dentaliida > Dentaliidae > Pictodentalium > Pictodentalium vernedei. The sequence goes on along the minus strand of CM062297.1, from coordinate 349,435,059 downwards.
ATGGTCACCTCATGATCCATTTCGGTGTACTAGTTGCCAGAAATAATTTTCAAACGCATAAATTTTAACTCGATACCCCCCCCCCCCCCTCCCAACCAGTTTCGAAAAAATCGTATTTTTCTGTTAGTTTCATATGTTTTCGGGAAAGTTTGGGTTGCAAAAAATAAGGAAAACTGTCCGATGAATTTGATTTTCACAATGCAACTTTACACTTTTATCACCAAGTTTTCGACCAAATTCCGTCAGGCACTCCCCCAAAAAGTGACAGATTTCCTCTATCACTTTTTGGGGGCGTGCCTGACGGAATTTGGTCAGGGTGGCACCAGAAATCCCGGGGGGGGGGGGGATTAAATTCACCAACAGAGTTCAATTTCTCTGAGCAAGGAAATGGCGCTTTTCATAGTCTTATTTGAAAAACTTCGACCCGGTGTAAGAAATTAAAAAAATGGCCTTTGAAAAGCGTTATTTCCTCACCCAAAGAAATAGAATTATGGTCGCGGCTCGCCATAACCTCTCGAAATAAAGGCATTAAACTTTTCCAAAATGTTGTCACTTGAAGCAAGAAGTGTTTATCGCTACCCTTGTGAAAACATTAACCAAGCCTGCAGTGAGAAGCCCTTCCCGACGAACTTACCAAATGTCCCCGATGGGATGGGGTGAGACCTCCCCGAAGGGGGGGGGGGGGGGAGGGGTACCCCCCCCCCCCCTACACACACACACCTTTCGCAACATCCCTGTGCAAGCGGAGCTCTAGAATCGGTCTTAGGCCGTCGAATTTTTCAAAATTTCTCAGGGCAGTGCCCTCTGACTCCATCAGTGGGGAGGGGGGGGGGTGGATTCTTCCATACCTACACCCACATCGGCATTACACGCCTGGATCATGATTTATGGAATCACGCTAGGGACAGATGGGGCAACATAAGCACAAACGATTGGCAAAACTTGCGTTTACACTTATGTTGTGTCATGATATAGCCCAAATGCTGACAATGACGTTAAACATTAATAAATATAGAATGTACTGGTGTGTTGCAGTGGCGTAGCCACAGCACCCCCCCCCCCAAAAAAAAACCCACAAAAAACAAACAAAACATTGATCCAGTGCAAGTTTCAAACAACTTAAGAGCCCAAAAATACTCTCCTATATAGGGCTACACATGCTACAATTGCCAGACTCGATCTTGGAGCAATGAATTTTGCAACATTTTCTCGTGGGAGGCCTTGTCCAAACTAGGGCTCTCTGGTCGTCACCCCTCCTCCCACATCCTTGTCCTAACTAGGACCCTCCGGTAGTTACCCCCTCCTCCCACTTCCATGAAAGGAAGTGGGAGAGGGGTAACAGCGGGGGGGGGGGGGGGGTCCTAGCTAGGACTAGGCAAGGACCCCCGAAACCCCACAGCAACTTTACAAATAGCATGCATGGTATGCCCCCCCCCCCCCCAAAAAAAAAAAAAAAATATGGCTAGGTTCCCAATTACAGAATCTCAGCTACGCCCCTGGTGTGTTGTGTTGTATTACAGTTGTATGCACCTATTTAATTTTTTATTTTCTATAAATAAATCACAATAAAATCACATGGTCTTTTTTTGGGGGGGGGGGGATGTGGAGGCATAACTTAAAAAAAAAGGTTATGCCACAGTTGATTTGCACATGATAACCCGAAAAATGATTATGGAATAACAGACGACACAATGTACAGGATTTGTACATATTTAGTAATTTGGCCCCAAAATATCTATAGCCTATATGTCTTTATAACAAAAGGTTCGACACACCTGTTGTCATAGCGTGGCATGAGCTATGGTTTAGGTCCTAATTACAAAAATATCAACACGCCAAAATATAGCTTATGAGACACTACTGGAAAAATGTGGTCGATCTTTTTCCAATTAGGACCACAAGAGTCAGGAACTTGTCCTATGGGCCAGATAATATCCTCTAGAGGGTCTTATATATGGCCCACATGACAAGATTCTTGTGTTAGGACTCAAGCTATGAGAGGTGTATTTGTTAATAAATGCCAATATTTCTTGTAAAACGTGAAAGGTAAACAGATTTTCAATTGCGTTCCGAAAAGTATCAATATTCTATTATTACTTACAGCAGCAGCAGAAAATTAACGTCTTGCAAACTTGACATGCTGCAGTTCTCCGCGATTCATAAGACCAAATGAACACTTTATCGGCGCCCGCAGTCAAATATAGGTTAAGACACTTTAAAGCGATTCAAATTCCGCTGGGATTTCGTCATACGGAAAACCCGTTTCGTTTCGCTTTGTTGATCCCGTTAAGTGAAACTGTCGACTGTTTTCTTCAGTTTCCGCGAAGGGTGACATGGTGTCGCGGCAGATTTAAATTCCGTCATTTTTTGGAGGAAAATCGTGTAATAAAGTATGTAATTGAAAATTGTGAATCCAACCATTCAGCCGTTTTTTTTTTGTTTTTTTTTTATTAGGGTTTAACGACACATTAACAGCCAGGGTCATACCATGTCGGCGACAGTTTTACGGGTGGAGGAAGCCGGAGTACCTGGAGAGAACCACCGAGCAACGACGAGCACTGTCAGCTCTCCAACATCGTAACTCTGAACTCTGCACCGCGGCACAGGCAGGGTTAGATCGGTTGAAGACATGCGCACCATCGACGTGCAGTACGCCTTAGTACACAGCGTCATCGTGCCCCCATCTAGGCAATAGGGGTTAAGTGCCTTGCCCAACGACACAGCGCGGGGGCACGAAATGGTCACCCATCCAACTATTAACCGCACTCGACGTTGCTTAACTTCGGTGATCTGACGAGAACCGGTTACCGAGACGCAACCGCGCCCCCATTCAGCCGTTAGATAGATAAATCATTTGTGAGTAAGTATGAAGAGAAAAATAAGTGGTAAGTTGATTTGAATCATAATGCGAGGCGTGAATGTGATAGATTAGATTAGATTAGATTAGATTTATTGCAAAAAACACCTTCGATGAGGCAGATTGCACACAAGTAAGTTATGAATAAATTTGCAACTGAAATTACAATACAATCTTTGTACCTTCATACAAATGTGAAGAGTGTTGGAAATGAATCGGAAATTTCAAGAAATATATACAAATACAAATATTTACAGAGAACACAATACTATCTGCGTGAAAATATGCCTCCACAACATGTAAACATATGCAGCTTGATAATTATGCTCTTAGTCAGGACTGAATGCTTGCCTATGAATTGAACCCTGAGCTTAAAATGATATTGTATTCAATGATTCATGTTCATGGATATTCTAATTACTGATTAAAAAGTTACGCTTTATAAAGAACAACTGGATTATGTTACAGACGGCAGCACATGTTGAGGGATTGTCATTTTTCATGATCACTTGAAATTTGTCTAAGCTGTTCAAGGCATAGAACTCCGGCCGGGCATTCGATACAATATCAAACAGTTGCTTTCTCTCTGATTCTTATGCTGGACAGTCAATGAGGAAGTGTTTTTCACTTTCAACATCTCCCGTTGAGCAAACGCGACATAATCTGTGATATGACCAGCCGAGGGTGCGTTGCACTCCTTCCTCGCTTCGCTCGGTTGTGTATGTATATATCATATATATCATATGAAAATATATTGCTATGGAAGAATACCACCAAGCACGAAACAAAGTAAATAAGATTAAAGACGAGAATCGGGGAGTACGAAATAGCAGTCTTATTAGGACGATAAGAACGACAGGGAGGTCGAGTTCGAACGTATTTTGGAAATGGGTGAATAAACGTAACAAAGGAAGTAACCCACAGTGTATTAAAGTAGATGGCAGAGTTACAGACGAGCAAGATCAAGTCGCATCAGAACTAGTCAAGCACTGGGAAAAGGTAAACGATAAGCGATGGGGCATGGGGAGCCCACCAGAGTGTCCGAATCAGGTCGAGGAAAACCTATCGAGCTTCGTGTGCAGCGAAATTAAAACGGAGGAGGTGCGAAAGGTGATATCAAAATTAAGGGATGGAAAAGCGGGAGGAGTGGAGATGAAATTCCTAACGGGTTTATCAAAAAAGGGGGAGAGGAACTCGTGGAAAGCCTAACTGCCCTATTCAATCAAGACATAGAAAATCAAGAGGTCCCAAAGGAGTGGAGAGAAAGTAAAGTGACATTTATTCACAAAAAGGGGGGAAAAGACGTTTTGGATAACTATCAAGGGATCTCTGTCAGTAGCAACATTGGAAAGGTTTTCTGTAAAGTCCTGTATGGGAGACTAGAGGAGGTGATTGAGGAGAAGGGTTTTTTGGGAGAAATCCAGAATGGTTTCAGGAAGGGAAGGAGAGTTACTGACCATCTTTTCACACTATCCCAAATGATAGAATCCGCGAAAGCAAAAAAGAAAAAGATGTTTATGGCCTTTTTGGATATCAAAAAGGCATACGATAGAGTATGGAGGGAAGGTATGTGGCGCAAGCTGGAGGCTATGGGCTTCGGGGGCGAGTTTGTTGGAATTATGAAATCATTATATAAAGATGTACAGAGTGAACTTAGCCTGGGAAACATTACAACGAAACGTGTGCCTATGGAGATAGGCCTAAAACAGGGGTGTGTCCTTTCGCTGATCCTGTTTGCATTGTACATCAATGGTTTAGGAGATGAACTCCTGCGTAGCGAGGAGGGGGTAGCAGTTGGGGACTTGAAGATCCCAGGGCTATTTTTTGCAGACGATATGGTTCTAGTGTCAGAAAGCGAAGAGGGGCTAACGAAAATGCTGGGAATTATTGGGAAATACGGGAGCAAATGGAGACTCGAACTTAATGAAAGAAAGAGCAAAGTTATACCTGTGGGCCGCAAAGTGGACCCCACTCGAAGGTGGAGAGTGGGTGAGTTCTGCATTCCGGAAGGGAGCAGCAAACTTCTCAGTGTGGGAGAGACAGGTGATTACGAGTATTTGGGGGTAAATATAAACATTACAGGAAGAGGCATCTACCGGAACCACACAAATAAATTGATTCTGAAGGGGAAGCGAATCCTTAACCAAATGAAGCTTATAGGGAGAAACAGTTTCAATAAGGTTTTCGTGGGGAAAACCATTTGGGAAATGGTGGGGCTGCCAAGTATCACATACGGTACGGAAGTGGTACCCCTAAATCAGACGGCCGTAAAGAGCTTGGAAATCCTGCAGAACGATGCAGGCCGATGGATAACGGGGTCGAGTAATACCGCAGCGCTAGAAGCAATCAGGGGTGAGCTTGGGTGGATGAGGATCAAGGACAGGATAGACCTGTTGAAGCTCGGTTATCTTAATTATTTGGTAAATCTCCCCGACAGCCGATGGTGTAAAGTAATGTTCCTGAGAATTTTCAACTCAAATATCAAAACGGGGTGGATGGTCCACGTGAGGGAGCTAGTAGAGAACTACTCATTGGAGATCTCGGACCTGGAAGTTTGGGCAAACCAGGGTAAAAAAATCGTCAGAGAAAGGGTCATGGAGGATTGGAACCGTAATTGGCGAGAGGGGGTCAAATCAAAGAGGTCTTTGGGTGGCCTGTGTGATAAAGAGAAGCCAGGTTTTGAAGAGTACCTTGATGGCACCTTTGGGGGGTCACTGTTGTTCAAGCTGAGGTCGCGATCCCTGGAGCTGAGGGAAAAAAATTGCGAAAGACGGTGAAAGGGAGTGCCAGATGTGTAACTTGGACATGGTGGAGACCCTGGAACACTTTCTTCTAGAATGCTCAAAGTATCAGTCTAAAAGAATGAGATTCACTGGGAGTATAATGGGGAAGTGGGATGGGAGAATGAAGGACATGTGGTTGGGGGAGACTCAAAGGAGAGGGTTAATATGCTAATCGGAGAGATTGGGAAGAATGGGACAAGGGATATCATCAAGCAGTTCGTCTCCGAGTGTTGGGAGGAGAGGAGAAGCGTGGGAATAGGGAGGCAGTTGGGAGTACAGGTGTAACCATGGCCTTCTCGTCCAAGAACCGCGACAAATCAGCGGCTGGCCAAAGTGTTATTATTATTATTATATTGCATGCACGTATGTCAAGTTACAGACTCCTGTGTTTCTTGTAACAGACCATTGACTCCCATGGTCAGAATGGATTTACATTGGTACGTACACCAAACCTGGCGATTACCTGCTCAACAAGGATCTTTGCAACTGTTCTGGCTTCCATATTGCTCATTGTGAAGTTCTCTGTCCTAAAGTAGTCAGATATAACCAGAAGGTACTTGCTACCTAACTTTGTAGAGGGCAAGGGTCCAAGTGCTTCCTTTCCATGGGCATGCCTGCTTTTAGCTTAACTTGACAAAGTCAAGATAAGCTATTGCCATCACGCGTGCGGAAATCTGTGAGTCTGTGAGTCTGTTCACATTTTCCTTTAGCACAGGCTACACCCCGTAGTTCTTGTCTGTTCGCCACGAAATTTCATATGCAGGCTTGGGGTCATGTCTAGATGAGAACGTCCCCTTTTGGTCGTGATTGGTCAACCGGTATGGCTGCCCGAGCCCAAAACCCGAAAACCATTGGCACAGTATTTATGAAGGGATTTCATTGTAACTTGGTAGGATGCCTCTGTATAATGCCTTGATGAGAACATCCCCTTTTGGTCATGATCTGTCAACCCCGATGGCTGCCCAAGCCCGAAACCCAAAAACTTTTAGCACAGTGTGCAGGTCATGTTTAATATGGAGGGATTTCATTGCAACTTGGTAGGATGACTCCGTATGATGTCTAGATCAGAAATTCCCCATTTGGTCGCGATCTGTCAACCGTGACGACTGCCAGAGCCCAAAACCCGAAAACCTTTAGCACAGTCTACAGGTCATGTTTATGGAGGGATTTCATTGTAACTTGGTAGGTTGACTTCATATAATGTATAGATGAGAAAGTCCCCTTTTGAACGGCATTGGGCAACTGTGACGACTACAGGAGCCCTAAGCCCGAAAACCTTTAGCACAGTCTACAGGTCATATTTATGAAGAGATTTCAGTGTAACTTGGTAGGATGACTCCAAATAATGTCTAAATGAGAACGGCCCCTTTTGATCGCGATCATTCAGCCTTGATGGCTGCCCGAGCCCAAAAACCTTTAGCATAGTCTATAGGTCGTATTTATGGAAGGATTTCGTTGTAATTTGTTAGGATGACTCCATATAATGCTTAGATGATGACGTCCCCTTTTGATCGCGATTGGTAAACTGTGACTGCTACAGGTGCCCGAAGCCCGAAAACCTTGAGCACAGTCTACATGTCATATTTATGAAGGGATTTCATTGTAACTTCGTAGGATCACTCCAGATGATGCCCAGATGAGAATGTCCCCTTTTGGTTGCGATCATTCAATCATGGTGGCTGCCCTAGCCCAAAAACATTTAGCACAGTCTACAGGTCATATTTATGAAGGGATTTCATTGTAACTTGGTAAGTTGACTTCATATAATGTCTAGATGAGAACGACCCCTTTTGGACACGATTGGGCAACTGTGGCGGTTACAGGGGCCCGAAAACCTTTAGCACAGTCTACAGGTCATAATTATGAAGGGATTTCATTGTAGCTTGGTAGGATGACTCCAAATAATGTCTAGATGAGAACATCCCCTTTTGGTTACGACCATTCAGCCTTGATTGCTACCCGAGCCCAAAAACCTTTAGCATGGTCTATAGGCCGTATTTATGGAAGGATTTCATTGTAACTTGTTAGGTTGACTCCATATAATGCCTAGATGATGACGTCCCCTTTTTGGTCGTGTTTGGTCAGCTGTGACGGCTACAGGTGCCCGAAGCCCGAAAACCTTGAACACAGTCTACAGGTCATATGTATGAAGGGATTTCATTGTAACTTCGTAGGATCACTCCAGATGATACCCAGATGAGGCTGTCCCCTCTTGGTTGCGATCATTCAATCATGATGGCTGCCCGAGCCCGAAAACCTTTAGCACAGTCTTCGGGTCATATTCAACCAGGATGGCTGATCGAGCCCAAAGCCCCAAATCTCTAGCACAGTCTACAGGTCATATTTATGATGGAATTTCATTGTAACTTGGTAGGTTGACTTCATATAATGTCTAGATGAGAACGTTCCCTTTTGGAGGCAATTGGGCAACTGTAACGGCTACAGGGGCCCGAAGCCCGAAAACCTTTAGCACGGTCTATGTCATATTTATGAAGGGATTTCATTGTAACTTGGTAGGATGACTCCAAATAATGGCTAGATGAGAACATCCCCTTTTAGTCGCGATCATTCTGCCTTGATGGCTGCCCGAGCCCCAAACCCAAAAATCTTTAGCATAGTCTATAGGTCGTATTTATGGAAGGATTTCATTGTAACTTATTAGGTTGACTCCATATAATGCCTAGATGATGACATCCCCTTTTGGTCGTGTTTGGTCAACAGTGACGGCTTTAGAGGCCCGAAGCCCGAAAACCTTGAGCACAGTCTACAGGTCATATATATGAAGGAATTTCATTGTAACTTCGTAGGATTTCTCCAGATTATGCCCAGATGACAACGCCCCCTTTTGGTCACGATCATTCAACCATGATGGCTTCCCGAACCCAAAACCTGAAAAACTTTAGTACAGACTATATATTGTATTTGTGAAGGAATTTCATTGTAACTTAGTAGAATGACTCAGTATAATGTCGAGATGAGGACGTCCCCTTTTAGTTGCAATCGGTCTACCCTCATGGCTACACAGGCCTGAAGCCCGAAAACCTTTAGCACAGTCTACAGGCCATATTTATGAAGGGAATTCAATGTAACTTGATAGGATGACTCGTTTTGAAATAATTTCACTGTAACTTGTTAACTTTCGTCGACATGCGTTGACTGTGAGGGTCACATACATTAACTGTGAGGTCATATTAACCCACCCTCAGCTCTTTAGTACAGCGTACACCTTATATTATTTTTATTAAAAACATAGCATACAGGAATCAGAAATTAACATATTCCCAATTATCACAATTCTTGTCTTATTTCATAATCCTTTCATAAACATTGAACATTATCCTTTTCATCAAACACAACACGCAGACAAGTTAAGCTACAATATCATTGACACTTTCATTACCATTTCCATTGCGCTCGCTTCCGTTTCTTGGGTCCTTTCCTCTTGCAGCACTTTTCACAACCTGCAATGTAATTTCTGGTGTCTGATTGTAATTCTGCCAATAATACTTTTATGCCACTTTTGCAAGTGTCTGTGGGAAATGCCCGTTTCGTCTGCTACCCATTTCGTCCGCTAGCAATTTCACTCATTTTGTCCGCCGGCGAGACCGAATCGTCCGCTGGTCATTTCGTCCACCAGCCGTTTCGTCTGCTAGGGAAATCGGGATTTGTGCAATGAAAAAAACAACAACTCTGATTTTCTTTCATTTATTTCTTCTTTATTAGTTTAAACAATATTTATTCATGAAAAAAATATGATGCATACATATAATAAACTACAACATGATTGTCATACAGAGTGCGCAATACAATGGTATGCATTAACGTAAAGAGTCAAGAACGAGATTTGTTGAAAGGATTCAGCAGTAAGCTTATAGCTTGTATGAGCTGTCTCCTTTGGATTACTGACAAAGTTTAATAGTAGCTGTAAACACTAAGTAAAATATTGTTTAAACATAGAAAACAGAGAGAGAGGGAGAGAGTAAGGAGAGCAATAGGGAGAATGAGAGAATGAAAAGAAAAAAGAAACTTAATCCCTTATCCAACACGTGTGGCAAGCGACACATGAAGAATAAGCTTTCGAATAACTGGAAGTTTCCAATGTCAGTCCCGAAAACACAGCTCACGATCCCTCACTGGAACGAGCTCGTCGAGCTCATTCCAATGAGGGGTCATAAGCCATATTCTCGAGACAAAGATGTATAATATAAAAGGATTTAAATGACGATTTTCATGGGTAACACTGGTCGTTACATTGGGCAAAGGGTTAACTATGGAACAGGGGGAACAACCTGAATTCAATGTTCGCTACCAAAGAATATTCAATAGGGCAGCCTCAATGGGTGTATCGGTAACGGTGGCCCATTTGTGTGGCAAGAAATACTGGAAAAGTTCAAGAGGGCACTGCTACTTATTAAAACGTCCACTCAGTATGATATAGTCCTGCACGGTTCTGAAGACAAGAAGGTTTTCATTATTATTCAGTCGTTCGGATCCAAATAGGAATGTGGAGAGCTCAATAGTAAATGGCAAAGCATTGATTGTGGAATCACGAGCATCGTCATAGATTGGGCAGTGCACAAGAAAGTGCTCAGTAGTTTCAAGATCCCCACACAGGCAACGTGGAGATGTTGAGAGATGGTTATCGTATAAGTGGGCGTTGATATTACTGCAGTGCAGGCGCAACCTGCAATGATAAATTTGGGCAGCACGGGATTTGGCTCCATCGTAAAAGATTGGTGGTCGTAGGTTCGCACTATTTAAAAACGTCTTGACGTTTATGAGGGAACAATTTTCTCTTACTGAGGGGGGTAATCTATTCCACTGGTCGGTAACTTCCGGGATAAACGAGGACTTATATAAATTGGTGTGACTAAAGGGAACACGGTGGTTATTTTCGGATCGGAGATTGCGGCTTTGGGTAATAGATGAAATAATTGGTGGCACCTTATTGGAGATATATGGAGGTGTTAATTTATGATACATCTTAAAAAACTGGATAAGCTTGTGCTTTCGGCGTCTTTCTTCCAGTGGATCTCATTGAGTTTCTGTGTAGAGAAGATCTTTACTGCAGCTCACAGTGGCGCCAGTAACTATTCTTGCTGCAGCTACTTGTATTTTCTCCAGGTCAGCAGCTTGAGTTGCTGAGCAGTTGTCCCAGACAGAGTCAGCGTATTCTAAAAGAGGTCGGACAAACGCAAAGTATATCTTTTCAAGGACTTTCCGGTCAAGTGTAAACTTGTGGGCCCTGAGCATGTCAATACGTGTCCAGGCTTTAGTACACACGTGATCGATATGGTCGTTCCATGTACAACCTTTATTCAAGATTACTCCGAGATGCTTGTGGCTACTCACCTCGGAAATTTGAGTTCCGCCTAAATATATAGGTGGGTGCACCGGAACGTTACTTTTACGTGATATAATCATGGTTTCCGTTTTAAGGGGGTTGAACTCAACGAGCCAGGTGTTAGCCCAGTGTTCAATTGTGGCTAAATCACGGTTGAGTATGATGGCACCTTGGTCAGGATTCTCAATTATAAGATAAAGGGATGTATCATCTGCAAATAAGCGTATACTGCTAAGTAGGTTTTCAGTAATATCGTTGATTTAAATCAGAAATAACAGGGGACCAAGGATCGAACCCTGCGGGACACCAGACGTTACTGGTTTCCAAGGAGATGCCTCAGAGGCTACAAGGACGCGCTGGTGCCGATCAGAAAGGTAAGATTTTAGGAAACAAAGCAAGTTGCCAGATATGCCTATTCTCTCGAGCTTGTGAATAAGACCAGCATGCCAAACTTTATCAAATGCCTTGCTAACATCACAAAAGACAACTCTTACCTCTTTTCCTTCGTCAAGGGCTTTATTAGTAGCACATATAAGGAACAATTCAGGGGAAAATGTGACATTTATTGAGAAAAATATTGTGTGGTACTTTTTTCTGATTAATTTGCATTTATTCGAGAAATAATGGCGAAATAGTCAGAGAAATTTAGTGAAAAAAGTTACATTTATTGAGAAAATCGGTGCCACTAAATACCGAATCTGACTTGCAATACCGAATCTTACCCCAAAAAGATTAATTAAAGATACTTTCTACTTACTTTCTTACTATTATGTGATCTGGTGAATATAAAAAATCATTTTAAATGAAAAAGTCACGGTAAACATTTTGCAAATTTTGTGTTTTGGAGTCATTAGTGAAGTGTCGTAAGTGAATGAATGAATGAAAGGTTTTAGCGCGCCGAAGGCACGCTGGGGCGATGTGGGATTTACAAATCCCTTGCGACCCGGTTAACCTTATTTTATTTCACTTGGATCACACAGGCCTAGCTTTCCTATTGCCTCGAGTGGGGTCTGCGGGGGTATGCACGCGGTTAGAATTCACGGCAGTTTACATTGGCGTGATAGATTGTCAGTAATCAATCCCTCAACGCCATTAAGACTGTTAGAGAGTGGGCTCTATTCGGTTCTTGCAATGGTAGAGGTTTGAATCCCACCATGGTGGCGAGCCAGAATATAATGTTGTGCGATGGCAAATTTAAGGGAAGGAGAGAAAAGAAAAACAAACAGCAACGCCGGTTTGGTAGCGGCCCCGGTATATGACCATAGCGGTTAAAAAAGGAATGGAGAAAGCTCCAACAGTTTAGTTTGAAAAACCGGGAGTCATCCATCAAGCCTTCTGGGAGATAGGATGCCGTATGTGATTGTGAGGTATCTGGTTATCCTTCGGATGACCTCCCCCCACAAAAAAAAACCTCTCACAGACATACACCCTCAAGCCCTTAAAAGGGCTGTTGAATCTTTATTCAGATGCTTATTTATATAAGATTTACACTCGTCCCCAGCCAGACAAGCATGTTTCAATCCTTGCCTGGTGTTTGGTGGTTTCTTGTGAATGTTAACAGAAAGGTAGGTTGCAGCAATTCCTCCTACGCTTTGTCGACCATTTCCATGTGTCTTCTTGGTAAGAGTGTTGCAAGAAAATTTGAGGATGTTATTAGAAAGGTTATAGGTAGAGAGAAAGATAGGTATCCGCTATTGTGTATTGTGACTGTTGTGTGATTGTTGCTATGGGTGGGGTAAGGGGTGTGTTTCTTCGGAGCCCACTTCCCACACGCAGAGTTGCGAGGCAATCCTCACAGACTCAATCCTAAAGATCTCAATGAGTGGCGAGGCAATCCTCACTGACTCCACGCAGTTTAATTCTATTGAATAATTTTAATTTACTGTGGTTTATCTTGTTTTTCTGTTAAGGGTTCGGTGTTCGTTCAGCTTCACCATTAATTCACTATCCTGGAGTCGAACGAAATGTTTTTTGCGCGCCGAAGGCGCGCAGGAACGATTTGGAGAGCAAGCCCCTTTCGACCCTCATTGGCTGTTTGTTTTTGTAGGACGTCGAGGCGTGGTAGAGGAGGAAAAGGAAGGAGGGAGGAGGCCTACCCCCTCTTGGGCTTTTTGCGGCTCTTTTTCTTAGGTGGCGGTTGGCTTGGTGATATGGCTGGCGGTGGTGCAGAGTTTAGTGGCTGGATTGTGTCTAGTGTCATTTTTTTAATTTTTCCTGGACTCGCGGCTTTCGGCGACGGCTTGTTTCCCCAACTCAAGTTCTCGTTTGGCCAATCCTAATGCTCTCCTTATCCTTGGGTCTTTGATGGTGACTGCAGACTGAGGTGGCTGTATTCCTGTGATTGGCTCACCCGGGCTGTCCGGTTGAGAAGGAAGTGGGGAGTGAGGGGTGGGAGGTGGTGAAAAAGCAACCTCCGGTTCCTCCTCAGTCTCCACCAGACGTTCCTCATCCAACGGTACCGGCTCAGGAGCTGGCAGTTGGTTGGGTGTACTAGTGTGACTAGGAGGGGAACTGGCAGCTGCCTCCAGGACCTCCATCCTCTCGTTCACCTCTTTCTTCCTATTCCGGAAGGCATCCATGCGCAGGGCGCTCCTGCGCTTGGTCGAAGGGCTCTTCTTTTTCTTCCTCTCATTGTTTTCTCCGTGCCTCTTCGGTTGAGGACCAGTGGGAGAGGGGATCCTCTCTCCAAAGGTACTACCTCTCCCCGAAGAGGGTGGTGTGTTCTCTTCAATGTTGAAATCCAAGGTCAGTTGGACGCTCTTGCCTTTTTCCTGGATAGTCCATGAGATAGGGCAAGAGACTCCCAGAGCTGATATGGCTTTCTCCAGTCTAACTGGTATTTCCATGTCAGTCGAGATGCTCACGCTCTGAAGTCAGAAGTGAATGAAATGATAAAAGTGTTTCTGTTAAGGGTTCGGTGTTCGTTCAGCTTCACCATTGATTCACTATCCTGGAGTCGAAAGGAATAATTTCGCGCGCAGGGACGGTTTGGGGGACAAGCCCCTTTCGACCCTCGTTGACTGTAGGTGATTCGTTATCACATGTCTAGGCGTGTTGAAGGAGGAACTGCTTCGGGTACTCGGCCGGTGTCACCAGTTGCGTCGTGATGGTCTCTTGGCTGATGTCGGTTGAACCCTCGGGTGAGGACCAGTGTGAGTCGTTGGGGCCTCTCACAAAGGTAGTGCCTCTCCCCGAGGGTGCAGTCGATCTGGATTTTCGAGCAAGTATAGTCTGCCGCTTCGAGGATGATTATGAGTGATGGCCATCACTGGCAAGTATAATCTGCCTCAGGCTGTCTCTGTTTGGTTGGACTCTTTGGACGAAAACAACAACGACCCCTTTCGGGGACCACCAAGAAGAAGACCCGAACTTCCCTGGTTCGGGGGCAGGCCTGCATTGTAATCCTATTGGGTTGGGACAGAAAGATGCGCAATGCGCTTACAAAAAGGGACAGAGGCGGGACGCAGGACCAACGCTCGCCTCCCTTAAAATGGTCGACCACTTTTAGGGAGGGAGTGGAGGATGTTCAGGAACCGTGGGGGTGACTGTTTCCATAACGGTTAGACTGTCTGTAGCGGTTATTGGGGTGCTGGTCAAAAAAACATCTTTTGTGTACCTGCTTAAAAGAAGAAAGTAGAATTAGTTTTCATTAGAATATGTGAACTGTAAAGATAAAAGTAGCACCTCTTTAGTTGCGTGTCCGTCTGGTATCTGCTGTGTATGTGGGGGAGAGTATGAATTGCACGAATCTTTACATTCGTGAGCGCAGTAACATACTTGGGACCCAGCCCCCCCCCCCCACCCCCCGTGTGTGTGTGTGTGTGTGTGTGTGTGTGTGTGTGTGTGTGTGTGTGTGTGTGTGTGTGTGTGTGTGTGTGTGTGTGTGTGTGTGTGTGTGTGGGTGTGTGTGTTTGAGGTTAAAAAATCGCACTGGCACAGACATTTCATACTGAAACGTTTTTTTTCTTTTAATATGCCGCCGAAAAATTGTTTTCATTTACTGAACCCTGATTGGTTTCAAACATGACAAAAAGTACATAAAATTGGTTTAAACTAAGTTATGAGCTTAGGAACTGGTTAAACTGACTGGCAAAAATGGATGTTATTCATTGATGGGCTCTAATTTAGTCCTTACAAGGATGTTACGCAAGCTTTTGTTTTTCTTATAGGCGATGACAGGTCGAAGATTCAAAGGTTCATTTAATTTAGCATTGGTAAAATTGAATTCATCTTTTAACATTTTTGCTATTTCGATATTCATTCTGTTGTACGTTAAAGTGAAAGGAATGATGGACCTCCTTTCGCATTCGCCCTCTGATATGTTCATACCAAATGGCCAGAGAGTTTGAAGCGTATTGATCCAAAAAGCTTCACGTTTTTTTCTAAATTCATCCGTTTCTTCTAATGTGTCTTTAATTGGTGGTTGTTCAATAGGATGGATTTCGAAATCGTCCAAAGAATGGCCAAGAAGGTTAAAATGTTGTGCTACTGGGGCATCAGCATTATGTTTTATATCCTGTTTGTGTCTAGTAGCACGTTCTCGAAAAGGATTTTGACTTTGACCAACATACTGTTTCCGACATCGCTTACAAGTGATAAGGTAAATAATGTTTGGTGAATCACAATGGAGGGGGTTACGGATCTGATAATGATTTTTCGTTTGTTCGGAGGAAAATTCCTCTTTCTGATCAGGCATAAAAGTATGCAGTCTACAACCAGGCTTTTTGCAATTAAATACCGCGCCACTACTATTTTGCAACGGTCTGTTGTGTTCAATCTTCAGTGGTTCGAAATCGGTAGTTTCAGCTGGACTTTCGAGCTTTTTCAAGGTTTGGGATTTCAGGCTACGCAAGAGACGCAGCGAGTACCCTCTCGATCTGAGGGCGCCAAATAGAGTAGAACAAGCCTCATTGAAATTTACCTTATCACTTGAATTGCGGTGGAAACGAATGAGTTGTGATTTGATGATACCTTTAAATGTATGTTGAGGATGAAATGATTTTGTGTGCAACAATTGATGTGAATCAGTTGGTTTAAAATACACTTTATAATCTAAATGACCGGACGCCTGAAATTGCTTGCCTTTATACACGGTCACATCGAGAAAATCAACAGAATTTTCACTGATAGTAGCTTTCAATTTAATATTTGGATCGTGATTGTTCAAAATTTCTAAAAATTCATCAAAATCTTCTTTAGAATGTTCCCAAATAATAAAAATGTCATCTAAATACCTGAGATATACGAGAGGATGCTTTGCACATTTGCTTAAGGCATTTTCCTCCCATTCCGCTACATAAATGCTTGCAAAATTAGGACTGAATCTTTTGCCCATAGGACAACCCATTATTTGTAGAAAATATTCTCCATTGAATTGAAAGTCATTACCTTTTAAGCTCAGCTCTAAAAGATCCAAAATTTGTTCATCCGGGCGTTTCGCATCCGGATATTTTTCAAATGCATTTTTAACTGATTTAACACCTTTATCAATATCAATGTTCGTATACATACTGTCGATATCCAAAGTAGCCAAAATTGCATTTTTCGATATTTTCAATTTCGAAATTTTTGACAGGAAATCCTGTGTATTTTTTAGATAGCTCGGATGTCTATTTGCTATAGGTTTCAGATGATAATCAATTAATTCCGAGATCGCATAAGATTCCGAATTACAATCTGATACAATTGGCCTCCCGGGTGGAGTTAAGTCATCCGTCCATGAAGAACGGTCCTTGTGGATCTTTGGTAGGATATAAAATTGTCTTGTTTGAGCACTGAGCTTAGCTGTTAAATATTTCAATTGTTTTTTGGTAATGTGACCTTCGTCGAGGAGAAATTTTAAGATCTTATTGAATTTTTCGATATTACTAGGCCAAATAAGTGAATCTATTTTCTTATAATGTTTAGTATTGCTGAGTTGTCTCATGGCTTCCTTTATATAATTATCCCGAGATAGAACAACTACCGACCCACCTTTGTCGGCTGGTTTAATTACTAATTTCTTATTTTTTCGAAGTTTCGTGAGGGCTCTCCGTTCACCAGCTGTTAAATTGTCTTTATCGGAGAGTATGTTCATGCTGAACACCTTTTGGATGATTCGTTTACTAGCCTCAATAATTTCGGGATCTACTTCACTATCTGGAGGTGACCAACCAGATGATTCTGTGAAAGGAAGTTTCCGACCGCTGGAGTTTCTAAAGCGGTCTGCTAATTTCATTTGCCTAAGAAAATTACAGTTGTATGATGGTAAATTTGTTTGGTTATCAGTTTTAGGCTTTGGTGCAGGTACAAAAGTTAAACCGCGATCTAAAAGAGATTTCTCTTGGGTTGTTAGGTCATTGGTGCCAGACAGGTTAACCACATTAGTTCCTAATCCCACATCTGTTAGGCGGCTGTTACCTTTGCCTTTACTTAGTTTAAATTTAGGTGGTTCAACCAGTGATCGTACATAATATTGGCGGTTCTCGTGGTCCAATGGATTAAATCCTGAGCAACATCAAACCTCGCGTCATCAATTTTTGGTATCACGTTAACGTCCTTCACTTTCCGAATGGTTTCGTTGATGATGCTCAGGGTTCTCCTCTCAGCCTGAGGGAGTTTTTGCGAAAAGTTTAGTTCAGCGAAATAAATTTTTGCTGATCTAAACTTGACCCTGATATCGCTAAGCATATTCCGCAACTGCTTAACTACGAGATCAGAATTATCGTTTCGAGAATTCACGCCAATATTTAATAATATTTTTTGGGGACTGGACTGGCCCCTGTGCCCTTTAAACATAGAGCGCAGATGATTGAATTTGGCGCCGGGGTAACACTCCACCTGGATGTCCGGATGGGGATTTCGATCAATGCGTCCTAAATTTGAACTTCCAATCATAAGGATGTTTTTACAAACATCGGGGAGGCGCCAATTCCTTTTGTCAAAATTAACTCCGCTTTTATGCCGAAACTGGGAGAATTTAGAATCAAATGAGCGGCCCGAGTTGCGGCTCGGTGATTTGACTTTCTCTGAGTACGATATACCTGGTTGAACCACACTAGAGGCAGGAGAAGGGGGAGAAGAAACAGAAGCAGGAGAGGAAACAGAAGCAGGAGAAGAAACAGAAGGAGGAGGAGGAGTTCTAGTGAGAGCACTAGGAGAACCAGAGAAGAAAGGCTGAGGAGGAGTAGGAGGTAGAGGAACAAGACGAGGCGAGACAGCGTTACTCAATTTGCGAGCATCTTCAGTCACAATATGGACCGGAGATGTTTGCAAATTGAGGCGCTTACTCTGAGAGAAAGAAGAAGTAGACGGAAAAGAAGAGGGAGAAGTGCTTTGCCTTGATCTTTTCTTATTTTGCTTTTCGCGTTGGGGTAGAGGGACAACACGGGCCGGAGTTTGCTTGCTCCCTCCCGTATTGTTCCTTACTCCAGACGCTGGGCGAAGTTCCGAAATGTAAGACTGATAGGCCGAAATCGTCTTATCTGCCAACTTATTTTTAAAGTTTTTTTGAGCCCAGATCAAGGCACGCGCCGAAGCGCTGTTGAAGTCTATTTTTTCGAGTCCAGGAGGTGGTCGCATAGCCAAAGTTATCTTAGACTTCAACTGATTTAAATTTACCTTGTAATGCTCAACTAAAGCATTTAACGTTTGGTTGTGTGTGTGTGTGTGTGTGTGTGTGTGTGTGTGTGTGTGTGTGTGTGTGTGTGTGTTGTGTGTGTTGTGTGTGTGTGTGTGTGTGTGTGTGTGTGTGTGTGTGTGTGTGTGTGTCTAAAAAATCGCACTGGCACAGACATTTCCTACTGAAACGTTTTTTTCTTTTAATATGCCGCTGAAAAATTGTTTTCATTTACTGAACCCTGATGGGTTTCAAACGTAACAAAAAAGTACATAAAATTGATTTAAACTAAGTGATGAGCTTAGGAACTGGTTAAACTTACTGGCAATAATTGATGTTATTCATTGATGGGCTCTAATTTAGTCCTTACAAGGATGTTACGCAAGCTTTTGTTTTTCTTATAGGCGATGACAGGTCGAAGATTCAAAGGTTCATTTAATTTAGCATTGGTAAAATTGAATTCATCTTTTAACATTTTTGCTATTTCGATATTCATTCTGTTGTACGTTAAAGTGAAAGGAATGATGGACCTCCTTTCGCATTCGCCCTCTGATATGTTCATACCAAATGGCCAGAGGGTTTGAAGCGTATTGATCCAAAAAGCTTCACGTTTTTTTCTAAATTCATCCGTTTCTTCTAATGTGTCTTTAATTGGTGGTTGTTCAATAGGATGGATTTCGAAATCGTCCAAAGAATGGCCAGGAAGGTTAAAATGTTGTGCTACTGGGGCATCAGCATTATGTTTTATATCCTGTTTGTGTCTAGTAGCACGTTCTCGAAAAGGATTTTGACTTTGACCAACATACTGTTTCCTACATCGCTTACAAGTGATAAGGTAAATAATGTTTGGTGAATCACAATGGAGGGGGTTACGGATCTGATAATGATTTTTCGTTTGTTCGGAGGAAAATTCCTCTTTCTGATCAGGCATAAAAGTATGCAGTCTACAACGAGGCTTTTTGCAATTAAATACCGCGCCACTACCATTCTGCAACGGTCTGTTGTGTTCAATCTTCAGTGGTTCGAAATCGGTAGTTTCAGCTGGACTTTCGAGCTTTTTCAGGGTTTGGGATTTCAGGCTACGCAAGAGGCGCAGCGAGTACCCTCTCGATCTGAGGGCGCCAAATAGAGTAGAACAAGCCTCATTGAAATTTACCTTATCACTTGAATTGCGGTGGAAACGAATGAGTTGTGATTTGATGATACCTTTAAATGTATGTTGAGGATGAAATGATTTTATTTATATTTATATAAATAATAATTTTATTTAGGAAATACATACACATGATTGAAATTAGAACCTATTTTGTTTTGGGGCATATATGAACTCTGGCACTCGCCTGTGTGTGTTTGAGGTTAAAAAATCGCACTGGCACAGACATTTCATACTGAAACGTTTTTTTCTTTTAATATGCCGCCGAAAAATTGTTTTCATTTACTGAACCCTCATTGGTTTCAAACATGACAAAAAAGTACACAAAATTGATTTAAACTAAGTGATGAGCTTAGGAACTGGTTAAACTGACTGGCAGAAATTGGTGTTATTCATTGATGGGCTCTAATTTAGTCCTTACAAGGATGTTACGCAAGCTTTTGTTTTTCTTATAGGCGATGACAGGTCGAAGATTCAAAGGTTCATTTAATTTAGCATTGGTAAAATTGAATTCATCTTTTAACATTTTTGCTATTTCGATATTCATTCTGTTGTACGTTAAAGTGAAAGGAATGATGGACCTCCTTTCGCATTCGCCCTCTGATATGTTCATACCAAATGGCCAGAGAGTTTGAAGCGTATTGATCCAAAAAGCTTCACGTTTTTTTCTAAATTCATCCGTTTCTTCTAATGTGTCTTTAATTGGTGGTTGTTCAATAGGATGGATTTCGAAATCGTCCAAAGAATGGCCAGGAAGGTTAAAATGTTGTGCTACTGGGGCATCAGCATTATGTTTTATATCCTGTTTGTGTCTAGTAGCACGTTCTCGAAAAGGATTTTGACTTTGACCAACATACTGTTTCCTACATCGCTTACAAGTGATAAGGTAAATAATGTTTGGTGAATCACAATGGAGGGGGTTACGGATCTGATAATGATTTTTCGTTTGTTCGGAGGAAAATTCCTCTTTCTGATCAGGCATAAAAGTATGCAGTCTACAACGAGGCTTTTTGCAATTAAATACCCCGCCACTACCATTCTGCAACGGTCTGTTGTGTTCAATCTTCAGTGGTTCGAAATCGGTAGTTTCAGCTGGACTTTCGAGCTTTTTCAGGGTTTGGGATTTCAGGCTACGCAAGAGGCGCAGCGAGTACCCTCTCGATCTGAGGGCGCCAAATAGAGTAGAACACATTACATTCGTGAGCGCAGTAACATACTTGGGACCCAGCCCCCCCCACCCCCCGTGTGGTGTGTGTGTGTGTGTGTGTGTGTGTGTGTGTGTGTGTGTGTGTGTGTGTGTGTGTGTGTGTGTGTGTGTGTGTGTGTGTGTGTGTGTGTGTTTTTTAAGGTTAAAAAATCGCACTGGCACAGACATTTCCTACTGAAACGTTTTTTTCTTTTAATATGCCGCTGAAAAATTGTTTTCATTTACTGAACCCTGATGGGTTTCAAACGTAACAAAAAAGTACATAAAATTGATTTAAACTAAGTGATGAGCTTAGGAACTGGTTAAACTGACTGGCAATAATTGATGTTATTCATTGATGGGCTCTAATTTAGTCCTTACAAGGATGTTACGCAAGCTTTTGTTTTTCTTATAGGCGATGACAGGTCGAAGATTCAAAGGTTCATTTAATTTAGCATTGGTAAAATTGAATTCATCTTTTAACATTTTTGCTATTTCGATATTCATTCTGTTGTACGTTAAAGTGAAAGGAATGATGGACCTCCTTTCGCATTCGCCCTCTGATATGTTCATACCAAATGGCCAGAGGGTTTGAAGCGTATTGATCCAAAAAGCTTCACGTTTTTTTCTAAATTCATCCGTTTCTTCTAATGTGTCTTTAATTGGTGGTTGTTCAATAGGATGGATTTCGAAATCGTCCAAAGAATGGCCAGGAAGGTTAAAATGTTGTGCTACTGGGGCATCAGCATTATGTTTTATATCCTGTTTGTGTCTAGTGGCACGTTCTCGGAAAGGATTTTGACTTTGACCAACATACTGCTTCCGACATCGCTTACAAGTGATAAGGTAAATAATGTTTGGTGAATCACAATGGAGGGGGTTACGGATCTGATAATGATTTTTCGTTTGTTCGGAGGAAAATTCCTCTTTATGATCAGGCATAAAAGTATGCAGTCTACAACGAGGCTTTTTGCAATTAAATACCGCGCCACTACTATTTTGCAACGGTCTGTTGTGTTCAATCTTCAGTGGTTCGAAATCGGTAGTTTCAGCTGGACTTTCGAGCTTTTTCAGGGTTTGGGATTTCAGGCTACGCAGAAGGCGCAGCGAGTACCCTCTCGATCTGAGGGCGCCAAATAGAGTAGAACAAGCCTCATTGAAATTTACCTTATCACTTGAATTGCGGTGGAAACGAATGAGCTGTGATTTGATGATACCTTTAAATGTATGTTGAGGATGAAATGATTTTGTGTGCAACAATTGATGTGAATCAGTTGGTTTAAAATACACTTTATAATCTAAATGACCGGACGCCTGAAATTGCTTGCCTTTATACACGGTCACATCGAGAAAATCAACAGAATTTTCACTGATAGTAGCTTTCAATTTAATATTTGGATCGTGATTGTTCAAAATTTCTAAAAATTCATCAAAATCTTCTTTTGAATGTTCCCAAATAATAAAAATGTCATCTAAATACCTGAGATATACGAGAGGATGCTTTGCACATTTGCTTAAGGCATTTTCCTCCCATTCCACTACATAAATGCTTGCAAAATTAGGACTGAATCTTTTGCCCATAGGACAACCCATTATTTGTAGAAAATATTCTCCATTGAATTGAAAGTCATTACCTTTTAAGCTCAGCTCTAAAAGATCCAAAATTTGTTCATCCGGGCGTTTCGCATCCGGATATTTTTCAAATGCATTTTTAACTGATTTAACACCTTTATCAATATCAATGTTCGTATACATACTGTCGATATCCAAAGTGGCCAGAATTGCATTTTTCGATATTTTCAATTTCGAAATTTTTGACAGGAAATGCTGTGTATTTTTTAGATAGCTCGGATGTCTATTTGCTATAGGTTTCAGATGATAATCAATTAATTCCGAGATCGCATAAGATTCCGAATTACAATCTGATACAATTGGCCTCCCGGGTGGAGTTAAGTCATCCGTCCATGAAGAACGGTCCTTGTGGATC
This sequence comes from Pictodentalium vernedei, assembly GCA_031216915.1. Taxonomy (NCBI): domain Eukaryota; kingdom Metazoa; phylum Mollusca; class Scaphopoda; order Dentaliida; family Dentaliidae; genus Pictodentalium; species Pictodentalium vernedei. Next base: position 349,412,152 of record CM062297.1, on the reverse strand, counting down.
TTTGGTAGGATATAAAATTGTCTTGTTTGAGCACTGAGCTTAGCTGTTAAATATTTCAATTGTTTTTTGGTAATGTGACCTTCGTCGAGGAGAAATTTTAAGATCTTATTGAATTTTTCGATATTACTAGGCCAAATAAGTGAATCTATTTTCTTATAATGTTTAGTATTGCTGAGTTGTCTCATGGCTTCCTTTATATAATTATCCCGAGATAGAACAACTACCGACCCACCTTTGTCGGCTGGTTTAATCACTAATTTCTTATTTTTTCGAAGTTTCGTGAGGGCTCTCCGTTCACCAGCTGTTAAATTGTCTTTATCGGAGAGTATGTTCATGCTGAACACCTTTTTGATGATTCGTTTGCTAGCCTCAATAATTTCGGGATCTACTTCACTATCTGGAGGTGACCAACCAGATGATTCTGTAAAAGGAAGTTTCCGACCGCTGGAGTTTCTAAAGCGGTCGGCTAATTTCATTTGCCTAAGAAAATTACAGTTGTATGATGGTAAATTTGTTTGGTTATCAGTTTTAGGCTTTGGTGCTGGTACAAAAGTTAAACCGCGATCTAAAAGAGATTTCTCTTGGGTTGTTAGGTCATTGGTGCCAGACAGGTTAACCACATTAGTTCCTAATCCCACATCTGTTAGGCGGCTGTTACCTTTGCCTTTACTTAGTTTAAATTTAGGTGGTTCAACCAGTGATCGTACATAATATTGGCGGTTCTCGTGGTCCAATGGATTAAATCCTGAGCAACATCAAACTTCGCGTCATCAATTTTTGGTATCACGTTAACGTCCTTCACTTTCCGAATGGTTTCGTTGATGATGCTCAGGGTTCTCCTCTCAGCCTGAGGGAGTTTTTGCGAAAAGTTTAGTTCAGCGAAATAAATTTTTGCTGATCTAAACTTGACCCTGATATCGCTAAGCATATTCCGCAACTGCTTAACTACGAGATCAGAATTATCGTTTCGAGAATTCACGCCAATATTTAATAATATTTTTTGGGGACTGGACTGGCCCCTGTGCCCTTTAAACATAGAGCGCAGATGATTGAATTTGGCGCCGGGGTAACACTCCACCTGGATGTCCTGATGGGGATTTCGATCAATGCGTCCTAAATTTGAACTTCCAATCATAAGGATGTTTTTACAAACATCGGGGAGGCGCCAATTCCTTTTGTCAAAATTAACTCCGCTTTTATGCCGAAACTGGGAAAATTTAGAATCAAAAGAGCGGCCCGAGTTGCGGCTCGGTGATTTGACTTTCTCTGAGTACGATATACCTGGTTGAACCACACTAGAGGCAGGAGAAGGGGCAGAAGAAACAGAAGCAGGAGAGGAAACAGAAGCAGGAGAAGAAACAGAAGGAGGAGGAGGAGTTCTAGTGAGAGCACTAGGAGAACCAGAGAAAAAAGGCTGAGGAGGAGTAGGAGGTAGAGGAGCAAGACGAGGCGAGACAGCGTTACTCCATTTGCGAGCATCTTCAGTCACAATATGGACCGGAGATGTTTGCAAATTGAGGCGCTTACTCTGAGAGAAAGAAGAAGTAGACGGAAAAGAAGAGGGAGAAGTGCTTTGCCTTGATCTTTTCTTATTTTGCTTTTCGCGTTGGGGTAGAGGGACAACACGGGCCGGAGTTTGCTTGCTCCCTCCCGTATTGTTCCTTACTCCAGACGCTGGGCGAAGTTCCGAAATGTAAGACTGATAGGCCGAAATCGTCTTATCTGTCAACTTATTTTTAAAGTTTTTTTGAGCCCAGATCAAGGCACGCGCCGAAGCGCTGTTGAAGTCTATTTTTTCGAGTCCAGGAGGTGGTCGCATAGCCAAAGTTATCTTAGACTTCAACTGATTTAAATTTATCTTGTAATGCTCAACTAAAGCATTTAACGTTTGGTTGGCCCATCCCACACTAATCTGTCGAAAAACAGAAAAAATGTGTGGGGTGGGAAGAGCCGGCTTTAGAAAGCCACCTAACTCATCTACTTTCTTCTCCAACTGCTTCGGGAAATCCCGTTTGGCCAAATGCTGCTCTAGGAGCCCAATATGGTGCACACACTGAATCACCTGGAAAAGGGCCTTGACCAATCTAGAATAGGCCTGGAACGATTGTTCCTGGCCTCTTCCAGACTGGGCAACTCTCTTTCCCTGATGATTCTGTCTTTTTTGAGCCATTTGAAGAATAGGTAGATGAATAAAATGATATTAAAATGAAGAAATGAAATAAATTAAAATGAAATCTAGATATTACCTATTAGAGAAGATACCTGGATTGGTTGTAGTCTTCAGCAAAGGTAGAAAATAATCTCTCTGTTGTGTGTGTGTGTGTGTGTGTGTGTGTGTGTGTGTGTGTGTGTGTGTGTGTGTGTTTGAGGTTAAAAAATCGCACTGGCACAGACATTTCATACTGAAACGTTTTTTTTCCTTTTAATATGCCGCCGAAAAATTGTTTTCATTTACTGAACCCTGATTGGTTTCAAACATGACAAAAAAGTACACAAAATTGATTTAAACTAAGTGATGAGCTTAGGAACTGGTTAAACTGACTGGCAGAAATTGGTGTTATTCATTGATGGGCTCTAATTTAGTCCTTACAAGGATGTTACGCAAGCTTTTGTTTTTCTTATAGGCGATGACAGGTCGAAGATTCAAAGGTTCATTTAATTTAGCATTGGTAAAATTGAATTCATCTTTTAACATTTTTGCTATTTCGATATTCATTCTGTTGTACGTTAAAGTGAAAGGAATGATGGACCTCCTTTCGCATTCGCCCTCTGATATGTTCATACCAAATGGCCAGAGAGTTTGAAGCGTATTGATCCAAAAAGCTTCACGTTTTTTTCTAAATTCATCCGTTTCTTCTAATGTGTCTTTAATTGGTGGTTGTTCAATAGGATGGATTTCGAAATCGTCCAAAGAATGGCCAGGAAGGTTAAAATGTTGTGCTACTGGGGCATCAGCATTATGTTTTATATCCTGTTTGTGTCTAGTAGCACGTTCTCGAAAAGGATTTTGACTTTGACCAACATACTGTTTCCGACATCGCTTACAAGTGATAAGGTAAATAATGTTTGGTGAATCACAATGGAGGGGGTTACGGATCTGATAATGATTTTTCGTTTGTTCGGAGGAAAATTCCTCTTTCTGATCAGGCATAAAAGTATGCAGTCTACAACGAGGCTTTTTGCAATTAAATACCGCGCCACTACCATTCTGCAACGGTCTGTTGTGTTCAATCTTCAGTGGTTCGAAATCGGTAGTTTCAGCTGGACTTTCGAGCTTTTTCAGGGTTTGGGATTTCAGGCTACGCAAGAGGCGGAGCGAGTACCCTCTCGATCTGAGGGCGCCAAATAGAGTAGAACAAGCCTCATTGAAATTTACCTTATCACTTGAATTGCGGTGGAAACGAATGAGCTGTGATTTGATGATACCTTTAAATGTATGTTGAGGATGAAATGATTTTGTGTGCAACAATTGATGTGAATCAGTTGGTTTAAAATATACTTTATAATCTAAATGACCGGACGCCTGAAATTGCTTGCCTTTATACACGGTCACATCCAGAAAATCAACAGAATTTTCACTGATAGTAGCTTTCAATTTAATATTTGGATCGTGATTGTTCAAAATTTCTAAAAATTCATCAAAATCTTCTTTTGAATGTTCCCAAATAATAAAAATGTCATCTAAATATCTGAGATATACGAGAGGATGCTTTGCACATTTTCTTAAGGCATTTTCCTCCCATTCCGCTACATAAATGCTTGCAAAATTAGGACTGAATCTTTTACCCATAGGACAACCCATTATTTGTAGAAAATATTCTCCATTGAATTGAAAGTCATTACCTTTTAAGCTCAGCTCCAAAAGATCCAAAATTTGTTCATCCGGGCGTTTCGCATCCGGATATTTTTCAAATGCATTTTTAACTGATTTAACACCTTTATCAATATCAATGTTCGTATACATACTGTCGATATCCAAAGTAGCCAGAATTGCATTTTTCGATATTTTCAATTTCGAAATTTGTGACAGGAAATCCTGTGTATTTTTTAGATAGCTCGGATGTCTATTTGCTATAGGTTTCAGATGATAATCAATTAATTCCGAGATCGCATAAGATTCCGAATTACAATCTGATACAATTGGCCTCCCGGGTGGAGTTAAGTCATCCGTCCATGAAGAACGGTCCTTGTGGATCTTTGGTAGGATATAAAATTGTCTTGTTTGAGCACTGAGCTTAGCTGTTAAATATTTCAATTGTTTTTTGGTAATGTGACCTTCGTCGAGGAGAAATTTTAAGATCTTATTGAATTTTTCAATATTACTAGGCCAAATAAGTGAATCTATTTTCTTATAATGTTTAGTATTGCTGAGTTGTCTCATGGCTTCCTTTATATAATTATCCCGAGATAGAACAACTACCGACCCACCTTTGTCGGCTGGTTTAATTACTAATTTCTTATTTTTTCGAAGTTTCGCGAGGGCTCTCCGTTCACCAGCTGTTAAATTGTCTTTATCGGAGAGTATGTTCATGCTGAACACCTTTTTGATGATTCGTTTGCTAGCCTCAATAATTTCGGGATCTACTTCACTATCTGGAGGTGACCAACCAGATGATTCTGTAAAAGGAAGTTTCCGACCGCTGGAGTTTCTAAAGCGGTCGGCTAATTTCATTTGCCTAAGAAAATTACAGTTGTATGATGGTAAATTTGTTTGGTTATCAGTTTTAGGCTTTGGTGCTGGTACAAAAGTTAAACCGCGATCTAAAAGAGATTTCTCTTGGGTTGTTAGGTCATTGGTGCCAGACAGGTTAACCACATTAGTTCCTAATCCCACATCTGTTAGGCGGCTGTTACCTTTGCCTTTACTTAGTTTAAATTTAGGTGGTTCAACCAGTGATCGTACATAATATTGGCGGTTCTCGTGGTCCAATGGATTAAATCCTGAGCAACATCAAACTTCGCGTCATCAATTTTAGGTATAACGTTAACGTCCTTCACTTTCCGAATGGTTTCGTTGATGATGCTCAGGGTTCTCCTCTCAGCCTGAGGGAGTTTTTGCGAAAAGTTTAGTTCAGCGAAATAAATTTTTGCTGATCTAAACTTGACCCTGATATCGCTAAGCATATTCCGCAACTGCTTAACTACGAGATCAGAATTATCGTTTCGAGAATTCACGCCAATATTTAATAATATTTTTTGGGGACTGGACTGGCCCCTGTGCCCTTTAAACATAGAGCGCAGATGATTGAATTTGGCGCCGGGGTAACACTCCACCTGGATGTCCGGATGGGGATTTCGATCAATGCGTCCTAAATTTGAACTTCCAATCATAAGGATGTTTTTACAAACATCGGGGAGGCGCCAATTCCTTTTGTCAAAATTAACTCCGCTTTTATGCCGAAACTGGGAGAATTTAGAATCAAATGAGCGGCCCGAGTTGCGGCTCGGTGATTTGACTTTCTCTGAGTACGATATACCTGGTTGAACCACACTAGAGGCAGGAGAAGAGGGAGAAGAAACAGAAGCAGGAGAGGAAACAGAAGCAGGAGAGGAAACAGAAGCAGGAGAAGAAACAGAAGGAGGAGTTCTAGTGAGAGCACTAGGAGAACCAGAGAAGAAAGGCTGAGGAGGAGTAGGAGGTAGAGGAGCAAGACGAGGCGAGACAGCGTTACTCAATTTGCGAGCATCTTCAGTCACAATATGGACCGGAGATGTTTGCAAATTGAGGCGCTTACTCTGAGAGAAAGAAGAAGTAGACGGAAAAGAAGAGGGAGAAGTGCTTTGCCTTGATCTTTTCTTATTTTGCTTTTCGCGTTGGGGTAGAGGGACAACACGGGCCGGAGTTTGCTTGCTCCCTCCCGTATTGTTCCTTACTCCAGACGCTGGGCGAAGTTCCGAAATGTAAGACTGATAGGCCGAAATCGTCTTATCTGTCAACTTATTTTTAAAGTTTTTTTGAGCCCAGATCAAGGCACGCGCCGAAGCGCTGTTGAAGTCTATTTTTTCGAGTCCAGGAGGTGGTCGCATAGCCAAAGTTATCTTAGACTTCAACTGATTTAAATTTATCTTGTAATGCTCAACTAAAGCATTTAACGTTTGGTTGGCCCATCCCACACTAATCTGTCGAAAAACAGAAAAAATGTGTGGGGTGGGAAGAGCCGGCTTTAGAAAGCCACCTAACTCATCTACTTTCTTCTCCAACTGCTTCGGGAAATCCCGTTTGGCCAAATGCTGCTCTAGGAGCCGAATATGGTGCATACACTGAATCACCTGGAAAAGGGCCTTGACCAATCTAGAATAGGCCTGGAACGATTGTTCCTGGCCTCTTCCAGACTGGGCAACTCTCTTTCCCTGATGATTCTGTCTTTTTTGAGCCATTTGAAGAATAGGTAGATGAATAAAATGAAATTAAAATGAAGAAATGAAATAAATTAAAATGAAATCTAGATATTACCTATTAGAGAAGATACCTGGATTGGTTGTAGTCTTCAGCAAAGGTAGAAAATAATCCGTCTGTCTCGACGCGTTTCGCTTGGTTTGGCTTTTTCAAAGAGACTTTGAGGAAAATGAATCCAACTTTGGGAGGGCATGCATGGTATATATCCATATGTGGGCTGGGGGTGTTTTTCACAGCTCAGTATATAATTAAACTCGGTAACAAGCTGACAAATGTCACTCATCTAATTAATTCTTTTCAATCTGAGATGTCCCAAGTTTGTTTTTCACAACTCAGTTTGTGTCGTCCAAACAAATTAGATGAAGCTCTATTGATTGGCTTCCATTGAATTTTAATCAGTCAGTGAGTGGTTTGCTTTACTGACCCCATGAAGCCCTATTGGTTGGCTTTGATTTAAGTAAAACCAATCGGGAGCGGTTTGCTTTACTGGCTTCAGAAGTATGTGAAAATAATATGAAAAAATGGTTTGATAAAATATATTGAGACTAAAGAAATAAATGAAAAAATAACGCCAAAGATCATGATGCCGCACGAATGTTATCAGTTGGAATGAAAATCCCCCGACGGAGGTTTATGACGGAAAATATTTTACACCACGTAGAAATTGTGTGTTTTACCTTCTGAACCTCTACATTGTGTGAAAGGTATGAAAAATTAAAAATAAAAATAAAAATAATAATTTAAATAAATGAATCAACCAAATAAATAAATAAATAAATAAATAAATAAATAAGTAAATAAAAATTAATAAAAAATTTAAAATAATCAATAAATAAATATATAAATAATAATTTTATTTAGGAAATACATACACATGACTGAAATTAGAACCTATTTTGTTTTTGGGCATATATGAACTCTGGCACTCGCCTGTGTGTGTTTGAGGTTAAAAAATCGCACTGGCACAGACATTTCATACTGAAACGTTTTTTTTCCTTTTAATATGCCGCCGAAAAATTGTTTTCATTTACTGAACCCTGATTGGTTTCAAACATGACAAAAAAGTACACAAAATTGATTTAAACTAAGTGATGAGCTTAGGAACTGGTTAAACTGACTGGCAGAAATTGGTGTTATTCATTGATGGGCTCTAATTTAGTCCTTACAAGGATGTTACGCAAGCTTTTGTTTTTCTTATAGGCGATGACAGGTCGAAGATTCAAAGGTTCATTTAATTTAGCATTGGTAAAATTGAATTCATCTTTTAACATTTTTGCTATTTCGATATTCATTCTGTTAGTTTAAACAATATTTATTTCCAAAGTAAACATATACACTAAAAAATAACAGAATATACAGCAATTGAAGGAAGTGGATTCAGCATAAAGCTAAATAGCTTATGGAAGGCTGTTTCCACGGCAAAATCAACTATTTATAACACTGCGGCAGATTGGTTCGTTCATGTTCGATATGTTTACCTTTGGCTGAGAAACAGTAAGATAGGATAAGAGCGATGTAGAGTGAGAAGAGAAGGAAAGAAAGAAAGAAACAGAGTAACACGGAGAGATGACAGTGAGACAATGTATACATTTTCTTTTAAGTGTGTGGCGCAACGGACAGGGGTGCTTCGCAGAGAATGCAAGGACCCCGCGAAGTTAGGGCGACACGACAGTCACAATTGGCAGAATTGGCTAGAACATAAGGTCAGTGGCAACAGAGTCCACGATACTAAGCTAAGTTGCAAGGCGTTTACATCCCATCAGGGAGGGAAGGCATGGCCATCAGTGGCTGAAAGCCGTACTGGTTGGCCTCCGGCAGGATAGCGGACATGGTGAACAGAAGCCAGAGTTATTTTAATTTCGCACCAAAAGGCCGGAGGGAGGCGGATTGAATTTCGTTAAAATCGCTTACTGAGTAGAATAAAATTGAGAACCACCTCAAATAGCTTGTGATTCTCCTCATTGCTCAGAAATTCAGAGCCGTACAGCAAGGTTGATGTGTCCAATGCAATAGGTAATTGGCTGATGGTGCAATTTCGGGCAGTTGTAAATCGCGGACAGTGTAAGAAGTAGTGCTCTGGTGTTTCAAATTCACCACAGTCGCATAAGGGACTGCTGGACAGATGGTTATTGAACAGGTGAGCTTTGAGATGACTACAGTGCAGCCTAAGTCTGCAGTGAACAATTTGGGCGAGGCGGGATTTGGCAGCACAATAGAAATTTGGTGGTCTTAAATTGCCTTTATTTAAGAAACCTTTGAAGTTATTCAACGAGGAGTTCGTACGAATTGGGAGGGGTATATTGTTCCACTGATCAGTCACGTTAGGAATGAAAGAAGACCTGTACAGTTCGGTCCTGCAGGTTGGGATTCGATGGTTTTCGGCTGTTCTAAGATTGGAAGTGGATGTTAGTTCCGAGATCTTTGGCGGAACTTTACAGGACAGGTATTGTGGTGTGATATTGTGATAAATTTTAAAAAACTGGATTAATTTATGTTTGCGTCGTCTTTCACGAAGTGGTTCCCATCCTGTTTCGGTGTACAACAAGGCCTTATTGGCACTGAGTGTTGCCCCTGTGACAAGCCTTGCTGCTGCTATCTGGACCCTCTCCAGTTCCTCAGCTTTGAGTGCGGAGCAGTTGTCCCATACTACATCTGCATATTCGAGTAGGGGTCTTACAAACGCAAAATAAATTTTCTCGAGGACAGATCGGTCTAGGAAGAATTTGTACTTTCTTAGAAGGTCTAACCTAGACCAAGCTTTCACACAGATATGGTCAATATGGTCGTTCCACGTACATGTGTTATTAAATGTGATTCCCAGATGTTTGTGGGTGGAAACTTCTAAGATTTGCGAGTTGGCAAGAAGTAGAGTAGGGTGAGGATTGGGGCCCCTTTTCCGAGACATGAGAAGGCTTTCTGTTTTATTTGGGTTGAATTCTACCAGCCATGAATTGGCCCACTGGTCAATAGAAGTTAGGTCGCGATTTATTATCGACGAAGCTTGTATTGGGTCATCAATTATTAGGTATAGGGATGTATCATCAGCAAATAGACGTATACTACTGAGAATGTCATCGGTTATGTCATTGATGTAGATTAAAAAAAGTAAGGGACCTAAAATTGACCCCTGTGGTACACCCGCATTAATTGATCTCCACGAGGATCCCTCTGACCCAATCACTACTCTCTGGGATCTTTCTGAGAGATACGATTTCAGAAACAGTAGAAGTTTACCAGAAATACCAATGTTTTCTAGTTTGTGGATGAGCCCCTTATGCCAGACTTTATCGAAAGCCTTGCTGACATCACAAAATACAACCCTCACCTCTTTGCCCTCGTCAAGCGCTTGGCAGAACTCGTCGTATATGTCAGTCAGCTGAAGTACAGTCGAGTCACCAGGTGTAAATCCAGATTGAAACTGTGAGAGAATATTATTTTCGATCAGGAATTCCCATAGCCGTTTAAAAATACATTTTTCAAATAATTTTCCCACACAGCTGATAAGCGATATTGGACGGTAGTTACTAACAATGTTGGAGGGTTGTTTTTTCAAAACGGGGGTGACATTTGCTTGTTTCCACTTGGTCGGGAAATGTGAGTTGTTCAACAGTATATTGAATAATATTGAAAGGGGCTCACACAAGGAGGATTTGCATTCTTTGAGAACTCGTGGGCTAATCAAATCAGGACCCGATGCTTTTGACGTTTTAAGGGTTTTCATTGCAGCATACACATCAGTGGAGAGTAGAATAATATCGTCAAGAACTTTGGAAATCTTCATTTTGGTTTCGGGTAGCAAAGCTCTCGAGTCGTCGACAGTTGATATGGAGCTGAAATATTCGTTAAATATTTCAGCTTTATCGGCATTGGCGGAGTACACGGTATTGGAATAGAGAAGCGAGGGTATACCTGGTGCATTTACACTCCCAAAAAGAGATTTCAGTGTTTTCCACCAATGAGACGGAGAGGTTGTTTTGCTTTGTAGAATAGTTTGAATTTTGGACGCATGCAAAGCTTTGGATTTTCTAACAGCCGAAACAACCTCATTCCGCTTCTTTTTATATTTGGCCCAGTCTTGCTGTCTTTTTGTGCGTTTGGCGGTGTGATAGAGTCGTTTTCGCTGCCTGATCAGCAATCTAATTTCATTATGCATCCATTTGGGCTGCCCTGTCCGAATGGTGACAACTTTGTTTGGAATGTGAAGGGATGCGGTGTGGAGTATGGTATCTGTGAAAGTTTCGACAATGTCGTCAGGGCATGGGGTGTCAAAAATAACATCCCAGTTCGTGTTAGAAAATGTCTCATTTAAAAGTTCATAATTACCCTTGTCGTATTGCCATACCGTTCTCTTAAAAGAGGAAAGGGCTGGTTTCGAGTAGTTAACTTCTATTGAAATAGGACAGTGATAACGAGTAAGGTCGGGTATGATTGGATCAAGAACTTCACATCTTTTTACTTTCACTGTATCGCTAACGGCAAAGACGTCAAGCAATGTCGATGAGGACTCTGTGAAGCAAGTAGCTTCGTTCACGGTCTGTCTTAAGTTAAAGTAATGGAGTAATTTAGAGAAACCGTTACGGGAAGGGGCAAGTTGATTGTCATTAAAGTCTCCGGTGACTATAAGGTCAGCTATAGATGTGTCTCTACCCTTTTCAATAGACATGGATATTGAATCCCAAAGGTCCACTGGGCTATTTGGAGGTCGGTAAAATACACCTAGAAGGAGCGAATGTCCTCTGTATTTCAATATTTCTATCCACAAGCATTCTAGATTGGGATGTTGGAGATCTGGCCTGGGACGAAATGGGATTCCACACTTGACATAAATAGCCACGCCACCACCTCTTGAAGTGCGATCCAAACGAAGAGGCTCCTGGAAGCCATGTAATGAGACTTCGCCGGTGCCAACTGTGTCACAAAGCCACGTTTCGGTTAATGCCAGTATATCGAATGATAGAAATTCGTACTGCACAATGTCTAGTTTGGGCTTGATACTTTGAATATTGAGATGAACTATTTTCAAACAGTTGTGACTACTCTTCATACTATCAGATGGTGGACCGGGGTTGATTTCAATGTCACCACACTTCAATAAGAGTTTGAAAAAGTATACTACCGATGTCTTTAGGGCATCCAAAAAGTTAGATTGTGGCATTGATGTAATTACGGGGCTGTCAAGAGCTGGTTTGGTCGGCCTCTGTTCAGGAAAACTATGGAGGATCGAGTGCGATGACAATTTTTGAGTTACAAGCAACGAGATCATTAGAGATAGTCCCTTTGGGCCGAAGTTGTACACTAACATTATCAATATTAAGCAATTGTAGTCTAGCCTCTTTTTGGGGGGCTTACCTGATCTAGCTCTTGGCACAAAAAGACCAACTCTCATTCTGTAAGTATTTATATCAGCCATGTAGCTTAACATTAATTCGAATTGCATAAGAAGAGTTGGTCGTTTGAGCCTGGGATAGCATCAGTCTGGACGAGAACACACCTGCCCGGAGCGCACACACTTCAATGGTTAACACACAAGTACAATTGGAGTCATCATCAGTTGGAGAAAAATAGACAAGCAATTCTAGAGGAAGAAGGATATTTACAGTTAGAAACAGAAAGATGTGAAAAATATGTATATACATCAAGGAGGGTATGATTTAGCCACAAGTTCGGTGGCAGTTTGGTATGAGTATTAGACAAATATTATCGGTCAGTACAGCGGTTGGCCTGGGAGATTACTGGAGTGGTCGGATAGTTCAAGTCTGTTTTGATCAGGTAAAAAAAAGCTAATAAGAATATATGTGTGGTTATTACAAGGCCCTAGAAAGTAACGCTGTGACCTGAGAGGCTTATAATGATTAACCGTTTGACGCATGTGACCGTTATGATAGGTAAAGGATTAAATAACAAAGTGGCATGTCCAAGATAATTTGCAACATTGAGAATTCCAACTAGACCAGCCTCAACTAGTCCAACTCCCGGAAGACCAAAGCTAGCTCACCGGGAGCTGATCCAGTTGGAACCCGTCCAATTAGAATTAACCCAATGAGAACCGGTTCAACTGGAACCGGCCAATGTGGAAGTGACCTAGGTTTTATTGTTGTACAGTATATATTTCGAGCTGCAACACGTAAGATTACTTTCATTAGAGCACCGGACCTGTGCCAGGGTGTGTACTAAATACACACCCTAACACAGCGTCGGTGCACAAAAGAAAAAAGGAAGTGACGTGTTTAATTTTTGAGCAGACATTAGTGTCAGATTTATATGGTCGTATAATCACAGAAGTGATATTTAGACTCTATCACCCTTAATTGTGGTTGTTAGACAGCCCTCTTCGGGACATTTGGAAACAGTGATGCGTATGTATCACGGGTTCAACCTGACAATATTACATACATGATCAGTAATGAATTCAAACAACCGAGAGTAAATTGTATTATAAATTTTTAGTTCTTTTGCTTACAAAACAAGAGCCATAGCCCCTCATTCAAACGAGTGTGTCACACTCGCTTGAATGATGGGTCATAACCTATTTTTCCGAGTGCAAAAAGAAAATTTAAAAAATTAATGAGTAGCAGCGTTTGTGTATAGCGCCATCCACTTTCGGGGGAGATGTTGGGTAAAGGGTTATGGTCGCGTACAATTAAGTCATAGAAATACAGGTAAGGCAGTCGAGTCGATTCTAATGGTATTTGTGAGATTATTTTAAGATACAGATAGGGCAGTCGAGTCGATTCTAGTGGCATTGATATTTGTGTGGTTATTTTAAGATACAGATAGGGTAGTCGAGTCGATTCGAGTGGTATTGATATTTGTGTAGCTATTTTAAGGCCCTAAAATGTTACACTGAGCCCTGACCTGAGAGGAGTATAATGACGTATGATCGTTATATTGGGTAAGGGGTTAAGTAACAAGATGTCATGTCCAAGATTATCTACAACTTAGCACATTCCAATTAAGCCAACTCCAACTGGACCAACCTCTGACGGACCAAAGCTGGCCCACCAGAAGTTGGCTCATTTGGAACCGGTTCAATAAGAAGTAGCCCAACCAAAACTGTCTCAGCGGGAACCGGTCAACACAATTGATATTTACAATTGACATTTGTGTATTTCTTCAAGGCCCGAAAAAAGTTGCACTAGAACCTGAGAGGCTAATAATGATTAGCCTTTGGACGTGCGTGACCATTAAGTTAAGTAGGGGGTTAAATAACAAGATATCAGGTCTAAAATTATCTGCAACTTTGAAAATTCCAACAGGACCGAGTCCAGCTAGTCCAAGTCCCGGCAAGCCAGAGCTAGACCACAAGGAATTGGCCCAGCTGGAACCGGTCCCATTGGAATTATCCCAGTCAGAACGAGTCCTCACAAAACCGGTCCACATGGAAGACAACCTACATTCCAGGAGAGCGATTATTGTCACCCTGGACTTTTTTCATAGAGCCAACAGACGAGTCGATTCTAATGATATTGACACATGTGTGGTTGTTCCAATGCCCTCAAGGGTTACATTCATTCTGTTGTACGTTAAAGTGAAAGGAATGATGGACCTCCTTTCGCATTCGCCCTCTGATATGTTCATACCAAATGGCCAGAGAGTTTGAAGCGTATTGATCCAAAAAGCTTCACGTTTTTTTCTAAATTCATCCGTTTCTTCTAATGTGTCTTTAATTGGTGGTTGTTCAATAGGATGGATTTCGAAATCGTCCAAAGAATGGTCAGGAAGGTTAAAATGTTGTGCTACTGGGGCATCAGCATTATGTTTTATATCCTGTTTGTGTCTAGTAGCACGTTCTCGAAAAGGATTTTGACTTTGACCAACATACTGTTTCCGACATCGCTTACAAGTGATAAGGTAAATAATGTTTGGTGAATCACAATGGAGGGGGTTACGGATCTGATAATGATTTTTCGTTTGTTCGGAGGAAAATTCCTCTTTCTGATCAGGCATAAAAGTATGCAGTCTACAACGAGGCTTTTTGCAATTAAATACCGCGCCACTACCATTCTGCAACGGTCTGTTGTGTTCAATCTTCAGTGGTTCGAAATCGGTAGTTTCAGCTGGACTTTCGAGCTTTTTCAGGGTTTGGGATTTCAGGCTACGCAAGAGGCGGAGCGAGTACCCTCTCGATCTGAGGGCGCCAAATAGAGTAGAACAAGCCTCATTGAAATTTACCTTATCACTTGAATTGCGGTGGAAACGAATGAGCTGTGATTTGATGATACCTTTAAATGTATGTTGAGGATGAAATGATTTTGTGTGCAACAATTGATGTGAATCAGTTGGTTTAAAATATACTTTATAATCTAAATGACCGGACGCCTGAAATTGCTTGCCTTTATACACGGTCACATCCAGAAAATCAACAGAATTTTCACTGATAGTAGCTTTCAATTTAATATTTGGATCGTGATTGTTCAAAATTTCTAAAAATTCATCAAAATCTTCTTTTGAATGTTCCCAAATAATAAAAATGTCATCTAAATATCTGAGATATACGAGAGGATGCTTTGCACATTTTCTTAAGGCATTTTCCTCCCATTCCGCTACATAAATGCTTGCAAAATTAGGACTGAATCTTTTACCCATAGGACAACCCATTATTTGTAGAAAATATTCTCCATTGAATTGAAAGTCATTACCTTTTAAGCTCAGCTCCAAAAGATCCAAAATTTGTTCATCCGGGCGTTTCGCATCCGGATATTTTTCAAATGCATTTTTAACTGATTTAACACCTTTATCAATATCAATGTTCGTATACATACTGTCGATATCCAAAGTAGCCAGAATTGCATTTTTCGATATTTTCAATTTCGAAATTTGTGACAGGAAATCCTGTGTATTTTTTAGATAGCTCGGATGTCTATTTGCTATAGGTTTCAGATGATAATCAATTAATTCCGAGATCGCATAAGATTCCGAATTACAATCTGATACAATTGGCCTCCCGGGTGGAGTTAAGTCATCCGTCCATGAAGAACGGTCCTTGTGGATCTTTGGTAGGATATAAAATTGTCTTGTTTGAGCACTGAGCTTAGCTGTTAAATATTTCAATTGTTTTTTGGTAATGTGACCTTCGTCGAGGAGAAATTTTAAGATCTTATTGAATTTTTCAATATTACTAGGCCAAATAAGTGAATCTATTTTCTTATAATGTTTAGTATTGCTGAGTTGTCTCATGGCTTCCTTTATATAATTATCCCGAGATAGAACAACTACCGACCCACCTTTGTCGGCTGGTTTAATTACTAATTTCTTATTTTTTCGAAGTTTCGCGAGGGCTCTCCGTTCACCAGCTGTTAAATTGTCTTTATCGGAGAGTATGTTCATGCTGAACACCTTTTTGATGATTCGTTTGCTAGCCTCAATAATTTCGGGATCTACTTCACTATCTGGAGGTGACCAACCAGATGATTCTGTAAAAGGAAGTTTCCGACCGCTGGAGTTTCTAAAGCGGTCGGCTAATTTCATTTGCCTAAGAAAATTACAGTTGTATGATGGTAAATTTGTTTGGTTATCAGTTTTAGGCTTTGGTGCTGGTACAAAAGTTAAACCGCGATCTAAAAGAGATTTCTCTTGGGTTGTTAGGTCATTGGTGCCAGACAGGTTAACCACATTAGTTCCTAATCCCACATCTGTTAGGCGGCTGTTACCTTTGCCTTTACTTAGTTTAAATTTAGGTGGTTCAACCAGTGATCGTACATAATATTGGCGGTTCTCGTGGTCCAATGGATTAAATCCTGAGCAACATCAAACTTCGCGTCATCAATTTTAGGTATAACGTTAACGTCCTTCACTTTCCGAATGGTTTCGTTGATGATGCTCAGGGTTCTCCTCTCAGCCTGAGGGAGTTTTTGCGAAAAGTTTAGTTCAGCGAAATAAATTTTTGCTGATCTAAACTTGACCCTGATATCGCTAAGCATATTCCGCAACTGCTTAACTACGAGATCAGAATTATCGTTTCGAGAATTCACGCCAATATTTAATAATATTTTTTGGGGACTGGACTGGCCCCTGTGCCCTTTAAACATAGAGCGCAGATGATTGAATTTGGCGCCGGGGTAACACTCCACCTGGATGTCCGGATGGGGATTTCGATCAATGCGTCCTAAATTTGAACTTCCAATCATAAGGATGTTTTTACAAACATCGGGGAGGCGCCAATTCCTTTTGTCAAAATTAACTCCGCTTTTATGCCGAAACTGGGAGAATTTAGAATCAAATGAGCGGCCCGAGTTGCGGCTCGGTGATTTGACTTTCTCTGAGTACGATATACCTGGTTGAACCACACTAGAGGCAGGAGAAGAGGGAGAAGAAACAGAAGCAGGAGAGGAAACAGAAGCAGGAGAGGAAACAGAAGCAGGAGAAGAAACAGAAGGAGGAGTTCTAGTGAGAGCACTAGGAGAACCAGAGAAGAAAGGCTGAGGAGGAGTAGGAGGTAGAGGAGCAAGACGAGGCGAGACAGCGTTACTCAATTTGCGAGCATCTTCAGTCACAATATGGACCGGAGATGTTTGCAAATTGAGGCGCTTACTCTGAGAGAAAGAAGAAGTAGACGGAAAAGAAGAGGGAGAAGTGCTTTGCCTTGATCTTTTCTTATTTTGCTTTTCGCGTTGGGGTAGAGGGACAACACGGGCCGGAGTTTGCTTGCTCCCTCCCGTATTGTTCCTTACTCCAGACGCTGGGCGAAGTTCCGAAATGTAAGACTGATAGGCCGAAATCGTCTTATCTGTCAACTTATTTTTAAAGTTTTTTTGAGCCCAGATCAAGGCACGCGCCGAAGCGCTGTTGAAGTCTATTTTTTCGAGTCCAGGAGGTGGTCGCATAGCCAAAGTTATCTTAGACTTCAACTGATTTAAATTTATCTTGTAATGCTCAACTAAAGCATTTAAAGTTTGGTTGGCCCATCCCACACTAATCTGTCGAAAAACAGAAAAAATGTGTGGGGTGGGAAGAGCCGGCTTTAGAAAGCCACCTAACTCATCTACTTTCTTCTCCAACTGCTTCGGGAAATCCCGTTTGGCCAAATGCTGCTCTAGGAGCCGAATATGGTGCATACACTGAATCACCTGGAAAAGGGCCTTGACCAATCTAGAATAGGCCTGGAACGATTGTTCCTGGCCTCTTCCAGATTGGGCAACTCTCTTTCCCTGATGATTCTGTCTTTTTTGAGCCATTTGAAGAATAGGTAGATGAATAAAATGAAATTAAAATGAAGAAATGAAATAAATTAAAATGAAATCTAGATATTACCTATTAGAGAAGATACCTGGATTGGTTGTAGTCTTCAGCAAAGGTAGAAAATAATCCGTCTGTCTCGACGCGTTTCGCTTGGTTTGGCTTTTTCAAAGAGACTTTGAGGAAAATGAATCCAACTTTGGGAGGGCATGCATGGTATATATCCATATGTGGGCTGGGGGTGTTTTTCACAGCTCAGTATATAATTAAACTCGGTAACAAGCTGACAAATGTCACTCATCTAATTAATTCTTTTCAATCTGAGATGTCCCAAGTTTGTTTTTCACAACTCAGTTTGTGTCGTCCAAACAAATTAGATGAAGCTCTATTGATTGGCTTCCATTGAATTTTAATCAGTCAGTGAGTGGTTTGCTTTACTGACCCCATGAAGCCCTATTGGTTGGCTTTGATTTAAGTAAAACCAATCGGGAGCGGTTTGCTTTACTGGCTTCAGAAGTATGTGAAAATAATATGAAAAAATGGTTTGATAAAATATATTGAGACTAAAGAAATAAATGAAAAAATAACGCCAAAGATCATGATGCCGCACGAATGTTATCAGTTGGAATGAAAATCTCCCGACGGAGGTTTATGACGGAAAATATTTTACACCACGTAGAAATTGTGTGTTTTACCTTCTGAACCTCTACATTGTGTGAAAGGTATGAAAAATTAAAAATAAAAATAAAAATAATAATTTAAATAAATGAATCAACCAAATAAATAAATAAATAAATAAATAAATAAGTAAATAAAAATTAATAAAAAATTTAAAATAATCAATAAATAAATATATAAATAATAATTTTATTTAGGAAATACATACACATGACTGAAATTAGAACCTATTTTGTTTTTGGGCATATATGAACTCTGGCACTCGCCTGTGTGTGTTTGAGGTTAAAAAATCGCACTGGCACAGACATTTCATACTGAAACGTTTTTTTTCCTTTTAATATGCCGCCGAAAAATTGTTTTCATTTACTGAACCCTGATTGGTTTCAAACATGACAAAAAAGTACACAAAATTGATTTAAACTAAGTGATGAGCTTAGGAACTGGTTAAACTGACTGGCAGAAATTGGTGTTATTCATTGATGGGCTCTAATTTAGTCCTTACAAGGATGTTACGCAAGCTTTTGTTTTTCTTATAGGCGATGACAGGTCGAAGATTCAAAGGTTCATTTAATTTAGCATTGGTAAAATTGAATTCATCTTTTAACATTTTTGCTATTTCGATATTCATTCTGTTGTACGTTAAAGTGAAAGGAATGATGGACCTCCTTTCGCATTCGCCCTCTGATATGTTCATACCAAATGGCCAGAGAGTTTGAAGCGTATTGATCCAAAAAGCTTCACGTTTTTTTCTAAATTCATCCGTTTCTTCTAATGTGTCTTTAATTGGTGGTTGTTCAATAGGATGGATTTCGAAATCGTCCAAAGAATGGCCAGGAAGGTTAAAATGTTGTGCTACTGGGGCATCAGCATTATGTTTTATATCCTGTTTGTGTCTAGTAGCACGTTCTCGAAAAGGATTTTGACTTTGACCAACATACTGTTTCCGACATCGCTTACAAGTGATAAGGTAAATAATGTTTGGTGAATCACAATGGAGGGGGTTACGGATCTGATAATGATTTTTCGTTTGTTCGGAGGAAAATTCCTCTTTCTGATCAGGCATAAAAGTATGCAGTCTACAACGAGGCTTTTTGCAATTAAATACCGCGCCACTACCATTCTGCAACGGTCTGTTGTGTTCAATCTTCAGTGGTTCGAAATCGGTAGTTTCAGCTGGACTTTCGAGCTTTTTCAGGGTTTGGGATTTCAGGCTACGCAAGAGGCGGAGCGAGTACCCTCTCGATCTGAGGGCGCCAAATAGAGTAGAACAAGCCTCATTGAAATTTACCTTATCACTTGAATTGCGGTGGAAACGAATGAGCTGTGATTTGATGATACCTTTAAATGTATGTTGAGGATGAAATGATTTTGTGTGCAACAATTGATGTGAATCAGTTGGTTTAAAATATACTTTATAATCTAAATGACCGGACGCCTGAAATTGCTTGCCTTTATACACGGTCACATCCAGAAAATCAACAGAATTTTCACTGATAGTAGCTTTCAATTTAATATTTGGATCGTGATTGTTCAAAATTTCTAAAAATTCATCAAAATCTTCTTTTGAATGTTCCCAAATAATAAAAATGTCATCTAAATATCTGAGATATACGAGAGGATGCTTTGCACATTTTCTTAAGGCATTTTCCTCCCATTCCGCTACATAAATGCTTGCAAAATTAGGACTGAATCTTTTACCCATAGGACAACCCATTATTTGTAGAAAATATTCTCCATTGAATTGAAAGTCATTACCTTTTAAGCTCAGCTCCAAAAGATCCAAAATTTGTTCATCCGGGCGTTTCGCATCCGGATATTTTTCAAATGCATTTTTAACTGATTTAACACCTTTATCAATATCAATGTTCGTATACATACTGTCGATATCCAAAGTAGCCAGAATTGCATTTTTCGATATTTTCAATTTCGAAATTTGTGACAGGAAATCCTGTGTATTTTTTAGATAGCTCGGATGTCTATTTGCTATAGGTTTCAGATGATAATCAATTAATTCCGAGATCGCATAAGATTCCGAATTACAATCTGATACAATTGGCCTCCCGGGTGGAGTTAAGTCATCCGTCCATGAAGAACGGTCCTTGTGGATCTTTGGTAGGATATAAAATTGTCTTGTTTGAGCACTGAGCTTAGCTGTTAAATATTTCAATTGTTTTTTGGTAATGTGACCTTCGTCGAGGAGAAATTTTAAGATCTTATTGAATTTTTCAATATTACTAGGCCAAATAAGTGAATCTATTTTCTTATAATGTTTAGTATTGCTGAGTTGTCTCATGGCTTCCTTTATATAATTATCCCGAGATAGAACAACTACCGACCCACCTTTGTCGGCTGGTTTAATTACTAATTTCTTATTTTTTCGAAGTTTCGCGAGGGCTCTCCGTTCACCAGCTGTTAAATTGTCTTTATCGGAGAGTATGTTCATGCTGAACACCTTTTTGATGATTCGTTTGCTAGCCTCAATAATTTCGGGATCTACTTCACTATCTGGAGGTGACCAACCAGATGATTCTGTAAAAGGAAGTTTCCGACCGCTGGAGTTTCTAAAGCGGTCGGCTAATTTCATTTGCCTAAGAAAATTACAGTTGTATGATGGTAAATTTGTTTGGTTATCAGTTTTAGGCTTTGGTGCTGGTACAAAAGTTAAACCGCGATCTAAAAGAGATTTCTCTTGGGTTGTTAGGTCATTGGTGCCAGACAGGTTAACCACATTAGTTCCTAATCCCACATCTGTTAGGCGGCTGTTACCTTTGCCTTTACTTAGTTTAAATTTAGGTGGTTCAACCAGTGATCGTACATAATATTGGCGGTTCTCGTGGTCCAATGGATTAAATCCTGAGCAACATCAAACTTCGCGTCATCAATTTTAGGTATAACGTTAACGTCCTTCACTTTCCGAATGGTTTCGTTGATGATGCTCAGGGTTCTCCTCTCAGCCTGAGGGAGTTTTTGCGAAAAGTTTAGTTCAGCGAAATAAATTTTTGCTGATCTAAACTTGACCCTGATATCGCTAAGCATATTCCGCAACTGCTTAACTACGAGATCAGAATTATCGTTTCGAGAATTCACGCCAATATTTAATAATATTTTTTGGGGACTGGACTGGCCCCTGTGCCCTTTAAACATAGAGCGCAGATGATTGAATTTGGCGCCGGGGTAACACTCCACCTGGATGTCCGGATGGGGATTTCGATCAATGCGTCCTAAATTTGAACTTCCAATCATAAGGATGTTTTTACAAACATCGGGGAGGCGCCAATTCCTTTTGTCAAAATTAACTCCGCTTTTATGCCGAAACTGGGAGAATTTAGAATCAAATGAGCGGCCCGAGTTGCGGCTCGGTGATTTGACTTTCTCTGAGTACGATATACCTGGTTGAACCACACTAGAGGCAGGAGAAGAGGGAGAAGAAACAGAAGCAGGAGAGGAAACAGAAGCAGGAGAGGAAACAGAAGCAGGAGAAGAAACAGAAGGAGGAGTTCTAGTGAGAGCACTAGGAGAACCAGAGAAGAAAGGCTGAGGAGGAGTAGGAGGTAGAGGAGCAAGACGAGGCGAGACAGCGTTACTCAATTTGCGAGCATCTTCAGTCACAATATGGACCGGAGATGTTTGCAAATTGAGGCGCTTACTCTGAGAGAAAGAAGAAGTAGACGGAAAAGAAGAGGGAGAAGTGCTTTGCCTTGATCTTTTCTTATTTTGCTTTTCGCGTTGGGGTAGAGGGACAACACGGGCCGGAGTTTGCTTGCTCCCTCCCGTATTGTTCCTTACTCCAGACGCTGGGCGAAGTTCCGAAATGTAAGACTGATAGGCCGAAATCGTCTTATCTGTCAACTTATTTTTAAAGTTTTTTTGAGCCCAGATCAAGGCACGCGCCGAAGCGCTGTTGAAGTCTATTTTTTCGAGTCCAGGAGGTGGTCGCATAGCCAAAGTTATCTTAGACTTCAACTGATTTAAATTTATCTTGTAATGCTCAACTAAAGCATTTAACGTTTGGTTGGCCCATCCCACACTAATCTGTCGAAAAACAGAAAAAATGTGTGGGGTGGGAAGAGCCGGCTTTAGAAAGCCACCTAACTCATCTACTTTCTTCTCCAACTGCTTCGGGAAATCCCGTTTGGCCAAATGCTGCTCTAGGAGCCGAATATGGTGCATACACTGAATCACCTGGAAAAGGGCCTTGACCAATCTAGAATAGGCCTGGAACGATTGTTCCTGGCCTCTTCCAGACTGGGCAACTCTCTTTCCCTGATGATTCTGTCTTTTTTGAGCCATTTGAAGAATAGGTAGATGAATAAAATGAAATTAAAATGAAGAAATGAAATAAATTAAAATGAAATCTAGATATTACCTATTAGAGAAGATACCTGGATTGGTTGTAGTCTTCAGCAAAGGTAGAAAATAATCCGTCTGTCTCGACGCGTTTCGCTTGGTTTGGCTTTTTCAAAGAGACTTTGAGGAAAATGAATCCAACTTTGGGAGGGCATGCATGGTATATATCCATATGTGGGCTGGGGGTGTTTTTCACAGCTCAGTATATAATTAAACTCGGTAACAAGCTGACAAATGTCACTCATCTAATTAATTCTTTTCAATCTGAGATGTCCCAAGTTTGTTTTTCACAACTCAGTTTGTGTCGTCCAAACAAATTAGATGAAGCTCTATTGATTGGCTTCCATTGAATTTTAATCAGTCAGTGAGTGGTTTGCTTTACTGACCCCATGAAGCCCTATTGGTTGGCTTTGATTTAAGTAAAACCAATCGGGAGCGGTTTGCTTTACTGGCTTCAGAAGTATGTGAAAATAATATGAAAAAATGGTTTGATAAAATATATTGAGACTAAAGAAATAAATGAAAAAATAACGCCAAAGATCATGATGCCGCACGAATGTTATCAGTTGGAATGAAAATCCCCCGACGGAGGTTTATGACGGAAAATATTTTACACCACGTAGAAATTGTGTGTTTTACCTTCTGAACCTCTACATTGTGTGAAAGGTATGAAAAATTAAAAATAAAAATAAAAATAATAATTTAAATAAATGAATCAACCAAATAAATAAATAAATAAATAAATAAATAAATAAGTAAATAAAAATTAATAAAAAATTTAAAATAATCAATAAATAAATATATAAATAATAATTTTATTTAGGAAATACATACACATGACTGAAATTAGAACCTATTTTGTTTTTGGGCATATATGAACTCTGGCACTCGCCTGTGTGTGTTTGAGGTTAAAAAATCGCACTGGCACAGACATTTCATACTGAAACGTTTTTTTTCCTTTTAATATGCCGCCGAAAAATTGTTTTCATTTACTGAACCCTGATTGGTTTCAAACATGACAAAAAAGTACACAAAATTGATTTAAACTAAGTGATGAGCTTAGGAACTGGTTAAACTGACTGGCAGAAATTGGTGTTATTCATTGATGGGCTCTAATTTAGTCCTTACAAGGATGTTACGCAAGCTTTTGTTTTTCTTATAGGCGATGACAGGTCGAAGATTCAAAGGTTCATTTAATTTAGCATTGGTAAAATTGAATTCATCTTTTAACATTTTTGCTATTTCGATATTCATTCTGTTAGTTTAAACAATATTTATTTCCAAAGTAAACATATACACTAAAAAATAACAGAATATACAGCAATTGAAGGAAGTGGATTCAGCATAAAGCTAAATAGCTTATGGAAGGCTGTTTCCACGGCAAAATCAACTATTTATAACACTGCGGCAGATTGGTTCGTTCATGTTCGATATGTTTACCTTTGGCTGAGAAACAGTAAGATAGGATAAGAGCGATGTAGAGTGAGAAGAGAAGGAAAGAAAGAAAGAAACAGAGTAACACGGAGAGATGACAGTGAGACAATGTATACATTTTCTTTTAAGTGTGTGGCGCAACGGACAGGGGTGCTTCGCAGAGAATGCAAGGACCCCGCGAAGTTAGGGCGACACGACAGTCACAATTGGCAGAATTGGCTAGAACATAAGGTCAGTGGCAACAGAGTCCACGATACTAAGCTAAGTTGCAAGGCGTTTACATCCCATCAGGGAGGGAAGGCATGGCCATCAGTGGCTGAAAGCCGTACTGGTTGGCCTCCGGCAGGATAGCGGACATGGTGAACAGAAGCCAGAGTTATTTTAATTTCGCACCAAAAGGCCGGAGGGAGGCGGATTGAATTTCGTTAAAATCGCTTACTGAGTAGAATAAAATTGAGAACCACCTCAAATAGCTTGTGATTCTCCTCATTGCTCAGAAATTCAGAGCCGTACAGCAAGGTTGATGTGTCCAATGCAATAGGTAATTGGCTGATGGTGCAATTTCGGGCAGTTGTAAATCGCGGACAGTGTAAGAAGTAGTGCTCTGGTGTTTCAAATTCACCACAGTCGCATAAGGGACTGCTGGACAGATGGTTATTGAACAGGTGAGCTTTGAGATGACTACAGTGCAGCCTAAGTCTGCAGTGAACAATTTGGGCGAGGCGGGATTTGGCAGCACAATAGAAATTTGGTGGTCTTAAATTGCCTTTATTTAAGAAACCTTTGAAGTTATTCAACGAGGAGTTCGTACGAATTGGGAGGGGTATATTGTTCCACTGATCAGTCACGTTAGGAATGAAAGAAGACCTGTACAGTTCGGTCCTGCAGGTTGGGATTCGATGGTTTTCGGCTGTTCTAAGATTGGAAGTGGATGTTAGTTCCGAGATCTTTGGCGGAACTTTACAGGACAGGTATTGTGGTGTGATATTGTGATAAATTTTAAAAAACTGGATTAATTTATGTTTGCGTCGTCTTTCACGAAGTGGTTCCCATCCTGTTTCGGTGTACAACAAGGCCTTATTGGCACTGAGTGTTGCCCCTGTGACAAGCCTTGCTGCTGCTATCTGGACCCTCTCCAGTTCCTCAGCTTTGAGTGCGGAGCAGTTGTCCCATACTACATCTGCATATTCGAGTAGGGGTCTTACAAACGCAAAATAAATTTTCTCGAGGACAGATCGGTCTAGGAAGAATTTGTACTTTCTTAGAAGGTCTAACCTAGACCAAGCTTTCACACAGATATGGTCAATATGGTCGTTCCACGTACATGTGTTATTAAATGTGATTCCCAGATGTTTGTGGGTGGAAACTTCTAAGATTTGCGAGTTGGCAAGAAGTAGAGTAGGGTGAGGATTGGGGCCCCTTTTCCGAGACATGAGAAGGCTTTCTGTTTTATTTGGGTTGAATTCTACCAGCCATGAATTGGCCCACTGGTCAATAGAAGTTAGGTCGCGATTTATTATCGACGAAGCTTGTATTGGGTCATCAATTATTAGGTATAGGGATGTATCATCAGCAAATAGACGTATACTACTGAGAATGTCATCGGTTATGTCATTGATGTAGATTAAAAAAAGTAAGGGACCTAAAATTGACCCCTGTGGTACACCCGCATTAATTGATCTCCACGAGGATCCCTCTGACCCAATCACTACTCTCTGGGATCTTTCTGAGAGATACGATTTCAGAAACAGTAGAAGTTTACCAGAAATACCAATGTTTTCTAGTTTGTGGATGAGCCCCTTATGCCAGACTTTATCGAAAGCCTTGCTGACATCACAAAATACAACCCTCACCTCTTTGCCCTCGTCAAGCGCTTGGCAGAACTCGTCGTATATGTCAGTCAGCTGAAGTACAGTCGAGTCACCAGGTGTAAATCCAGATTGAAACTGTGAGAGAATATTATTTTCGATCAGGAATTCCCATAGCCGTTTAAAAATACATTTTTCAAATAATTTTCCCACACAGCTGATAAGCGATATTGGACGGTAGTTACTAACAATGTTGGAGGGTTGTTTTTTCAAAACGGGGGTGACATTTGCTTGTTTCCACTTGGTCGGGAAATGTGAGTTGTTCAACAGTATATTGAATAATATTGAAAGGGGCTCACACAAGGAGGATTTGCATTCTTTGAGAACTCGTGGGCTAATCAAATCAGGACCCGATGCTTTTGACGTTTTAAGGGTTTTCATTGCAGCATACACATCAGTGGAGAGTAGAATAATATCGTCAAGAACTTTGGAAATCTTCATTTTGGTTTCGGGTAGCAAAGCTCTCGAGTCGTCGACAGTTGATATGGAGCTGAAATATTCGTTAAATATTTCAGCTTTATCGGCATTGGCGGAGTACACGGTATTGGAATAGAGAAGCGAGGGTATACCTGGTGCATTTACACTCCCAAAAAGAGATTTCAGTGTTTTCCACCAATGAGACGGAGAGGTTGTTTTGCTTTGTAGAATAGTTTGAATTTTGGACGCATGCAAAGCTTTGGATTTTCTAACAGCCGAAACAACCTCATTCCGCTTCTTTTTATATTTGGCCCAGTCTTGCTGTCTTTTTGTGCGTTTGGCGGTGTGATAGAGTCGTTTTCGCTGCCTGATCAGCAATCTAATTTCATTATGCATCCATTTGGGCTGCCCTGTCCGAATGGTGACAACTTTGTTTGGAATGTGAAGGGATGCGGTGTGGAGTATGGTATCTGTGAAAGTTTCGACAATGTCGTCAGGGCATGGGGTGTCAAAAATAACATCCCAGTTCGTGTTAGAAAATGTCTCATTTAAAAGTTCATAATTACCCTTGTCGTATTGCCATACCGTTCTCTTAAAAGAGGAAAGGGCTGGTTTCGAGTAGTTAACTTCTATTGAAATAGGACAGTGATAACGAGTAAGGTCGGGTATGATTGGATCAAGAACTTCACATCTTTTTACTTTCACTGTATCGCTAACGGCAAAGACGTCAAGCAATGTCGATGAGGACTCTGTGAAGCAAGTAGCTTCGTTCACGGTCTGTCTTAAGTTAAAGTAATGGAGTAATTTAGAGAAACCGTTACGGGAAGGGGCAAGTTGATTGTCATTAAAGTCTCCGGTGACTATAAGGTCAGCTATAGATGTGTCTCTACCCTTTTCAATAGACATGGATATTGAATCCCAAAGGTCCACTGGGCTATTTGGAGGTCGGTAAAATACACCTAGAAGGAGCGAATGTCCTCTGTATTTCAATATTTCTATCCACAAGCATTCTAGATTGGGATGTTGGAGATCTGGCCTGGGACGAAATGGGATTCCACACTTGACATAAATAGCCACGCCACCACCTCTTGAAGTGCGATCCAAACGAAGAGGCTCCTGGAAGCCATGTAATGAGACTTCGCCGGTGCCAACTGTGTCACAAAGCCACGTTTCGGTTAATGCCAGTATATCGAATGATAGAAATTCGTACTGCACAATGTCTAGTTTGGGCTTGATACTTTGAATATTGAGATGAACTATTTTCAAACAGTTGTGACTACTCTTCATACTATCAGATGGTGGACCGGGGTTGATTTCAATGTCACCACACTTCAATAAGAGTTTGAAAAAGTATACTACCGATGTCTTTAGGGCATCCAAAAAGTTAGATTGTGGCATTGATGTAATTACGGGGCTGTCAAGAGCTGGTTTGGTCGGCCTCTGTTCAGGAAAACTATGGAGGATCGAGTGCGATGACAATTTTTGAGTTACAAGCAACGAGATCATTAGAGATAGTCCCTTTGGGCCGAAGTTGTACACTAACATTATCAATATTAAGCAATTGTAGTCTAGCCTCTTTTTGGGGGGCTTACCTGATCTAGCTCTTGGCACAAAAAGACCAACTCTCATTCTGTAAGTATTTATATCAGCCATGTAGCTTAACATTAATTCGAATTGCATAAGAAGAGTTGGTCGTTTGAGCCTGGGATAGCATCAGTCTGGACGAGAACACACCTGCCCGGAGCGCACACAC
This sequence comes from Pictodentalium vernedei, assembly GCA_031216915.1. Taxonomy (NCBI): domain Eukaryota; kingdom Metazoa; phylum Mollusca; class Scaphopoda; order Dentaliida; family Dentaliidae; genus Pictodentalium; species Pictodentalium vernedei. The sequence continues at coordinate 349,384,083 of CM062297.1, read as the reverse complement.
TTCAATGGTTAACACACAAGTACAATTGGAGTCATCATCAGTTGGAGAAAAATAGACAAGCAATTCTAGAGGAAGAAGGATATTTACAGTTAGAAACAGAAAGATGTGAAAAATATGTATATACATCAAGGAGGGTATGATTTAGCCACAAGTTCGGTGGCAGTTTGGTATGAGTATTAGACAAATATTATCGGTCAGTACAGCGGTTGGCCTGGGAGATTACTGGAGTGGTCGGATAGTTCAAGTCTGTTTTGATCAGGTAAAAAAAAGCTAATAAGAATATATGTGTGGTTATTACAAGGCCCTAGAAAGTAACGCTGTGACCTGAGAGGCTTATAATGATTAACCGTTTGACGCATGTGACCGTTATGATAGGTAAAGGATTAAATAACAAAGTGGCATGTCCAAGATAATTTGCAACATTGAGAATTCCAACTAGACCAGCCTCAACTAGTCCAACTCCCGGAAGACCAAAGCTAGCTCACCGGGAGCTGATCCAGTTGGAACCCGTCCAATTAGAATTAACCCAATGAGAACCGGTTCAACTGGAACCGGCCAATGTGGAAGTGACCTAGGTTTTATTGTTGTACAGTATATATTTCGAGCTGCAACACGTAAGATTACTTTCATTAGAGCACCGGACCTGTGCCAGGGTGTGTACTAAATACACACCCTAACACAGCGTCGGTGCACAAAAGAAAAAAGGAAGTGACGTGTTTAATTTTTGAGCAGACATTAGTGTCAGATTTATATGGTCGTATAATCACAGAAGTGATATTTAGACTCTATCACCCTTAATTGTGGTTGTTAGACAGCCCTCTTCGGGACATTTGGAAACAGTGATGCGTATGTATCACGGGTTCAACCTGACAATATTACATACATGATCAGTAATGAATTCAAACAACCGAGAGTAAATTGTATTATAAATTTTTAGTTCTTTTGCTTACAAAACAAGAGCCATAGCCCCTCATTCAAACGAGTGTGTCACACTCGCTTGAATGATGGGTCATAACCTATTTTTCCGAGTGCAAAAAGAAAATTTAAAAAATTAATGAGTAGCAGCGTTTGTGTATAGCGCCATCCACTTTCGGGGGAGATGTTGGGTAAAGGGTTATGGTCGCGTACAATTAAGTCATAGAAATACAGGTAAGGCAGTCGAGTCGATTCTAATGGTATTTGTGAGATTATTTTAAGATACAGATAGGGCAGTCGAGTCGATTCTAGTGGCATTGATATTTGTGTGGTTATTTTAAGATACAGATAGGGTAGTCGAGTCGATTCGAGTGGTATTGATATTTGTGTAGCTATTTTAAGGCCCTAAAATGTTACACTGAGCCCTGACCTGAGAGGAGTATAATGACGTATGATCGTTATATTGGGTAAGGGGTTAAGTAACAAGATGTCATGTCCAAGATTATCTACAACTTAGCACATTCCAATTAAGCCAACTCCAACTGGACCAACCTCTGACGGACCAAAGCTGGCCCACCAGAAGTTGGCTCATTTGGAACCGGTTCAATAAGAAGTAGCCCAACCAAAACTGTCTCAGCGGGAACCGGTCAACACAATTGATATTTACAATTGACATTTGTGTATTTCTTCAAGGCCCGAAAAAAGTTGCACTAGAACCTGAGAGGCTAATAATGATTAGCCTTTGGACGTGCGTGACCATTAAGTTAAGTAGGGGGTTAAATAACAAGATATCAGGTCTAAAATTATCTGCAACTTTGAAAATTCCAACAGGACCGAGTCCAGCTAGTCCAAGTCCCGGCAAGCCAGAGCTAGACCACAAGGAATTGGCCCAGCTGGAACCGGTCCCATTGGAATTATCCCAGTCAGAACGAGTCCTCACAAAACCGGTCCACATGGAAGACAACCTACATTCCAGGAGAGCGATTATTGTCACCCTGGACTTTTTTCATAGAGCCAACAGACGAGTCGATTCTAATGATATTGACACATGTGTGGTTGTTCCAATGCCCTCAAGGGTTACATTCATTCTGTTGTACGTTAAAGTGAAAGGAATGATGGACCTCCTTTCGCATTCGCCCTCTGATATGTTCATACCAAATGGCCAGAGAGTTTGAAGCGTATTGATCCAAAAAGCTTCACGTTTTTTTCTAAATTCATCCGTTTCTTCTAATGTGTCTTTAATTGGTGGTTGTTCAATAGGATGGATTTCGAAATCGTCCAAAGAATGGTCAGGAAGGTTAAAATGTTGTGCTACTGGGGCATCAGCATTATGTTTTATATCCTGTTTGTGTCTAGTAGCACGTTCTCGAAAAGGATTTTGACTTTGACCAACATACTGTTTCCGACATCGCTTACAAGTGATAAGGTAAATAATGTTTGGTGAATCACAATGGAGGGGGTTACGGATCTGATAATGATTTTTCGTTTGTTCGGAGGAAAATTCCTCTTTCTGATCAGGCATAAAAGTATGCAGTCTACAACGAGGCTTTTTGCAATTAAATACCGCGCCACTACCATTCTGCAACGGTCTGTTGTGTTCAATCTTCAGTGGTTCGAAATCGGTAGTTTCAGCTGGACTTTCGAGCTTTTTCAGGGTTTGGGATTTCAGGCTACGCAAGAGGCGGAGCGAGTACCCTCTCGATCTGAGGGCGCCAAATAGAGTAGAACAAGCCTCATTGAAATTTACCTTATCACTTGAATTGCGGTGGAAACGAATGAGCTGTGATTTGATGATACCTTTAAATGTATGTTGAGGATGAAATGATTTTGTGTGCAACAATTGATGTGAATCAGTTGGTTTAAAATATACTTTATAATCTAAATGACCGGACGCCTGAAATTGCTTGCCTTTATACACGGTCACATCCAGAAAATCAACAGAATTTTCACTGATAGTAGCTTTCAATTTAATATTTGGATCGTGATTGTTCAAAATTTCTAAAAATTCATCAAAATCTTCTTTTGAATGTTCCCAAATAATAAAAATGTCATCTAAATATCTGAGATATACGAGAGGATGCTTTGCACATTTTCTTAAGGCATTTTCCTCCCATTCCGCTACATAAATGCTTGCAAAATTAGGACTGAATCTTTTACCCATAGGACAACCCATTATTTGTAGAAAATATTCTCCATTGAATTGAAAGTCATTACCTTTTAAGCTCAGCTCCAAAAGATCCAAAATTTGTTCATCCGGGCGTTTCGCATCCGGATATTTTTCAAATGCATTTTTAACTGATTTAACACCTTTATCAATATCAATGTTCGTATACATACTGTCGATATCCAAAGTAGCCAGAATTGCATTTTTCGATATTTTCAATTTCGAAATTTGTGACAGGAAATCCTGTGTATTTTTTAGATAGCTCGGATGTCTATTTGCTATAGGTTTCAGATGATAATCAATTAATTCCGAGATCGCATAAGATTCCGAATTACAATCTGATACAATTGGCCTCCCGGGTGGAGTTAAGTCATCCGTCCATGAAGAACGGTCCTTGTGGATCTTTGGTAGGATATAAAATTGTCTTGTTTGAGCACTGAGCTTAGCTGTTAAATATTTCAATTGTTTTTTGGTAATGTGACCTTCGTCGAGGAGAAATTTTAAGATCTTATTGAATTTTTCAATATTACTAGGCCAAATAAGTGAATCTATTTTCTTATAATGTTTAGTATTGCTGAGTTGTCTCATGGCTTCCTTTATATAATTATCCCGAGATAGAACAACTACCGACCCACCTTTGTCGGCTGGTTTAATTACTAATTTCTTATTTTTTCGAAGTTTCGCGAGGGCTCTCCGTTCACCAGCTGTTAAATTGTCTTTATCGGAGAGTATGTTCATGCTGAACACCTTTTTGATGATTCGTTTGCTAGCCTCAATAATTTCGGGATCTACTTCACTATCTGGAGGTGACCAACCAGATGATTCTGTAAAAGGAAGTTTCCGACCGCTGGAGTTTCTAAAGCGGTCGGCTAATTTCATTTGCCTAAGAAAATTACAGTTGTATGATGGTAAATTTGTTTGGTTATCAGTTTTAGGCTTTGGTGCTGGTACAAAAGTTAAACCGCGATCTAAAAGAGATTTCTCTTGGGTTGTTAGGTCATTGGTGCCAGACAGGTTAACCACATTAGTTCCTAATCCCACATCTGTTAGGCGGCTGTTACCTTTGCCTTTACTTAGTTTAAATTTAGGTGGTTCAACCAGTGATCGTACATAATATTGGCGGTTCTCGTGGTCCAATGGATTAAATCCTGAGCAACATCAAACTTCGCGTCATCAATTTTAGGTATAACGTTAACGTCCTTCACTTTCCGAATGGTTTCGTTGATGATGCTCAGGGTTCTCCTCTCAGCCTGAGGGAGTTTTTGCGAAAAGTTTAGTTCAGCGAAATAAATTTTTGCTGATCTAAACTTGACCCTGATATCGCTAAGCATATTCCGCAACTGCTTAACTACGAGATCAGAATTATCGTTTCGAGAATTCACGCCAATATTTAATAATATTTTTTGGGGACTGGACTGGCCCCTGTGCCCTTTAAACATAGAGCGCAGATGATTGAATTTGGCGCCGGGGTAACACTCCACCTGGATGTCCGGATGGGGATTTCGATCAATGCGTCCTAAATTTGAACTTCCAATCATAAGGATGTTTTTACAAACATCGGGGAGGCGCCAATTCCTTTTGTCAAAATTAACTCCGCTTTTATGCCGAAACTGGGAGAATTTAGAATCAAATGAGCGGCCCGAGTTGCGGCTCGGTGATTTGACTTTCTCTGAGTACGATATACCTGGTTGAACCACACTAGAGGCAGGAGAAGAGGGAGAAGAAACAGAAGCAGGAGAGGAAACAGAAGCAGGAGAGGAAACAGAAGCAGGAGAAGAAACAGAAGGAGGAGTTCTAGTGAGAGCACTAGGAGAACCAGAGAAGAAAGGCTGAGGAGGAGTAGGAGGTAGAGGAGCAAGACGAGGCGAGACAGCGTTACTCAATTTGCGAGCATCTTCAGTCACAATATGGACCGGAGATGTTTGCAAATTGAGGCGCTTACTCTGAGAGAAAGAAGAAGTAGACGGAAAAGAAGAGGGAGAAGTGCTTTGCCTTGATCTTTTCTTATTTTGCTTTTCGCGTTGGGGTAGAGGGACAACACGGGCCGGAGTTTGCTTGCTCCCTCCCGTATTGTTCCTTACTCCAGACGCTGGGCGAAGTTCCGAAATGTAAGACTGATAGGCCGAAATCGTCTTATCTGTCAACTTATTTTTAAAGTTTTTTTGAGCCCAGATCAAGGCACGCGCCGAAGCGCTGTTGAAGTCTATTTTTTCGAGTCCAGGAGGTGGTCGCATAGCCAAAGTTATCTTAGACTTCAACTGATTTAAATTTATCTTGTAATGCTCAACTAAAGCATTTAAAGTTTGGTTGGCCCATCCCACACTAATCTGTCGAAAAACAGAAAAAATGTGTGGGGTGGGAAGAGCCGGCTTTAGAAAGCCACCTAACTCATCTACTTTCTTCTCCAACTGCTTCGGGAAATCCCGTTTGGCCAAATGCTGCTCTAGGAGCCGAATATGGTGCATACACTGAATCACCTGGAAAAGGGCCTTGACCAATCTAGAATAGGCCTGGAACGATTGTTCCTGGCCTCTTCCAGATTGGGCAACTCTCTTTCCCTGATGATTCTGTCTTTTTTGAGCCATTTGAAGAATAGGTAGATGAATAAAATGAAATTAAAATGAAGAAATGAAATAAATTAAAATGAAATCTAGATATTACCTATTAGAGAAGATACCTGGATTGGTTGTAGTCTTCAGCAAAGGTAGAAAATAATCCGTCTGTCTCGACGCGTTTCGCTTGGTTTGGCTTTTTCAAAGAGACTTTGAGGAAAATGAATCCAACTTTGGGAGGGCATGCATGGTATATATCCATATGTGGGCTGGGGGTGTTTTTCACAGCTCAGTATATAATTAAACTCGGTAACAAGCTGACAAATGTCACTCATCTAATTAATTCTTTTCAATCTGAGATGTCCCAAGTTTGTTTTTCACAACTCAGTTTGTGTCGTCCAAACAAATTAGATGAAGCTCTATTGATTGGCTTCCATTGAATTTTAATCAGTCAGTGAGTGGTTTGCTTTACTGACCCCATGAAGCCCTATTGGTTGGCTTTGATTTAAGTAAAACCAATCGGGAGCGGTTTGCTTTACTGGCTTCAGAAGTATGTGAAAATAATATGAAAAAATGGTTTGATAAAATATATTGAGACTAAAGAAATAAATGAAAAAATAACGCCAAAGATCATGATGCCGCACGAATGTTATCAGTTGGAATGAAAATCTCCCGACGGAGGTTTATGACGGAAAATATTTTACACCACGTAGAAATTGTGTGTTTTACCTTCTGAACCTCTACATTGTGTGAAAGGTATGAAAAATTAAAAATAAAAATAAAAATAATAATTTAAATAAATGAATCAACCAAATAAATAAATAAATAAATAAATAAATAAGTAAATAAAAATTAATAAAAAATTTAAAATAATCAATAAATAAATATATAAATAATAATTTTATTTAGGAAATACATACACATGACTGAAATTAGAACCTATTTTGTTTTTGGGCATATATGAACTCTGGCACTCGCCTGTGTGTGTTTGAGGTTAAAAAATCGCACTGGCACAGACATTTCATACTGAAACGTTTTTTTTCCTTTTAATATGCCGCCGAAAAATTGTTTTCATTTACTGAACCCTGATTGGTTTCAAACATGACAAAAAAGTACACAAAATTGATTTAAACTAAGTGATGAGCTTAGGAACTGGTTAAACTGACTGGCAGAAATTGGTGTTATTCATTGATGGGCTCTAATTTAGTCCTTACAAGGATGTTACGCAAGCTTTTGTTTTTCTTATAGGCGATGACAGGTCGAAGATTCAAAGGTTCATTTAATTTAGCATTGGTAAAATTGAATTCATCTTTTAACATTTTTGCTATTTCGATATTCATTCTGTTGTACGTTAAAGTGAAAGGAATGATGGACCTCCTTTCGCATTCGCCCTCTGATATGTTCATACCAAATGGCCAGAGAGTTTGAAGCGTATTGATCCAAAAAGCTTCACGTTTTTTTCTAAATTCATCCGTTTCTTCTAATGTGTCTTTAATTGGTGGTTGTTCAATAGGATGGATTTCGAAATCGTCCAAAGAATGGCCAGGAAGGTTAAAATGTTGTGCTACTGGGGCATCAGCATTATGTTTTATATCCTGTTTGTGTCTAGTAGCACGTTCTCGAAAAGGATTTTGACTTTGACCAACATACTGTTTCCGACATCGCTTACAAGTGATAAGGTAAATAATGTTTGGTGAATCACAATGGAGGGGGTTACGGATCTGATAATGATTTTTCGTTTGTTCGGAGGAAAATTCCTCTTTCTGATCAGGCATAAAAGTATGCAGTCTACAACGAGGCTTTTTGCAATTAAATACCGCGCCACTACCATTCTGCAACGGTCTGTTGTGTTCAATCTTCAGTGGTTCGAAATCGGTAGTTTCAGCTGGACTTTCGAGCTTTTTCAGGGTTTGGGATTTCAGGCTACGCAAGAGGCGGAGCGAGTACCCTCTCGATCTGAGGGCGCCAAATAGAGTAGAACAAGCCTCATTGAAATTTACCTTATCACTTGAATTGCGGTGGAAACGAATGAGCTGTGATTTGATGATACCTTTAAATGTATGTTGAGGATGAAATGATTTTGTGTGCAACAATTGATGTGAATCAGTTGGTTTAAAATATACTTTATAATCTAAATGACCGGACGCCTGAAATTGCTTGCCTTTATACACGGTCACATCCAGAAAATCAACAGAATTTTCACTGATAGTAGCTTTCAATTTAATATTTGGATCGTGATTGTTCAAAATTTCTAAAAATTCATCAAAATCTTCTTTTGAATGTTCCCAAATAATAAAAATGTCATCTAAATATCTGAGATATACGAGAGGATGCTTTGCACATTTTCTTAAGGCATTTTCCTCCCATTCCGCTACATAAATGCTTGCAAAATTAGGACTGAATCTTTTACCCATAGGACAACCCATTATTTGTAGAAAATATTCTCCATTGAATTGAAAGTCATTACCTTTTAAGCTCAGCTCCAAAAGATCCAAAATTTGTTCATCCGGGCGTTTCGCATCCGGATATTTTTCAAATGCATTTTTAACTGATTTAACACCTTTATCAATATCAATGTTCGTATACATACTGTCGATATCCAAAGTAGCCAGAATTGCATTTTTCGATATTTTCAATTTCGAAATTTGTGACAGGAAATCCTGTGTATTTTTTAGATAGCTCGGATGTCTATTTGCTATAGGTTTCAGATGATAATCAATTAATTCCGAGATCGCATAAGATTCCGAATTACAATCTGATACAATTGGCCTCCCGGGTGGAGTTAAGTCATCCGTCCATGAAGAACGGTCCTTGTGGATCTTTGGTAGGATATAAAATTGTCTTGTTTGAGCACTGAGCTTAGCTGTTAAATATTTCAATTGTTTTTTGGTAATGTGACCTTCGTCGAGGAGAAATTTTAAGATCTTATTGAATTTTTCAATATTACTAGGCCAAATAAGTGAATCTATTTTCTTATGATGTTTAGTATTGCTGAGTTGTCTCATGGCTTCCTTTATATAATTATCCCGAGATGTGTGTGTGTGTGTGTGTGTGTGTGTGTGTGTGTGTGTGTGTGTGTGTGTGTGGTGTGTGTGTGTGTGGTGTGTGTGTGTGTGTGTGTGTGTGTGTGTGTGTGTGTGTGTGTGTGTGTGTGTGTGTGTGTGTGTGTGTGTGTTTTTGAGGTTAAAAAATCGCACTGGCACAGACATTTCCTACTGAAACGTTTTTTTTCTTTTAATATGCCGCTGAAAAATTGGTTTCATTTACTGAACCCTGATGGGTTTCAAACGTAACAAAAAAGTACATAAAATTGATTTAAACTAAGTGATGAGCTTAGGAACTGGTTAAACTGACTGGCAATAATTGATGTTATTCATTGATGGGCTCTAATTTAGTCCTTACAAGGATGTTACGCAAGCTTTTGTTTTTCTTATAGGCGATGACAGGTCGAAGATTCAAAGGTTCATTTAATTTAGCATTGGTAAAATTGAATTCATCTTTTAACATTTTTGCTATTTCGATATTCATTCTGTTGTACGTTAAAGTGAAAGGAATGATGGACCTCCTTTCGCATTCGCCCTCTGATATGTTCATACCAAATGGCCAGAGGGTTTGAAGCGTATTGATCCAAAAAGCTTCACGTTTTTTTCTAAATTCATCAGTTTCTTCTAATGTGTCTTTAATTGGTGGTTGTTCAATAGGATGGATTTCGAAATCGTCCAAAGAATGGCCAGGAAGGTTAAAATGTTGTGCTACTGGGGCATCAGCATTATGTTTTATATCCTGTTTGTGTCTAGTAGCACGTTCTCGAAAAGGATTTTGACTTTGACCAACATACTGTTTCCGACATCGCTTACAAGTGTGTGTGTGTGTGTGTGTGTGTGTGTGTGTGTGTGTGTGCGTGTGCGTGCGCGTGCGTGTGCTTGTCGCTATGGGGGAGAGTAGGCCTATGAAATGCACGAATCTTTACATTCGTGAGCGCAGTAACATACTCTCGTGCTTGGGACCCCAATCGTTCCCTATTTATTATTTAGTTTTTATAACAGTATTTAATCCTGATGTAACTTTTAGTTGAGTCGGTGAAGGCAGCCCTTTCTGGTAGAAGGCCACAGTTAAGCTGTTTTTCTGCCTGTTTTCACATTCTCATTCCCTATTTATTTAGTTTTTAACAATATTTAGCCCTGATGTAATTTTACTTGAGTCGGTGAAGGCAGCCCTTTCTGGTAGAAGGCCACAGTTAAGCTGCTTTTCTGCCTGTTGGTTCACCTTGTCATTCCCTAGTTTTTATTCGAGCGGTCTTAGTTTTGGTTACAATTTTTGGGCTTTTGTCGGCTTTCGCAAATTGTTCCAAGTTCGGAGATTAGTTCCCTGTCGGCTAACCGGTCATGATTTTTCGCGGCCAGGGTGGCTAGGCGGTCTTTAATGGTGGGGATATCGGCCCTATCGTGGACTGTTTTGATGGGTGTGTCCCATGGGGCGGGGAGTGCAACTCTAAGTGCGTGATTTTGGACCCTCTGGAGTTTTCCCATATTAGTTTGGTTGAGGTCAGTTAGAATGATTGCACCGTATTCGAGTACTGGGCGCACAAAGGATTTGTATAGTTTGAGTAGGGTGGGCTGGTTGGCCCCCCATGAAGTTCCCTTAAGCATTTTCAGTAAGTTAATTCGTTTGGTAGCTTTTTTCGCCATGTCGTCGGTATGTTTGTTGAAGGACAGTTTTTGATCAATGGTGATGCCCAGGAATTTCGCTTCTTTGCATTCTGGGAGGGTGTTATCCATAAGTTTAAGGTCAAAATCACGTTTATTTTGCTTGCAGGTAAAGGTGATTCGTTGGGTTTTATTGGCGTTTAGCTTAATTCTCCATTTGGCACACCATTGTTCTAGGTCATCGAGAGCGCGTTGCAGGGGTTTTTGGAGCAGATTGACCGTATTGTTAGAGTCCCAGAGGCCCTTATCATCCGCGAATTGAGAGACTTGAACACGATCCTCGGAGAAGTTAAGGTCATTTACATAGAAGATGTAAAGGAGGGGCTTAGGACGGATCCTTGGGGGTGCCTGCTTCAAGGGGGACACTGTCGGACATTTCGTTGTTCACTCTGACTTTAATTTCGCGATCATTAAGGAAAGAGGATAGTAATCTGAGCAATTTCTTGGGGCGTTTCATTTTTGATAATTTGCAGCGCATTCCATTATGCCAAACGGAGTCAAATGCTTTTTCGACGTCTAACAGGACTGCCGCGCCTATTTGCCGATCGTTGATAGCGGTTTTCATTTGGGTGACTAGTCGGTAGACATGTTCGATGCCTTCTTTCCGGTTTCTATAGGCTCTTTGCCATTTATTGAAAAAAATCGATGTCTTCAAGATGCCCCCTGAACCGATTGGTAAGGATTCGTTCGAATGTCTTACCAATGCAGCTGAGGAGGCTGATTGGGCGGTAGCTGGTTGGATCGGAGGGGTCCTTGTCAGGTTTTGGTATCATGACACCGATGGCTTTTTTCCAGCATTTGGGAAAGTAGCCATGGGTGAGGCATGCGTTGAACAGTTTATTTAGTTTTTCGATTGGGGAGTTTGGGCTTTGTTTTAGAATTTTGTAGCTTACTTCGTCTTCGCCGGGTGAGGAGGAGTTTTTGCATTTTTTTATGACGTTGATGATTTCGTCATTGGTGATGGGGGTGACGAGGTCATCGTCATCTCCGTCTTCTGGGTCGTTAAATTTCTGCTTTCTTAATAAGTCTAAACGAACCCAAGCTTTGGAGCAGATGTGGTCAATGTGATCGTCCCACGTACAAGAACTGTTTAGTATGACTCCTAAGTGTTTGTGTTTTTTTACTTCAGACATCGGCGTTTTACTAAAGAATAGTGGTGGGTGGGCAACAGGGGTGTTTTGCGCGATATCAACATACTCTCTGTTTTATGGGGATTAAACTCTACCAGCCGTGTCTTGGCCCAATGTTCAATTGTGGCCAAGTCTCGGTTGATTAAAGTTGAGACTTGCACGGGATTCTCTACTATTAAATACAGGGAAGTATCATCAGCAAATAGACGTATATTACTGAATAAGTTTTCAGTAATGTCGTTGATATAGATTAAAAACAATATGGGGCCGAGTATCGAGCCCTGCGGAACACCAGCATTAATAGGTCTCCATGTTGAGGCATCGGATCCTATTACTACCCGTTGTGACCTATCTGAAAGATATGATTTTAGGAACGACAGTAGTTCACCCGCGACACCGATTCTCTCCAGCTTGTGAACAAGACCAACGTGCCATACCTTGTCGAAAGCCTTACTGACGTCGCAGAAAACTACCCTAACCTCCTTGCCCTCATCAAGGGCTCGACAGAATTCGTCATATAGGTCGGTCAACTGGAGGACAGTCGAGTCACCCGGCGTAAAACCTGATTGGAATTGACTAAGTACATTATTATCGACCAAAAACTGCCACAACCGTTTAAAAACACATTTTTCAAATATTTTACCCACGCAGCTAAGCAATGATATCGGACGATAATTAGCAATTGAGTTTGAGGGTTGTTTTTTTAAGATTGGGGATACATTTGCCTTTTTCCACAGTTGAGGAAAGTACGAGTTATTCAATAGCACATTGAACAAGATTGTGAGAGGCTCACATATGGATGATTTGCACTCTTTGAGAAGACGAGGACTGACAAGATCGGGACCAGACGCTTTTGATACCCTTAATGATTTCATAGCTTCGTATATCTCACTAGATTGTAAAGTGATACTATCAATAACTTGTGGGGCGTTAGATGAAGAGCTGGGTAGGGACGCGTTCTTGTCATCAACTGTTGAGATTGAGCTGAAGTGCTCATTTAAGACCTCAGTATTAGAGGAGTAAATTTTATTTAGGTGAACAAGAGTTGGGACAGTTACTGCTTTATTTGTGCAAATGAGCGTTTTGAGTGTCTTCCACCACAGTGAAGACGACGTGTTGCTGCTTCTTAATGTAGTTTGGACTTTGGAAATATACGACGATTTTGCCTTCCTGACAGCTGATACGACTTCATTTCGTTTACGTTTGTATTTGTCCCATGCAGTTTGAAGGCCATTGCGTTTCGCTATTCGATATAATCGTTTTCTCTGTCTTATCAGAAGTCTGATTTCGTTGTGGTACCATTTCGGCTGGTCCGGTCGCGAAGTAATTATTTTGTTGGGAATATGTTTAGATGCGACGTCGAGTAATTTATTGGTGAAGTCAGAGGTGATAGTATCAAGGCATCTATTATCAAAAAGAGAATTCCAGTCGACGTCAGCGAGGGCAACATTAAGTGCTTCATAGTCACCCCGAGAGTACAGCCATATCCTTCTTCTAAATGACAAAGAGATAGATTTAGAAAAATCAATCTCAATCGACACCGGACAGTGGTAGCGTATCATTTCCGGGATGATTGGTTCTAAGACCTCGCAATCTTTTACCTTGACCGAGTCGCTTACAGCAAAGAGATCTATCAGAGAGGCTGACGACTCCGTAAAGCAGGTTGGCTCACTCACAAGCTGTCTCAAGTTAAAAACATTTCTTATGTCAGCAAAACCTCCTTTTGGGGACACTAGTTGGTTATCATTAAAATCGCCGGTAACAATCAAATCGGCAATTGACGTGTCACGGGCTTTTTCGATCGATGCTGATATGGCATCCCATATTTCTGGGGGACTATTTGGTGGGCGGTAGAAGACACCTAACAATAAGGACTTCTTGTGTTTATTGAATATTTCAGCCCATAGACACTCGGCGTTCTGTACCTCGAGATCGGGCCGCCGCCGAAAGGAGATAGTATTCTTTAAGTAGATGGCAACCCCGCCTCCCCTTGACGATCGGTCTTGTCTCAATGGTTCATGAAACCCGTGGAATAATATATCGGATGTGGGATCGTAGTTCTGCAGCCATGTTTCAGTAAACGCCAAAATATCATGGATGATGTCTCGCTTTCGATAATTTCTAACTTAGGCTTTAAGCTTTGAATATTAAGGTGAAACACTTTCAAATTATTTTCATCAGTGAGAGACCTTGTGGAGCAAGGACCGGGATTTGGTTCAATATCACCAGATTGTAATAAAATTATACTCAGGTAAAGGGCTGCCAATACAGTGACAACTAGATTTAATATTCTCACAACTGTTGAGATATTTATGGCGTGAATACCTTTTTGGGGACACTTGTATTGTGCATCAGTTTTTTTAACATGCATGATGACTGATTTTGTATAGTACCCAAAGAACAGTGCAGTCATGGCAACAAAACTGTCATGACCTGTTGCACCACCGAGACGTAGGAACAGGTAATGTAATATACAATTAGACTGATCCTTTGATAGCTTGTGCCTTAGACTGCGAACATGAACTACGATGTTGAAGGTACCTATCCGGGCACGGTGTAGATCAATGTGGCCCGTTATGTGGCTGATGATATAATCTGATACGTAGAACACAAGCTCACTGCTCGGATAACAATACCAATCAACATTACTGGTAACAAGGCAATATCTCTTCTTGGGGAAATTGTATTCAAGCTGGTGGTGAGAGTAAGAGTACAGTAAAGAGGAATAGGAGTAAAGCAAATAGACATAGGAGCAGAAGAAATAGACAGCACAAGACAAAGATAAATATAGGTAGTATGTACAGATAGTCTGTAAAACATTTTCGTCTTAAGAAATGTACGGTCTGCTTCATCGAAGTCATAAGTTCAGTTATAGTGATGTGGATTGGCAGTTAAGCAGTTCAACTAAAAAAGTTCAACTAAAAAAGTAGGAAGACAAAAGATTCATACTAACAAGCCGAGAGTGGCAGGAACATTGGTGGTAGATAAGTAGGCTACTGATTTGTTTACTATTTGTAACCTTCCAGTAACATTTTCCTGATGACCTGCAGGCAAAATTAAATTAAATTGTGAGCTCACCTACATAATGTAACAAAACTGATTATTGCTTGATAACAAGATTTCGAGGTGGACAATAAGGAGGAGGACAACAATTCATGCAAAACTTGCGCTGGATACCATTACTAGAAGAGTACCACCAATACACGGCTACAATCGAGTGTACATAGAGAAAGGGAGAGCCCCCCCCCCCCCCCCCCCCCTTGTCTCGAAACAATCGAAAGCTGACAAGGGGGTATGGCGTTAGTTCTGAATACAATGGTAGTACAGAGCAAGATGGGCTCACCCCTGTTTATGTTCCAATCTTGCCAGAAATAAATTGACATATATGTCGGTATAGGCGCAATTTATTTCCGCAAGAGAGAACCAAGGGCGTCCCAGCTGCTGGTGTCTGACGGCTCAGATAGAAGCACTGACCCTTTGAGCTCGTGGAGGCCCTAAGACTGCACTGATAATATTGACCGGTAAAAAAAAAAAAAAAAAGAAAAAAAACGTTCTAGAAGTTAGCAATCAGCTCAAAGGGTCAGTAAGGCCTGCTATCTACGTCACTACTGTTTTTTGGTAATTTCAAATGCGTTGTCAATGGAAGATCAAACAATGGTCAAGCCATGGACCCCATTCATTTTTGGAGTTGGATATCAACGTTTCAGCAGCAAATCAAGAGGCGCAGGTCACATCTAATTATGTCAAACCATTTTTGTCGTTGAGTCGCGTGGGAACCACAAAGTTCTGTTTTCCAATGGAAAAATTGAATCCTGTGGTACCACCGCGACGATTTGTCAACTTTATACAGAGCCAAGATGCATTGTTTTTTGTCGAATCTGAGAGCCTCGATTTGGGTGAGCGCACAAACACGTGGCGAGAAAAAAAGAAACAAAAAAAAAAAAAACAAAAAACAAAACAAAATAAACCAAAAAAAAAAAAAAAGACAAAAAAAAACAAAAAAAAAAAAAAACTCAGCTACAACAGTGTAAATCTATTTACAATATATACAGGGTTTCGCAGTGGGGACGTTATGTATTAATATATACCACAGATACTTAATTATCAAGAGAAATTGACCATTGGATTGCTATTGCGATACGAGGGACTCGCAGGCTATCAGGCATCTCATAGCTGGGGGAAGTTGAACAGGCAACCGACACTCAACTATCTAAACAGTTTGTCACATATCCGTTGGAACATTTTTGGGCCAGTTGGTTCAGGGGCGTCGAGAGGGAGGTAGAGCCGGGGTAGTAACTCCGGGGCCCCCGCGGTCCGGGTGGCCTGCGAGGACGAAGCCGTGCCACCCGAGATAGCTAGTTTGTGAGCTTTTCTCAATACCCAGTGTGTGAGAGTCGACAGACGGACCGCGGGCACCCGATTTCACTAGTAAGCATATATTCCTTTCATGGACTGTGTTAAGTTATTAGGTATATTGTGGGTCAAAGAGGATAAAAATAACTGCAAGATGCAGTCGTGCGGCCGCAGCTTGCAGTTATCCCCATCCTCAATGTACCATCTGTATGCACTGAAGTATGTCCGCATACTTTTTCATATCCCAGTAAAAGTGACGTGAACAATAAGTTCGGTTGATTCAATATATATATATATCTTACCTCCTATCTGGGAATTTCATAAGTTCAAAGACGTCACATGCAGACTGCATATAAGACCATATATTGCCCGTCAACATCAATATACGTTGACAGCCACAGGAAATCTCCCCTTTGTTCATTGGTTATTCAAAACCGCGACAGCCGATAAGCGCTTCAAGTTGAAAGATTGAGTGTTGGAAGCCCATATTTAATCTGAAGTACAGGTTAGGCAGCTTAAAAGGCTTCTTATTCTGTGAATGTGTGTCATGTTACCTTCGAAATGAGACTGTTTGGAATGTATGAATCCGCCTTGTTACAACCTATGGGAGAGTGCTGTGGGCACCCTCCCACAAATTGCAACAAGGCAAAGACACGTGAGCACATTGTGAGAATTCCCTCATTTAATTTCGATCGTTGTTATTATTAGTTCTGTGCATCGATGCAGCAGTCGTTAAGATATATCTGTTACTCAGTCCGTCGGCGGCCCAACATG
The DNA here is from genome assembly GCA_031216915.1 of Pictodentalium vernedei. Taxonomy (NCBI): domain Eukaryota; kingdom Metazoa; phylum Mollusca; class Scaphopoda; order Dentaliida; family Dentaliidae; genus Pictodentalium; species Pictodentalium vernedei. Next base: position 349,367,489 of record CM062297.1, on the reverse strand, counting down.
GCACACATGGCGCCAGCAAACTCCAGACTGGACACGGGCTTCGCTCAAGTCCAGTATGGAATCAACCGACACCACACACACCACACCAGGCCACCAACAAACTGTGCAACCAATAATATCCCTTCTTACCGTTCTCTTGTGTAACCTAATCTAGTCTTTGAGAAGGAATTGAGTCATAATGGATATCGGTCGGAGGGAGGGTGAATATTTTCGTGGGTCCTTGGTAAGTTTGATTTGGAGCAAGGGGCCCAGGTGGTACCATCTAATTAGTTTAAACAGTATTTATTTCCAAAGTATGAAAGTACATTTTTACACAAATCAATAAAAGCATACAACTATTAAGGAAATGGATTCAGCATCAAGCTAAAGAGCTTATACTCGGCTGTTTCCAGTCAAATATTTTGTAAAAGTATGTCATATGCGGCTGGTACATACACTATTACGCCAGCACGATCAGGACCCACCATAGATGCATGCTTAGTTTTATGTTCACTCCTCGCTTTTTGCGTTGTAAAGTAATTGCTAGCCAGTTCTCATCGAGTGATGGGTCCCGGTCGTGCAGGCGCTGTACTATTGTTATACTTTGGCTATGGTTAATGTTGTTAGAAGACAGATGAGGAAAGGAACAGAACAGTGATAGAGAAAGAGGACTTTTTGAGCTGATGGAGTGTGCAATGCGAAGCGTCTCGAGTAGGGGCGTCGACGACAGACACCACATGCGATCCAGTATGGCATGCCTTGGTGTGGGGTGCCTATGAGTAGGAAGGCAGGTGAAAGCACTGCCATGGACTTAGCTTCTAGAAGTATAAACAAAGCGGGCAGAACCTCAGCCTCCCCTCGTCTACGCTCCATGCTTATGAGATAAGCTTCAGAGTCGATTTTGAAGAAGCCAACACTAAAACCTTTTTGATCGCAGAATAAACTGATGCACCGACTCGAAGATTGTTCGATTTTGTGACACTGATAAAAATTCACTTCCGTAGATGAGGGTGTCTGCATTGATTGGGAAGTTAAGAGCACCAAGAGTCGTGTTCCTAACATCATTGTATAAGGGACAAAACAGCAGAAAGTGTTCGGTTGTTTCACGGTCGCCACAGCTGCAAGAGGCTGTATCGGAAATGTGATTTTTAAATAGGTGATCCTTCAAATTACTGCATTCTAATCGGAGCCTGCAGTGAAGAATTTGAGCTTCTCGCGATGTGTGGTTCACATAGAATTTGGGAATAATTCGTTTGTCATTGTTGAGGTAGGTTTTGAAATTTGTAAGATTTGGGTTTTCTCTTACGTCGTTTGGTAATTCATTCCATAGTTTAGTAGTCGATGGGAGAAAAGACGACTGATAATGATTTGTTCGACATGGTACAGTGGTCAAGTTAGACAAATTTCGGAGATTGTAGTTCTGTGTTTCAGACAAGGCGGGGGGTATCATCAGTGATATGTAGGAAGGTGCTAAGCCATGGTACATTTTAAAATATTGAATAAGCTTATGTTTTTTTACGCCTGGACTCCAATGTTTCCCACCCAGTCTCTGTATATATAGAATGTTTACTTGCACTTTTTGTAGCGCCTGTGCAGAGTCTGGCTGCGTCTATTTGTATTTTTTCAAGAGACTGGGACTCTTCAATACTGCAGTTGTCCCAGACTACGTCAGCATACTCCAAAACGGGACGTATGAAGGAAAAATATATTTTTTCGAGAACTTTACGATCAAGTCTGTATTTTAGGTGCCTAATCATGGCTAGCCGTTGCCACCCTTTTGTCGACACTTCAGCAATATGAGCAGACCAGCTGCCATGGTCATTTAGGGTTAGGCCAAGGTGTTTATGTTTTTCAACGTGGTTTATGGTTTGGGCAGACATTACCAACGGGGGGTGTGTTGGTTTGGATGTTTTTCGGGTAATTGTCATTGCTTCAGTTTTGCTAGGATTAAACTTGACGAGCCAGGTCTTTGCCCAGTCCTCGATGGCTCTAATATCTTTATTGATAATATCTGCTGCTGCTTGGGGGTTCTCGACAATAAGAAATAGCGTTGTGTCATCAGCGAACAGTCTTATGTTGCTTCTAATATTTTCGACTATGTCATTTATATATATCAAAAATAGCAAGGGACCCAATATAGAGCCTTGGGGAACGCCGGCAGTTACATATTTCCAAGATGACGATACAGAGTTAATACACACACGTTGTTGTCTATCCTCCAGGTATTTACAGAACCACTGTAGAAGGGGGCCTGTAATGCCAATACGTTCTAATTTGTATAGGAGTCCAGCATGCCAAACTTTATCGAAAGCTTTACTAATGTCACAGAAGACCACCCGAATTTCTTTATTTTCGTCTAGAGCTGAGCTGAACAAATGATATATTTCCGTTAGCTGTAGGACAGTCGAGTCAGATGGGAGAAACCCAGATTGGAGGGGGGTGAGTAGAGAGTTATCTTGCAAGAAGGTTAGAATTTTTTTGAAGATGCATCTTTCGAGAACTTTGCTTATACAGCTAAGTAGGGTTATGGGTCTATAATTTGCTGCGCTATGGTGGTCTCCAGCTTTGAAGACCGGGACGACGCTGCCCCTCTTCCACTCCTTTGGGAAAAATGATTGACTTAGCATTCTGTTAAAAATCAGAGTTAGCGGAGGAGCTAGGGTGGAAGCGCAGTTTTTTAGCAACTTTGGACTTATACCGTCTGGGCCACAGGCTTTGGATACGTTCAGGGAGTTTAGTATGTTTTGCACTTCCTCGTTGGTAAGAGTAAGCTGGCTCAATGTTGGTCGGTCAGTATCGAAGGGCACACCTGGTAGGGAAAGTCCTTCGTCGTTTAAAGATGAGATGTTACAGAAATAGTCATTCAGAATGTCGGATTTCTCAAGATTAGTTGAGGCGACTTTGTCATTTGTAATGTAGTCGGGGATGGGTACTTGACTTTTAAATAGGACTAGCTTGAGAGTCTTCCACCACTCAGATGAGGTTGTGGTGGAGGAGTTTAGGGTATTGTCAATTTTCGTGAAGTAATTCTGTTTGGATTTACGAACCGCAGAGACAACTTCATTTCTTTTCATTCTGTATTTTTCCCATGATTGTGGACTGTTTTTTGCTTTGGCTATATGGTGGAGGCGTTTTGTTTGTCGAATCAGTTTTCTTAAACTGTTATGCAGCCATTTAGGTTGGTCGGGCCTAATAGTAGCTATTTTATGAGGTATGCAGTTGTATGCTTTATTTAATATTATATTGGAGAGCCCACCCACAGCGGACGTAATTTCACAACTGGTAAGCAAGTCAGACCAGTCGACTCGCCGCAGTTCCCTATTCATTTCTGGGAAGTCGCCCTTGTCATAAAACCAAACGAGGCGGCTGTGAGGTTTCGTTGCTTTCTTACGTAGGTTGATTGTTGCAGAAACTGGGCAGTGGTACCTAATATAGTTTCCCAAGAATGGATCGCGGACTTCCGTCGAGGCAACTGGAAGATCATTGCTCACCAGGATTAAGTCAATCAGTGATGATGAGTTTTCGTAATAGTATGTGGGCTCTTCCACCAACTGTTTTAGATTAAACTGGGATGTGAGTTGAAGTAAATGCCCCGAAGAGCCTCTGGGCTGATCGTCGTTAAAGTCGCCTGTCAGTAGGACATTGTTGGTTCCAACATCCGTAGCTCGGTCTATCGACGTTTCAATTAAATCCCATGTCTCACTATTAGCATTTGGGGGCCTGTAAAGGACACCTACAAGAATCGAGCCTGTGGAGGTGTACACCTGCGCCCACAGGCATTCAAGATTGGGAATATCCAGATCAGGGCGAGGTTTAAATGGTATGCCATTTTTAAGGTACATAATTACACCGCCACCCCTTGATTCGCGGTCTTTTCGTAGGGGTGCTTGGAAGCCCGGGAGAAGAAGTTCATCGTCATTCACACCCCGGTCCAACCATGTTTCTGAGAAGGTGCACACATCATTTGGAAGAGCTTCACAGCTGAGGATGTCGATTTTGGGGCGAATGCTTTGGACATTTAGGTGAAAGACCGATAGGCCATTTGCTTTGTTGTGTGATAATGGATCGTCTGAGGAAGGGTCTGGTGAACTACAGGACGAGATCGAAGCTGACGTGCTTTCTGGGCCAGGGTTCATTTCAATGTCACCCGATATGTAAAGAATTAGCGCAATCCATAACAGGTTTGCAAAGAAACCAAGTATGAGCATGTTGTTGAACAAGACCAACGTCAGAGTCCCACGTCGGATTGGATATCGGTTAACAGGAAATGTTCTAAATGGATAATTTCTAAGCATCGCGTTCTCCAGCGTGTCCAAGACACGCAATAAAGAAATCATCACAGTTAACCCTTTTACGCCGAAGTTAAAAAATAACATTGCTAACAAGACACAATTATAGTCTAGCCGTTTCTTGAAGGCGACCCCAGATCGGGCTATTGGTGCAAAGAGACCAACTCTCATCCGATAATCATTTATATCAGCCATCAGGAGGAGAAAATGATAATACCAATAGATGAGAGTTGATCAAAAAAATTAAACAGTTTAGGTGTCTTGTCAAAGACTCACCTGCTCGAGACACACACGCATTTCTAATTTGCACACTGGAAGGTACGGTATGATTCATACTGGATGAGATAGGTAGAGTAGGTTTTCTTGAATCAGATATAGTACAAATATATACAGTTGATATGACGTACAAAACAGTAAAGTTTATATACATGATTGTGGGATGAAGCCCGGGAGTGTGTAATGAATGTGGGTGGTGATGTTTGTGGCGGTTGTGGCCGGTGTGAAGTCACGACGTGTTGTATTAGCACAGAGAAATCGAGTTTTGGTTTTCAACGTTCGTCGGGCATGCTTACGTTCATCTTGGAAATGAATGACACGTTAGAGAGGGGAGAACGTGGTAAAGCTTCGAAGATGTCACTGGCGACCATGAAGATCTATTTGACCCTTTACCCTTGCAACGGCCAAAAAAAAACCGGCCAGCGCTATATTGGTAAATTGTCTTTCATTTTTTTAATATGTTCACTTACCCCAAAGCACAGCCCACGTCACCCCAACGGGACGAGCGCATCCTATTCCCCCGGGGCAAGAAATGAAAACTTTAGTATACTAAAACGTTCTATACTGAGTGTCAGCTGCCACCGGCGCTCGACAAAGGGTCATCTAAGAACTATCCTCCCGCTTCGAGGATGCTACTGACCCGCCAATATACCGTTCAGCTTTGTGGCGGGGCAGCAGCACTCTCAAATCAGGAAAGATATGAATGAGTCAAAATCGCGTTGTCCTTTTAGTGTTCGTACTAAAGCAGTTTCTCGTTTTGTTTAAGCTGTGTGCGAGGGTTGGTTTGAGGCATATACGAGGGTCATCTGCCACCGGCGCTAGTAAAGGCTCATCTGAGAACTATCCTCCTGCGTCGAGGATGCTACTGACCCGCCCATATACCGTTCAGCGTTGTGGCGGGGCAGCAGCATTCTCAACACAGGAAAGATATGGGTGAATCAAGATCCCGTTGTCGTTTTAGTATCGGTACTAAAGTATCTTCTCGTTTTATTTTGAAGGGTATTGTTAAGCTGTGTGCGAGGGCTGGTTTGAGGCAAATACGAGGGTCAACTGCTACCAGCGCTAGACAAATGGTCATCTAGGAACTATCCTCCTGCGTCGAGGATGCCACTGACCCGCCCATATACCGTTCAGCATTGTAGCCGGGCAGTATTATTGCATTTTATCTTGTACCTGTTGAAGATATAGCCCATGTGTTATATATTATCTATAACACATACCCCTATGTCATATAGATTAGAGACTCCAGATGTGTCGACATTTTGACACGAAATCATCCCCAGAACCCTTTTAAAAATGCAGAAGAGAACAAAAATGGTCGGTATAAGATAAATACAACCATACCATAGCGTGCCCCGACACGCCTGACATCTCAACTCGTTGAAAGTGAGCCCCTTTCGCTCGGCAAGCCTCGCGAAAAAAACTCACCCTCAACTCGCCGAGACACCAAACACATCAAAACACACCATGGCACTATCGTATATGTCTGGACACACTACAAATGTGCTATTAGGCTATCACAGCTCACATATCACCGTAGAATCTTCTCAGGCGAAGAAGCTGTATCGACACAATGTAGAATGTGAAACGACAAATGTGCTATTAGGCTATCACAGCTCACATATCACCACAGAATCTTCTCAGGAGAAGAAGCTGTATCGACACAATGTAGAATGTGAGACGACAAACTCGCTATTTAGAACGTCCAAGTTCACAACTAAGTGCACTAATTATCTATCCGATGACGAAGATGGTGTATTGATACTAGGTAGGATACGGAAAGATAACCTCGATCGGATCACAAGCTTACATATCACCATAGAATCTTCTCAGGCGAAGAAGCTGTGTCGACACAATGTAGAATGTGAGACGATAAACTCGCTATTTAGAACGTCCAAGTTCACAACTAAGTGCACTAATTATCAATCCGATGACGAAGATGGTGTATTGATACTAGGTAGGATGCGGAAAGATAACCTCGATCGGATCACAACCCAGTCACCTTCCGATCGATTTTATCTGTCTGCAGCTGCAATCACACCAGTGCACAGTGAGTGGGGTAGTAGAGGGATTGGTATTATTGACTCATCAAGCCATACTACAAATGTGAAGATTGGGACCTCACAGTTCGCATCTTGATACGATAATTTCTTTTTCGACAGATAAGATGCCCAGGTGAAATGAGACTGCAGACCGGGATTAAACTTCTGTCGGAACAGTCACAGACTACATATAACTTCGATCGGATCGCGATACACTCGCTACCCGGTTCGATTTACCTGTTCACTATTATATTGACACCAATGCTTAGTTGGATGGAATCGCGACACAGACACACCGGTTTAATTTACCTGACCCGAGGAATGCTTTGAGGCATATACGAGGGTCATTTGCCCTCAGCGCCAGACAAAGGCTCATCTGAGAACTATCCTCCTGCGTCGAGGATGCTACTGGCCCGCCCATATATCGTTCAGCGTTGTGGCGGGGCAGCAGCATTCTCAACACAGGAAAGATATGGGTGAATCAAGATCACGTTGTCGTTTTAGTATCGGTACTAAAGTATCTTCGAGTTTTATTTTTGAAGGGTATTGTTAAGCTGTGTGCGAGGGTTCGTTTGAGGCAAATACGAGGGTCAACTGCTACCAGCGCTAGACAAAGGGTCATCTAAGAACTATTCTCCTGCGTCGAGGATGCTACTGACCCGCCCATATAGCGTTCAGCGTTGTAGCCGGGCAGTAGCATTCTCAACACAGGAAAGATATGGATGAGTCAAGATCGCGCTGTCGTTTCAGTGCCTGTACTAAGGTATCTTCTCGTTTTATTTCTGACGGGTATTGTTAAGCTGTGTACGAGGATTGCTTTGAGGCATATACGAGGGTCATTTGCCCTCAGCGGTAGACAAAGGGCCATCTGAGAGCTAACCCCCTGCGTCGTGGATGCTACTGACCCGCCCATATTCCATTCAGCGTTGTGGCGGGGCAGCAGCATTCCCAACACAGGGAAGGTATGGATGAGTCAAGATCACGTTGTCATTTCTGTGTCAGTACTAAGGTATCTTCTCATTTTATTTTTGACGGGTATTGTGTAGCTGTGTGCGAGGGTTGGTTTGGGGCATTGTTTCGTATTGATTAATGCAATATGGGACTATGGGATATTCATCACAAATGATGTTGCGCTGGATTCATCAGAAATATTAGTACAACCTAAGCCTGGCCTATGCGATTCAGTAGAGCCAGACACCCCTCCCGGCCACGAAAAGGACGAAAGTTGGCTGGAGGGACGGTCTGTTTGTTCAATATCTGGTGGTACCTTGCAAGTGGACTCGCCCCGTTTGGTTGATTCGGTCCAGAGGTAAGTAAATAAGCCGGCCCGTTCCCAACAAGGCAACGTTTTTTTTTTTTGTTTCTTTTTTTTGTGGGGGGGGGGGGGGGGGGGCGTAAAACTTTCTTGTGGTATAATAGGTTATTAGTCAGTAGTGACGGGCCAACATCAACACATACATTTAGTCTTATCAAAAGAGGCCTGAGGTGGGCTGACCTTACCTCATATATAGTTTTACCAAATATTGGGGGCAGAACCCCCTCCCCTTGCTGTACAGGCCGAAAAGATAATATGAGTTGGGTTCATAGGTGATAGGAGGAGACAATAGAAAAATTAATATTAAATAGGGGTCGCTGAGAGGACCGAATCAAATCTAAGGGCGTCCCAGTCGCTCAGGAGCTGATGAATTTTACGCAGCGTGTTATGAAAGAACATATTTGACCACCAGAAGATACATGTTCTAGTGGGTATAAGGACAGTGATGGCTACAAGTTTGTAACTTTTTCAATGTCAACAGTAAGCACATCCGGTGTCAATTAGGTGGTTTAAGGGCCGTTTGCTACAAATTGGTGTGGGTAGGTGAGTTGGTTGGTGGTGATCAGGATAATGAGATTTCTACCAGCATACTGTGGCCCTGGATTGTGAACAAGACACCAGTTTTGACTAACCATGTGGATTTCGGACAGCATATTGTCTGAGCCCAAGTAGAGGGTAGTTGGATAGTGGAGTAGATAATGACATACGTGTATGGTGATATACCAGTGCCCAAGTGTGCACCCAGCTGCCCGAATCCAGAGTTGCATTCTGACCTATGTGCGCAACTCCGGAAATACACTGTTAAGTTTTGCTTTAACCGTATGTTTAAGTGAGAGTGGGTAATGGTGGTATGAGTGGGTTGCGGGCAATAGGATAAAAATCCTACAAGGTTAATGAAGTCAATATGCACCAGTACGCCCGATTTCGTTTGTTGTCTCAGAAACACAGCTTAAGATCGCCCCCCAGAACGGACTCGTTAAGCTCGCTCCAGTGAGAGGCCACAAGCCAGGTTCGCGAGACAAGACTGAGAATTTCGGTTAAGAAAGAGAAGAAATTTTTAGTATTATTATTATTTTACAACTAACCTGACATCTGCCATCCGAGTTGGACAAAGGCTAATTGAGCTTAGTTTCAATGTCTGCTATTTGAGATGGGGGTTAATATTCATTCAACCCGTTCACTTTTCCTTTCAGCAAAGGTGACCCCATCAAGCGTTCTGGTGTCAGGAACATTTTACTTTCCTAAGAGGCTAGCTCTCCGAGCTGTTGCAGCTCGTGTTTTGGTAAGGTCCCCATTCCGATAAATTCACCTCCCACCTGCACATGTGTATTATGGTCTCATTTGTTGTCACCAAATCACCGCCCAAGGCCACCCTCCGGAACAAACTTATTTAGCTCGCTCCGGCGAGGGGCCGCCGGCCGTGTCATCGAGACAAAAAATGAGAGTGACAGATATTCGAAAGAAGATGTTTTATTTCTGCAAGGGATTCTGCTGTCCGAGCTGTAGAAGATCTAAATGAGCTTGCTTTCTAGGTCAGCCATTTGGGATGGGGTTGATATTCTTTGGACCTGTTCACTTTTCATTTTAACAAAGATGACCCCATCGAATGACCAGGTATCAATAATTTTCTTTTCCTTTTTTAAGAGTCTAGCTCTCCGGGCTATTGCAGCTCGTGTTTGAGTGAGGTCTTCATTAAGATATATTCTTTGTGGAGCGGTGCGCCCACCTCCACGAATTGTTGGGCTGACATTTTTCAGCTGTGTTCGGGCACGGTACAGCTTATTTCTTACCCTGTAACTTGTCAGGCGAAATATAATTGGCCTGTTGGACGCATTATTCCTCGGACCAACACGGTGGCTTCTGGAGATTTCGTCCAACGATAGGTCCACACCAATCTTCCGAGAAGTTTCAATAATTATATCATCAGTGTTTTCATTGAGCTGTTCGGGAATGCCTGATAGTCTAAGACTAGTGCGTCTGCCGTACTGTTCCAGGTCGTCAATACGATCTTCCAGGAGGGTGATTTTTTTGTCACGATCATCAAGTTGAGTTTTCAGCGCTTCTATAGTCTTTTCGGCTTTTGATAGGCGTTCGTCATTTGCTCTATTTATGATCATGACAAGAAGATCCTGTATTGAGTCATCTTTCAACAGATCGGTGAAATCCTCTTTCAGAAAGGAAATGAAAGGGCGCCCAGCCCTCTGACTGACTGCCTGAGGCGAGAGGTCGCGTTCATAGTCAAAGTCAGAAAGTGTGTCATCATTATCGTCTTTTCCCTCCAACAAAACTTCCATCGCTTCTTGGGAACCTTTTTTTTATTTTTTTATTTTCCTGTGGGGACGGAGTTGCACCCGACGAAGCTTGGTTTTGCCGATCGCGTTTAAGTGAGGCGGAGATGTCTCCTCCCAGATCTTCAGTTAAAGTTTTGTGTTTGGTATTCACATCTTGGGATGCCATTGGCTTGAGGTTTGAGAGAACAGACTATAAATTATCTTAAGAATAGTTTGATGCAAATAGTTTTTGCTTCAACATTGTTGCAGTACGGTATCGCAGAGTTGACACAATTATCAATGTCAAGGAAATATCACAAAGAGAAGACACACATTGTGACAAACATTGAATTTGACACAGCAGGAATAATAGGAGTTCGGCGGTCCGTGAAGGTCATGAATATACAGTCCACAGCGGAACAAATTGTCATGTAGATCTTTTGCCTTAGAATTAAGGTCACAAACAATGAGTAAATGTGCAGTGCCTGGTACTAGATTAATTTTGAGAAGCTTTCTAAAGTTTCACCAAGTATCTAACACTTTCATTAAAGAGTGAGATGGATGATAATATCAGAAAAGGACATTGATGATAGAAAAAAAACAAAACAACATAACTACTTTTTGGTCGCCTCGGAACACCTCCAAGCTCTCTGCTCCAAGTACTGAGGTTGATTACCTCGAATTGTAAGAATGAGATTGAAATTGCTGGAGTAACTCACGTAATGCATGAAAAGGCAAAGATGATCGGTCCCTTGAATCACATAAGATGAGTCTGTAACATCTTAGATCAATATCTGACGAAGTCAGGAAGCACTACTATACATAATTAACTAAACACCAGCCATCACCACTGGAGCCGTGCGCTAGCCGTGTCCTGTCATCGCCGCCATTTTTCCCCATCTAATTGATCCCCCCGGGGCCCAAATTTTCTCTCGGCGGCACTGGGTTTGTTCTCCGTGTGATCCTAACCGTTTGCACCAGTCAGAAAGAGGACAACACTTGCAATCCAATTCACCAGGTCGCAGTTGTACCTTCATATTTACACCAAGAGCCTAATTATTAAACATGAACCATGACATTACAGCGGATCAAGCTTAGAGAACTCTCATCTATGTGTATCAAAGGGTCGCCAGTCTCAGTTAAAGGGCAAGCATTTATCTATGACCGATTAAGTAATCGTTTATGTTGTCTAACCCGTTGTAGATACCTAAGTGAGTGACAAAACATCATTGGAGAAAAACAAGAAATACGGACATCAAACTGAAGGAAACTGTGTTTCGGGCGTTTGAATCTGCAAAACGCAAGCATAGCTTAAAGACTGGGTATTACCCTATTTTAAATACATTCGTACATTTTTGCACAATGTAGATGTTTTTGTGTACATACAGCGAGGGCGGGGGGGGGGGGGGGGGGGGGGGGCACTGAATGCTGGGTCCCTGTCTCCCCGTGCAACCCTCCAAATCGACACTCCATAGGGCGCCAGGGTGTGCCGTATTGATAGGCCACTAGGAGAGATGAGAGACCCACCACCCCCACACACACACTTACTATGCCCTTTCTGTTTGGAGATTATTTGTGACCACATCCTGATCACGCAGGGATGTCAAAAGTGGGAGAAAAAAAAAAAAAAAAAAATGTGGGGGGGGGGGGGGGAAGTGGGGGGGGGGGGGGTTAATGGCTAACATTCTTTTAATTTTTAATTTAACGTACGGATTACGGTAAAATTTGTAACATATATTGGGTAAGGAAATTGTTGCGGGAACACTGGATGATCAGCCTGTGTCTCCCCTCGAATTCTTCCAATACGACACCCCGTAGGAAGCCACGGGGTGCCATATTGGAAGACCACGAGGAGAGACCCCCGTAGGATGCAAAAAAAAAAAAAAAAAAAAAAAAATAATGGGGGGAGGGGGCGGGGGTATAGAGAGGGGGGGTTAATGGTCAACATTTTCCCAACTTAACGTACGAATTACGGTAAAATTTGTAACATACAGTTGGGTAAGGAACTTGTTGCGGGGGCACTGGATGATTAGCTTGTGTCTCCTTTCGAATTCTTCCAATACGATACCCCATAGGAAGCCACGGGGTGCCATATTGGTAGACCACGAGGAGAGAACCCGTAGTATGCGCTTTCCTTTTGCTTATGGTTTTTTATGCTTGCTGGCCCTGCATGGCTGTCGGAAGTGGGAATCAGCATGATAATTTGCGAGGTGTATGTGTTTGTGTGTGTGTGTTGGGGGGGGGGGTACGTGTTCTATTCGCAGATTGTTTGGGACTATGGGGGGGGGGGTGAGGGGGCGTGGGGTCATAATTCGCACGATTCTTTCCCCGGTGCTGGCGGAAATCCATTGTGTTTCTGCATTTCTGAAGTTTACTTGGTTGAGGTTGCACCCGCAGGACGGAAAGATAAAATTTATACCAGAAATACAGCACAGTCGCCGCGGAAGGAACAGAGCCACGCTGGAGCAGTCTTGCACACGGGCACTTTTGTCGAAGAATAATCGGTGTTTCTATGAAAATATTCAATGGAAGAAGCATCGGGCTGTACCCGGTGATTCCTCCATTGAACATTTAGAGGTGAAGACATTACCTTATGTCAAAGAGTTAAGGTTAATGCATGTGCGGAAATCCCAACCACGCGCCACCACCTACTGCCACCCCCAACTCCACATGGCTAACGCACTGTGTCTAAGCGGGGTACAATAACCGAGGAGCGCCCGTCACACCCGCAATCCTCCACTACGGCATCCCAGACAGTCATGTATTGCCACACTTTATAGAAGGCCGCGTGCAGAGACAACGCCCAACAGCCCTCCTCCCCTCTCCACCTCTCCCACAGGAGCCCGATGATCGAGGATAATAAAGTGACCGTTCCCAAAGAACTACAATGACCCACCTGAGATTAGGTTTATGGTTACCCATGATGTCTTTCAAGAACGGGAACCAGAGCATTTAAGCTCCTTGGACCAAACCCGAGTCCGACAAATATTCGATCGCAAGAAAACTGGCATACATACACACAGCATGAGTCGAAACAAGCCGCATCTCAACCGCCACGAACCAAGCACCACACCAGTAACACAAGAGCGACTCGCGCTCCCCTGGGAAGCTCTCACCGAGAGCCCTCCAGAAAAGCACACATGGCTCCCGCGTCACCGGCGTAGCCAAAGTAAGATGCACAGTCTACAGCTGCCATGCCACAACCTATTTCGGCTCATGCTGTAGATCAATGTATTGTTTAGCTGATATTGGTGAACGAGCTGAGAGGGATAAATTTATGAAATGAGTGTGGCTTGGGATCGGTTGTGATCGCTTTTTGGATTTTTTGAACGATTCTAAACTTTTTTTCCAGTTCAGTCATCTGTAAGGGTGAAGTGATTCTTTGGACCGAACCATCTATGAATCTAATAAAGATAACCCCATCAAAGGTCCAAGTTTCCTGAATTTTTCTGTCTCGAGCTAAAAATCTAGCTCTACGAGCTAAGTCAGCTCGAGTCTTTGTTAAGTCTTCATTGATGTAAACTTTATTTCTGTCCGACTGAGAGTTCATGGCAAGTTGGTCAAAGTTAACTGATTTCAACTTGGTCCTGGCTCGGAAAAGTTTGTCCCTAGTGCGATAATCACACAGCCTGAAGATAATTGGCCTCGTGGAGACTGGTTTCCCATTCACTTGTCGAGGGCCAACGCGGTGGCTTCGGGAGATGTCCCTGATAAAAAGATCCACTCCAATTTTGTTAGCGACATCCAGAATGATATTATCAGTGTTCTCCCCTTGTTTCTCTTGAATGCCAGAGAGTCTTAAGTTTGTTCTTCTCCCATATTGCTCAAGATCATCAAGCCTATCAGTGAGCCTCTCAATCTCAGTATTTTTCGCCTGTAAGTCTTCTTGAAGGCTCTGCACTTTGCTTTCAAGTATTTCTATGCGTTCGTTCGCTGCTTCTAGGAACACAGATTTCAGACTCTCACGCACAGTTGGGCTTATTATTACTCTAGCAAGCGCCTGGCACAGGCGGTCATCAGAACAACTTGATTCTGCTGCAAGATCAGGGCCTGACATTAAGATCTCAGACAGCTCAAAATCAGAGTCCGGGCTCAGATCACCCCTTGCCTTCTTATTTTCGGCTGGCGAAGGGGTGTGGTCATTCGTATTCCACGGTCTTTTGGTGTCTTCTGCTACCGTTGACTCAAGTTGGGAATTACTCATAGTTGCGTATTATCAACTCCAGAAAATTGGATATTTTAGGCAGATTATTTTGGTGAAGTAAGTTTAGCAATCAAAATAAATAATCACTCATGAATCATCAGAGTTGCGTGTGTGGAGTAGGACGCATGGATACTCATGAAAAGAAATGGTTGATTGGCCACCGCACAAGTGATACAGTTGTAGCACAAAGAAGATGCTCCATCAAATTATTCTTCCTGGAGAGGTCGTAGAATCCAACAATAGAATACCGAAACCGAGTATATAAATAGATACAGATAGGGTCCAATTGTTACTAAATGTAATTGTGTTGTACTAAATACACCAAACTTCACGAGTCCTTGTAGTTTTTCAACTGACTTCGAGTTCTACAACCATTCTTGTCACCCTTGTAACCAATGTAAAGAACGAGCTGATATGGACGACCTGTCAAGTCAACACAGTAAAATTCTGAATAAGTTTAACTCACAATATAACAGCTGAAACTGTCCTTTTTCCATCATTTTCCATCCAAATGCTCCACGAATTTTACTAACCATCAATAGGTGACACAATGATATATGATCCTATCCACTAAGACATTTTAAATTCAAAAGTAATAACTTCGAAGCAGAGCGGAAAAAATTAGTGTTCGACCACCATGATCACGTGATGTTTATTTTTTTATGATCTCCTTTGCAGTTGGGACAAGAGGGGGAATCCAATCTGCATGATTTGGTTAGGTGTTCCCCTCCACATCTCATGCATGTTAGAGTCCCTTTACATTTATTGGCCATATGCCCAAACTTCTGACATTTGTGGCATTGTGCCGGAGGAGAGCTACTTCTGTACTCCTCCGCTGCATGCCACCTGCCATTAATATTAACCCCATTAGCTAAAACTTTTACTTTTGTTTCCTTATTGGGGCATGTGACTTTGAATTTCCAAGTTACCTTAGCAGTGGCCTTTGACACGAATCTATCCCATTTGCAGTTTTCTAACCCTTGACTTATGAGCTCCTTGGGCGTGTCGGGGTGAACCCTGGTAATAACTACTGTAGATACAAGGGGGCTGATGCCATTGGGATGTTTCTTATTATTCTCTGGGTTAGCTTTTTTGCTGGGGACGGGTGGGTTCCGCCTCCCCCTGTGACTGTTGGTTAATCGATGAGTATTATTTAGTTGGGGTTGTCCATCTCGGAAACCAACAGGGAGTATAGCCATTTCAGTTGTCAAAAGTTAGCTTTAATAATTTCATACTTTTCTTTCAGGTGTTCATGCTGATCGATATAGTGTTTTAGTGTTGTATAGGTGTGATTTGTAATAAAAGATAGTTATATTAGTGTTTAGTTTAGTTTCTCTGTCGGATTTTAGTGGCGTGTTCCCTATCTTCGCGCGGGTCATTTTCGGTGTTTTGTTTTGTTTTGTTTTGTTTACGTTTTCGACCGCTTTCTCAAATTTTTAGTTCCTCTTTGTAATTTTGGCTATTGGTCATTGGATTCTGTATATTATTTGTAATCATGAATGGTAAGTGTACGACGGGTGTTCAGACGGAGGTAAGTATGGGTGTTAAGGAAGGTCTGAGGGAGGTGAGTCGAGGGGTGCAGGTGGGGGAGAGTGAGGATCCGGAGGCATGCAGACAGTGTAATATGAGGTATGGTGGTGGTCGGTCAATGGAGAGTAGTGGGGTATGTGCGAATTGCAGGGATATTTTACAGTTGTTAGAGAAGTGTGTTGGATTCGAGCGGGAGATTGCAGAGCTGAGAGGGAGGTTGGGGAGGGCCGGTGTATCTGGAGTTACCCCGTTGAAGGTTACCTACGATGGTGAGGTGGAAGGTGGGTGGAAGGTCGTTGTGGACTCAAGGAGGAAACTGGGAAGCAGGAAACGTGGGGGAATAATGCTTGATGTGGGGGGTGTAACTGAGGAGGGGGGTTCTAGTAGGAAAATTCGGAAGGTGGCGTCAGGTCAGGGCTGCGTCGAGTCCGGAAGCCAGAGTCGGCGTAAGGCTGCCAAGGTTGCTAGGCGGTGTTTAGAAAACAGGTTTAGTGTTTTAGACTCGGATACCCCTGGGGACGAGAGTGAGGGGGAAAGTGTGGGGTGAGATGGTTGTTGATGATGATAGGCCAGTCGGGGTAAGGAGGGCGGTCAAGAGAAAGAGGGGGCCAGGAGCTTGCAAAACGAGAGGAGGTGCAGATGATATAGGAACTGGGGCCAGAAGAAGAAAATTAGTTGTAGCGGGGAGCAGCATTGTACGTGGGATTGACAATGTAGTTTGTGGTCCTGATAGTTCCAATCGAACAGTCTTGTGCTTTCCGGGGGCGAAGGTGGAGGATCTCAGGGATCGGGTAGATGGCATTGTGGCAGGATCAGGACCGGAACCGGTAGTGGTGGTCCATGTGGGGACCAACAATATCAGGGAGAGAAGGTCAGTAAGTTTGGTGGAGTCGTATAGAGGCTTAGTCGGCAAACTGCTACGTAGGAATGCAAGGGTAGTCGTATCCGGGGTCCTTCCTGTCCTTGGAGGTGGGGACGAACGGAACTCAAGGATTTTGGCGCTAAACGAAGAGTTAGAGGACTACTGTGTTGATCTGGGAATTCCCTTTATCGACCATTGGGACACGTTTTGGGGCAATGGGAGCATGTACGGGCGTGACGGGCTGCATCTTAGCAGGGCGGGGAAACGGGTATTAGGGGATAAAATTCTACGGGTAGCAGAGCCTTTTTTGGAGAGGAGCGGGGTGGGAGGTCAGAGGCAAGTATAACGAGAGTGGACATAGGTGGGGTGAACAAGAGTGAGGGGGGCAGAATAAGTTTACCAAGACTAGGACCAGAAAACAATGGGCCCAGTAGGCGGAAGCCAACGAAACTCGGTACCCTGAAAGTGGGTTATAGCAACATCCAGGGTCTCCACCGGAAAGTAAGTGAAATTGTTACATTGATCGAGGCAGAGGAGTTTGATGTCATGGGCTTAAGCGAGACGTGGGTAAGACACGAGGAACGGGTAGACCAAGTAAGCGGGTGTGTGTGGATAGGTGTAGGGCGAACGGAAGGCCAGAAAAAGGGGGGAGGGGTAGGCATGTACATTAAAGAGGATTTAAAACCGTCGCTGATTACAGATCTGGAAGATATCATCACCTCGGCTGATGTGTCAAAAGAAATTGGATGGGTAAAGATCAGTCTGAGAAACAAAAGTATTGCCCTTGGGATTGTGTACTGTGCGGTGGAGGGAAGTAAACCCGAGTGGAATGACTCGATATACTCAACACTAAGGTCCAATATCACTGAACTAGAAAACAGGGGGCTCGGTATAATTCTGATGGGCGACTTTAATGGACACATAGGTGACAAGGAAGAAGGCATAGAGGGTGGGGACAAGAAAGTCAACATGAATGGAAGGAAGCTGTTGAACTTCACAAATGAGCTCGGTCTGAAGATTCTGAATAGGGACGCTAGATGTAAGGGGAAATGGACCTGGGAGAGAAACGACAGAAAATCAATAATTGACTACATTCTCACAGATATGATTTATGGAGGGAGGTGATAAGGGTAGAAGTGGATGATGAGGGCAAAATGGAGTTAGATAGTGATCACAACTTGATTACAGTGACGATGAGGGCCAAAAACCTAGAGAAAAGGAAAGGAAGCTTCAAGGAGATTTGGGAACTCAAAAAGGATGCCGACTGGGCGAAGTTCGAAGAAAAACTGAAACCAAAGCTTGCAGCCGTACACAAGGGGGGTAGTGTCCAGAAGATGGCCGACGC
The DNA here is from genome assembly GCA_031216915.1 of Pictodentalium vernedei. NCBI lineage: Eukaryota > Metazoa > Mollusca > Scaphopoda > Dentaliida > Dentaliidae > Pictodentalium > Pictodentalium vernedei. The sequence goes on along the minus strand of CM062297.1, from coordinate 349,349,377 downwards.
CATAGTTGCGAGCCTAGTGGAGGCAGGGAAGGAAAGTGTAGGAAAGATTAGGGTGCCTACACGGGAACTTGGGTACAGAGTGAACGAAGAACTGAAAAGGGCTATAAAGGTTAGAAAAGCTAAATGTGCTGCATACAGGAGAAGTAGAAACGTTAAGGGGGTGGAAAGCAATGAGGCCATGGTAGCAAAGGAAGAATACCAACAAGCACGAAATAAAGTAAACAAGATTAAAGACGACAACCGGAGAGTGTGAAATAGCAGTCTTATTAGGACGATAAGAACGACAGGGGGGTCGAATTCGAGCGTATTTTGGAAATGGGTGAACAAACGTAACAAAGGGAATAACCAACAGAGCATTAAAGTAGATGGCAGAGTTACAGAAGAGCGAGATCAAATCGCATTGAACTAGTCAAGTACTGGGAAAAGGTAAACGATAAGCGATGGGGCATGGGGAACCCACCGCAGTGTCCGAACCAGGTCGAGGAAAATCTCTCGGACTTCGTGTGCAGCGAAATCAAAACTGAGGAGGTGCGAACGGTGATCTCAAAATTGAGGAATGGAAAAGCGGGAGGGGTGGACGAAATTCCTAACGAGTTTATCAAAAAAGGGGGAGAGGAACTCTGGGAAAGCCTAACTGCCCTATTTAATTTAGCCATAGAAAAACAAGAGGTCCCAAAGGAGTGGAGGGAAAGCAAAGTGACATTTATTCACAAAAAGGGGGAAAAAGACGTTTTGGATAACTATCGAGGGATCTCTGTCAGTAGCAACATTGGAAAGGTTTTCTGTAAAGTCCTTTATGGGAGACTAGAGGAGGTGATTGAGGAGAAGGGTTTTTTGGGAGAAATCCAGAATGGCTTCAGGAAGAGAAGGAGAGTAACCGACCATCTTTTCACGCTATCCCAAATGATAGAATCCGCGAAAGCAAAAAAGAAAAAGATGTTTATGGCCTTTTTGGATGTCAAAAAGGCATACGATAGAGTATGGAGGGAGGGTATGTGGCGCAAGCTGGAGGCTCTGGGCTTAGGAGGCGAGTTTGTTGGAATTATGAAAGCATTATATAAAGATGTACAGAGTGAACTTAGCCTGGGAAACATTACAACAAAACGTGTGCCTATGGAGATAGGCCTAACACAGGGGTGTATCCTTTCGCCAATCCTGTTTGCATTGTACATCAAAGGTTTAGGAGATGAACTCCTGCGTAGCGACGAGGGGGTAGCAGTTGGGGACTTGAAGATCCCAGGGCTATTTTTTGCAGACGATATGGTTCTAGTGTCAGAAAGCGAAGAGGGACTAACGAAAATGCGAGACTCGAACTTAATGAAAAGTTATACCTGTGGGCCGCAAAGTGGACCCCACTCGAAGGTGGAGAGTGGGTGAGTTCTGCATTCCGGAAGGGAGCAGCAAACTTCTCAGTGTAGGAGAGACAGGTGATTACGAGTATTTGGGGGTAAATATAAACATTACAGGAAGTGGCATCTACCGAAACCACACAAATAAATTGATTCTGAAGGGGAAGCGAATCCTTAACCAAATGAAACTTATAGGGAGAAACAGTTTCAATAAGGTTTTCGTGGGGAAAACCATTTGGAAAATGGTGGGGCTGCCAAGTATAACATACGGTACGGAAGTGGTACCCCTAAACCAGACGGCCGTAAAGAGCTTGGAAACCTTACAGAACGATGCAGGCCGATGGATAACGGGGTCGAGTAATGCCGCAGCGCTAGAAGCAATCAGGGGTGAGCTTGGGTGGATGAGGATCAAGGACAGGATAGACCTGTTGAAACTCGGTTATCTTAATTATTTGGTGAATCTCCCCGACAGCCGATGGTGTAAAGTAATGTTCCTGCGAATTTTCAACTCAAATATCAAAACGAGGTGGATGGTCCAAGTGAGGGAGCTAGTAGAAAACTACTCATTGGAGATCTCGGACCTGGACGTTGGGGCAAACCAGGGTAAAAAAAATCGTCAGAGAAAGGGTCATGGAGGATTGTAACCGTAATTGGCGAGAGGGGGTCAAATCAAAGAGGTCTTTGGGTGGCCTGCGTGATAAAGAGAGGCCAGGTTTTGAAGAGTACCTTGATGGCACCTTTGGGGGGTCACTGCTGTTCAAGCTGAGGTCGCGATCCCTGGAGCTGAGGGGAAAAATTGGGAAAGACGGTGAAAGGGAGTGCCAGATGTGTAACTTGGGCATGGTGGAGACCCTGGAACACTTCCTTCTAGAATGCCCAAAGTATCAGTCTAAAAGAATGAGATTCACTGGGAGTATAATGGGGAAGTGGGATGGGAGAATGAAGGACATGTGGTTAGGGGGAGACCCAAAGGAGAGGGTTAATGTGCTAATCGGAGAGATTGGGAAGAATGGGGTAAGGGATGTCATCAAGCAGTTCGTCTCCGAATGTTGGGAGGAGAGGAGAAGCGTGGGAACAGGGAGGCAGTTGGGAGTTCAGGGGTAACCATGGCCTTCTCGTCCGAGAACCGCGACAAATCAGCGGCTGGCCAAAGTGTTATTATTATTATTATTATTAATAATGAGTTCCATTATCCAATTTATCGGGCAAGTTCAAATAGCCTCTTTGATAATCGCCGACGTGTGACTTGTTTTAACATACATTAAATTATCACCGATTTGTGTTTGTTCAGCAGCGGGGATGCATCAAGTTGTTTCAGTGAGCAATCAAATCAAAAGTGAAAGCATATTTTTTTGACGTCAATTGTAGAAAAGATTAGTGCCAATTAACAGTTACACTACAGTGTATTGTCAACTATTTTCTGGGCAGCGGCGAGTTCATTTTCGAAATTTCTTAGACAATTAGAGAGAGAGAAAGTAGGGATGGATGGGTGGATGGATGGATTACGAAAATCTTCAACTCGTTCACAGTTTAGTGAAATTTACGAAATGCGCCCGTAAAGTAGGTCTGGATCTCGCTAAAGACTCTGGTCATGTGGTTAGTGAGTGATTCAAATGAGAGGGTTAATATGCTAATCAGTTAGATTGAAAAGAATGGGGCAAGGGATGTCATCAAGCAGTTCGTCCCCGATTGTTTGGAGAAGAGAAGCGTGGGAATAGGGAGGCAGTTTGGAGCACAAAATGAACGTTAGAACGACCACAATAATGGAACTTATTTCCAAAAAACAAATATTTTCCGGGACTTTTTCATTTTTTTTTCATTTAAATTTTTTTTTATCATTACTGAACATCCATAATAGCAAGAAATTAAGTGAGAAATATATATATTTATATACATTTTGGAGGGTCAGATTCGGTATTTAGTGGGACCCAGAAAAATTTGTAATACTTTTTAAATTTTCTGATTGTTTTGCATTTAATCCTGTTTAATCAAGGAATAATGGCGAAATAAGTAGAGAAATTTAGTGGAAATTGTGATATTTATCAAGAAAAATTTGTAATACTTGGTAAAATTCTCTGATTATTTTGCATTTATTCAAGGAATAATGGCGAAATAATTAGAGAAATTTAGTGAAAAAAGTGACATTTATTAATAAAAATTTGTAATACTTGGTAAATTTTTCTGATTATTTTGCATTTATTCGAGGAATAATGGCGAAATAATTAGAGAAAATTAGTGAAAAAGTGACATTTATGGAGAAAAATGCCGTAATGATCAGACAATTAATAAGTTGACTGAGTAGATGTCACAACAGCTTTGATTTGTCATAGGAAGAAGGCATAGAGGGCGGGGACAAGAAAGTCAACGGGACTGGAAGGAAGCTGTTGAACTTCACAAATGAGCTTGGTCTGAGGATTCTGAACAGGGACGCGAGGAATAAGGATATGGACATGGGAGAGGAACGGCAGAAAATCACTAATCGACTATATTCTCACAGATACCAATTTATGGAGGGAGGTGATAGGGGTAGAAGTGGATAATGAGGGTAAAATGGAGATGGATAGTGATCACAACTTGATTACAGTGACGATCAGGGCCAAAAACCTAGTAAAAAGCAAAGGAAGCTTCAGGGAGATTTGGGAACTCAATAAGGATGCCGACTGGGCGAAGTTCGAAGAAAAATTGAAACCAAAGCTTGCAACCGCTCACAAGGGGGGCAGTGCCCAGAAGATGGCCGATGCCGTAGTTGCGAGCCTAGTGGAGGCAGGGAAGGAAAGTGTAGGAAAGATTAGGGTGCCTACACGGGAACTTGGGTACAGAGTGAACGAAGAACTGAAAGGGGCCATAAAGGGTAGAAATGCTAAATGTGCTGCATGCAGAAGTAGAAAACTTAAGGGGGCGGAAAGCAACGAGACCACGGTAGCAAAGGAAGAATACCAACAAGCACGAAATAAAGTAAACAAGATTAAAGACGATAATCGGAGAGTGCGAAATAAGTCTTATTAGGACGATAAGAATGACAGGTAAGAATGACAGGAACGTAACAAAGGAAGTAACCCGCAGAGTATTAAAGTAGATGGCAGAGTTACAGACGATCAAGATAAAATTGCATTAGAACAAGTCAAGCACTGGGAAAAGGGAAAAGATAAGCGATGGGGCATTGGGAACCCACCGGAGTGTCCGAACCAGGTCGAGGAAAATCTATCGAACTTCGTGTGCAGCGAAATTAAAATGAAGGAGGTGCGAAAGGTGATCTCAAAATTAAGGAATGGAAAAGCGGGAGGGGTGGACAAAATTCCTAACGAGTTTATAAAAAAAGGGGGAGAGGAACTCTGGGAAAGCCTAACCGCCCTATTCAATTTAGCCACAGAAAAACAAGAGCTCCCAAACGAGTGGAGAGAAAGCAAAGTGAAGTTAATAGTATATCTCTGGCTTTTGAGGGAACACTGGCAGGACCTCGGTGCAGAACCTCGCAAGTGGCGTCATGTCACGTGACCCAATGGCGCCATGTTGTGTTGCCATGGTAACCCGCGTGAGCGGCCATCTTGTGACGTCATCTCCATAGTGATACGTGGTGTGAGTGCGCATGCGCAGCGCGTGTTGTTAAGGTAATACATGTTTCCGTCGTCCATTTTGTATACTGGAGGCCGCCATCTTGATTTCTATGGTAGCACGTGATCGCTATGTTACTCAATGTTTCTGCAATAAGACGGGGTATGTTCGGAGGGTATGTTCCTTTGTAGAAGAGTAAATCTAATTACCACAAACAACCCGACAATCCCTCCAAATCACCAAAATCTATTCCAACTTTTACTATTTCGAATTCTTTCAGAATTCTCTGCTTCTATCTATATATGCAGTAGTTTTCGTATATCTGACCATGTTCCTTTGTCCTGGAGTATACTGCTGTAGCGTAGAAGAGCCTATCAACTGGAACAGACCTTATTATTGCTATATTTAGCAATTTCTGGTCTATTCTTGTTAGGTCTGACTCTATTCTAAGTACTCTTGTTGTTTCATTTATCTAGATTATAACTAACTAATCAGATTGCTTGATTTCCCATAATCTGTATGCAGGGTTATCTCCCTTGTCACGGCCTTGTGTATAACAAAAGACAATATCCAATGGCCATATCCTATAGAGTCCCTTTTTTGTCGTATGAGGCCATGAGGGCTATGTAAAAGCCCTCAATGAGTCCTCATTTATTATCCATCATACCCCCATTGAATTTTTAGGTTATGAGGACCTTGAAAAATCCCTCAATGAGGTATAATTTACTACGACTCTTAGCCTCATTTCAGTATTTAACAGGTATATCCTATGGAATCCCATTTTGGAAAACGCCTGTGACTGTGGAATCCCATTTTGTCGTATGAGGCCATGAGGGCTATGTAAAAGCCCTCAGTGAGTCCGCATTTATTATCCCTCATAGCCTCATTGAATTTTGAGGTTATGGGGACCATTAAAAATCCCTCAATGAGGCATAATTTACTACGACTCTTAGCGTCATCTCGGTATTTGAGGATACCCATGGCCTGGTATTGTATTATTCGAGGATAGCTATCGAGGATACCTTTTACAGGATACTTATCTGAGGATACTATATAGGCTGTACATATCCCTATAGGTCTCTTGCTGGCCCTTAGTACTATTAATCCACCTGATGCTTTATGTTATCCTATGACTGGTATAGGTAGTATGCACTGCTAGGCATAGGGGTATTGTGGGTAGGGGTACTGCCTGGTAGTTTAGAACGGTACTATAGTATGGCGGTATATACACCTATAGGCCCCTGTTAGTGCTTGGTACTATTAACCAACCGATTGCTTTGTTTTATTATATGGCTGGTATATGTAGTACGTTATGGTAGACCTAGTGATTTTGTGGGGGTAATGCTTGGTAGTTTAGAACGGTATTATAGCTTAGGCTGTACATATCCCTGTAGGTCTCCTGCTGGCCCTTGGTACTACTGATCCACCAGATGCTTCATACTATTGAGCGGTATTCTGGGGTGGGGTCAATGCCTGGTAATACAGAACGGCAGCAAAGTATGGTTGGTATATTCCCCTATAGGTTCCATCCTAACCGTTCATAGTATTAACCTACCAAATGCTTTGTATCATCCTGTTACTGGTAAGGTTTTACGTAATACCAGTAGTTCCTACCTTATTCCGAGTACTCTTGTTGTTTCATTTATCTAGATCATTTATATAAATTATAATTAACCAATTAGATTGTTGGATTTCCCATAACCTGTACTTAATCGTACAGAGTTATCTCCCATCTGTATAATACAAACCTATATCAATGGCAATATCCCCGGCACCCCAATTTAGGCACCCCTTTTTGAAAAGCATATGGCCTTCGGCACCCCTTTTTTTCTGAAATGAGGATAAGAGTCGTAGTAAATTAGACCTCATTGAGGGATTTTTACCAAGGCCTTCTCATCCGAGAACCGCGACAAATCAGCGGCCGGCCAAAGTGTTATTATTATTATGATCAGCCACTCAATTCTGAAGTGTGTATTGTCGCAATGAAAACAAACGTGATTTCGAAAATGTTTGAAAATTATATTAGTCAGGAAAAGGATGCTGAACTGTGCAGATGTAAACTTTGGTGATATTTATTGTGCCAAAATATTTTCAATTTTGACGAGGATTTCTTACAAAGTTTATTATCTTTCGGATTTATTTGGAATATACAAATAAACAGTTAGGCGCTGTATAGTCGACCCCTAACAAGCCAGTTTGTCATACCACCATCTTGAAGTTGGAATTTCAACGATACATCTAAATAATACATGTCGGAAAACAAATTAAAGAAATTCATTGAGAAACCTCATACCTCAATCCTTGGGAAACAGAATTTCTACACCCCAATTCTTATATCTGACAGCTAAGGAAATTGGCTACAACAACACGTAAATACCCTTGCGGAACACAGAATAATCTGGTGGTGTAAGAGCGGTGCCACAGCCATGGACAGATTAAAATGGCTACAAAAAAATATCCACGAGAAAATTAAACCACACAAGACAGCCAGGCTGAACTTCTGGCTGGGAACCTGTAATCTGACAACCCGAAATAAAAAAAATATATATATCACTCTCGTCCTTTGGAAATGACAGTGTAGACAAAGCAAAAGAAGACGGTAATCGGAAAAAAAGTAACAGGAAAAAAAGTAACAGATTTGGGTAGGAAAAAAAGAAACAGGAAAAAAAGTAACACTTTCTTATTTTTATAAGGTAAAAAAGTAACATGAAAAAAAGTAACAGATTTGGGTAGGAAAAAAAAAACAGGAAAAAGAGTCACACTTTCTTATTTTTATTTCATAAAAGTGATAGATTACTTAATTATGATTTAGTTATATTATTGAAACTAGTTAGATTATTACATATCAGTATAAGTACTACATAGCACATAGTTATAAAATAATTTAACAAACTTAATTATGATTTAGTTAGATTATTACATATCACACCTTGAAACTAGTTGGATTATTACATATCAGTATAAGTACTACATAGTACATAGTTATAAAATAATTTAACAAATTTAATTATGATTTAGTTAGATTATTACATATCACACCTTGTGTAATCTAATATTCTGGCCAATGCCAGTAAGAAAAGCTGAAATAGTAAGTGAACCTTGGGAATATAAACCACACAGATTTTTCAGTTTTCTATTCAGGGATTCAGCTGACTTCTGTTTGCGGATAACAGGCAGCAAACCAACTGACACCTGTTGAATAATTGTATTGGTCAGAGCTTGCTCTTTTTGAAACCATTGGATAGTTTTCCAGACTGATGGGTGCTGGTGGCCAACAAGATTGTAGAACTTGTTGTTCCAGCCTTCACATGCATTATTTGTACGAGATTCTCCATCCAGCGTAGCACTATTAACATTCCATGTAGCTGGAGGAAAGGCTGGATGAGTTAATCTAAGTCGTAATGGTGCCAACACATCTGAAGGTGCGGCGCGAGGTTGCCTGTATCTACCAGTGACATAATTTTCATCAAAATACCTCAACAGTTCCTCGGCTTCTTCTGGAACAATGTCTTTGAGGTGATTCATACCATCACGCACATCTGAAACTGGCAAGAATGCAAGTGCATCCAGTTTCCCACAAAACAGTCTGAAGTCTGCATCATCCCGATACAACTGCACTAAACCTAAACTCTGCACTCTGCGCCAAGTGCTTTGTGTCAGATGGTAGAAACAACCTCTACTCTGTACATGTCTACCAAACACAGCATTCACAGCTCGTAACACACCATCTTCAAAATCAGTCACAACAGTATTTACATTCAAGTCAATATTTAGCTCAGTCAGTTTATCTACAATAGCTTGAAACAGAGTCTCATAGGAAGTACCTGTCTTCCTCTGTAATATAGCGTATACACAAGATAAAAAACTGTCATGAAACTTAACCCTAACAACATAAATTTGCTGAAATAGTGGAGGAGCCATTGCAAAATTACCGTCCATAAATAAAGTACTTGCACTGCCAAGATAACTGAGTCCACTATTTGTTGCAAATGCAACCACACGCTCACTTGCATCAGGTCCATTATCAAAGAAAAGGAATTGTTCAGAGTCTGATATTTTCTGAAACTCTTCTGGAATGGTCTGCTCAGACAGACTTTTGGGGACAGGATGACTTCTTCTGTGGTATCTCAGACTCCGTTTGGCATTATCTAAGTCTGGCAGCATCAACTTGACTTCACTTTCAGCATTTGAAACAGCTGTTGCGAGGATCTGTGATGGCTTATCTAAGGAAGAAGCTGCTTGTTTTCGCATTTCATTTCTCAATTTGGTATATGCGATACTGACATTTTCTGGAGGATGGTTGTGTTGTCTAACTATTTCTGGGTTGTTGAAATTTGTAGTAGTACAGAGACTTGCACGGCAGTCTGATTTAGCACATTTAGTGCATTTCCACCAGACCTTGTTCTTCCTTCTTACAGATACAGTGTACATGAAACCTTCATGACAAAGTTTTTTGCCTCTCTTATTACTCTCAATGACTTCCATGATGACTCAACAACATTTAATGACTACTTCGAACTGCTGTCCAATATATAGTTTGCTGTGTGTTTATTTTTTCAAGAACATTGTTGTACATCAAAGAAGAGAATTCATGAAAGTAGCCACACTTGCTTGTGTTTATTTTTTCAAGAACATTGTTGTACATCAAAGAAGAGAATACTTGAAAGTAACCACACTTGCTGTGTGTTTATTACAATGTGTGTTCATTTGTTTCAAGAACATTGTTGTACATCAAAGAAAGCATGATGGATATCCTTGTAACAACATTGTCATAGCACACATGATCTCCAATTACAAAATAATTAAAAAAATAAAAAATAAAATTATTATTATAATTATTATAATGAAAAATGAAATAATGAAAAAACACTGTTACTTTTTTTCCTGTTGTATTATTATAATTGTTACTTTTTTTCCTGTTTCTTTTTTTCCGTTTCTTTTTTTCCTGTTACTTTTTTTCCTGTTACTTTTTTTCCTACATTCAAAGAAGACATACAAGAGATTGTAAATCTGGCAAATCGCCATCATTGCAAAATCACCATACTATACAATATAAAGAAAAGCCAGCTTTTGAGAAGTACCTAGATGGCACCTTTGGAGGGTCACTGCTGTTCAAACTGAGATCAAGATCACTGGAGCTTCGGGGAAAAATTGGGAGAGATGGGGAAAAGGGATGCCAAATGTGCCTCTCTGGAGTAGTGGAGACCCTGGAACATTTTCTCTTGGAATGCCCACAGTATATACCTCATAGAATAAAATTTACTGGAAGAATAATGCAGAAGTGGGGTGAAGAAACAAAGGATAGATGGCTGAAGGCGGACACGAGGGAGAGGGTAGGAATGCTTATTGAAGAAATTGAAAAAGAGGAAGTGAGGGACACTATTAAGCAGTTTATATCTGAATGCTGGGAGGAGAGGAGGGGAAGAGGGGGTGGGGTGCAGGGGGAATGATGGCCTTCTCTTATGAGGACCGCGACAAATCAGCGGCTGGCCAAAGAGTTATTATTATAGAACTAAAAACCACTCTACTCAATTGCCAAATGGAATGAACACAAAGGTCACCAACTGATTTTAAAGATCAAAACGAGACACTAGAAAAACAAATATACAACCTGAACAAACATATCAGAAATATCAACAGCGAACTAAGACCAACAGCTCATTCATCTCAGGTGTTATGTGGGTAACAGGAAAAAAAGTCACAGGAAAAAAAGTCAAGGAAAAAGAGTCTGGGAAAAACAGTCATAGGAAAAAAAGTCGTAGGAAAAAAAGTCAAAATATATATATTTTATATGAAATATAAATAATAAATAAATCTCATTTTACTATAATGTATTTTATTCATTTTTGACTATATATATCATGGACTTTTCAGAATTATTTATTTGTGACACATGCGTATGTGGAAATAAGGTACAAAATGAATTAGTGAAGACTGTCATGAAATTAATTGACTTAACCATAATCCATGCAGCTTCTAATCCTCATATTTATCTCTTATTGCTGTGGGTTTTATAAATTAGCCTGTGTTTTTATTATAATTATGGAGATTGAGCAAAGGCAATTTTGATAGTCTAATCCTAATAATAATTTTACTGGCCAGGTTTCATAAATTTGCCTGTGTTGTTGTTATAATTCTGGAGATTGAACAAAAATGGGTATATATGACTGTTAAGACCCCCGTCATGATACTAAAAACAGGAGACAAGGGAGAACGACTCCCCCCAAGCTATCAAAAAGTCAGGCCCCTTTATAATTGTTGTGACTAGGGTGCACCCGGAAACCCCCAAGGATGCAATATCCCGGGGTTTACCAAACTGCAAATGGGAGAGGTTTACTTCTAGGGCCACGGGCAGATGCACGTGGAGACTAAAAGTAAACTGCCCTAATAAGGAAATTAAGGATCAATTGACCAAGAATGGAGTTAACATTAACGGTAGAATGCATGTTGTGGAGGAGTATAGAACCACCCCTCCACCCATCCAATGCCATAAGTGCCAAAAATTCGGGCACTTAGCCAGTAAATGCAGGGGGAATCTAACCTGCATGAGATGTGGAGGAAATCATCTCACTCAGGCCTGCAAGTCTGATTCCCCACTATGCCCTAATTGCAAAGGGGCCCACGTTAGTAGCTATCGCGTGTGCCCCCACTATAAAAAAGTTAAACAAAACATTGAGTTAAAAAATCTAAACCTAAAAAATCCCGACAGCGCCTCCTCCCCCCATACAATCTGCTCACTAGTTGCGGGAGCGTTGTTCACAGTATTAGATAAACACGTTAATACAAATCTGTCCGACATCTGTCGTGATGTTAGCCGGTCAGCGTCCCGGCTTTTCAAAGCACAAATTTCGGAGTCACTAATTGAAGCCTCAATCAACACCCAATAAGGCAGCCACTTAACTCCTAACAAAACACCGTAATTAACTACACTCCCATCATGAATAAGTTACAAATAGCCGTGTGGAACGCTAGAAGCGTTAATAATAAAAAAAACCTTCAAATCAGCCGATATTTCGAAGACACAGACATTATCTGTATCTGCGAAAGTTGGCTTCGACCCAATAAAAACTTCTCGGTAAGCGGGTTCAGCACTATCAGAAGAGATCGATTAACCACCACTGGTGGCGGCGTCGCTCTTCTAATAAAGCAGAACATCAAAACCAAAACCATAAAAACTAATCACCTCGACGCAGAAGTGATTGCTACTGAAATCACTGTTGATAATAAAAACATCGCGATTGTGTGTTATTTTTATGACCCAAGCAAAATTGTTTCTGACACTGGCTTTGATTTCTTTACGAGGAAATACAAACACTGCATTTTCCTCGGCGACTTCAATGCCAAACACCTGTTCTTTGGCTGCAACAAAACTACCCCAAACGGCGAAGCCCTCCTTGAAATCACAAAAAAACATAACCTTCATGTGGTTATGAATGACAGCTCAGCAACTTATATCAGTAATAGCCCATTATTCTCATCCGAAATCTTTGATCTAATTATCGCTAGCGACTCCCTGATAAACCATATCGACGACCACTGGGTCGGCGACGAGACTTAGGCAGTGACCACCTCCCGGTCCATGCCTCTCTGCAACTTGGAAATGGCCCACTCAAATACCCCCCCCCCCCCCCCCCCCACTCTCCGTAGAAACTTCAGGAAAATCAATTGGAACCTCTACCGCGACATCATTGATGACAAACTCACTAACTCCCCCCATCCAATGCAGCGGAACTTGAAACCCAATGCGAGAGCATTGAGAAAATCATTAACTTAACCTTAAACGAAATATGCCCTAAAGAAGAAGTACGCTCCTGGAGAAACACCATCTCGGGCGAGACTCTGTTACTTATTAAATCTAAACGGAAAGCTCTCCGCGCTCTCAAAAAAGAAACTGACCCCAGCAAGAAATCCGAACTCAAAAAAACATACAACCGCCTCCATGGCGAAGTCAAAGAAGCCCTCAAGGCTGAAAAACAAGCCAACTGGGAAAAGGCAACAGCCAACCTAAACGGGACCCAAGATGCAAAAAAATTCTGGGACTCTTTCAAAATTCTCACTGGGCAAAAAAACAAAGGCGGCAAAGCCGCAGCAAAACCTCTTAAAAAGGAAGATGGTTCTTTTACTCGCACCGACAAAGAGAAGGCCGACACCTTTGCCGACCTCCTAAGAAAAACGCATCGCCCGTATCAAGGCACGGGCAATGACAACGCCGTCATCAACGCGATTGATGACTTCATCAATGAACACCCCGATATCTACCGGGACCCCAACTTCGATAATGAGCCAGAAGAAGGGGACGACGATGAACTCGTCACCCCCATCACCAATGACGAAATCATTAATGTCATAAAAAAATGCAAAAACTCCTCCTCACCCGGCGAAGACGAAGTAAGCTACAAAATTCTAAAACAAAGCCTAAACTCCCTAATCGAAAAACTAAACAAACTATTCAACGCATGCCTCACCCATGGCTACTTTCCCAAATGCTGAAAAAAGCCATCGGTGTCATGATACCAAAACCCGACAAGGACCCCTCCGATCCAGCCAGCTACCGCCCAATCAGCCTGCTCAGCTGCATTGGTAAGACTTTCGAAAGAATCCTTACCAATCGGTTCAGGGGGCACCTCGAAGACATCGACTTCTTCAATAAATGGCAAAGAGCCTACAAAAACCGTAAAGAAGGCATCGAACATGTCTACCGACTAGTAACCCAAATGAAAACTGCTATCAGCAATCAGCAAATAGGCGCGGCAGTCCTACTAGACGTTGAAAAAGCATTCGACTCTGTTTGACATAATGGAATGCGCTACAAATTATCTAAAATGAGACTCCCCGTGAAACTGATTAGATTACTATCCTCCTTCTTAAACGATCGCGAAATTAAAGTCAGAGTGAACAATGAAATGTCCGATAGTGTCCCCCTCGAAGCAGGCACCCCCCAAGGATCTGTCCTAAGCCCCCTCCTATACATCTTTTTCGTAAATGACCTTAGCTTCTCTGACGACCGCGTTCAGGTTTCCCAATTCGCGGATGATAAGGGCCTCTGGGACTCTAACAATACGGCCAATCTGCTCCAAAACCCCTGCAACGCGCTCTCGACGAGCTTGAAGAATGGTGCGCCAAATGGAGAATTAAGCTAAATGCCAATAAAACCCAACGAATCACCTTACTCGCAAGAAAACTAAACGGGATTTTGACCTAAAACTTATGGATAACACCCTCCCAGAATGCAAAGAAGCAAAATTCCTGGGCATCACCATTGATCAAAAATTGTCCTTCAACAAACATACCGACGACATGGCGAAAAGGGAACTTCATGGGGAGCCAACCAGTCCACCCTACTCAAACTCTACAAAGCCTTTGTGCGCCCAGTACTTGAATACGGTGCAATCATACTAACTGACCTCAACCAGACTAATATGGAAAAACTCCAGAGGGTCCAAAATCACGCGCTTAGAGTTGCCCTCCGCGCCCCATGGGACACACCCATAAAAACACTCCACGACAGGGCCGATATCCCCACCATTAAAGACCGCCTAGCCACCCTGGCCGCGAAAAATCATGACCGGTTAGCCGACAGCGAACTAATCTCCGAACTTGGAGTAATCTGCGAAAGCCGACAAAAGCCCAAAAACTGTAACCAAAGCTAAAGACCGCTCGAATAAATGACAAGATGAACTGCGATCCCAGACGCCCCCGATTACCCCTAAACTAAATTAAAATAAATAAGTCCGCAACCAGCGAAGGGTACAACAGGAAAGAAACACCTTCGGGTGTGGTCTAATGCGCTAAACCTGTTGCCCTCCCGCTGACAGCCTCGGAAGCTCAAACCGCTTTAAACGATCGCGATAGGGAACGATTGGGGTCCCAAGCACGAGAGGATGTTACTGCCCTTACGAATGTTAAAATTCGTGCATTTCATACTCTCCCCCATAGCGACAAGCACACACACAGCACAATACCACACGAGAGTATGTTACTGCCCTTACGAATGTAAAACTTCGTGCATTCCATACTCTCCACACACACACAGCAGACACCACAAGGACACGCAACTAAAGAGGTGCTACTTTTATCTTTACAGTTTACATATTCTAATGAAAACTAATTCTACTTTCTTCTTTTAAGCAGGTACACAGAAGATGTTTTTTGGACCAGCACCCCAATAAACGCTACAGACAGTCTAACCGATATAGAAACAGTCACCCCACGGTTCCAGAACATCCTCCGTTCCATCCCTAAAAGTGGTCAACCACTTTGAGGGAGGCGAGCGTTGGTCCTGCGTCCCGCTTCTGCCCCTTTTTGTAAGCGCATTGCGCATCTTTTTGTCCCAACCCAATAGGATTACAATGCAGGCCTGCCCCCGAACCAGGGAAGTTCGGGTCTTCTTCTTGGTGGTCCCCGAAAGGGGTCGTTGTTGTTTTCCTTCAAAGAGTCCAACTATAACAGAGACAGCATGAGGCAGATTATACTTGCCAGTGATGGCCATCACTCATTATCATCCTCGAAGCGGCAGACTATACTTGCCCGAAAATCCAGATCGACTGCACCCTCGGGGAGAGGTAGTACCTTTGTGAGAGGACCCAACCTCCCACACTGGTCCTCACCCGAGGGTTCAACCGACATCTGCCAATGACACTACCCATCCACCACTGGACACTACCGAAGACACCTGCCGAGTACCGGACCCTTTTCCTCCTTCAACACGCCTTGACATGTGAAAGCCATCCGAAACAGCCACAGAGGGTCGAAAGGGGCTTGTTCCCCATACCGTTCCTGCGCGCCTTCGGCGCGCGAAATCATCATTTCCCGGCGTCATGATTCGATTCGTTTTGACTGTACGCAGTTGATATATACGGCTTACTACACGACTGTTCAAATCGTTCAAAGGAGAATAGAATAGAAAACAGAATGGCATCTTTTATGAAAAAGTCTTCTTTAAATATCCAGGAAAAGAGGAGCGAGGAGAATAAAAGAAGGAAGCAGGACAGGAGGGATAAAGAGAATATTGCAAGGAGGGTTTCATCCCAAGGGAGCAAGGTAAGTCCTAACCTATTTACTGTTAATAACTCCAATGTGGGGGATGACGATATGACAAACCATACCAAGTCAGATTGTGAGGGGTACTCTCCTTCTCAGTTCATGGAAGAACTGAGAGGACTTAGGGAACAGATAGTTCACCTCACTAAAAAAATAGAAGAAAAGGACGCTAAACTCGAGGAAAAAGAGGCTTTCATCAGGGATTTGATTAGGGGGAGTTTCACTCCACCAACACCTGTTTCACCTGTCAGGGAGATTCAGGTAGTGGCGGAGGTCCACAAGGTCCCTGAAAATCAAAACGTAACTACACTTGCTAGTGAAATAGTGTTAGACACCGAAGAGACTAGGGGGCAAAAAACGTACGCTGAAGTAGCGGGAGGGGTCAAAGTTACCCGGGAGGTGACTGCAAGGGGCGAACTGGGTGCTCAGCCATCCGAAAGTAGAGACGAGTTAGGTTTGCAAGACCCCGTCGATCTACTGAATTGCAAGGCTTTCTGCCCTGACAAAGATATCATCGAAATGTTGGCCTCCCAGAAAGGTCTGGGTTACAGTCAGGTCAAATCACCAGAGGACTGGGTTAGCACTACTACATCAACCAAAACGCCAAACAAAAGAAAGAAATTAAGTTTAGATCCTGAGGGGGAAACACAGGAGTTAGTGGATGAGGAGGGGTTCATTCACACTGTCGATAGACAGACAAAAAAGTGAGGAATTGCCCCTCAACCCCCTCTAACACCTCTGCCTCCGCCTCTGGACCAGGGTCTGAGCAAGCCTCAGATCTGAATACCTCACCCGGTATCCCATCTCTCATGGAAAAACCCTGGAATAAGGTAGTAGTAAACAATATTGATCAGCTAAAAAATCTTAACCAAAACTCCAACAACAACAGGGGGAAGCGGAATCCTCTCGCTTCCACCAATGCCACAGGTCAGGATAAGGAAAAGGGCAAAAACAACCAAAAGAACAACAAAGGATCCAACCCCCTGGATTCATAGCAGTAATCACCAGGGTTCACCCTGACACGCCAAGGGAACTCATAAATCAAGGGTTACAGAATTGCAAATGGGAAAGATTTACGTCCAAGGCCACCGGGAAGTCGACCTGGAAAATCAAAGCCATATGCCCAAATCGGGAAACCAAATCAAAACTGTTAGCCAATGGAATACATATCAATAATAGGCGACACATGGCGGAGGAATACTTTAGTACTCCTCCCCCGATACAATGCCATAAGTGTCAGAAGTTCGGACATTTAGCCAACAAATGCAGAGGGACCCTAACCTGCATGAAGTCTGGAGGTGATCACCTCACCAAATCATGCAGATTAGAGTCCCCCTCCTGCCCCAATTGTAAAGGGGACCACCCTAGCAACTACCGTGGGTGTCCCCATTACAAGAAGGTAAAAACAAATTTTGAACTCAAAAACCTAAACCTAACCAAGCCTGACAATGCCTCATCCCCCTACGTTGTGTGCTCCCTTATCGCAGGTGCACTTCACTCAGTATTGGAGAAGCATATAAACACCAACTTAGGTGACATCTGTCGAGATGTCAGCCGATCCGCTTCTCGGCTTTCCAAGACCCAGATCTCTGAATCAATAGTCAAGGCCGCCATCAAAATTAACTAAAGCCACCGCTTATCTCTATCCAAACACCGCGACTAAATGTCACCCCCTATGAATAAGTTACAAATAGCCGTGTGGAACGCTAGAAGCGTTAGCAATAAAAAACTTCAAATGAGCCGATACTTCGAAGGCACAGACATTGTCTGCATCTGCGAAAGTTGGCTTCAACCCACCAGAAATTTCTCAATAAGTGGGTTCAGCACTATTAGAAGAGACCGACTAACCACCACAGGTGGCGGCGTCGCTCTTCTAATAAAGCAGAACATCAAAACCAAAACCATAAAAATTAATCACCTCGATGCAGAGGTGATTGCAACTGAAATCACTGTCGACAACAAAAACATCGCGATTGTTTGTTATTATAACGACCCAAGCAAAATTGTTTCTGACACTGTCTTTGAATTCTTTACGAGGAAATACAAACACTGCATTTTCCTCGGCGACTGCAATGCCAAATACTTGTACTTTGGCTGTAACAAAACCACCCCTAACGGTGAAGCCCTCCTTGAAATCACTAAAAAGCATAACCTTCATGTGGATATGAACGACAGCTCTGCAACTTATATCAGTAATAACCCATTATTCTCATCCGAGATCCTCGATCTAATTATCGCCAGTGACTCTCTGATAAATCACATAGATGACCACTGGGTCGGCGATGACGACTTAGGCAGCGATCACCTCCCGGTCCAAGCCTCACTGCTGCTAGGAAATGGCCCACTCAGGTACCCCCCCCCCCCCCCCACTCTCCGCAGAAATTTTAGAAAAATTAATTGGAACCTCTATCGTGACATCATTGATGTCAAACTCACAAACACCCCCCCCCCCCCCCCCCACCCATCCAATGCAGAGGAACTCGAAACCCAATGCGAGGGCATAGAGAAAATCATTAACTCAACCCTAAACGAAATATGCCGCAAAGAAGAAGTGCGCCCTTGGAGAAATACTATCTCGGGCGACACACTCTCACTAATCAAAACTAAACGGAAAGCACTTCGCGCTCTTAAAACCGAAACTGACCCCGGTAAGAAAGCTGACCTCAAAAAAACATACAACCGCCTTCATGGGGAGGTCAAGAAAGCCCTCCAAGCTGAAAAACAAGCAAACTGGGAAAAGGCAACAGCGGATCTAAACGGAGTCCAGGATGCCAAAAAATTCTGGTACTCCTTCAAAACCCTATCTGGGCAAAAAAACAAAAGCCGCAAAGCCGCAGGCAAACCTCTTAAGAAGGAAGACGGTTCCTTCACGCGCACCGACAAAGACAAGGCCGACACCTTTGCCGACCTCCTAAGAAAAACGCATCGCCCGCACCAAGACGTGGGCAACGATGACGCCGCCATAAACGCCATTGATGACTACATCAATGAACACCCTGATATCTTCCGTGGCCCCAAATTCGATAACGAGCCAGAAGACGGGGATGACGATGACCTCGTCACCCCCATCACTAATAAGGAAATCATCAACGTCATAAAAAAATGCAAAAATTCCTCCGCACCCGGCGAAGACGAAGTACGCTACAAAATTCTAAAACAAAGCCCATTCTCCCTAATCGAAAAACTAAACAAACTGTTCAACGCATGCCTCACCCATGGCTACTTTCCCAAATGTTGGAAAAAAGCCATTGGTGTCATGATACCAAAACCGGACAAGGACCCCTCCGATCCAGCCAGCTACCGCCCAATCAGCCTACTCAGCTGCATTGGTAAGACATTCGAACGAATCCTTACCAATCGGTTCAGGGGGCACCTTGAAGAAAACGATTTTTTCAATAAATGGCAAAGATCCTATAGAAACCGTAAAGAAGGCATCGAACATGTCCACCGACTAGTCACCCAAATGAAAACTGCTATCAACAATCAGCAAATAGGCGCGGCAGTCCTGTTAGACGTCGAAAAAGCATTTGACTCCGTTTGGCACAATGGAATGCGCTACAAATTATCAAAAATGAGACTCCCCGAGAAACTGCTCAGATTACTATCCTCTTTCTTAAATGATCGCGAAATTAAAGTCAGAGTGAACAATGAAATGTCTGACAGTGTCCCCCTTGAAGCAGGCACCCCCAAGGATCCGTCCTAAGCCCCCTCCTTTATATCTTCTACGTAAATGACCTTAACTTCTCTGAGGATCGTGTTCAAGTCTCCCAATTCGCGGATGATAAGGGCCTCTGCGACTCTAACAATACGGCCAATCTGCTCCAAAAACCCCTGCAACGCGCTCTCGATGACCTAGAACAATGGTGTGCCAAATGGAGAATTAAGCTAAACGCCAATAAAACCCAACGGATCACCTTTACTCGCAAGAAAAATAAACGTGATTTTGACCTAAAACTTATGGATAACACCCTCCCGGAATGCATAGAAGCGAAATTCCTAGGCATCACCATTGATCAAAAACTGTCCTTCAACAAACATACCGACGACATGGCGAAAAAAGCTACCAAACGAATTAACTTACTGAAAATGCTTAAGGGAACTTCATGGGGGGCCCACCAGTCCACCCTACTCAAATTATACAAATCCTTTGTGCGCCCAGTACTCGAATACGGTGCAATCATACTAACTGATCTCAACCAAACTAATATGGGTAAACTCCAGAGGGTCCAAATTCACGCGCTTAGAGTTGCCCTCCGCGCCCCATTAAAACACTCCACGACAGGGCCGATATCCCCACCATTAAAGACCGCCTAGCCACCCTGGCCACGAAAAATCATGACCGGTTAGCCGACAGCGAACTAATCTTCGAACTTGGAGTAATTTGCGAAAGCCGACAAAAGCCCAAAAATTGCAATCAAAACTAAGACCGCTCGAATAAAAACTGGGGAATGACAAGGTGAACTGCGATCCCCGACGCCCCCGAATACCCCTAAACTAAATTAAAATAAATAAGTCCGCAACCAGCGAAGGGTACAACAGGAAAGAAACACCCTCTGGTGTGGTCTAGTGTGCTAGACCTGTTGCCCTCCCGCTGACAGCCTCGGAAGCTCGACCCGCATTAAACGATCGCGATCCCCGGCACCCTCAACTTCAAATAAACCTAAACTAACCTAAAATAAGGCCACTTCCAGCGAAGGACACAACAGGAAAGAAACACCCTCGGGTGTGGTCTAGTGTGCTAGACCTGTTACCGTCCCGCTGCAAACTAGGAAGTTCAGCCCACTTAAAACGCTCGCGATCCCCTGCACCTTAAAACTAAATAATAAATAGGGAACGATTGGGGTCCCAAGCACGAGAGTATGTTACTGCTCTTACGAATGTTAAGATTCGTGCATTTCATACTCTCCCCCATAGCGACAAGCACACACACAGCACAATACCACACGAGAGTATGTTACTGCTCTTACGAATGTAAAGATTCGTGCATTCCATACTCTCCACACACACACAGCAGATACCACAAGGACACGCAACTAAAGAGGTGCTACTTTTATCTTTACAGTTTACATATTCTAATGAAAACTAATTCTACCTTCTTCTTTTAAGCAGGTACACAGATGTTTTGTTTTTTTTTACCAGCACCCCAATAACCGCTACAGACAGTCTAACCGTTACGGAAACAGTCACCCCCACGGTTCCTGAACATCCTCCGCTCCATCCCTAAAAGTGGTCAACCACTTTAAGGGAGGCGAGCGTTGGTCCTGCGTCCCGCATCGGCCCCTTTTTGTAAGCGCAATGCGCATCTTTTGTCCCAACCCAATAGGATTACAATGCAGGCCTGCCCCCGAACCAGGGAAGTTCGGGTCCTCTTCCTGGTGGTCCCCGAAAGGGGTCGTTGCTGTTTTCCTCCAAAGAGTCCAACTATAACAGAGACAGCCTGAGGCAGATTATACTTGCCAGTGATGGCCATCATTCATTATCATCCTCGAAGCGGCAGACTATACTTGCCCGAAAATCCAGATCGACTGCACCCTCGGGGAGAGGTAGTACCTTTGTGAGAGGACCCAACCTCCCACACTGGTCCTCACTCGAGGGTTCAACCGACATCTGCCAATGATACTACCCATCCACAACTGGACACTACTGGAGACACCTGCCGAGTACCGGATCCTTTTCCTCCTTCAACACGCCTTGACATGTGAGAGCCATCCGATACAGTCACAGAGGGTCGAAAGGGGTTGTCCCCCATACCGTCCCTGCGCGCCTTCGGCGCGCGAAATCATCATTTCTTCTACCGTCATGATTCAGGGATTTGTTTAAGGGAAGCCTTACCCAGTCCATAGCTTCACCTGTCTCACCTGTCTCTCCCATCATGGAGATCCAGGTAGTGGCAGAGGTTCATAAAGTCCCTGAAACTCTGATCACACCTACTGAACCCACTGAGCAGAAAGAGTCAGATATTCAGCCTAAAGGTGCCTTTGTGCACAAGACTTACGCTGAGGCGGCGGGGGCGTCAAAGCAGCACATGAGGTGTCTGCAATGGGCACACTGAGTGCCGAGTCCTCAGTAGTCTCTGCTGACTCTGGTTTGCTGGATCCCGCTGATCCACTGAACAGCAAGACCTTCTGCCCTGACAAGGATATAGCGGAAATGTTGGCCACGCTGACAGGTTTGGGTGATAGCCTGCCCCAATCTTCAGATCACTGGGCCAGCACCACCACAACCACTAAAACACCCAACAAAAGAAAGAAAATAAGTCTGGAGCCTGAGGTGGAAACACAGGAGTTAGCGGATGAGGAGGGGTTCATTCATACTGTTGATAGACAGCCGAAAAAAGTGAGGAACTGCCCCTCCTCCCCCTCTGACTCCTCTGCCTCCACCTCCGGTTCAGGATCTGGTCCAATCTCAGCCTCAAAGTTAATAACCGCACCTAGTATACCACCTTTCATGATGAAACCCTGGAATAAAGTTGTAGCCAGTAATACAAATAATCTTAATCAAAACATCAATAGGGGGAAACGGACTCTACCCGCTTCCACCAGTGCCGTAAGCAAAAACGGAGGTAGGAATAGCCAAAGAGACAACAAAGATCACAGTTCCCCTAGATTTGTAGTTGTAGTCACCAGGGTTCACCCCGACACGTCCAGGGAACTCATTAATCAGGAGCTACAGAACTGCAAATGGGAAAGATTTACGTCAAAGGCCACAGGCAAGGCGACGTGGAAAATAAAAGCCGTATGTCCCAATCAGGAAACTAAATCAAGAATACTAGCCAACGGAATAATCATTAACAATAGACGGCACGTTGTGGAAGAATACAGATATACTCCTCCCCCGATTCAGTGCCACAAATGTCAGAAGTTCGGACACATAGCCAACAAATGCAGAGGGATCCTAACCTGCATGAAATGTGGAGGTAATCACCTCAGCAAATCATGCAGATTAAAATCCCCCTCCTGCCCCAATTGTAAAGGAAACCACCCAAGCAGCTACCGAGGATGTCCCCATTATAAGAAGGTTAAAACAAGCATAGAACTAAAAAACCTACACCTAATCAAGCCTGAAAACGCCTCATCCCCTTATGCTGTCTGCTCCCTTATCGCGGGCGCACTGTACTCACTTTTACAAAAATATGTCAACACCAATTTGGGTGACATCTGCCAAAATGTCAGCCGATCCGCGTCCCGACTCTTCAAGAGGGGTCTGGTCAAAACGTCCGATTGTCAAAACGTCCGAGTCAAAACGTCCGATTTTCTTGTCAAAACGTCCGATGGTTTTAGTCAAAACGTCCGATCATTTTAGTCAAAACGTCCGATCATTTTAGTCAAAACGTCCGTTTGTTTTGAAAATAGTCTACAATAAAACAAACAATACTTAATCTTCCTTCTTTTTACTTATTATTGCGTAAGCTTCCTTGAAAAATCACTTTTCACACATTCAGAGGTACATTTAGTACTTTAAAACGTAGTTTTCATACACTTACCGTCCCTTTTACCGGATACCGTCCTTTTTACCGGCAAAAAGTATTACCCCGCTAATCATTTTTTTTTGCGCTGAGACATCAAAAAAATAACAGTGGCACTTGTTTGGTAGTATTGTTTGACTTTATAAAACTATGAATTGTCAGGAGTTGTTCGGAAGGCTCTCGGGCAGCTTTGGACGTGCCGTCCAGAAACCACATTTTAGCTTTTGCAAGGTGAAACAGTTGGAGGTCAGTGGCAAACACCAGGTGACGTTCACCATTAAGCTGGATGTCTTTCCGCAAAAAGTTGTCTGGAAAATGACATTTCAAGAGTGAAGTGTAAATCAAGAGGGTGCTTTGGTCGTGTTTTCTCCCTACACCTGTTAGCTACGCGCTGGATGTAATGTATCTGTGGCAGAATATCATCTGATGTGGGAGCAAGTGTTTGTAGAGCTTCTTCTACCACCCTTTGTGCAGATGTGTGTGGAGTCAAAACATTAAACATTAAATTCTCAGCCAAAATAATTACCGGTAATTCACCAATGTTTACGGAGTGAAAACACTGCGAACCCTATCTTCAAATAGCCTTTGAATTTCCAAAGACTCAAATGAGAACTCTAATAACTAATTAAATATATATAATATATCAGTAAAAAAAAAATGTTTCGGGAATCGGACGTTTTTACCAATATCATCGGACGTTTTGACAAATACCATCGGACATTTTGACCAATTCAATCGGACGTTTTGACCAGACATATTTCAAAATCGGACGTTTTGACAATCGGACGTTTTTGAAATCGGACGTTTTGACTAGTATTCCTTCAAGACCCAAATCTCCGAATCCTTAGTAAAAGCCGCTATCAACACTAATTAAAACTACCGACTATCCTTATCTGAACACCGTAACTAAATATCAACCCCACCATGAATAAGTTACAAATAGCCGTGTGGAACTCTAGAAGCGTTAATAACAAAAAACTTCAAATTATTCGATACTTCGAAAATACAGACATTGTCTGTATCTGCGAAAGTTGGCTTCAACCCAGCAAACATTTTTCAGTTAGCGGGTTCAGCACTATTAGAAGAGATCGACAAATCACTAAAGGTGGAGGCGTCGCTCTTCTAATAAAGCAGAACATCAAAACTAAAACAATAAAAACAAATCACCTCGATGCAGAGGTGATTTCAACTGAAAGCACAGTCGACAATAAAAACATCGCTATTGTCTGTTATTATAACGACCCAAGCAAAATTGTTTCTGACACTGTCTTTGATTTCTTTACGAGGAAATACAAACACTGCATTTTCCTCGGCGACTTCAATGCCAAACACCTGTACTTTGGCTGCAACAAAACCAGCCCAAACGGTGAAGCCCTACTCGAAATAACAAAAAAACATAACCTCCATGTGGTTATGAACGACAACTCAGCAACCTATATCAGTGACAACCCACTATTTTCATCTGATATCCTCGATCTAATTATCGCCAGTGATTCCCTGATAAACCACATCGATGACCACTGGGTCGGCGATGATGACTTAGGCAGCGATCACCTCCCGGTCCATGCCTCACTGCAGCTAGGCAATGGCCCATTCAGGTACCCCCCCCCCCCCCCCACTCGCCGCAGAAATTTTAGAAAAATTAATTGGGACCTCTATCGTGACATCGTCGATGTCAAACTCACAAACACCCCCCATCCAATGCAGCGGAAATCGAAACCCAGTGCGAGGGCATAGAGAAAATCATTAACTCAACCCTAAACGAAATATGCCCAAAAGAAGAAGTGCGCCCCTGGAGAAATACTATCTCGGGCGACACACTCTCACTAATCAAAACTAAACGGAAAGCTCTTCGAGCTCTAAAAACCGAACCTGACCCCGGTAAGAAAGCTGACCTAAAAAAAAAAACATACAACCGCCTTCATGGCGAGGTCAAAAAAACCCTCCAAGCTGAAAAACAAGCCAACTGGAAAAAGGCAACAGCCGATCTAAACGGAGTCCAGGATGCCAAAAAATTCTGGGACTCTTTCAAAACCCTAACTGGGCAAAAAAACAAAAGCCGCAGGAAAACCTCTTAAGAAGGAAGACGGTTCCTTCACGCGCACCGACAAAGACAAGGCCGACACTTTTGCCGACCTCCTAAGAAAAACGCATTGTCCGCATCAAGGTGCGGGCAACGATGACGCCGCCATGAACGCCATTGATGACTTCATCAATGCACACCCTGATATCTACCGTGACCCCAAATCCGATAACGAGCCAGAAGACGGGGATGATGATGACCTCGTCATCCCCATCACTAATGACGAAATCATCAACGTCATAAAAAAATTCCTCCTCACCCGGCGAAGACGAAGTAAGCTACAAAATTCTAAAACAAAGCCCATACTCCCTAACCGAAAAACTAAACAAACTGTTCAACGCATGCCTCACCCATGGCTACTTTCCCAAATGTTGGAAAAAAGCCATCGGTGTCATGATACCAAAACCGGACAAGGACCCCTCCGATCCAGCCAGCTACCGCCCAGTCAGCCTACTTAGCTGCATTGGTAAGACATTCGAACGAATCCTTACCAATCGGCTCAGGGGGTACCTTGAAGACAACGATTTTTTTAATAAATGGCAAAGAGCCTACAGAAAACGCAAAGAAGGCATCGAACATGTCTACCGACTAGTCACCCAAATGAAGGCCGCTATCAACAAGTCCTGCAAGACGTCGAAAAAGCATTTGACTCCGTATGGCACAATGGAATGCGCTACAAATTATCAAAAATGAAACTCCCCAAGAAACTGCTCAGATTACTATCCTCTTTCTTAAATGATCGCGAAATTAAAGTCAGAGTGAACAATGAAATGTCTGACAGTGTCCCCCTTGAAGCAGGCACCCCCAAGGATCCGTCCTAAGCCCCCTCCTATACATCTTTTTCGTAAATGACCTTAACTTCTCCGAGGATCGTTTTCAAGTCTCCCAATTCGCGGATGATAAGGGCCTCTGGGACTCTAACAATACGGCCAATCTGCTCCAAAAACCCCTGCAACGCGCTCTCGATGACCTAGAACAATGGTGTGCCAAATGGAGAATTAAGCTAAACGCCAATAAAACCCAACGAATCACCTTTACTCGCAAGAACAATAAACGTGATTTTGACCTAAAACTTATGGATAACACCCTCCCGGAATGCAAAGAGGCGAAATTCCTGGGCATCACCATTGATCAAAAACTGTCCTTCAACAAACATACCGATTACATGGTGAAAAAAGCTACCAAACGCATTAACTTACTGAAAATGCTTAAGGGAACTTCATGGGGGGGGGGGGGGGGGGGGGCAACCAGTCCACCCTACTCAAACTATACAAAGCCTTTGTGCGCCCAGTACTCGAATACGGTGCAATCATACTAACCGACCTCAACCAAACTAATATGGGAAAACTCCAGAAGGTCCAAAATCACGCGCTTAGAGTTGCCCTCCGCGCCCCATGGGACACACCCATAAAAACACTCCACGACAGGGCCGATATCCCCACCATTAAAGACCGCCTAGCCACCCTGGCCGCGAAAAATCATGACCGGTTAGCCGACAGCGAACTAATCTCCGAACTTGGAGCCATTTGCGAAAGTCGACAAAAGCCCAAAAATTGCAATCAAAACTAAGACCGCTTTAAAAAAAACAACTAGGGAACGAGAAGGTGAACTAACAGGCAGAAAAACAGCTTAACTGTGGCCTTCTACCAGAAAGGGCTGCCTGCACCGACTCAGCTAAAAATTACATCAGGATTAAATACTGTTATAAAAACTAAATAAATAGAGAACGAGAAGGTGAATAAACAGGCAGAAAAACAGCTTAACTGTGGCCTTCTACCAGAAAGGGCTGCCTGCACCGACTCAGCTAAAAATTACATCAGGATTAAATACTGTTATAAAAACTAAATAAATAGGGAACGAGAAGGTGAATAAACAGACAGAAAAACAGCTTAACTGTGGCCTTCTACCAGAAAGGGCTGCCTTCACCGACTCAGCTTAAGATTATACCTTAAGATTGAACAAGATGTGCTACTTTTATCTTCACAGTTTACATACTTTAATGAAAACTAATTCTACCTTCTTCTTTTAAGCAGGTACACAGAAGATGTTTTTTGACCAGCACCCCAATAACCGCTACAGACAGTCTAACCGTTATGGAAACAGTTACCCCCATGGTTCCTGAACATCCTCCACTCCCTCCCTAAAAGTGATCGACCACTTTAGGTGAGGCGAGCGTTGGTCCTGCGTCCCGCCTCTGCCCCTTTTTGTAAGCGCATTGCGCATCTCTTTGTTCTAACCAAATAGGATTACAATGCAGGCCTGCCCCCGAACCAGGGAAGTTCGGGTCTTCTTATTGGTGGTCCCCGAAAGGGGTCGTTGTTGTTTTCCTTCAAAGAGTCCAACCAAACAGAGACAGCCTGAGGCAGATTATACTTGCCAGTGATGGCCATCACTCAACATCACTCAAAAACTTCCCCGAAGTGGCAGACTATACTTGTCCGAAAATCCAGATCGACTGCACCCTCGGGGAGAGGTAGTACCTTTGTGAGAGGACCCAACCTCTCACACTGGTCCTCACCCGAGGGTTCAACCGACATCAGCCAGGAGAACATCACGACGCAACTGGTGACACCTGCCGAGTACCGGAAGCCGTTCCTCCTTCAACACGCCTAGACATGTGAGAACTAATCATCTACAGTCACTGAGGGTCGAACGGGGCTTGTCCATCATACCGTCCCTGCGCGCCTTCGGCGCGCGAAACCATTCCTTTCGATTGTCATGAATAAGCTACAAATAGCCGTGTGGAACGCTAGAAGCGTTAATAACAAAAAAAAAAACTCCAAATGAGACGATACTTCGCAGATACAGACATTATCTGCATCTGCGAAAGTTGGCTTCAACCCATCAAAAACTTCTCAGTAAGCGGGTTCAGCACTATTAGAAGAGACCGACTAATCACCACAGGTGGTGGCGTCGCTCTTCTAATAAAGCAGAACATCAAAACCAAAACCATAAAAACTAATCACCTCGATGCAGAGGTGATTGCTACTGAAATCACTGTTGACAATAAAAACATCGCGATTGTTTGTTATTATAACGACCCAAGCAAAATTGTTTCTGGCTCTGTCTTTGAATTCTTTAAAAACCCGACAAGGACCCCTCCGATCCAGCCAGCTACCGCCCAATCAGCCTCCTCAGCTGCATTGGTAAGACATTCGAACGAATCCTTACCATCGGTTCAGGGGGCACCTTGAAGACATCGACTTCTTCAATAAATGGCAAAGAGCCAAAAGAAACCGTAAAGAAGGCATCGAACATGTCTACCGTCTAGTCACCCAAATGAAAACCGCTATCAACAATCAGCAAATAGGCGCGGCAGTCCTGTTGGACGTCGAAAAAGCTTTCGACTCTGTTTGGCACAATGGAATGCGCTACAAATAATCAAAAATGAAACTCCCCAAGAAATTGCTCAGATTACTATCTTCTTAAATGATCGCGAAATTAAAGTCCGAGTGAACAATGAAATGTCTGACAGTGTCCCCCTTGAAGCAGGCACCCCCCCCCCCCCAAGGATCCGTCCTAAGCCCCCTCCAGTACATCTTCTATGTAAATGACCTTAACTTCTCCGAGGATCGTGTTCAAGTCTCCCAATTCGCGGATGATAAGGGCCTCTGGGACTCTAACAATACGGCCAATCTGCTCCAAAAACCCCTGCAACGCGCTCTCGATGACCTAAAACAATGGCGTGCCAAATGGAGAATTAAGCTAAACGCCAATAAAACCCAACGAATCACCTTTACTCGCAAGAAAAATAAACGTGATTTTGACCTAAAACTTATGGATAACACCCCCCCCCCCCCCCCCCACCCCAGAATGCAAAGAGGTGAAATTCCTGGGCATCACCATTGATCAAAAACTGTCCTTCAACAAACTTACCGACGACATGGCAAAAAAGCCACCAAACGCATTGACTTACTGAAAATGCTTAAGGGAACTTCATGGGGAGCCAACCAGTCCACCCTACTCAAACTATACAAAGCCTTTTTCGCCCAGTACTTGAATACGGGGCAATCATACTAACTGACCTCAATCAAACTAATATGGGAAAACCCCAGAAGGTCCAAAATCACGCGCTCAGAGTTGCCCTCCGAGCCCCATGGGGCACACCCATCAAAACACTCCACGACAGGGCCGATATCCCCACCATTAAAGACCGCCTAGCCACCCTGGCCGCGAAAAATCATGACCGGTTAGCCGACAGCGAACCAATCTCCGAACTTGGAGCCATTTGCGAAAGCCGGCAAAAGCCCAAAAATTGCAACCAAAACTAAGACCGCTCGAAAAAAACTAGGGAACGAGAAGGTGAACTAACAGGCAGAAAAACAGCTTAACTGTGGCCTTCTACCAGAAAGGGCTGTCTTCACCGACTCAACTAAAATTACATCAGGATTAAACATTGTTAAAAAACTAAATAAATAGGGGACGAGAAGGCGAATAAACAGGCAGAAAAACAGCGTAAGTGTGGCCTTTTACCAGAAAGGACTGCCTTCACCGACTCAACTAAAATTACATCACGATTGAATACTGTAGATCTCATTTCCGGCCAGGGGGGCTCGATCCACACGGGACGCTCGCGATACCAGGCGAGAGCGTTTTGTGTGGGCTGGGCCTCCCCGGCTGGAGGTGGGATTTGCAGTGTTTAATCGTGATTCAAAATAAACTCAAATAAATCTAAAATATGGTCGAAACCAGCGAGGGGCATAACAGAAACACCCTCGGGTATGGTTTAGTGTCTAAACCTGTTACCCTCCCGCTACAAACTCACTATCACCCTAAGAAGATGATCTAACAGGCAGATTAACAGCTTAAATGCGGCCTTCTACCAGAAAGGGCTACCTTCTACCAGAAAGGACTACCTTCTCCGACTCAGCTAAAGATTAGATCACAAATTAAAACAGAATGTGCTATTGTTATCTTTTTATTTTTGCATATTCTAATGAAAACTAATTCTGCCTTCTTTTTTTAAGCAGGTACACAGAAGATGTTTTTTTGACCAGCACCCCAACAACCGCTATGGACAGCCGAACCGTCATAGAAACGGTAACCCCCCATGGTTCCTGAACATCCTCCACTCCATCCCTAAAAGTGGTCGACCACTTTAAGGGAGGCGAGCGTTGGTCCTGCGTCCCGCCTCTGTCCCTTTTTGTAAGCGTATTGCGCATCTCTTGTCCCAACCCAATAGGATTACAATGCAGGCCTGCCCCCGAACCAGGGAAGTTCTTCTTTCTCGTGGTCCCGAAAGGGGTCGTTGTTGTTTTCTTGCAAAGACGTCCTACCAAACAGAGACAGCCTGAGGCAGATTATACTTGCCAGTGATAGCCATCACTCAATATCATCTCCGAAGTGGCAGACTATTCTTGCCTGAAAATCCAGATCGACTGCACCCTCGGGGAGAGGTAGTACCTTTGTGAGAGGACCCAACCTCCCACACTGGTCCTCACCCTAGGGTTCAACCGACATCAGTCAAGGAGACCATCAAGCCTCAACCGGTGACACCTGCCGAGTACCTGAACCCGTTCCTCCTTCAACACGAGTAGACATGTGGAAATTAGCCATTTACAGTTACTGAGAGTCGAAAGGGGCTTGTTCCCCATACCGTCCCAGCGCGCCTTCGGCGCGTTAAACCATTCCATTCGATAAAATTAAAATTAAATGTATTTTTGACAATGGAGGTTATTACTAGCAACAAAGGTGGAAGTAAAGTTTGTTATAATGGTTATTTGTATACTAAGCATTGTACAACCAAAGACAAAATATGGTGGAAATGCGTTCAAGTTTAAAGTGCTCTGGAAGTATGTTCACAAACTTAGCTTTGGAAAATCCGCAATCTCGGCGTGATCATTGTCATCCTTCTGATGATATAACTGTAAGATACGTGAAAGCGCGCCGTCAAATGAAGGACAGAATTTCTAATTCTATGGACAAACCATCTCAAGTGTTCGCAGAAGTCGTCGCAAATTGTGACAATGATGTTCAAGCCATGATGCCTGACGTTGATGCCGATAAACGTAGTTTGAGAAATCAAAGAAAGCTTCCTCCAGTGCCAGAACATGCAAGTGACATTGATATACCGGATGAATACAAACAAACTATTGGCGAAAATCCAGTTAATTTTCTGCTATATGATAATGGTGTTGGCAATGCGAATCGAATGTTAGTGTTTGCACCAGAAGAGAATCTGCGACTTTTGTCTGAGTCCTCAACAATATACATGGATGGATATGGCCCCTTCGCAGTTCAGTCAACTATATACTATACGTGTACCATTTCGTGACACCACTGTTACTGTTCTTTATGCGTTATTGCCAAATAAGCAGCGTGCTACATATGAAGAGCTCTTTCAAGCAATTGTGAATTGTTTAGAAACACGCGGGTTGGATTTACAAGTGGACTCAGTTGTTACTGACTTTGAGGATAGTGTTTTACGTGCGATCAGTAGTGTTTTTGGTCGTGATGTATCCACAAAAGGTTGTTTTTATCATTTAACGCAAGCAACTTGGCGTAAAATTCAAAACCTTGGATTGACAAATTCCTATGATGAGTCTGAAGATGTGCGTTTGTTTTGTGGGATGTTAGATGGACTAGCATTTCTTCCTTTGACCGAAATTTCAGATGGACTACTACATTTAGATGGACTACTACATTTACGTAATATAATGCCACAGGATTCCCCCATGCAGAACTTAGTGATCTAGTTGATTACTTTGATAAAACTTATGTTAATGGACATTTTCGCCAGCAAGTAGTTCCTGGAACCAACAACATAAGATTGCGTCGCGTTCCTCCACTACACCCTCCATGCACTTGGAATGTTAATGCCAGAACACTTAATGACAATCCTAGGACCAATAATGTGTTGCGAGGTGTGGAACAATAAGTTTCATAATCTAGTTGGACATTACCACCCATCACTATATCGGTGTATATCATGGTTTCAGCGCGAACATGCAACAGTATCTGTGATAGTAAATCAAGATGCAGTCGGTCAGAGGCCCAAAACTACAGTGCGAAAGAAATATGTAGATCTGCAAAACCGATTAAGAAATTTGTGCGAGGACAGAGCAAATGATAGAAAGACAATTGCAGAGTTTTTAAGAGGTGTTGCTTGGAACATTCGTTTAGTGCGTAAGAACTATAAAGTCAAGTGCATATATATTGAACGGTAATTAAGTGATCTGATAGATTTACATTAATAAGATGATGATGGTGCTATTGTAAAACACTATAGTGCTGAACTTAATTATGAGTAGATATAACATATTAACTTGTGCTTTCGGAAATTATAGGGGGGGGGGGGGGGGGGGGTCACAACACACGATGTCCCCCTCTAGAAAATGTTTAAGGGTAGGGGGGAGGGGGGGGGGGGGTGACTTGCGGTGAAATGTCGTGTTAATATGTCCTGTGGCAAAAATGTGCCTGTAAAACACTTCCTTTGAGGTCAATTATCAACATTTTTCTCCGCAGAGACAAATCATGGTTGGCTCAAAATCATAATACAATTATTTAAATATGTTCAATTTTTGCTTACAAAACATAGGATGTGACCCCTTATTGGAATGAGCATGTCATGCTCATTCTAATAAGGGAACACAACCTATGTTTTGGAAGCAAAAAATGAAAATTTTTAGCTATAGCCGGCTATATAAGAATATTCTTACAAGTGTCGTCTGCTACTAGTGTTGGGTAAAAGGTTAAACGTCGGCTTCGGTTGGTACGGCCTGTCGGAAAAGTCTCAGCCTGGTACCCCCTGTCAGAAAGTGTCGGCTTGGTACCCCCATCAAAAAAAAAATATCTACGGCACTGTCTGCGACGAACGCATTGGTCTCATCTAACAGTGGTGTGAAATGCTTCTGTACAAACATTACTATTTTACAGCTCAAGAGGTCAGACGCAATGGATATATTACACTAGTGTGGGTGGATCTTAGCCATAACTACTTAAAAGTGTCCTTAAACACATGTAAATAAATAAATAAATTTATCTTCCTAAAAACTACTTGAGTTGCAGTGTTGTGATTATTTCTGATCAATATGTTTGTCCGCTTTCGTTGAAATCCCAGTACTTTAAAACGGTGCGCAGACAATAACCCATGGGACAATAACCCATGCGGACAACAACCCATACATGGCGGACATTAACCCATGATATTAAATTTTATAATTTCATTTTTTGCTTCCAAAACATTGTTTATGGCCCCTTCATTGGAATGAGGGGTCACAACCTATGTTTTGGAAGCAAAAAAAATTATTTTTTTTAGTTATCTGCTGCACAGTGAGTATCGTTTTAATAATAAAAAAATACAATGGCGATCTATATGTAATGTCTTATGCTTTAACATTTGGACCCATGAAAACAAGCAAGTCTTTGAAGATTTTTACCATACTATATATAGTTATAGTTGATTGATTAATGGGGTTTAACATCCCAGTCAAGAATATTTCACTTTTACCGAGACACACAGAGGTAGCCAATATTATTATAAAATAAATGAAAAACAATGCCTATAATTTCAACTAAATGCCATATGACCTTTTTTCCTTGACTTTTTTCCTATGACTTTTTTTCCTAGATTCGTTATGTGACCTGTCAGTAAACTCGAGGTATAAAAAACAGACCAAAGAAAAACAACTAAACGACAATATTACAACTTTAAATTATATTAAGACGGGATACACCCAGATCCGCTGTTAGCTAAAACCTGACTGAAACAAATCTCAACACAGATGATTAAAGACTGCTGGAACATAACCTCAGAAAACACCCCCAAATCAGTCAGCACGGGCTTATCCGAGCTACACTTATTACAGATGGACCACCAAGATTCACCAGTCTGTGTGGGTTTATCCACGCTAAACTGGCACATTACAATATGGGTAATATATTCCTGCTACTCACACAACTGACAATATTCTGCTATCACTTCGCAACTGAAGAACAGTGGAGGACAGCACAACAACGAAGACACTCACTGCTATGAGGCGCCATCCCTCTATTTATTCCTTATTTAATGATATCATTAAATGAATTAGTGATATCACTATTTCATTTAATGATATCAAATTATTTAGTGATATCACAAAATTATTTAGTGATATCACAAATTCGATTTTGTGATATCACAAAATGATTTTATGATATCAATAATTCGATTTAATGATATCACTTCATGTTGTCGATTTAGTGATATCACTTATTCGATTTCGTGATATCACTAAATCATTTTGTGATATCACTAAATCGAATTAGTGATATCACTAAATCATTTTGTGATATCACTAAATCGACAACATTTAGTGATATCCTTAAATCGAATTATTGATATCATAAAAGCATTTTGTGATATCACAAAATCGAATTGGTGATATCACTAAATCATTTTTTGATATCACCAAATTGAGTGAATTAGTGATATCCAAAATTCGATTTAATGATATCACTAAATCATCCGATTTCATGCAGTGGGACTATGGGGCCATCGCTGTACATATCACAAAATCAATTTTGTGATATCATAAAATAGTCGGAATTAAATGATATCATAAAATCAATTTGTGATATCACTAAATCAGTTTAGTGATATCACTAATTATTATATTTCTACAGCTTTTTCCTTTGTAAATAAAAACCATATCCTACTCCCACGACCTCGAAAGTGTTATTCAACTCCCACGGCGATATCCTACTCCCAGTCATGACGGACTATTTTACTATCAATGACGTCAGCATGTTGGATTATTCCCCTTACGGCAAGTTACGCTGTTGCGAGTTTACGTCTGCTTTGTTTTCATACCGAGTGGTTCAGAAATGGCTGCATTTGCATCGAATGTGAAACTTCTAGATACGATAGATGACGAGTTTCTTTTGGAATTATTTCAACCTTATTCCACTGGGGAAGATGATGTTATTGGAGCAACCTGTGGTGACATTATTTCTTCAACCGAGGGCGCGTCAGTGGAATTTGGTCGATTCGAAATGATGGACGATAGCGAACTGACTGATTTCATTGTTCAAAATCAAAACAAAAATACGATGAAGAAAACTCTTTTGGATATCCGATTGTTCCAGCAATTTCTTAAAGCAAAGTACAGTTACACCGGAGAAATAGCGGACATTGACCCCAGTGATTTGTGCGATTACATTTCTCACTTTCTCGTATCAGTACGGCGCAAGGATGGCAGGGAGTATGAACCTTCCACACTTAGAGCTTTGTATTCAAGTATCAGTCGTCACTTGAAAAATGCCAATTACAGCAAATGTATTATTTCAGACTCAAAATTTGCAAAGGCCAGAGAAGCCCTTAAAATAAAGCAGAAGCAGTTGAAATCGTTGGGGAAGGGCAATAAACCAAATGCTGCCGAAGAAATAACTGATACTGAAATTGATATGCTTTATGAGAAGAAAGTTTTGGGGCCGTACTCACCGAAATCTATATTGAACTCATTGTGGCTAACATTTACTATGCATTGTGGTATGCGTGGAGGGAAGGAGCAGTATGATCTGGTATGGGGAGACGTTAGCGTTGGTCAAGACGAAACAGGGCGAAAATATCTAGTAGTGGACGAGAGACACACAAAACCCCGCAACGGCGAAAATCCTCAAAATACGCGAACGATAAAACCAAAAGCATATGAAACTTCAGTGCCGGAAAGAAATCCAGTACGTATTTATGAATTGTACAGGGAGAAACGTCCATCGGGAATGCGGGGGCCAGGCTCTCCATTTTACATTTCAATTATGGCTGAAACGCAGAAACAAATCGATGAAAATTCTTATTTTGAGAAGGGACAAAAATGGTTCAAAAACCAACGCCTGGGCATAAACCAAATCTACAAGTTCATGTCTAATATGAAAACTGACGGTGGGTTGCCTTCTGAAAAGCGATTGACAAATCATAGTTCTCGTAAGCATCTTATTCAGAAATTGGGTGACGCAGATGTACCTCCAAACCACATTGTCCAAATATCGGGACATAAAAATATCAACAGTATAAACAACTACTCAAGAATAAATACTCACCAGGAAAGAAACATCTCATCTATTCTCTCAAATGAATCAACTTCGCGCGAATCGAATTTACAGATTCAGCCACAAATTCCGATAACAACTGTATCGAGTTTGTCAACGACATCAACTTCAAGCCGTTCCCAAAGTACAACTGCACAATCTTCTACGAATGCCATAACTTCCAACCAACTATCGAGCACCTCAAATTCTATGATCCAACAACATCTTGGGAATATATTCGGAACGAGCACAATAAACAATCCAACCAAAAACATTGTGATCAACCATTGCAGTTGTTCCGCCTCAAAATCCTGCGATAACACTCAATCCACTTCGACAAATATTGTGCTTGATATTCCAACTGACAGCGAACAATAACTATGTACAGATCCACACAAAGTTATAAGAAGTTGAATATGACTACTCATTCATGGTGATTGATTGAATTATTTCTTTAAAATGTGTTGATTTCCTTCATAAGTTCATATCTCACGTCATTTGAACTTCCATTTGAAAACGAGCGTCATTGCATTCCTTTCTGATGACGTCATATTATCAGTTCATTCATTCATGTTTTTGTGTTCATGCGCCGATTTTTCTAACCGTCAAAACAAATTGAGCGACCTTGGGAAACTGCTCTTGGATGACGCAAGAGGGGTATTTGTGTTGCAGATATTATCAGGGGGGAAATATAATAAACACAATAGTTCACTGCTTGAAGTAACGTACGGTGTTTATTCTCTCGTGGGATGCGGGGATTATTTTCACTCGGCTAGCGCCTCGTGAAAATAACCTTCCGCATCCCACTCGAGAATAAACACCGTACGTTACTCCAAGCAGTGAACTATTGTCTATATCATTTTGTGATATCACTAAATTCATATAGTGATATCATTAAATCCAAGTGATTATACATATCAATAATTCGATTTTACGATATCACAAAATATTTTATGATATCACAAATTATTTATTGATATCACAAAATAGTAACTTCCACACGAATTATTGATATGACGAAATGATTTAGTGATATCACTAATTCGATTTAATGATATCATTAAATCATTTTATGATATCACTAAATGGATTTTTTGATATCACTAAATAGAACGGAATTAGTGATATTATAAATTCGATTTAATGATATCATTAATTCATTTAATGATATCACTAATTCATTTAATGATATCATTAAACAGGGAATATATAGAGGGATGGCGCCCCATACACTGTTAAACCCACTCTTTCCCTGGACAAGTAGAAGACCGATCAGCCCACCGATAACCAAGCACTCAAAACGAACAACACTTACGCTGCTTATACTGCTACTGGCAGGCGATATAGAGCTCAACCCTTGGTCAAAGGCCAAACAATCCAGTGTCTATCCATGCGGACTTTGCGACCACCCGGTAACTTGGAACTGTGAGGGAGTGGCCTGCAACAACTGCAATATCTGGCACCACAAGTCCTGCATAGAACTCTGCTCTACTTATTACGAACTATTGAATCGATCAGATGTACAATGGTTATGCTGTAAATGTGACAATATAAATTGTACCAACTTCACATTCCACGGCTATGAAATAAACTCATATAACGTCTACGAACCACTCACAGGCGAGAACATCTCTATGGACTCCATCAACTCTAGAATAGTGTTCAGTCCACTGAAAATCAGCAGCCCGGGGGACACAAGGACAAACCTGCCTTCACTCAAAGATAAATCACCTAAACACCAAACGGGTAGCTCATCGGTTTACAGTCTACCAACCAAAAAGAACCTGAGAATTCTTGCAGTAAACTGCCGTATTGTGCTTGATAAATGAGCTGAACTAGTTAGTAGGGTAGCGGCAAATTGAAAATTGTGACTTTTGTATGCACAATGGTATAACAAGCTGAAACTTCGTATGGAGGGGTTTTACAATATGACCTTCCCAAAAAAGGATGTTGTGGTTGCCGGAAACGAGTAGAACTATGTGAAAAAGTTGCTTTTTTATGGTAAAATTTGCCAAAAATCGGTGAATTTTGGATATTATGCCTAGAAAATACATGGACTGGGTATTAAGGGATGTTATGCATTTATTGTCATTGTAAAATCATCCCGACTAGCAATTGATAATGATTTCCCCAAATTACTTTCAGAAAATATAATTTGTGAACTTTTAGTGGAAATTTTAGCGAAAATTTATATGTTTTTTCCCCCAAAAATGTGTTCGGCCGAATTTTCAGAAGTTTTATTCCGCACGATTTTTCCAGGGCTTACCTCAAACTTTTCTGCTGCCTTCTCCCTACGTTTTGAGGTATCGTTCATTGTGATGCTATTCACAGTACCGAAAATACTAGGCTTTGGAATACCCCACCTCCATTTTTACGCAAAATTTACCCGCAATTGGCGAATTTCGCAATAGGCATACAGAAAGGACAAACAAAACGAAACGATGTCTGCTTTCCAGTTTTTAACCCAGAATTCAGTCAGATTAACAATTCAATACATATTCACTGAATGTTTGATGCAAACATGGTCATTTAAGAAAATATGACAGAAAATTTAAACAAATGTCATATAATTTCAATTTAAAAAAAAAGTTTGACTGAGCCTTATACGTAACTCCTCTTGGCACGA
The DNA here is from genome assembly GCA_031216915.1 of Pictodentalium vernedei. Taxonomy (NCBI): domain Eukaryota; kingdom Metazoa; phylum Mollusca; class Scaphopoda; order Dentaliida; family Dentaliidae; genus Pictodentalium; species Pictodentalium vernedei. The sequence goes on along the minus strand of CM062297.1, from coordinate 349,310,258 downwards.
TTTTCATACATGATACTTCAAAAGAGTCTTGGATACTCTTCCTCCATTTTGGAATATAAATCATTAGGGAAGTATCCACTGCGATGATAATGCTTGGCTCTGCGCTACATAATAATAATAATAACAACACTTTGGCCGGCCGCTGATTTGTCGTGGTTCTCGGATGAGAAGGCCTTGGTTACCCCTGTTCTCCAAACTGCCTCCCTATTCCCACGCTTCTTCTCTCCTCCCAACACTTGGAGACGAACTGCTTGATGACATCCCTTGTCCCATTCTTCCCAGTCTCTCCGATTAGCATATTAACCCTCTCCTTTGAGTCTCCCACTAACCACATATCCTTCATTCTCCCATCCCACTTCCCCATTATACTCCTAGTGAATCTTACTCTTTTCGACTGATATTTTGGGCATTCTAGAAGAACGTGTTCAAGGGTCTCCGCCACGCCCAAGTTACACATCTGGCACTCCTTTTCACTGTTTTTCCCAATTTTCCCCTCAGCTCCAGAGACTGCGACCTCAGCTTGAACAACAGTGACCCCCAAAGGTTCCATCAAGGTACTCTTCAAAACCAGGCTTCTTTTTATCACACGTGCCATCCAAAGACTTCTTTGATTTGACCCCCTCTCGCCAATTACGGTTACAATCCTCCACGACCCTTTCTCTGACAATTTTTTTACCCTGGTTTGCCCCAGCGTCTAGGTCCGAGATCTTCAATGAGTAGTTCTCTACTAGCTCCCTCACTTCGACCATCCACCCCGTGTTGATATTTGAGTTGAAAATTCTCAGGAAAATTACTTTACAAAATCGGCTGTCGGGGAGATTTACCAAATAATTAAGATAACCGAGTTTCAATAGGTCTATCCTGTCCTTGATCCTCATCCACCCAAGCTTACCCCTGATTGCTTCTAGCGCTGCGCATTACTCGACCCCGTTATCCACCGGCCTGCATTGTTCTGCAGGATTTCTAAGCTCTTTACAGCCGTCTGGTTTATGGGTACCACTTCCGTAGCGTATGTTATACTTGGCAGACCCACCATTTCCCAAATGGCTTTCCCACGAAACCGTTATTGAAACTGTTTCTTCCTATAAGTTTCATTTGGTTAAGGATTCGCTTCCCCTTCAGAATCAGTTTATTTGTGTGGTTTTGGTAGATGCCTCTTCCTGTGATGTTTATATTTATCCCAGATACTCATAGTTACCTGTCTCTCCTACACTAAGTTTACTGCTACCTTCCGGAATGCAGAATTCTCCCACTTTCCACCTTCGAGTGGGGTCCACTGTTCGGTCCACAGGTATAACTTTGCTCTTGCTTTCATTAAGTTCGAGTCTCCATTTGCTCACATATTTCCAAACAATTCCCAGCATTTTCGCTAGCCCCTGTTCGCTTTCTGACACTAGCAGCATATCGTCTGCAAAAAAATAGCCCTGGGATCTTCAAACCCCCAACTGCTATCCCTTCGTCGCTATGCAGGAGTTCATCTCATAAACCTTTGATGTACAATGCAAAAGGAATTGGTGAAAGGATACACCCCTGTTTTAGGCCTATCTCCACAGGCACACGTTTTGTTGTAATGTTTCCCTGGCTAAGTTCACTCTGTACATCTTTATATAATGCTTTCATAATTCCAACAAAATCGCCTCCCAAGCCCAAAGCCTCCAGCTTGCGCCACATACCCTCCCTCCATACTCTATCGTATGCCTTTTTAACATCCAAAAAGGCCATACACATCTTTTTTTTGTTTGCTTTCGCGGATTCTATCATTTGGGATAGCGTGAAAAGATGGCCAGTGACTCTCCTTCCCTTCCTGAAGCCATTCTGGATTTCTCCCAAAAAACCTTTCTCTTCAATCACCTCCTCTAATCTCCCATACAGGACTTTACAGAAAACCTTTCCAACGTTGCTACTGACAGAGATCCCTCGATATTTATCCAAAACGTCTTTTTCCCCCTTCTGTGAATAAATGTCACTTTGCTTTCTCTCCGCTCCTTTGGGACCTCTTGTTTTTCTATGGCTAAATTGAATAGGGCATTTAGGCTTTCCAAGAGTTCCTCTCCCCCTTTTTGATAAACTCGTTAGGAATTTCATCCACCCCTCCCGCTTTTCCATCCCTTAATTTTGAGATCACCTTTCGCACCTCCTCCGTTTTAATTTCGCTGCACACGAAGTTCGATAGATTTTCCTCGACCTGGTTCGGACACTCCGGTGGGTTCCCCATGCCCCTTCGCTTTTCGTTTACCTTTTCCCAGTGCTTGATTAGTTCTAATGCGATTTGATCTTGCCCGTCTGTAACTCTGCCATCTACTTTAATACACTGTGGGTTACTTCCTTTGTTACGTCTATTCACCCATTTCCAAAATATGTTCGAACTCGACCCCCCCCCCCCCCCCACCCGTCCAGTGGCATAGCGGAAAATCTTGTGCCCCCCCCCCTGCGAGATAGAGACGGGGGGCCTTTCATAAATAATGGTGGTTGCCTTTAAAACGGGAGCAAATTAACATTGTTACCGTGCACGGCATACAGGATTTCACGTAGTACATACGCCATAAATTAAATGAAGGTATAGACAAAGGGATCGATTCTAAAAGTACGACTCCGTAGATTTTTTCATTACATGTTTTAAGTTTCACCCCACCATCCAACGATACACACATGCACGCCCAACATATGTGACTTCAGAGGTACCATATATGAATATTGTTCATTTCTCACCCCTCTCAGTTACAATGATGTAGCGTTCACTTAACCCTTTATCTAACCTGAAAAGCAGACGACACTTGCAAAAATAATTCTTGAATAACTAATTTTTTTCATTTTTTGTCTCAAAAACATAGGCTATGAACCCTTGTTGGAACGATGAGCTCGTTCCAACGAGGGGTCATAACCTATGTTTTTGGCCGTTACATTAGGTAAAGGGTTAAAAGAATAATACATAGACTACAAAGAGGACGTCGTGTGGAAGTGACAGTTTGAAATTATGTGTATTTGGTACACAGTCTCTCTCTCTCTCTCTCTCTCTCTCTCTCTCTCTCTCTCTCTCCCTCTTTCTTCCAGCGTTAGGACGTCCTTCGGGACGGGGGCCCCCTTCTAGCCGCCCCCTCCCCCTCTCCCCGTAATGCAGGCCCTGCGGGCCCATCCCCTACGCCACTGCCCGTGTCGTTCTTATCGTCCCCAATAAGACTGCTATTTCGCACTCTCCGATTATCGTCTTTAATCTTATTTACTTTATTTCGTGCTTGTTGGTATTCTTCGTTTGCTACCGCGGCCTCGTTGCTTTCCGCCCCCTTAAGTTCTCTACTTCTCCTGTATGCAGCACATTTAGCTTTTCTACCCTTTATGGCACTTTTCAGTTCTTCGTTCGCTCTGTACCCAAGTTCCCGTGCTGGCACCCTAATCTTCCCTACGCTTTCCTTCCCTGCCTCCACTAGGGTCGCAGCTATGGCGATACCCGGTATCAGTGGAAAGGTGAATGAATAGGCTTTACAATGGTGTATTACACGACCGTTGGGTGTTCTTGGGTTGTTCATGATAACTGGGAGATGTCGCAGATTTCCCAGCTTGTGCCGAGTACATGTGGTATTTTATTGTAAAAATTTTGTTCTCTTACTTATGCCATAGCAGACTTTCAGGTGGTGCTATTTACACATGGCAGCAGTTCCATGGCAAATTTCTGTTTCCACGTGTTCTATGTTTCATTCCAAGCATTTTGGTATATAATTTATTGGGGGTTTTCATTTTGGGCCTTTTTTAGACTTGAACGAAAATAGCATGAAATTTGACCAAAGTTAGGTTGGACGTGCCCTTAAACGTAACATCGTATTATATATATTTTGTTATTATGTTCTAGTTTTAATAAATAAAAATGTTGTATGTATTTGTTATACATTTTGTTATTATGTTCTAGTTTTGATAAATAAACAATACGTATTTAATCGGACCAATCTTACGCTATTATTAAGTATTTCCAGTCCAACACTTTGGGGGGGGGGGGGGGCGACTGGACACGATGTATGGGGGCGACTTGACCTGGTGGCGCATGACTCGGGGGGGGGGGGGGCGATTTGACCTGGGGGAATAATGACGTAGAAGGTGAGTTGATAATTTTTACAAAATTTATCTTATCCCAATGTTGTATCTCTTTCTCTCTCTCACACCCCCCCCCCCCGCCCCTCTTTCTCTCTCATATCTCTCTCTCTCTCTTTAGATTAAATGAATTAATATTATTTATGCTTTATGATTTACAGGGTGGCATCGCAGAACGAATGGGAAAACAGGAGGCAATCTTGGAATGTACAGGTTGATCCCATTTCTGCAAAAAGAATCACGAATGCTTCAAATCAATGCCGGCCACTGCAACTGATCTGGAACAAGCAAATTCATCGAGATATTCTAAATTATGCCAAAACCTCAAGACAGCATGGGAACAGTACAGAAATGATGACATCTCAACTAGTACCTTCCTCCATCAGTGTGCCAATCTGTATGCGCCACTAAAAAAATAGAAAACCATTATAAATAATGCATTCCAATTTTTTTAATTTACTTATTTCTTGACAATAAAACGAAGGTAAACTGCATTTTCGTTCCGTTATAACTGTATACAGAGATAAGTTCTATAAAACCTAGCTATGTCGAAAGATGCTCTGGATATCCTTAATTTGTCTGATATCCTAGCTTTGCACTTGGATATCCCTATCATCTAAAGCCATAGCTAGTTTTTATACAACTTATCTTTGCATACAGTTATAACGGAACTGCGGTCATTTTGGTGCGAAATGTAAATATTTCCATTTGTTGTAAATAATGTAATTTCGGGTGCGAGATGTAAATATTGATTGTAGGTCATTTCCTCACGGGACCATTTCCCCACGGCCTCTTAACTAGAAAAGTGACCATTTCCTCACGGTGCTAAATTCACAATGGTCCAATTCCCCACGGCGCTAAATTCACAATGGTCCAATTCCCCTCGGCGATAAATTCACAGCGGTCCAATTCCCCACGGCGCTAAATTCACAACGGTCCAATTCCCCACGGCGTTAAATTCGGCGGCTAGAAAAGAAAACGCTAAGCATTTTTGTGGCAGTGGTTAGCAATAAGGATCCGTAATCTTAATCTATTCTGAGGCTCGTTGCTCAGTATTACGGTCCGCGATCCTGAGAAACAAGGACCAGAATAGACTAAGATTTTGGACCTGAATTGCTATAGCCAATGCATAAAAATAATGTAAAATGAAGTTCTGTTTGTTAATATAAAAAAAGAAGAGTATTTAGTTTAAACAGTATTTATTTCCGTAGTATCTAGGTACAAAAGACAATAAAATACAAACTTGTATAGCTTACTTAACAATAGACACAGGAGGAAATGGATTCAGCAACAAGCTTCAAGCTTATGCGGGGCTGTTTCCATGATAACAATTCATTAAGTTTACATTTAGGCAGCTTTGGCGTTTAGACACAAGGGACCCAAGGCAGATGTAGAACAAAACAAGTACATACACGCGCCCTCACATACACACGCAATTCACGTATGCATGCAAACAACCTGCGCCAGCACATGAGTCCCTATTTTATAACTGAACAGTATTAAGTATGATACTATGGATGAAAACACTATTTGAATGGTGGGAGAAACATGGGGGTATGAATAGGTGGACTGTATTGTTGGTAGTGACAGTAGACCTAATAAGGACACCTACATGCGAATCAGTGAAATGTGCAGAAATGGGCAGGCCAGCCAGGGATGGCCAGTTGGCTTTCATATTCCATGATAAATAAAGATGTCTGGACTGGAGAAAGTTCTGGGGCATCAGGGAGCTCACATAACTTCGCTAACTCCTTGGTGGGGGAAGGGAGGAATGGCGGTTGACATTTTTAGAAAACTGGTCGTGTTTATATTGCGACTTAATGGAGTGCCCTGTACAAAATGAATTACATCTGAATTTTGGAAACACTGACAAATTCAGTGTTTCAACTAACCCCAAAATAAAAAGAAGAGTATTTAAATAATGATATGTTTTTTATTAAGACAAAATAAGATGTGGCCTACAAATAACATGAAAATATAACGTACAATAAAATACAAACATCAACCTTTACCAACCCGGAATGTATTAATTATTTATTAACACTTCCCATATCTTATGGCCACTCGCTGGAACGAGCTCCTGGAGCTCGTTCCAATGGGTGGCCATATTATATGGGAAGTGTTAATAAATAATTAATAATTAATATATTCCGGGTTGGTAAAGGTTTAAGCTGGAGATCGTTCCAATGAAGGGTCATAAGCTATGTTTTTTGCAAATTTGTGCATTTACAAAGTAAACTAAGGAAAATCAGAAGAGTTTTAAACGAATGAAGTGTCCAACAGTGTCCATAAACTCAGGAACCTCTTTCTCACCCTTTCCAACCTGCATGCATAAATTCTTAAGTTTTTTGCATGTTCACGTGCGCTGTCCGTACACGCCTCCTGGCAGGGTCTCCTATTTTGAGGCGCTCAATTTCAGTCAGTGCTGATGTTTGATCCTTTTGTATGCAACTTGTTGAGTGCCACGGTCCTGGTTTGTCATGGCCCACGAGGTGATTGTGTCCATTATTCCATGATTCGCATACATTGTTAGTACGCGACCTATCACTGACTGTTGCATCATGAACATTCCACACATCAACGGGGGACCTCGGGGCATTTGTTCTCTTCATCACAATATTTCCATTTGTTGCTCTAGTGGCACGATGGTCACCAGGTACTCTGAGTCAGGTGATAAAAACATGCCTGAAGCCACAGGTTATTGACACGGGATCAGGTGAAAGACCTAATTCCTGACACTTGTTGAGGATTGTGGTTAACATTTCCTCATATACTGACTGTTCTTTTGAAGTGAGAAAGGCACAACTACACGTGGCAGCAACATTGTCCTTCATTGCGCGCACGACAAACAACTGCTTGAATAATTTTGGTGCCACACCAAAAGTACCGTCCATGAACCACTCATCACAGTTCGAAAGAAAGTCTAATCCTTGGTCAGTGCCAAACACGATAATCCGATTTTCATTGTTTTCCCCTTCTGTATAATTGTCATAAAAGGGAAAGGCAGTTTGTCTGCACCACCAGTTGTCGACAAATCATGCGGAATCTCTTGAATATCTGCCAGAGTCTTTGGTTCATCAGGCGTGTCTCCACGTTTGTCTCCTAAATGCTCTTTCCACCACATCCGGCTTGCCGGCAGCTATTCTGACATCTAAGGGGTATTCAGCAAGTTTGTCTTTAACAATTTGCATAGTCTTACCACGATTAGAAGTAACAGCATGTTTAATACTTTGTCGGGCTTTGAAAGCTTCAATTGCTACCTGGTCGCTCTCATGACAGTGTGGAGATGGGCGTGTAATAGTTGTGAACTGAAATAGAAAGGAATTACCATTACAATATACCAATATCGTCTCTCTCTCTCTCTCTTTCTCTCTCTCTCTCTCTCTCTCTCCGCCCCCCCCTCTCTCTCTCTCTCCCTCCCTCTGTTTCTCTGAGACTCCCCCTCTTTCTCCCTCTCTCTCTGTTTCTCTGAAACTCACTCTCCCTCTTTCACAGCCGCAAGTAAGCACAGATTATGACTACTAACCTCATGATCTGTTGTCAAGCCCCCTTTACAATTCGTCGTGCGACGTTTGGAACATTCCCAGCGAATACATGATTTGTTAACCTTTTTCTTGGTATATGAGTAACCATCTGCATATAGCTTTTCACCACCTCTACTATTTTTTATGACTTTCATCATTGCAGAAGTTATTATGAAGGTCAGGTGATGAATGAAAGGTTTTAGCGCGCCGAAGGCGCGCAGGGACGATGTGGGATTTACAAATCCCTTGCGACCCGGTTAACCTTATTTTTTCCCCTTGGATCACACAGGCCTAGCTTTCCTATTGCCCAAAATGGAGTCTGAGAGGGTTATGCACGCGGTTCGAATACCGGCAGTTTACGTTGGAGTGTTAGATGGTCAATACTCAATCCCTCAACGCCTTTAAACTATTAGAGAGCGAGCTCTATTCGGTTCCAGTTCGGCGATGGTAGAGGTTTGAGTCCCACCATGGTGGCGAGCCAGAATGTAATGTTGTGCGATGGCAAGTTTAAGGGAAGAAGAGAAAAGAAAACCAAACAGCAACGCCGGTTTGGTAGCGGTCCCGGTATATGACCATAGCGGTTACAAAAAAGAAGTGGAGAAAGCTCCAACAGCTTAGTTATGAAAAACCGGGAGTCATCCATCAAGCCTTCTGGGAGATAGGATGCCGTATGTGATTTTGAGGTATCTGGTTATCCCACCCTCAAGCCCTTAAAAGGGCTGTTAAATCTTTATTCAAATGTTTATTTATATCAAATGTACACTCGTTCCCAGCCAGACAAGCTTGTTTCAATCCTTGCCTAGCGTTTGGTGGTTTCTTGTATATGTTGCAGAAAGGTAGGTTGCACCAATTCCTCCTACGCTTTGTCTACTATTTCCATGTGTCTTCTTGGTAAGAGTGTTGCAAGAAAATTTGAGAATGTTCAGTTAGAAAAGTTATAGGTAGAGAGAAAGATAGGTATCCGCTATTGTATATTGTGCCTGCTGTGTGATTGTTGCTATGGATGGGGTAAGGGGTGTGTTTCTTCGGAGCCCACTCCCCACACGCAGAGTTGCGAGGCAATCCTCACAGACTCAATCCTAAAGATCTCAATGAGTAGCGAGGCAATCCTCACTGACTCCACGCAGTTTAATTCTATTGAGTAATTTTAATTTACTGTGGATTATTTTGTTTTTCTGTTTAGGGTTCGGTGTTCGTTCAGCTTCACCATTGATTCACTATCCTGGAGTATGTGGAGGGTTTTGTTATATAGATCTTATTAAACGCGTTTCAATCGCGCTTCAGCAGAGTTGCGAGGCAGTCCTCACAGACTCTATCCTAAAGTTCCCAATGAGTAGCGAGGCAATCCTCACTGACTCCACGCGATTTAGTTATATTGTATAATTTTTATTTTATTTTATTTTATTATTTTTTATTTTTTTTTTTATTTTTTTATTTTCTGGAAACTTATTTTGTTTTTCTGTTAAGGGATCGGTGTTCGTTCAGCTCAACCATTAATTCACTATCTTGGAGTCTGTTGAGGGTTTTGTTTTGTAGGTCTTTTAGTCGCGTATCAATAGTTTCTGTTTTTGCTAGCTCGTGAAGTTCCTTTATCGGTGTCCATTTCGGTTTGCATAGTGCCACTCGCAGGGCATAATTTTGAACCCTCTGTAGCTTCTGAATGTTGGTTTTGCTTAGGTCGCTTGTTATTATGGCACCGTATTCTAGTACCGGACGTATAAATGTTTTGTAGAGCTTGAGAAGCACATCTTTGTTTGCTCCCCAATTTTTACCTCTGATCATCTTCAGAAAATTGACACGTTTAGTAGCTCTAACCGTAATGGAGTTTACGTGACTGTTTAGACTGAGATTACTATCTAGGATAAATCCCAAAAATTTGGCCTCTTTGTTTGCTTCTAGTTTGTGATCGTATAACTGGAGATCGATACTCGGGACTGGTCTTTTCCTTTGCTTTTTGAAGAACGTAACTTTTTGAGTTTTGGCGGCATTGAGTTTGATGCGCCACAGGGCACACCAGCTCTCAAGATCGCGAATGGTATCCTGTAGACGATTTTTAATTATGTTTCTGGACTTGCTGGCTGTCCAAATGCCTTTGTCGTCTGAGAACTGCGATAGTTCAACAAAGTTTTTCCCTTCTTTTTCTATATCATTCACATATATTATGAAAAGAAGCGGACTTAGAACCGACCCTTGTGGTGTTCCCGCTTCGAGTTTTATTTCCTCTGACACCTCGCGATTAACCCTCACCTTGATTTTTCGGTCAGTTAGAAATGATGATATGATCCTTAGAATTTTAGTGGGTAATCCCATTTTCGCTAGTTTATATCTCACGCCATTGTGCCATACCGAGTCGAACGCTTTTTCTACATCCAAGAAAAGCGCGGTTCCGATTTCGTTTTGACTAAATGCTGTTTTCATATAATCGACCAGTCTATATACGTGTTCGATTCCCTCTTTCTGACTCCTATACGCTGTTTGCCATTTGTTGAAAAAGTTGATTAATTCGAGATAGCTGCGGAGTCTCGTAGTGAGAATCCGCTCAAATATTTTCCCAACACAGCTAAGCAAGCTGATTGGGCGGTAGTTAGAAAGGTTGGTAAGGTCTTTGTCGGGTTTAGGTATCATGACTCCTGTGGCCACTTTCCAGCATTTTGGGAAGTACCCACAGGAGAGACAGCAGTTTAAGAGTTTGGTAAGTCTGCAGTAGAAGATGTTGGGGCACTGTTTCATTATTTTGTAAGAGACTTCGTCTTCTCCTGGGGACGAAGATGACCTGCATTTTCTGATTATACCCATGACCTCTTCTACGCTTATTGGTTCCGTTAATTCATGGTCGTCCCCGTCTTCATGCCTTTGGTCGAAGTTCGGTTCATTGAAGATTGAGTTGTTATCTTGGACAAATTTATTTACTCGTTCCTTAAAATCGTTGTCATATCTGTTCCCTTCTTGTGGACGATGTGCCTTCTTTAGAAGTTCGGCAAAAGCACTGGCCTTTGCCTTGTCGTCTATGGCCATAGATCCGTCGCTAGTCTTTAGCGCATTATTATTGGCAATTTTGCTCTTTTGGCCAGTAAGAGTTTTAAATGTATCCCAGAACCTCTTAGGTTCTCTCAGCCCATTTAGGTTTTCGGTTGCTTTTTCCCATCTCACGCGATTGTCGTTAGCTATGGCCTTTTTTACTTCCCCATGAAGGCGATTATACGCGGTTTTAAGTTCTGCTCTTTTCATTTGATCATTCTCTGATTGGTAAGCCCGGAAGGCTTTTCTTCTTTGTTTGATTATTTGAAGAGTTGTTTGGGTTATTCTGTTTATCCGCGTCTTTACTGTTTGCTTGGGACAGATTTCATCTAGTGTACTGTTGATAACCTCGTTAAGGTGGGTGCAGGCTTTTTCTAGTTCATGAACATTTGAGGGGTCATTTGCCTTTATTTTAACTTCGATAATGTTTCTGAAGAGGTTCCAGTCAATTTTTGATAGGTTCCTCCTATTCACGGGAGGATACCTTGCGGGACCAGTATTACATTTCAGAGTGGCGTGAACCGGCAGGTGATCACTGCCTAGATCATCATCTCCTACAAATATGTCATGCATTTGGCTGGTTAGTGATTTGCTGGTGATAATCAAGTCTAGGATATCTGATTGATGGAGTGGGTTGTTGCTTATGTATGTTACGTCTTCATCGTTATTTACCACGAATAGATCGAGTTCTTCAATGATGTGGAAAAGGGCGTCACCATTAGGCTCAGTCTTATGACAACCGAATACCTGGTGTTTGGAATTGAAATCACCCAAGAATATGCAGTGCTTGTACTTGTTGGTAAAAAATTCAAATACTTTACTGTCTACTGTTGCTTGCGGCTTGTTATAATATGATATGATGGCCACGTGTTTGTGGTCAAGTTCAATTTCAGCTGCAATCACTCCAGCATTGAAGTGGTCGCATGGTATTGATTTGTATTTAATCTCCTGCCTTATTAGCAGAGCGACACCGCCGCCTTTTTGGGCGGGGCGATCTCTTCTAGTAATATCAAAACCACATAACGAGAATTGTTTGTTTGGTTTAAGCCAGGTTTCGCTAATTCCAATCACGTCCGTATTTTTTAAATAATGTGACATTTGCAAATTTTTCTGATTAACGCTTCGAGCGTTCCACTGGACTGTTTTTAGTGTATCCATGAATGGTTTAGGAATAACTGTACTAAGTTTATTTAAGTTTAATTACTATTTGTAATATTGTTACATAATTATACTCTGTTGACGGCCGCTTCTAATAGCGTGTGAGATATTTGAGTATTATATAACTTAGAGGCTGTTTTACTAATCTCTTTGCAAACGTCCGAAAGACTGGTGTCCAAGTGTTTCTTCATTATGCTGAAAATAGAGCCAGCCATTAGAGTACACGTGGAATAAGGGGAAGATGAGTTCTCGACATTACTTACATTTAGAGCTTTAAGCTGGATGTTTGTTTTAACTTTTTTGAAGTGGCTACAACCCCGGTAGTTGCTGGGGTGTTGGCCACCGCAATTCGGGCATTTCAGAGTTTTAGCACTACATGCCTTCGCGATGTGTTTGTCACCGCATTTCATACATCGTTGCTCCCCGTTGCATTTGTGTGACAAGTGCCCAAATTTCTGACACTTGTGACACTGAACGGGTTGCGGAAGAACACGATATTCCTCGGTTTTGTATTTTTTGCCATTAATAATTACCCCTTTGCTTATCAGATTTAATTTCGTTGCTCTATTAGGGCATTTTACTTTTATTTTCCAAGTATGGTTACCCGTGGCTTTGGAGATTAGTCTCTCCCACGAGCATCCTGGAAGGGCTTTATCAATCGAGTTTTTTTCCGTTTTGGGGTGGACGCGTGTGATTACGACACAGGGGTTTGGTTGCGGGTGGCCCTGTGTCTTGTTGGTTTTATTGGTCACCTTAGGGGGCGTTTTGGCTTTTACTTTATCGGCGTACGTCGCTCTATCGGTTGGGCTAGCTGTCGCATTCGCTATTTCCGGTGATGTAGACTCTGTTGCGTTAACAGAGTCCCCATTTCCTGGTGTGACCACCGAGTCCTTTTCAGTAGCGGTGCTCTGTGAGTTTTTCTTGATGATTTTTGTCTTCTTGACATGCCGATCAATAGTCATACAGAAACCATTTTCGTCTTCGACGTCCACGGTTTCATCATTTTCACGGAACTCATTGGAGAGTTTCCCTTTCGATCGATTTTGGTTTGGTGATTTTTTCTGTCGCTGCGATTTGGGGACTTTAGCTGAATTTTTATCCAATTGAATTTCAACCGCCACGGCCGGGGAAACTGCGACCGTGTTGGTAGCTTCTTCTACTATGGAACGCAGCCAGTTATCCTGGCTGGGGGTAATTAGATCTGAATCTATTTCAGATATCCCCGGCAGTGTGCCGGCGGACGCAGGTCTTCTCATTTCTGTAGCGGCGTCAATACATGGTAAATCAGGAACTGGAGGAGCATGATCCTCCTTACCTGGTTTGGCTTTCAGAATTGCCTTTTCCAATTCCCTTCTCAATTCAGCCTTTTCTTTATATGCCTGCCGCTTCTGGGTTTGAAGCTCTGACCGCAAACCCTCTATGGTGTCATTTAATCTGGCTATTTCTTTCTGGAAGCCAGACATCATCGACATCATCGATGTCATATCAGTATTAGTGGAATTTCCACTGTTGCTCAGACTACCAGAATTAAAGGCAGAACTGTTTAACTGAGCTTGACTTTGTTTATCCATTATTTTTATTTGTAAATAATTCTAAAATTCTAAATTTTATTTTTTTTAAGTTATTAAAGATTTTAATTTAATTGTATTGACTTAAATTGTATTGACTTAAATATTCGTTTTTAGTTTTAACAGAGAAAAGCAGACAGAAAATAGATAGAGTTAAAGATAAACACTTACAAAATTACACTAGAGTGCACAGAAGTGGTACAGAGAACAATAGGCTTTGTTAATATCCAAGCTGTGAGATGGTCAGTATGGGGTGCACCAATATTTATACAAAAACGCTAAAATAACAGAGTCTTTTTTGAAAACAGTCTATTTTTGATGTACGCATTAATTGAGATGTTTAACACAATCACTTTTGAAAACAATCTTTGATGCTTGGTAATCAACATAAGCGACCAACCTAATCAATAATCTGTATGGTATATGTTATCACTCCAAACAATGTTCACTTTTGAAAACAATCTTTGATGCGTGGTAATCAACATAAGCGATCAACCTAATCAATAATCTGTATGGTATCATTACATATTATCACTCCAAACAATGTTCACTGATCAGTGCGGTATCACTTTTTGTCAAAACACAAACTTTCAAACATTGCTCACTTATGTACTGTTCGCCGATGAAGTGTGTATGTAGCAACATAAGCTATCACCAATGAGAGAAACTGGGCCGTTGGGAACTGGTCACCTTTGCAAAACGGGCCGTGGGGAACTGGTCACCTTTGCAAAAAGAGCCGTGGGGAACTGGTCACATTTGCAAAACGCGCCGTGGGGAAATGGTCACTTTTTTTTTTGCCGTGGGGAATTGGACCGTGGGGGAAATGACCGGCTTCCCTAAATATTTCCATTTGTTGTAAATAATGTCATTTTGGGTGCGAGATGTAAATATTTCCATTTGTTGTAAATTATGACATCTTGGGTGCGAGATGTAAATATTTCCATTTTTATTTGCTGCTTAAGTTGTATTAATTATACCTAGAGACATTAATAGAGAAGTCTTTCTATTCTATTCGAACTGTGTGTTGTATGTGAAATTGAAAATTTGTGGTAAGCTACCGGCATAATCACATACCATCCAATCGAGTTTTTCCTCCGATTCCGAAACCGGAAGTAGAAACCCCTGTTCTTGAAAGAAATCGAACGTTGCCTTTCAATCGCCAATCAATGAGAAATGGCGAGATTCCCTTTCTAAAAAACAAATTCGAAAACGATTCGTGCCCTTAGAAAGGCTTCAAATACTTTCAACACCGCAACAAAACAGATGTCTTTTTCGGATTAATTAGAAAGTCAATTAATCTAACGGATTTTTCCGAATCAACTACACGGAAAGTATCGAATAAACTACTCTACTTTTGACAGAAATTATTTAAATTGAACACCCCCTGCTTTTGACGTTTTGCATCGTCTGCTATTGCTATTTCTGTTTGACAGATACGCATAGAAGGCGTTTGAGAAAAAATATTTTCTAACCATTTTAAAAAAAAAAACTATTTTTCTTTTCTCATTCAATTTTCTTTCTTTCATCCAGAATAAAAATGATTCCACTGGTTTTGATTTTTTTCAAAACCACGCCTGCGCGCGCTTTTTGGTTTTACCAAAGTTAGTATACTACTCAAAGTTTGCTAAGCACCACATATTTGACACATCATTGTGAAATTTGCTTGTGACATATTTGCGATATATTTGGTGGATATGGTTGAGAAATGTATTGAGATGGTCCCCAGTGTTTACATTAGCTCTCTTGACAGGCAGACTTTTCGTGACAGTCATGGGAAGCATATACCCCTTGATTTTCATGATGTTTTCGAGTACTGTCTACATGTACTTGACATGTGTAGAGTATTCAGTCTTCATTTTAACACAAACCCTGGCGGGCTGTTGGGATGGTGGAGCAAGGGGCTACGCATCGTCAAGTTGGTGAAGCCCTTGGTGTGCACCATACGCTGGTCACCAGAGCCTGTGCAAGATTTCAGCAGTACGGCACACCACCGGTTTTTGATCATTCAGGCCCGTAGGAACCACTTTTCAACAGCAACGCAGTTTCGCAGTGACCTTCAGAATGCATCCGGGGTAAATGTCTCGACGCAGACTATCCGGGAAAGGTTGCACGAAGGTGGTCTCCGATCAAGAAGACCATGTATTCGCATTCCGCTGTCCCAGAACACCGTCAGACACGATATGAACAGGCCATGGACCATGTTTGATGTACCAGAGAAGATTGGCGACCTGTATTTTTTTTACAGATGAGTCAAGGTACTGCGTTCTAGGGTGTGGATAAGTCCAGGAGAGCGATTCCATGCAGCCAACATTGCTGGGCATGACCGCTGTGATGGAGGGTCAATAATGGTCTGTGGCGGCATCAGCTGGGATGGACGTACAGAGCTCTGTGTCCTTCACCGTGGTACATTGACTGCACAGCAGTATATTGATGAGATCCTGGATGCCCACGTCAGATTGTATGGAGGTGCAGTGGGTGACAGATTCATTCTGATGGACGATAATGCCCGTCCTCGTGTTGCCTATGCTGTCCGGGAGTACCGACAGGGGGAGGGGATTCAGCGTATGGATTGGCCAGCAAGATCCCCTGACCTCAATCCAATCTAGCATGTCTGGAATAAGTTGCAGCTTGCAATTTCAGCCCGTCCAGTCAAGCCAAGAAGTGTCCAGGAGATTGGTGCTATGATGGTCCAAGAATGGAGTAACATCCCACAAAGGACCAGCAGGGACCTGATTGGGAGTGTGAGAATGCGTTGTTAAGCTGTAATTAACAGTAATGGGTCTCATACTCGATACTGAACCCATACGAGTTCGCACCGTCAACTTTTTGCCAAATTTGAAAAATTTCCTCTTTTAACAATAATATCAATTTTCCATGGTTATCGTATTCAAAAGCTAAAAAATAATGTCAAACACAAAGAAAATCTTAGTTTCTGTACTTAAATCATTAAAGATAGAATTAAATAAAAAATATATACACTTTTCATAACAATATTTCAACTAAAACGTAAAACAGGTAGTTGGATATACTTGGTGCTTAGCAAACTTTGAGTAGTATATTATCCACTATTATCTATCCTGGCGGATAATCCTCTTCACTCGAACTAAATGAAAATAAAAGCAAGGTAATACCCGTTGGGCGCGAGGTAGATATGACGAAGAGATGGAGAGTGGGGGAGTTCTCAATCCCCGAAGAAACGGGAGAGTATGAGTATCTAGGGGTAAGCATAAATATAACGGGAAGAGGGGTGTACAGAAATTACTCAGCCAAACTGATTCTGAAGGGGAAAAGAATTCTGAACCAACTAAAACTTTTAGGGAAAAATAGTTTCAACAAGGTCTTTGTGGGGAAAACACTGTGGGAGAGGGTGGGTTTACCAAGTATAACGTATGGCACGGACGTGATTCCATTAAACCAAACCGTTATTAAGAAGTTGGAAAGTACTCAGAATGATGCCGGCAGATGGATAACAGGGTCGAGTAATGCTGCAGCTTTGGAAGCAGTAAGGGGGGAGCTTGGGTGGATGAAAATCAAGGACAGGGTAGATTTGGGAAAACTGTCATTACGTGTACACTCCATATAAAAAAATTATTCCAATATCGACTGAGTGCATTATGTATGATTATATAACAGCAGGTATTTACTCATTAATCAGTGTTGATTGGGAAAACACCTCGCAATTTACATAATAAGTTTTCTTCACTAAATCCTTTTTCTGTGCCTGAAATATTTTTGGAGAGAATTTTCTGGATCAAAAGAATCCTTTAAATGTGAAAATCGGTCCAATAATTCACGTTTTGTGTTCTAATAAATCTTTTAAAAAAATGTGAATTTTGACGATCCAGTGAAGCAGTGTGGCTCTTCCATCTATTGGATTTACATGATATAAAATAGTCTGAACTCGCTTAATCGAGGTCATTGTTGTTGAAAAAAACATTCTGATTCTCAACCGAAATGGACGGGTACAGATAACTACACATTTTTTGTTTTGAACATACTGGCAATTTATCTGCTTTTCGCCCGGGATATAACATGATAATTCGCCCAAATGTTAAATTAAAACACATTTTTTATTCTATCTGACAGCCGGTATGGAACCCCAGACACGGGGAGATTATCTTCAAAACACGGATCAGATCCAATTTGGGTAAACCCGATCCGTGCTTCTCTCATCTTTTTCCTGGAGCTACTTCAAAACACGGTATCATAATTCAACTCGGGACCATTCCGATCGATGAAGTGTGTCCCCACGGGAACGAAATGACGCCACCCAGGAATACATTACTTGAGTTTATGGTCATGAGAACAACGTCGTGACATCTTATTCAACCCGGGGAATCGGTCATATCAGCGGTGACTGATATTGATGATAAAACGAGTTTTGGCTCCCATTCTTTTTTTTTCTTTTTTTTGGAGGGGGAGGGGGCTGATTTTGAAAAGATTAGAGCCAAAACGCATGCTCTATTCAATTCGGCGAAACTCAAACCGTTCTCACCCTAACTCGGTGGTAGTGTTGCGGCATCATACTATGATGTGGATAATGAAACAGTCCACCAATATTAGCAACAAATAATAAAAAATAAATAAAGCTTGATGAGACGCGTGTTCATAGCTAATATTATTGGACTACTTGATCAAGACATCGTGTTAAGCACTAAATATCCAAAGTTTCAACTAATGAAGTCTCTTATTTGTAGCTAATATCATTGGACTCGAGACCGTGCAAGCACTAAATTTCAGGAGATTTTAAAAATGTTTCCTGTGAATATTTTTATATTTGGGGGATGTGATATGATGAAACATAGCAAGTGTTTCGTTTCTTTTAACATTTTCTTGGGGATTAACAACAAACAAAGGATTTAATTTAACACGCCACTGAACAGAAGTAACTAATTGAGCATAATTGTATACTGGTATGTCATATGTTCAACACCTTTTCTAAGGCTAATTTACTTATTAATCTGTCAAAGGGCCGAAGCATTTGAAGCATCTATTGAAAAGAAACCCATGCTAGCTGGGGAGAATTATTATTACCAAAACACCAACATACAGACGACAGCGTCTGGCCAAAATGTTATCAGTCTACCCAGTTTCCAGTCACGAAATTAAACATACTATTTCCAAGAAAAAACGTACCAAATGCTAGGAAGATAAATCCGGTGATCCAATAGTCTCAACCCGCCTACAGGACCAGGTGGAACTTGCAAGATAAATTCTTTAATAACAACTAAAAATTTGATTTTTTTTGTCTCAAAACAGAGCTTGGGACCCCTCAATGGAAAGACTCAAAATCCACTAGCTCGTTCCAATGAAGGGTCATAAGCTATGTTTTTGAAACAAAAACTTAAACATAATAAAATTTGAATGCAGATTTCTGTATAGCCTGAGTGCTGGCCAAATTCGGCCATTGGCGTTGTGAATTTAGTGAATTTCCATATTTTGTTTCAGTCACATAGTTTATAGTCCCTCATTGGAATGCTCCCCTCCCCCGTTAATGAGGACCACAAGCTGTAAAAAAAAGGAAAATATATAAAAAATTTAAGGGAGAATTTTTCCAGGCGCGGCGGATCAGATTTAAAAGTGGAGAGATTATACTGTCGATCGTTGACTCACGGAAGGCATGAATACGCCATGGTTACGGGGGGGGGGGGGGGGGGGGGGGGGGGCAGAGACAGAGAGAGAGAGAGAGAGTTTGTGTGTGTGTGTGTTATGGACGTGGGAAGCAAATGTGGGCAAAATCTACGTTTAAGGGGCAAATACCTACCCCTCCCCCGGCCCCCAGTGACGCCACCAATTGTTCATGCCTTTTTCAGATATTGGAAGTTGACAAGAAAATCCCATTGTGGGTGCCTTCCACTTCCTAAATTGCACTATAAATTTGTTTACCGTAGGCCATGATTCGTATGTCTCTTGCTTCTAAAATTTCATGATTCCGAAGACTGAACTTAATTTGAAAAATCCACCCGAGTTGTTACGAAAATGACCGGAAGGAGTAGATGGATTTATTTATTAATTCTGTTTCATTCTCAATTTAGTTCGTCAAAAATAATTACTGAGGTAAACGTGAAGCAGCTTATCTGCAATGATATTAAATCATATGCCGAGTTAGTAATGATCCCGAGTCTGAAAAATAGGGGCCGCACTTCGTAAAGACAGGATGTATCGCCGAGACTGTCACATTATTGTTCTAAAAAACATAGCAACGCACAGAATTTGTTTTATTTTAAAATACTTCCTCTATTTGGTAATTTTATTTAAAAATGTCTCGATGAAATGTTTCGAGAATGAAGGTGGACAAGATCATATTCGATGGCGATAAACTTACCTTTAATTATACAGGGGGAATCCAAATGACATATCGGCAAAACATTTTATTTTAATACGGAAACAAGTTAAATATCTTGAAAAATATTGGGCGAATTGTTTAAATGCGGACATTATTCCGGGGTACAATGATCTGGAAAAGACAGATATAACATTTTTATGTCATTATTTTATGAAATGCAGGTTTTAGAAATTCACTGACTGAAGACCAATATTGCTAATCAGGTTCAGACTCTGAAAGAAATTTCTCGTCCAGCACTAATTGATTATGTAATGCTTCTCTCCTAACCGCACTTGGGTACCCCACTTTTCTACACAAAAAGTGGGGTACGCGAAGTGCGGTTTTATATGGAGTGTACACGTAATGGTTACTTTAACTACTTGAGAAACCTGCCTGACAACCGGTGGTGCAAATTGATGCTCGATACCATTTGGAATTCTAATATAGATACAGGGTGGTCAAAACATGTGAGGGAACTAATGGACAATTACTCTATAGAGGTCACAAACATAGAAGCAGGAATGAAAGAAGGGAAAAGGTTTGTCAAAGAGAGAGTCATGGAAGATTGCAATCGAAACTGGCGAGCAGGGGTTAGCGTGAAAAGATCACTGCAGGGGTTACAATATAAAGAAAAGCCAGCTTTTGAGAAGTACCTAGATGGCACCTTTGGAGGGTCACTGCTGTTCAAACTGAGATCAAGATCACTGGAGCTTCGGGGAAAAATTGGGAGAGATGGAGAAAAGGGATGCCAAATGTGCCACTCTGGAGTAGTGGAGACCCTGGAACATTTTCTCTTGGAATGCCCACAGTATATACCTCATAGAATAAAATTTACTGGAAGAATAATGCAGAAGTGGGGTGAAGAAACAAAGGATAGATGGCTGAAGGGGGACACGAGGGAGAGGGTAGGAATGCTTATTGAAGAAATTGAAAAAGAGGAAGTGAGGGACACTATTAAGCAGTTTATATCTGAATGCTGGGAGGAGAGGAGGGGAAGAGGGGGTGGGGTGCAGGGGGAATGATGGCCTTCTCTTATGAGGACCGCGACAAATCAGCGGCTGGCCGAAGAGTTATTATTATTATTACTATTGACTGTTAATATAGGAGGCCGAAACGTCCAGGGCCGAAACGTCTCGAGGTCGAACGTCCCAATACCTGACAATTGCGGGGAGTGAATGGAGTGCGTACCTTGTTTCTAATGTCAACTGGGTTCTTACGTTATCCGAAGATGTATTCACAGACTTTTGATTAATCTATAGTCTGTGATGTATTTTTCACGGTAATATGTTGCAAGTATATAGGGTTGTACACGCAGTACGGTACCCTGAAGAAATGCCGATTTTTATCAGTAATGATCTCGGCAACAAAATAGTTTGCTGCTGGTGCTAGGTTATATGTCTTCAATTAAGGGCCTATATTATTAAATAGAGATTGCACAGTTGTCATAACTCATATTCAATGCAAGGTATCATGATACCTGTTGAAATTTCTTACGATTTTGGTTTTCGACGAAAATTCGTGGTATCGAGTCATTTGAGCATGTCTGTCGAGCATTGAAACCATCTTCAATAAAAAATGCAAACAGTGTTGTCCTTTTCCATGAAGTCCTGTCGCTGCACTAGAAAGTGTTTTGAATGCCTAACTTTGTTATTGTCATATTGAATATCTGAAGCAGAATCGACCACGAGTTGTTCTTGCGAAATATTATTTTATTATCAGTTGTGGTGCGAATGCGATAGCAGACTTCCAGGAACCAGTGGTGCCTACTGTCAACTCTATAAGTTGATTATATGTGTTTTTACTGTTTTATACATCCCAACCTTTATTTTGATGTATAGTTTGTGTATATTTAATCTGAATTTAAGGAATATGAGAGGTGAGAATTCAAAATAAACAAAATTTCATTACTTATATAGCCCCTTAATACGGTAACCCAACGGACTGGTACTACAAGTACTACTACTACTACTTGCGAAAACGAGGATGATGACAAACCCCAAAAGATCTTGCACATAAATTATGTACTTAAAATGTTGGTCGTTTTGTACCCAAACTGTTGCAGTTGGTCGTTTTGTACCCATCATTGGACATTTTGTGCCCAAATGTTGGGTAACATAATGGGTTTTGCCCTTTGTAGAAATAAATAAGAGGATTGGTGTCTTGGTCGTTTTGTTCCCAGGACATTTTGTAGTGACTAGTGTACCCAAATAGCTGGAAGTCATTATTTATCCTCATACTCTTATTGAATACGCACCAACTCTCCACAGGCCACATGTCATTCTTTGTCTATGTACTCCCCACATATTCAACAAATTCCTGCAAACATTCAGTAGCATCCTCTTTCAGCTGATGGTAGGATGGCTCCATTTGGAATCAGAAGCATAGACTGTCTGTTGTTTCTGTGGGTCTAAGAACTGACATACATGTAGGCAACAAAATCGCCAAATGAGGCTGGGAGATTAGACTTTTTCCGGTTGCAATTATATTTGGATTATTGATTATCACACTAAAGCCAGTTATATTACTTTGGAAACTTTATTATAAAGATGACTTTTAACGCATTGAAACATAAAAGGACAAATTACAATTTTCTAGAAGTTTACGAAAAACTTATAAAAAATGTTGAAATATGTCAAAAATGGATAAACATCACCCCCAAAAATGGTTTTCAAGTGGGAACTTTCGTACATGAGAACTGAGAAGTTTCAGTTAGGACCGAAACTTCCCACTTATGCAGAACCAAAACTTCCCAGGTCCCAAATTACCCTGACCCTTTCCACAAATCACTATCAGCCCAGGGATTGTGCCTACAATATGTAATATAATTTACTTTACAAGTTATTAGGCAGTGGCTGTATTATGGGTTGCTGTGAAATAGCTTGGCCCTGTACTCTTTTGTTCCAAATAAACAAATAGACCCAAATAAAAGTGCAGGGTAGGAAAAGACAAAAAAGTTACTGTCCCTATATCCCGATAAATTCTGTCATTTGATTGGTCAGAATCTCTTGAACAAATTGCCATGGCAAAGGGTGCACCCAACAACCGCGGTATATGAGAGCGTGCAGCATCCAGGGTATATGGGCATGCGAAACATCGGGGTATATTGTTTATATGAAAGCATTTTGCTTCCGGTCGCCTCGATATGAAAATCAAACTAAAAAACCTGAAAATTGTCAAAAATATTATCAGATTTCTGACAATTCGATCATATTTTGCCATTATAAATTAAATAGTCGAATAATTAAATGAAACAACTTGAGAAAAATATAATAAGAGCAACTATCGTTCCCTGAGTACCAATGTGTTCTATGTGCCAGTAGGCACATAGAACACATTGGAACTCGGGGGACGGTATGTTAACAAAATACTGTTTACTCGTTTCCTTAATGACCCAATGGATGTAACTCTATCTGTTGTCTTCTGCTTTTATAAAAACAAAACAATTATTCACGAATTTGGTCCAAGTGATTGTGGATTGTGAGAAATGTGTGCACAAATTTATTTCCACCATGTCTATTGTGTTTCAAATGGGACAAAAACGTTATCTCCGTCAACATGTATGGTATATGGAGATTTGATACCTGGATGTCACATTTAAACACCTCGCCTGTGGCTTGGTGTTTAAAAACCGACATCCAGGTATTAAATCTCCATATACCATACATGTTGGCGGAAATATCTTATGATAAATGTGTAGACCCAAGTAATAATGTTGGGTGAAAAAAAGGCCACAAACTCATGGATATCCAACTTTGTGACCGTGGGTGCAAAATTAAAATGTTCCAAGTAGAAGTTGAAAAGTAAAACTAATTGTCTGAGAGCGATGGAAAATAGTAGATGGTAACAAAGAGGCTTTCAATTTAAGATTCTCTTTGTGAAATATTGGAAGGTTGAAAAGTTGATGAAAAAAAAGTACAGCCTAAATTTTAACTTTATACGGATAGTGTAATATGAGTAATATTCTTTACAAATATTCTTTTCCAGAACCTCCAGTCAGAATCTTTTGATTGATTTATTTTTTTGAGTTAAACAGCACTTTCGACAGCCGGGGTGACCTTGTGTCAGACAGTTTTATGCGTGGAGGGAGCCGGAGTACCCAGAGAGAACCACCAAGCAACAGCGAGCAACTATCAAACTCCTCAACATACTAATTCCACACAAGCAGGGTTAGCATTGGTTGAAGACAGGTGCACCATTGACGCACATTACACCTTAGTATACAGTGCCATCGTGCCCAGAATCTTTTGATATTTGTATACAACATTTTTAAATACATGTACGTTCTGAGGTTCATATTTGAATTCCCCATGTGAAACGGAATTTTACCCTTGGCATCGGCATCGCCATGATTTTTCGAAAGGTGTTTGACTTTGATGAAAAAGCATACTGGGGGTATGTCTGGCATATGAAATGAATGGAGCTCTCTAGTGGCCGTTTGGGGATTTATTTGCAAGCATTTTCTGTTCTATGCCCCCCCCCCCTCCCCCCCCCCTCCCCCCCCCCCCCCCCCCCCACCACTCTCCAGCGACACCTATGCTTTGATCAGTTTGGTGCATAGTGCAATATGAGAGATAAACATGTCCCATGTTCATATTTGAGGGCACTTTTTAACTCAGTGCAATATAAAGAATAATCTTTAAAAATATTCTCTCCATCCAGGAAATGAAGCAGTGCTTGTTTACGGTGGTAAACAAGCTATCTTTTACTGGTAAAATAGGCCTTGGTAATTAATGCCTGAGGTGGAAGTTCTTTAAAATGTACAACATGTATAAACAATTGGCAGGACATGACTTCATGTTATGGTCACGATTAGCCATTGTGCTGAAATACATATATGTGACGTTAAACACCAATAAATATATGAAATTAATGAATAAATTTAACAATATTCTTCTCTAGAACCACCGGTCATAATCTTTTAAAATTTGTTATGAAAGATCCTCAGATTTAACTTTGTTCAAATCAAGTCTCAGAGTTCAAATTTCACATACTTCATAGACTTGGGAGTACATTTCATTGACCACTGGGATTCATTCTGGGGACAAGGAGAGTTGTATGGGCGAGACAGATTGCATTTAAGTAGGATGGGTACAGACCTGTTGGGCCAAAAAATCTTACAGGTGGCTGGGCCTTTTTTGGAGAAAAGGGGGGTAGGGGACCACAGCCGGTAACCCAGAGTGGCACAAATGCTGGGAACATAGGAAGAACAACAAACATGCACAATACAGGGACATACCAGGGTTATAATAATGTGCCAGTGATGACAAAAAAACAAAGATTCATTAAGTTTGGGTACTGCAACATCCAGGGTCTGCACAAGAAAGTAAGCGAAATATCAACAATGATGGACGAAGGAGACTTCGATATAATGGGTCTAAGTGAGACGTGGATACGACGGGATGAGCGGGTTGATCAGATGAAGGGTTGCGTGTGGATAGGAGCTGGGCGAACTGAGGGTCAGAAACGGGGTGGGGGTGTTGGCATCTACGCTAAAGAGGAATTACAGCCCTCATTGATTACAGATCTCACAGAAGCAAGGACTCAGATTCCAGTATCCAACGAAATAGTCTGGGCAAAAATCAAGTTAGGAAGCAGGAGTGTTGCCGTTGGTGTTGTATACTTAGCAGTGGAGGGAAGTAAGCCCGAGTGGAATGATTCAATATATACAACTCTTAGATCGAATATCACAGAGCTTGGGAGCAGAGGGTTCAGTATTGTCCTAATGGGGGACTTCAATGGGCACATCGGGGATAAGGAGGAGGGCATACAGGGAGGTGATAGGAAAATTAACACGAATGGGAGGAAGATGTGGACCTATCAAAAGAGCTTGGTTTAAAGATCCTGAACAGGGATGCGAAATGTAAGGGTAAATGGACCTGGGAGAGGAACGATAAGAAAACAATAATTGATCATATACTCACTGACATGAGCGTATGGAGGGAGGTTATAGATGTAGAAATAGATGACGAGGGAAAAAATGACTTGGGTAGTGATCACAACCTGATAACAGTTAAGATTATGGGCAAAAAGACGAATAGAGACAGAAATACCTTCAAGGAAGTTTGGGGACTAAAACAAGGAGCCGACTGGAAGCAGTTTCGGGAAAAACTAAAACCAAATCTTGAATGTATACCTAGGGATGCAAATGTCCAGAGTATTTCAGATGGCATAGTAAATAGCCTAACAGAGGCAGGGAAGGAGTGTATAGGAAGGGTGAGGGTCCCAACGAGAGAGCTTGGATACAGGGTTAACGAGGGACTGAAAAAGGCTATAAAAGAAAGGAAGGTAAAATGCGCTGCTTACAGAAGAAGTAGGAAGCTTAAAGGGGTGGATAACAATGACACGAGACTAATGAAAGGAGAATATGAACTGGCACGGAAAAAGGTGAATGAGATAAAGGATAATAATAGGAAGGAGCGCAATTGCAGTCTTGCCAGAACAATAAAGAAAACGGGGGGTTCAAGCTCAAACGTATTTTGGAACTGGGTAAATAAACGGGGGAAAAGTAGTGTGCAGAGTATCAAAGTGGATGGGGAAAGTACAGAAGATAAAGGCCGTATCGCTTCAGAGTTAGTCAAGCACTGGGAAAAGATAAACGATAGGCGATGGGGCAGTGGGTCCCCACCAAAAAGAAATACACTAGGTGAGGAGAAGCTATCCAATCGTGTATGTAGCGAAATAACGGCAGAAGAAGTGCGGAACGTGGTCTCGAAATTAAAAAATGGTAAAGCGGGAGGGACTGATGAAATTCCGAACGAATTCCTCAAAAATGGAGGGGAGGCACTTATTGAAGTTCTGACAAACCTTTTCAACCTGGCTCTGCGAAAGCAAGAGGTCCCCAGAGAGTGGAGGGAAAGTAAGGTGTCGTTCATACACAAAAAGGGGGATAAGGAAGTTCTAGATAACTATAGGGGGATATCAGTTAGTAGTAACATCGGAAAAGTATTCTGTAAGGTCATATACGGTAGACTAGAGGAAGTTATAGAAGAGAAAGGTTTTTTAGGAGAAATTCAAAATGGTTTCAGGAAAGGACGAAGAGTCACTGATCACCTATTTACACTCACCCAACTGATAGAATCAACAAAGGCTGAAAAGAAAAAGATGTTTCTGGCATTTCTAGATGTGAAAAAAGCGTACGACCGAGTGTGGAGGGAAGGTATGTGGCGAAAGCTCGAGGGCATCGGACTGGGGGGTGACTTTGTGGGAATCATGAAAGCACTGTATACAGATGTGCAAAGCCAACTCAGTCTAGGGAGTATCACTACAAAACGAGTCCCTATGGATATAGGCCTCAAGCAGGGGTGTATCTTTTCACCGATTTTGTTTGCATTGTATGTTAAAGATTTAGGGGACGAACTAATTCAGAGTGCGGAGGGGGTAAATGTTGGAGACATAAAGATACCAGGCTTATTCTTTGCGGGCAACATGGTGTTAATGTCTAGAACTGAACAGGGGCTAGAGAAACTGCTGGAAATTGTTGGTAGATATGGGAACACTTGGCGGCTCGAACTAAATGAAAATAAAAGCAAGGTAATACCCGTTGGACGCAAGGTAGATATGACGAAGAGATGGAGAGTGGGGGAGTTCTCAATCCCCGAAGGGGAAAGCAAACAAATCACTGTAGGAGAAACGGGAGAGTATGAGTATCTAGGGGTAAGCATAAATATAACGGGAAGAGGGGTGTACAGAAATTACTCAGCCAAACTGATTCTGAAGGGGAAAAGAATTCTGAACCAACTAAAACTTTTAGGGAAAAATAGTTTCAACAAGGTCTTTGTGGGGAAAACACTGTGGGAGAGGGTGGGTTTACCAAGTATAACGTATGGCACGGACGTGATTCCATTAAACCAAACCGTTACTAAGAAGTTGGAAAATACTCAAAATGATGCCGGCAGATGGATAACAGGGTCGAGTAATGCTGCAGCTTTGGAAGCAGTAAGGGGGGAGCTTGGGTGGATGAAAATCAAGGACAGGGTAGATTTGGGAAAACTGTGTTACTTTAACTACTTGAGAAACCTGCCTGACAACCGGTGGTGCAAATTGATGCTCGATACCATTTGGAATTCTAATATAGAAACGGGGTGGTCAAAACATGTGAGGGAACTAATGGACAATTACTCTATAGAGGTCACAAACATAGAAGTAGGAATGAAAGAAGGTAAAAGGTTTGTCAAAGAGAGAGTCATGGAAGATTGCAATCGAAACTGGCGAGCAGGGGTTAGCGTGAAAAGATCACTGCAGGGGTTACAATATAAAGAAAAGCCAGCTTTTGAGAAGTACCTAGATGGCACCTTTGGAGGGTCACTGCTGTTCAAACTGAGATCAAGATCACTGGAGCTTCGGGGAAAAATTGGGAGAGATGGGGAAAAGGGATGCCAAATGTGCCACTCTGGAGTAGTGGAGACCCTGGAACATTTTCTCTTGGAATGCCCACAGTATATACCTCATAGAATAAAATTTACTGGAAGAATAATGCAGAAGTGGGGTGAAGAAACAAAGGATAGATGGCTGAAGGGGGACACAAGGAGAGGGTAGGAATGCTTATTGAAGAAATTGAAAAAGAGGAAGTGAGGGACACTATTAAGCAGTTTATATCTGAATGCTGGGAGGAGAGGATGGGAAGAGGGGGTGGGGTGCAGGGGGAATGATGGCCTTCTCTTATGAGGACCGCGACAAATCAGCGGCTGGCCAAAGAGTTATTATTATCATATTTCCCTATACTAGCCTGCAATATGAGAATATTCTTTAAAAATCGTCTGTAGAACCACTGGTCAAAACCTTGGATATTTGGTATACAACTTCCTTGGGGAGTCGGATTAAGTTTGTTCAAATCAAGGTCCAGGATTTATATTATGGCCTCCTATGGGGAATATTCTTTGAGCATTGTCTTCTTCACATCCACTTGTTAGAAATTAAAAATCATTCGATATTTGGTATAGGCAGTTCTTAGGAATTTTAAGTTTGTGTAAAATGAAGAATAATCTTTAAAAATATTCTTCTGATCCATCAGTCCAAATCTATTGATATTTGGGATAAAACATCATTGAAGGATCATATTTAATATATTCATATTTGGGGTTTCCATGGGAGCCAAAATTTTAACATTGTACAATATGAGGTATATTCTTTAAAAGCCTTCTAAAGAATGTCCTTGTTTTAGTGTTAATGGAAATACTCGATATCCAGGCATTATTGCTGTGATAGCATCTGAATCTTCGAAAAATGAATGATTTACCAGTTTGCTCAAATTTGAATTCCCGAATTCATAATTACGAGAGTTACAGTGATTCAAAGTCCTGTCTCTAAAGAATCAATAGTGTTTTGTAAGGTGAGTGCCTCTGACCCTCTGGGGGCCTCTTGTTTAAAAAATAGTGAACAGGTGTTATCACTGAAGGAAAATAGAATGACCATTCTTTCCAACTAACTTATAAAACACTGGAATGGTGTCAGATGAGTTATGTAAATGAAAAAAATTATTAAAAACATTTCATACATTTTTATAGTTACTCAATTAGGACAGAGACTGTGAATTTAAGATTCAGGTTTAAGGAACTTATCTGATCCATAGATTCTGGCTGGAAAAAATTCTTGAAAGTGTTTGCTTTTTAGTTGTGGAAACCTTCAAGAACTCTGCTGTAATTTTTCAAGTGCCAAGGCTGATCAATGCGACCCAAGTTTGAAAGCACATTTCTGGAGTTTCTTTCATTGAGCTGATGATTTGCTGGTGCAGTATGTGATACAAATGTTGAAAAAGTCTTGGATAGCTCTTTCCAGTCATATAACCTTTTTGTCACCACAGACAAAGATACACATGTACATGTACCAAGGGGGCATGGTGGCTCAGTAGGTAGAGGTGCAGGCTGCAAGCCGAGAGGTCCTCGGTTCGAATCCCAACTGCGCTGTGTCCTTGGGCATGACACTTCACACCCATTGCTCATCTGGGGGCACGGTGACATTGTGTACTAAGGCGTACTGCACGTCGATGGTGCACTTGTCTTCAACCAATGCTAACCCTGCTTGTGTGGAGTTAGTAAGTTGGGGAGCTGACAGTTGCTCGCCGTTGCTCGGTGGTTCTCCACCCGTAAAACTGTCATGGTCATGATTAGCCATTGTGCAGAAATATGTGACCTTAAACCCCAATAAATAAATAAATAATACATGTACCAAATTTCAGACCTGTCGCGGTCACGGTTACGTGAAATAAATCAAAAGTATATAAACTCAAAATATAATTAAATAAAAAATAATCTCTCAAGAACTTCAGCTGACCTTTTATATATATTATTGTTATGGTTCATACCAAATTTATCCGTTTTGTGTAAAAAAAAATATAATTGAAAGTTTGTTGAAAACCTGTGAAAACTGGAGAAATCTGTTGTGAGATATCACAAGAATTAAGTTGCCTCCCCTTACTTATATACAAACAGATTCAGAACAATCATGTCCAGAATCCAGCAGAGTATTTTGTCTTCATTTTAAACTAACAGGATTATTTTGTTTGTTTTTTTTTTCACAATGGGAGTTATGAATACTGAGGGCACCTTCTCTAATGTGAGGAATACAAAAAAAACACAGTTCAAATATTTTTTTTAATAAAAAACGAAAACGAAATTACCACAATTACACAAAAGTTACAACTTCATTGTAGTTTGTACCGGCAACAACAGGTGTTTTTTTTTAAACAAAACGATATGTATTGTTAGCATTGAGTAATTTTTATTGTACAATAAAACCTGTCAAAAGATAATAAGAATGAATATTTTCTGACTTAAAATGTACAGAGTGAACAAAGAATTTACATGAATAAATGGCATGAACGAAGAAGGAATGCTTGTGTTGTAACTGTTGGTTCGTGAACGTTTTGGTCCTAGGGCGTTTCGCCCAAGATGTTTCAGCCTTCATGTTTTGAAGCACCGGGATGGGCTTGCGTGAGCAAGGAAAAATGGCCTGACTGAGGGGGGGGGGGGGGGGGAGGGAGGGGGTTGAAACACGCAAAGGCTAGATAGGCATCCACTCACATAAAATTTGTGTTTGTGCCGGGGGGGGGGGGGGGGGGAGGGGGGTCATTGTCCCTGGCAGGGGGGGGGGGGAGGGGGTGGCTTGGACCAGTGATATCCATATTTGTATGCTTTTACTGACAAATACCATTAAAAGTGTAAAAATAAATTATTAAAATGAAATATATAATGCATTTGGGTTTGGAGGGGGGGGGGGGGGTGTCCAGGTGGGACTGTGGGAGGCATAACAAGGAAAATATTGATGCATTGGCCATGTGCAAAAATCTCACTGACAAGCATCCAAATCTCACTGAGAGCTCATCAAAATCTCACTGACATTCACCTTCAGAGGTTAACAGGATTTCGTGGGCCTTGCCAAGGCCTGGAGGTGTGGGAGGGGCAGTGTAGCCATCTCACAGAGACTAACTACCTTGTTAGCAGCACCAAATAAAATGTACAAAGCCCACTAGGCAGAATTCATTAATAGTAAAACTTCATTTTCCACTTTTAGCTTTTGTAAGCTTGAGGAGGGCTAATCGCTCCCCTAGGCCATGCGAAGGGAGAGATTTTTAGCCCTCCTGCATTTTTAAGAATGCCAAACCTGGCCCTTAAAGTGTTAAACTCTGGTAAATGCATAATTATGTTGGGTTTTTTTTTGCTATTAAATATGTACTGATTGCACTCATGAGGGTATAACAGTCCTTTCAAATTCTAAATTATTTAAGAACTGAAAATTGATTCGCAGAGCAGAGTTTGTGAGAATCAAAACCATTTCTCAAGAATTGAGATGAATTTTGAGGCCTGCAATAATTCACACTTACATCAGCAAGTCGAGATTTCGTGAATGAAATATCACAAATTCAAGCCTTGGACAAGGAAATCAAACAGCACCTGAAACAGCATTGTAACTGATATTTGATGCTGTCACATTTTTTTCAATGGGTAAGACCGTGAGACTCTGCTGTGTTGTAGGGAGGAAATGAGGTAGTGCTACAATTATGCTTAAACCAAAGAGATACATGAAGCATAGTACAGACTAGATAAATTGTTTACATTGATGATTGCATATAATGCAAATATGGGGTCAGTCCATGGCAGTTATAAGATGGTGACGATTGCTGAAGAGCTTAGAATAAGTACATTTCAACCTGTGCATTGTGAGGTGTTGTCGCCACAGTGTTAATTATACCCCCACAAAATGAAGTTTTAGGGAGTCAAGTTCGCTTTCGTCGTCGGTCCGTTGCACATGTAAACTTGTGGAGCGAACTAATTCCACAGTTTTAGTTGCATTTTCATGAAACTTCACAAAAGTGATCAACATGATGAGGGGAAGTGCGTGACAATTTTTTTCCGGATCGGATTCAAGATGGCCAACTGGTGGCCATATTGGATTTTACAAAATTCTTGTGGAACGAACTACTTCTACAGTTTTTGCTACATTTTCATGAAACTCAGTATAAACTGATTGACATGATGAGGAGCAGTGTGTGGCATAAATTATTTCCAGATCAGATTCAGGATGGCCTACTGGAAGCCATATTGGATTTTGCAGAATACTTGTGGAGCGAACTACTTCTACAGTTTTAGTCGCATTTTCATGAAACTTCACAAAAATGATCAACATGATGAAGGGAAGTGCGTGACTTAATTTTTTTCCAGCTCGGATTCAAGATGGCCAACTGGAGGTCATATTGGATTTTGCAAAATACTTGTGGTGCGAACTACTTCCACAGTTGTAGTCACATTTTCATGAAACTTCACCAAAATGATCAACATATTGAGGGGAAGTGAGTGACATAATTTTTTTCCAGATCGGATTCAAGATGACCGACTGGCTGCCATATTGGATTTTGCAAAATACTTGTGGAGCGAACTACTTCTACAGTTTGTGCTGCATTTTCATGAAACGCAATATAAATTGATCGACATGATGATGAGCAGTGTGTGACATAAAATTTTTCCAGATCGGATTCAAGATGGCTGGCTGGAGGCCATATTGGATTTTGAAAAATACTTGTGGTGCGAACTACTTCCACAGTTGTAGTCGCATTTTCATGAAACTTCACCAAAATGATCAACATATTGAGGGGAAATGAGTGACATAATTGTTTTCCAGATCGGATTCAAGATGGGTGACTGGCGGCTATTTTGGATTTTGCAAAATACTTGTGGAGTGAACTACTTCTACAGTTTTTGCTGCATTTTCATGAAACCCAATATAAATTGATCGATATGATGAGGAGCAGTGCGTGACATAAATTTTTTCCAGATCGGATTCAAGATGGCCGACTGGAGGCCATATTGGATTTTGCAAAATATTTGTGGAACGAATTACTTCCACAGTTTCAGTAGCATTTTCATGAAACTTCACAAAAATGATCAAAATGATGTGGGGAAGTGTGTGACATAATTGTTTTCCAGATTGGATTCAAGATGGCCGACTGGTGGCCATGTTGGATTTTGCAAAATACTTGTGGAGCGAGCTACTTCTACAGTTTTTGCTGCATTTTCATGAAACTCAATATAAATTGATCGACATGATGAGGAGCAGTGCGTGACATAAATGTTTTCCAGATCGGATTCAAGATGGCCGACTGGAAGCCATATTGGATTTTGCAAAATATTTGTGGAGCGAACTCCTTCCACAGTTTTAGTTGCATTTTCATGAAACTTCACCAAAATGATCAACATGTTGAGGAGCAGTGCCTGACATTGTCTTTTTCCTGATCTGATTCAAGAGGGCCGACTGGTGGCCATATTGGATTTTTTTTTTACTTAGAAAAATTGAATGCCCCTTTTCAGTCACCCAAGCTAGGCGGTATGCCATGGTGGGGGTATACCGAGCGACAGACCATCTCTAGTTTGACGGCGATCTGGGATAAGAGACCAACTTCTTATGTTCTGATTATTATGGAGGGGTGTCTGTTGTTGAGGATGAATGTTGTATTGCTTAGCTAGTAGCCTTTGCCATGTTACTTAACTTACTTTCAGAAAAGATTTAATAACATTCAGTTACTGTCAATACCTCTGCTTGTAAACACACTGGACGAAAGTTATTATTCACAAATGTTGAGGTACCATGGTAATGTCATTGGATAAAATCCTTACCATCAGTAACATGGTCGTAAGACAATGTCTTGCCAATTAATGCTGAATAAAAGCTTTCTTCATAGTTTACAGGCCTACACCATAGTGATTTATTCTAATGCAAATATAACATTTTCACTCCAAAGGAATATCAAATTGAATATGCACACAAAAATGTTGAATCAAATGAATATTGAACATCAGGGTATGAACAATCGCACCTTTTTATATGCCCATTTGAAAAAAAAACGGTTGTATTATGTAAATGGGTTATGCGTCCATTGTCTGTTGTCCTGTCCATCTGGATTGATTTTTGTCTGACTTAGAACTTCTACAGTCTGTGCATGCATTTTGTCCGGAGCATTTCTCAGCCATTTGTTGTCCAATCTTTTTCAAACTTTGCACAAAAGTGAACCACCATGAGAACCTGTGCAAGTGTTATCTTAAGTTTTATTGGATTTTTTAATCAGAGTTATGGTATAGTCTGACTTAGAAATTATGCAATCTGTGCACACATTTTTGTCTGGAACATTTCTCAGCCATTTGTTGTCCGATCTTTTTCAAACTTGGCACAAAAGTGAACCACCATGAGAACCTGTGCATGTGTTATTTTAAGTTTGATTGGATGTTTTTAACCAGAGTTATGGTACAATATTAGTGAAACAGAACTGTTTACTACAGTGATCAAATGCTCCTCTTTTTCCCAGGGTTTCCTTGGAATCCATTGCCCAGATGTTTTGTTGATTATCCATTTAAGGGTAACTGCATTGTGTCTTTGGGCAAGGCACTTCATCCCGATTGCCTGTGTAGGGGCACGGTGGCGCTGTGTACTAAGGCATATGGCACGTCGATGGTATACTTGTCTTCAACCAATGCTTACTCTTCTTTTGTGGAGTAATACATTGGGGAGTCTGCAGTTGCTTGCCATTGCTTGGTGGTTCTCTCTGGGTACACCGGCTTCCTCCACCCGTAAAACTGTCTAACACGAGGTGACCCTGGCTGTCGATTGTGTCATTAAATCCCAATAAATAAATGAATAAATATTATCCACTTACCACATACTTCATAAAGAGATTATAATTTATTTGAGTATATTTAATTTCAGATAAAGAAGACTAGATATCTTGATTAACACACAAGTGAACAATGGGTGCGGTACAGACATACATATTGAAGTCACCTCTTTCAGAGTTTCCAAGTAAACCATATAAGCCTCTTCCACACAACAGAAGAAAAGAGGCTGGGGAATTGATAGCTAAATTCCCAGCAGTTCCTCCTCACTTGAGTATGTTGTTATTGCTTAAAGAACACATGATTGAAAACAAATTAAAAGAAAATTGATTTTAGAGAAAATCATTGTTGAAGGGGTTAATTAATGTTGCTTAGTAGATTGCATATTCTACACTTTGCATTAAATATGAGAAATAAGGAAGAAAAATTAGTGAATTCCTGGGGGCGCGATGGCTCAGTTGGTAGAGGTGCAGGCTGCAAGCCGAGAGGTCCTCGGTTCGAATCCCACCTGCTGCAACCGCATTGTGTCCTTGGGCAAGACAATTCACCCCATTGCCCATGTGGGGACATGTTGGCATTGTGTACTAAGGCGTATTGCATGTCGATGGCGCCCTGTCTTCAACCAGTGCTAACCATGCTTGTGTGGAGTTAGTATGTTGGGGAGTGGACAGTTGCTCGGTGGTTCTCTCCGGGTACTCCGGCTTCCTCCACCCATAAAACTGTCATGGTCATGATTGGCCATTGTGCAGAAATATGTGACCGTAAACACCAATAAATAAATAAATAGTGAATTCCTGTGGACACAGGCATTTGCAGAGGAGGGCAAGAGGGGACAATTGTCCATCCTGTATGTTGGCATCAATAGTTTTATTTGTATGCTTATCAACAAATCGTTCCTTGAGAGCATCGAGAGGCCATAATTCCACTATATTTGTTAACCCTTTACCTGACATGAAAAGCAGACGACACCTGAAACAAAATTCTTAAATAACTAATTTTTTGTCTCCAAAACATAGGTTATGACCCCTCATTGGAATGAGCTCGACGAGCTTGTTCCAATGAGGGGTCATAACCTATGTTTTTGAGACAAAAAATGAAAATTAATTGGTGATTTTTGAGAATAGTACTGGTCTGTTTTGGCTGTTACGTTAGGTAAAGGGTTAAAGGATGTGATGTAATCCAGCTACTCCATGGTAATGAAATTTTATCACGATAAATAATACTCGCTTGACCTATTGATAACTGGTCAACTTGTGCAGCAAACATAAATGAATTGGACATTTCTTTTTTACTTGGGACAAATTTCACTCTATATAGCATGTGAGGGATTGCTATTAAAACAAATTGTGTGAATTTTTTAAATTAAAATTTTCTGTAATTCCTGATAAGAAATATGATCCAAGTATTGGAAATATTTCAGCTCGTGGACCTCCTGGTTTCATCCAGTGGTCCATGAACTGAGGAGTTGCTTTGCTTTCCGAGCCTTTTCCTAAAAATGACAAATATTTATTGAGTGTAAAATCTACTCTGCAGTGTATTTTAAATAGCAACAATGAGTTTTCCCCTTCTTGTATAAATTTCTACAGACGTTCATGCCTGTGGAACCCTTCAAATTAAAATTCCGCTCCCTAAACACTATTGCAGATCACTTTTAATTATTTCTGAAACATATTTGCTTTGGAAATATTTTCTGAATTACTCTTTAACACCTAGATTATTGTTTAGAGTTATCAAAGGTGACCTCATTTTGCTTCATTAGCCATCTCTGCTGAGAGAAATATTTTATCATCTTGTTTGTTAGGAAAGTTCTGAAGAAGTGTCATAAGCCTGTCTTAAGGGGTTTTTTTTTGGGGGGGGGGGGAGGGGGGGGGGGGGGGTTACAGTGTCTCGTTGGCTTTTTTTTTTTTTTTAGAAATTACAGATGCAGCTTTGCTTCATGGGCAGAAATGTTTAGCTTCTAGATTGCATGTACTTATTTGTTTGGCAGGCTTCAGGCAAAGATATTACAGTTAAAAAACTCCAGACATCTAGGAAATTTATTTTTGGATAAACAAAATATACATGTTGTCTTGACACAACTTCTTATTTCATTAACACATACCTCACTGGTACTCCTGATTGCTTGTGCTTGGCCCCTAACAACCAAGATCAGGTACTACAGAACTCGAATTTGTTAAACCTTTGAACAATGGTGGTATCTTCCATGCCAAATTAAATGACAGAAACTGGAAGAGTCCATATCAATTATTTGGGCGTAGAGCAATTAATATTTTCAACGTGCAAAAGGCAGCATGTTGAAAATATTAATTGTCCTACCACACACGTTCACTTAGTAGCCATCCTACTTAATGAAATTATGACGTATCGTGTTCCTGAACCGGAAAAGTGGCCTCTTGTGTTGAAAGAGTTAATTTAACTCAGTGCAAAAAATTCTTTAAAAACCTTCTTCACATCCACCATTTAGAATCTTTTGATATTCACCGGCATTGTTGGGGTGAGGAGATGAGAGGCTGTTAGATTTAAGCTTGTTTAAATCAAGTTCCTGGTTTCATATTTGTTCATACAAAATACGAAGGGAAATATTTTTCATGGTAATGGGAGTGGCAAGATTTTTGGTGTCACATCAAATTTATATTTTATGAACTGATGGGCCAATTTGAACACAATTTTGTATATGGTATTATTGGGTCATAAGTATATGTACTTCATTGATGTCAAAATATTTTCTGCATCCCTGTGGTAACCCCAGGAGCAAAAATAGAAGTACTTTCAAATGCCCATATTTTCCAAACCACACAGAACGGTTAACTGTTATTTTAGTATGAAATTTCCTTAGGACCAGTAGAATTGAATGGTAAAAAGAAAACTGCAATTGGTTGTGTTTTTGGTTGTGGTATGGGAAATCAAAAAATGCTGAGACAGCATATTTTCTCAAACTGAAAATATCCTCATCTCCTGAACCGCCAGTCAGAATCTTATGATATTTGATATACAACATTTTTAAATGGATCAGATTCAAGTTTGTTCAACGCTAACTCCTTGGTTCATATTTGGTCTGCACACCAGAGCACAAATTTTATTTGAGGAATATTCTTTAAAAATCTTCTTCAGATCCGCCAATCAGAATCTTTTGATATTCAGCATCTTTAGAAGGGATCAGATTCTAGTTTGTTCAGATCAAGTTCTCTGTTCAGTTTTGAGGTGATATGAGGAATATTCTTTAAAAATCTTCTTTTTCGATCTCCCATTCCGAATCTTCAGATATTCGGTTTACAGCATCATTATGGGAGCCAGATTCCAGTTTGTTCAAATCAAGTCCCTAGGTTCATATTAGGTAGCCAAAATCTTAACTTAGTGCAATATGAGAAATATTCTTTCAAAATCTTCTTCACATCCACCTCTCAGAATCGTTTGATATTTGGTATACAGCATCTTCAGTGGGGGATTAAGATTTGTTCAAATTAAGTCCCATGTTTGGGCTTCATATGCAAATCTTCTTCTTCATATCCACCAGTCAGAATCTTTCGATATTTGGTATTCATCATCCTTAGAGGGATCAGATTTATACTTGTTCAAACCACGCGTCTTGGTTCATGTTTGAGCTCTGTTGTGCTAACTAGTTACAGATGCTGAACGTGACCTTAAATTCATCTTCAAACAACTTTCTCAGGGGAGCAATTAAGTCCCCATAATAATAACTCTTTGGCCAGCCGCTGATTTGTTGCGGTCCTCATAAGAGAAGGCCCATAGTGCCTCTTATATTGATTGTGATAGAAGTTATGCCTATTTGTCTGTTTGAAAAATTTGGTGTTTGACTCATATTGACTTTGTGAATGTGCTAATTTGAACAGATGTAATTAGACTTTGATAAAAGTTGGTACACACATACATTGTGAGAAAATCTTGCACTGATTGGACAGTTTTGTTGATTTATATAGGAGTTATGCCCATGTTTGTTGTTTACCTGATAATAATTTTCTTACTGCAATTACTGAAACAAATATAATCCTAAACATTTTTGAAAATTTAGTGTTTTCCTGATAATGATATTGTGAACATGATAACTTGAACAAATAGAATCAGATTAGGGCTGTCACGATTTTCTAATTTAGGAATCGATCAGTCGTCGCAAATAATCGATGATAATCGATTGATCGCACCCAGATGACCCCCCCACCTCTCTTTGAAGTCGATAAAAATGAAGTTCAAGTCAGTTGACCTACCTCAAGTAAACAACGAAGACGATCCTCTTAGTTACATTCAAAGCTTTGATGTTCTGAACTTTTGAACCGTCAGTGTAATAATCAAGACCGGTTGGCAGTTGCGAACTTCGCAACTGCCGACCGGTCTTGATTATTACACTGACGGTTCCAATGTTCAGAACATCAAAGCTTTGATGAATGTACCTGAAAGACAAATGCTTCCCACAGCTTCTTGAGGTTTAACATCGATGTTCTTAACTCTTTACCTTTAGAAACAATATTTTTATCATCAAATTTTCTTTTAGTTATTAAACGTCTAAAACGGGATACAATTTACCGATTATTCGGCAACGAAAAATACTAATCAATTTCGCAGTGACCGATCAACAATCGATTAAATGATTAATCGTGACAGCCCTAAATCAGATTTTGATGAAACAAAGTTTGGCGGGGGTCTAGAAGTGAGTCCTGTCAATTTCCTGTCCGTGCATCCCAACAGCCATCCATCTGCACCCCTCTGGGAAACCCAGGAAGTGAAGCAGTGCTTGTTTATGGTATAAACGATTGACTAAACTTGACTTGATCTCCATTTTGTGGTAATGATTAGTCATTGCGCAGAAATATGTGACACCAATAAATAAATCCATCTGCGCATTTTGTGAATGCAATAACTTCAACAAATATAATCAATAATACATCATGGATAGATCTGGCTCTGATTGGATGTTCACTCACTTTCATAGATTTTTTTTTAAGGAGTTGTGCCCCATTTTGTTGAAAATTCGGTATTTGTCTGATAAAGACTTTCTGTATGTGATAATGAGAACAAGTATAATCAGTATTCACTCAATTTTGTCAAATATTTTTTTTTAAATTTCAATCCACTTCTCTCTTTGTTGCTCAGGGCATTTTGCTATCTTGTGGCATATGCTTCTTTGGGAACTTTTAAACAAATTTTCCACCACAGTCATGACAGGATTTGATAAATAATGTGTTTCAGAAAATACTGTCACCACTGTGTAGGTTAACCCTCTGAACACTGATGTTGAAATGTCAAAAATTAAAGCCAAAATGTTTTACCATAATGCCACTTGGAATTTAAACAATTCAGTCTTGTTTGCCAGAGCTCTGTCAAACAAGATTGAACTAATTAAATTCCTAGTTGCTGCTTAAAATTTTCAGCATTTTGACATCTGTGTGCAGAGGGTTATGAGTTAAGTATTGACTATTTATTTATTTATTGGTGTTCAAGGTCACATACTTATGCACAATGGCTAATCGTGACCGTGACAGTTTTACGGGTGGAGGAAGCTGGAGTACCCGGAGAGAACCACCGAGCAACGACGAGCAGCTGTCAGCTCTCCAACATCGTAACTCTGAACTCTGCACCGCAGCACAGGCAGGGTTAGATTGGTTGAAGACATGCGCACAATCGACGTGCAGTACGCCTCAGTACACAGCGTCATCGTGTCCCCATGTAGGCAATCGGGGTGAAGTGTCTTGCCCAAGGACACAACGCGGTTGCCGCAGGTGGGATTCGAACCGAGGACCTCTCGGCTTGCAGCCTGCACCTCTACCAACTGAGCCATCGCGCCCCCCTAAGAATTGACTAAATTATTGTTTCTTGAATGCTTGTATTAAATGAATATTTTACATTATTTATTTATTTATTGGGGTTCAATGGCACTTTCAACAGCGAGAGTGACCTTGTGTCGGACAGTTTTATGCGTGGAGGAAGCTGGAGAACCTGGAGAGAACCACTGAGCAATGTCAAGCAACCATCCGACTCCCCAACATATGAGCTCCACACAAGCAGGGTTAACATTGGTTGAAGACACCGACGTGCAGTACACCTTAGTACACAGTGTCACTGTGCCCCCACATGGACAATCAGGATTAAGTGTCTTGCCCAAGGACACAATGCAGTTACCCCTGGCAGGGGTCGAACTGTAGACCGTGAGTCACCGTGCTCCCTCACATTTTTCTTTAGAAGTTAGTAATAAACAAGGTTCTACTGTTCTAGGTAATAACAGTGTGATGAAATCATCTTGCACCGTAAGAGGTAAGAAAATACTCTTTTCTTCATTTCAGTTTCACCAGATGCACAGATAAATATGTACTACTGGTGGTGTGAATGCCAGTTTGTACCATATGATGATACGTCTCTGATAGTCACCAATACCTGTTTTTTTCCAAGACCACAATACACATGGTTACCTTTTTTCAAGATCATTAAGTCTCCAAACAACTTATTTTTGTATGATATATCATCAGACAATATAAGTAAGTACAGTGTAGACCACTTAATTAGATACTCATCAGTAGAATATATCTGTTATTGCATATGTTGTCCAACACCAATCCATTTATCATCGATTTACTTTTGGTTTTGTCTTTGTGAAAAATCCCTCTTTGGTAAATAGAATATTTAGTTTATCCCAAAAATTTGAAAAGAGAAAAAAAATTTCATGCTCTAACAAGGTTCCTGCACTTCAGTGACATCTGGGGAAAAAAAGCAGGTGTGTGAAAAATTGTTTTCTCTGTTTCCATTTCACAGGGCAGTTTTTCCAAAGCTCAGAAATTCATGCTCATATTCTTTATTTATTTCCCCAATGCTATTCATAACCAGAAATGCAGTGTACATGGATTTCCGAGAGTAGAACTTAAAACTGGAACTTTTGATTCTTTGTAATTGCCAGTAGGCACTCTTCATTAAATTGTAACAAAACATTTGTGAATAAAATCTTACTAAACCATGGCTACCCTAGCTGGTAGCATGGTATCTTTGAAAAAAGTAATACCCATATACAAATTCCCTTTGAAAAATAATTTAACATCAGTTAAATGTCACTGGACTTGAATACGCAGTTTTCCAAAACCTGCCCAGTATGTTTTTAAGGGTTTTCAATTGGCTAGTGATAAGACATTCAAGCACATTCTAGGATGTTTTGGTGCAAAAACAAGGAAGCTCCCACTAAGGGATACAAATGGTCACATAAACATGTAAGCTGATGGAATTTGCACTCAATTTGTTCTATTTTAACCCTTCAGTCAATGCAGACGATATAAAAATTTATTTTAAATAATTTTCTTCGAAATCTTTAAAAAAGAAATTCAACAAAACCATATCATATGACACCTCATTGGAATGAGCTTGATGACCTTGTTCTAATGAGGCCTCACATGACATGTTTTGTTGAATTTTTAGTCGAGTTGTGATGACGTAAAACTCGACTTATAGTTTGATGAATGGTGGGTGGTTGGGTGGGCGGGCGTAAACAATTGGTTTGCGGATGATAACTTGATAATGGTTCGACCCACGTTCATGAAACTTCATAGGTAGGTTGGCCTCGGTGAGAGGAAGAACCTTATTATTTTGCACTCATTAGGTCAATGGTGAAGGTCACAGTGACCATGAACATACTAAATCATAAACAATTGGTTTTCGGATGATAACTTAACTATGGTTGAACCCACATTCATGAAACTTCATATGTAGGTTGGCCTTCATGAGAGGAAGAACCCTATGTATTTTGGACTTGCTAGGTCAAAGGTCGAGGTCACAGTGACTCTGAACATAGTAAATCAAAACACTTGGTTTCCGGATGATAACTTGATAATGGTTTGACCAATGTTCATGAAACTTCATAGGTAGGTTGGCATCAGTGAGAGGAAGAACCCTATTTATTTTGGACTTGCTAGGTTGAAGGTCAAGATCACAGTGACCTTCAACATAGTAAATCTGTAAACAATTGGTTTCCGGATTCTAACTTAATAATGGTTTGACCCACATTCATAAAACTTCATATGTACCTAGGTTGGCATCCATGAGAGGAAGAACCCTATTTATTTTGGACTTGCTAGGTTGAAGGTCAAGATCACAGTGACCTTCAACATAGTAAATCTGTAAACAATTGGTTTCCGGATTCTAACTTAATAATGGTTTGACCCACATTCATAAAACTTCATATGTACCTAGGTTGGCATCCATGAGAGGAAGAACCCTATTTATTTTGGACTCGCTAGGTCAAAGGTCACGGTCACAGTGACCTTGAACATAGTAAATCATAAACAGTTGTTTCCGGATGATAACTTGACTATGGTTCAACCCACATTTATGAAACTTCATATGTAGGGTGGCCTTCTTGAGAGGAAGTACCCTATTTATTTTGGACTTGCTAGGTGAAAGGTCAAGGTCACAGTGACCTTCAACATAGTAAATCGTAAACAGTTGGTTTCCGGATGATAACTTGATAATGGTTTGACCCACATTCATGAAACTACACAGGTAGGTTGGCCTAGGTGAGTGGAAGACCCCTATTTATTTTGGACTCGCTAGGTCAAAGGTCAAGATCACAGTGACCTTGAACATAATAAATTGTAAACAATTGGTTTCCGGATGATAGCTTGATAATGGTTCCACCCACGTTCATGAAACTTCATAGGTAGGTTGGCATTGGTGCAAGAAAGAGCCCTATTTATTTTGGAATCACTATGTCAAAGGTCAAGGTCACAGTGACCCTTCACACAGTAAATTGTAAACATCTGGTTTCCAGACGATAAGTTGATAATAATTAAACCCACTTTTCTGCTGTCACAACTCGACATTGGATCGGTGATCCTATCAGCATTTTTAGCTCACCGAAGGGAGTCTAACTTATCACTTGCCGTCCGTCGTCCATCGTCGTCGTCATCCGCCGTGAACTTTACATTATCGACTACTCCTCTCAAACTACTGGATCAAATTGAACCAAATTTGGTGTACATGTTCCCCATCATATGTCAATTCAAACTTGTACAAATAAACATGCCACCCCCACAGGGGGCACCACAAGGGGCATAACTGATAGAACCCATGAATTTCTTTCCAAAATTCAAAATCTTCTTCTTCTTCAGATCCACCAAGCAGAATTCTTTCCTATGTGGTATACATCATCCCTGTTCAAATCGGCTTCCTGGATTCATATTTGGGCTCACTATAGAAGCCCGAATTTGAACTTAGTGCATATCAGGCAAATTTCTTAAAACATCTTTTTTTCCAGATCCAGCAGGCTGAATCTTTTGATATTTGGTATGCAACATTGTGGAGTGGATCTAATTCAAGTTTGTACAAATCGGCCCCCTGGGTTCATATTTGGGCTCAGTATAGAAGCCCGAATCTGAACTTCATGCATTTCAGGCAAATTTCTTAAAAAATCTTCTCCAGATTCAGCAAGCAGAATCTTCTGATATTTGGTATGCAACATTGCGGGGTGGATCTGATTCAAGTTTGTACAAATCGGCCCCCTGGGTTCATATTTGGGCTCAGTATAGGAGCCCGAATTCAAACTTAGTGCATTTCAGGCAAATTTCTATAAAAATCTTCTTCTCAAGATCCAGCAGGCAGAATCTTTTGATATTTGGTATGCAACATTCTGGGGTAGATCTGATTCAAGTTTGTTCAAATCGGCTTCCTGGCTTCACATTTGGGCTCAGTATAGAAGCCCGAATTTGAACTTAGTGCATTTCAGGCAAATTTCTTAAAAAATCCTCTTCTCCAGATCCAGCAAGCAGAATCTTTTGATATTTAGTATGCAACATTGTGGGGTGGATCTGATTCAAATTTGTTCAAATCAGCCCCTTGGATTCATATTTGGGCTCACTATAGAAGTTCGAATTCGAACTTAGTGCATTTCAGGCAAATTTCTTAAAAAATCTTCTCAAGATCCAGCAGGCAGAATCTTTTGTTATTTGGTATGCAACATTGTGGGGTGGATCTGATTCAAGTTTGTTCAAATCGGCCCCCTGGATTCATATTTGGGCTCACTATAGAAGCTCTAATTCAAACTTAGTGCATTTCAGGCAAATTTCTTAAAAAATCTTCTTCT
This sequence comes from Pictodentalium vernedei, assembly GCA_031216915.1. Lineage (NCBI taxonomy): Eukaryota > Metazoa > Mollusca > Scaphopoda > Dentaliida > Dentaliidae > Pictodentalium > Pictodentalium vernedei. The sequence continues at coordinate 349,265,421 of CM062297.1, read as the reverse complement.
CCAGATCCAGCAGGTAGAATCTTTTGATATTTGGTATGCAACATTTTGCAGTATATCGGTTTCAAGTTTGTTCAAATCGGCCCCCTGGGTTTATATTTGGGCTCAGTATAGGAGCCTAAATTTGAACTTAGTGCATTTCAGGCAATTTTCTTTAAAAATCTTCTTCTCAAGATCCAGCAGGCAGAATCTGTTGATATTGGGTATGCAGCATGCTTAGAGGGGTGAGATTCAAATTTGTTCAAGCCAAGTCCCTGGGTTCATATTTGGGCTCACTATGAGAGCCCGAATGATAACTTAGTTCAAAATGAGGAATTTTCTTTAAAAATCTTCTTCTTCAGATCCAGCAGTTGGAATGTTGTGATATTTGGTATGCAGCATCCTTAGGGGGGTGAGATTCAAATTTGTTCAAGCCATGTTCCTAGGTCCATATTTGGGCTCACTATGGGAGCACGAATGATAACTTGGTTCAAAATGAGGAATTTTCTTTAAAAATCTTCTTCTTCAGATCCAGCAGATGAATGCTTTTGATATTTGGTATACAGCATCCTTAGGGGGTTAAGATTCAAGTTTGTTCAAACCATGTCCCTAGGTCCATAAAATTTGTCTCTCATGACTTCATTCCTTTGTAGTGTTGATGAACCATGTCTAACTGAATGTGACCCCAAATACTTCTTTGAACCACTTTGGCCAGTGAGCGATTAAGGCACCGTGGGGCCTCTTGTTTTTTAAATAATTTTTATTCAACTAATAAATTTGTATATTATACGGGCAGATGCAGTCGATTTGTAAGGAAAAGGGTTAATGTCGTGTCACAGTCATATTCAAAATCTAATACACGATTTCAATTCTAACAGGCAGACATTTCATTAGGCAGAAAAAATCCATTTCATCAATAACAAGCAACTAATTGAAAATAGAATATGTTTTAATTTTTAGCTCAACTTTGGCGAAGCCAAATTTGAGCTTTTGTCGTGGCCCGTCGTCTGTCTGTCCGTACGTCAACAATTGGATACGGCTCGGGCTAGAGGCCGTATTTATGAACCGATCTTTACGAAACTTCTTGGGTACCTTTGTTATGACCGTGGGACGAGAATGAGTGTTTTGGGGTGCGGTCCGAAATTCAAGATGGCTGCCAGCCGCCATTTTGTACCGACGATGCAGAAATCTGTTTTTTGTACAGAACTTCCATATGAAAGCTCTGATTTGAATAATTTTTTGTATGAATCTTTAGTACCATGAGATACATTACATATCATACGGGTTTTTTTCTCGTGCTTAAATTATGCAAATTAGACTAACTTTGATTTATTTAGTGTTACTTTCAGCACTGTCAGTGCAAATGCCAATATGGCTCGGACTAGAGGCCACATTTATAAACCGATCTTTATGAAACTTCCTAGGTACCTTTGTTATCACCGTGGGACAAGACCGAGTGTTTTTGGGTCTGGTCTGAAATTCAAGATGGCTGCTGGCAGCCATTTTGTTCAAAATTAGAGGCAATCAGATTTTTGCGCAGAACTTCCACATGAAAGCTCTGATTTGAATAATTTTTTGTATGAATGTTTAGTACCATGGGATACATCACATATAATACGGGTTTTTTTCTCGTGCATAAATTATGCAAATTAGACTAACTTAGATTTATTCAGTGTTACTTTCAGCAATGTAAATGTAAATGCCAATTCGGCTCGGGCTAGAGGCTGTATTTATGAACCGATCTTTACTTCTTAATTTTGAGCTTTTGTCATGGCCCGTCGTCTGTCTGTCCGTACGTCAACAATTGGATACGGCTCGGGCTAGAGGCCGTATTTATGAACCGATCTTTACGAAACTTCTTGGGTACCTTTGTTATCACCGTGGGATGAGAGACAAGTGTTTTTGGGTGTGGTCCGAAATTCAATATGGCCACCAGCAGCCATTTTGTACCAAAATTAGTGCAATCAGTTTTTTGAACAGAACTGTATGAAAGTTCTGATTTGAATAAATTTTTGTATGAATGTTTAGTAACATGGAATACATCACATATAATACAGGTTTTTTTCTCATGCAGAAATTATGCAAATTAGATGAATTTTGATTTATTCAGTGCTACTTATACACAGTAAGTGCACATGTCAATACGGCTCGGGCTAGAGGCTGTATTTATGAACCGATCTTCACAAAACTTCTTGGGTACCTTTGTTATCACCTTGGGATGTGAACGAGTGTTTCTGGGTGTGGTCAAACATTCAAGATGACTGCCAGTGGCCATTTTGTACCAAAATTAGGTCCAATCAGTTTTTTGTCAACTTTTATACGGCTTGTATTTATGAACTGATCTTCATGAAACTTCTTGGGTACCTTTGTTATCACCTTGGGACAGGAGCAAGTGTTTTTGGGTGCTTTTGTTACAACTGTGCTATGAGAACAAATATTTTGGGGTTCAGTCAGACCCACTCTGGGACTCAAAGATTTCTTTTCTAGTTTAGCATCTGACTGTTGCCCACCTTTGCAGCACTTTATCTATACATTTCTTACAGGCTACGGTCAGTATTTATGTACAGACCGTTACAATACTTTATATGTACCTTTGCTGTCAGGTCATTATCTAGATGTTTGTCATTGCTGTGTCACATACTATACATGTACATGTCTTAACAAGTTGAGCTACAGTGTCATTGACACTTTCATAAGAATTCTCTTTAAAAAGATTTCCACAATCCTGTTTTAGAATTTCTGTTAGTTCTTTGAATCCTTTACCCTATGCATTTTTACAGCCTTAGTGTATATTTTCATGTAGTGTGTGATATGACAGTTACCAATTTTTTTTATAACCAGAAGGTGTGACTTACCCTGTGCAGTGCACAGTGTTAGTCACACTTTCTGGTTATAAAAAATTTGCATTTTTAACTGAATAACTAACCCTGTACACTTTACAAACTTGGTGTAAATCTCATCTAAATCAATTCTCTTCCCAACATAATGGCAAAAATATGCCAGTACTATTCAAACTCAGCTTAAGAACCCTCACAGGTTTTTTTGGTGAATTCCAAAGAGGAAAACATTTTATTTTCAGTTAATAGCTTGTTGAATATCCACCTCTCTGTGAGGCAAGCTGAACATTGCTGATTTCAAGGAATCTCCACTGATTGCCTGATATCCAGGGCTCGTTTTTTGACAGGAATCTGATTCTTGTAATATTCCGGTAAAATGAATCAGTGGGAGTCCAAGTGTATTCACATTATTCAAATATAAACAGTAATTTTTGTTTGATTTTGCATTGTTTTTTTCCGAACCAATATCCACACAAGGCAAATGAATTCCCCAAAATTGATTCATTTAGTGCACACTGAGTTGTTATATTACAACAAAAAATGGTAAGTTAGGCCTGCAGAATTAAGTTTAGCATTGGCTATTGGCCGACAACAACCTATCGGCATCGGTTCTACATTTCACATCAAATCATCGGCAGTTCCAGTGGTAAAAATAGAATGGATAGGCCTACGCAAGTCGGGTTGATTTAATTATTGCAATTAAATAAACTTTCCTTGAAATGACCAATGATAAAATCTCCCCACTTGGTGTGACATTGAAAGCGCACCGTGGTTTCGGACAGACATAAAACAAATATTGAATTACCAAAATGACCACATACTTCACTTAAATGCAATATCTACACATTTGCTGGCCATTGTCAATAATTTCTATGTATACGTTTTGAATGGAATTAAAACAAGAGGCCCCAAATCGCTTAATCGCCTTAATCGCTCACCGGCCAAAGTGGTTCAAAGAAGTATTTGGGGTCACATTCAGTTAGACATGGTTCATCAACACTACAAAGGAATGAAGTTATGAGAGCCAAATTTTATGGAAAAACTCTGAGGAATGGATTTGAATAAACCTGAACATAACATGACCCCAAATTTTCAGGCTATAATTTTTTTTTTTTCCATCTCAAAATTGAACAAAACACATAAAAATACCCCAAAAATGTCTGAATTTTGGTCCAAAATTTCGGAGTCCAAACCTGACCCCAAATTTTTTTTTAATCTCAAAATTGAACAAAACGCATAAAATTTTTTTTTTTTTTTCAAAATTTTCCAAGTCTGAACTGGACCCAAAATTTTCAGGCTAAAATTTTTTTTTTTCGTCTCAAAATTGAACAAAATGCATAAAAAATCCAAAACAAATTTTTTTTTCTCAAATTTTGGTCAAAAATTTCTAAGTCCGAACCAGACTCAAAATTTTCAACCCAGGGACCCAATTTGAACAAACTTCAATCTAATCTTCCTAGAGATGATGCATACCAAATGTTAAAGGATTCTGACTGGTGGATCTGAAGAAAAAGATTTTTAAAGAAATTTTCTCATATTACACTAAGTTAAAATTCAGGCTCCCATAGGGAACCCAAATATTAACCGAGAAACTTGATTTGAACAAACTTGAATCTGGTCCCCCTAGAGATGATGTATACCAAATATGAGAGGATTCTGACTGGTGAATCTGAAGAAGATTTTTAAAGAATATTTTCCACGCATTGCACAAAGTTAAAATTTGGGTTCCCATAGGGGGCCCAACTATTAACCCAGTGACTCAATTTGAACAAACTTGAATCCCCTATAGATGTTGTATAACCAAACATGAAAAGATTCTGAGAGGCCGATCTGAAAAAGAAGATTTTTAGAGAAATTTCCTCAAATTGCACAAAGTTCATCTTTGGGCTCCAATGGAGAGCCCAAATCTTAACCCAGGGACTCGATTTGAACATACTTGAATCTGACTCCCCTAGAGATGTTGTATAACAAATATGAAAAGATTCTGACAGGTGGATCTGAAGAAGATTTTTTTGAATTTTTGAAAAAATTTATGGGTGCTATCAGAGTTATGCCCCTTCTGGTGCCACCTGTGGGCACGGCAAGTTTATTTGTACAAACTTGAATTGACATATGATAAGGAACATGCACACAAAATTTGGTTCAATTTGGTCTAGTAGTTTGTGAGAAGAAGTCGATAATGTAAAGTTCACGACGGAGGACGGACGGCAAGTGATAAGTTAAGCTCCCTTCGGTGAGCTAAATGAAAGTGTCAGTGACACTGTAGCTTAACTTGTGTGTTGTGTTTGATGAAAAGGATAATGTTCAGTGTTTATGAAAGGATTATGAAATAAGACAAGAATTGTGATAATTGGGAATATGTTAATTTCTGTTCCCTGCATGCTATGTTTTTGATAAAAATAATATGTGGTATACACTGTACTAAAAAGCTGAGAGGTGGGTTAATATGACCTCACAGTTAATGTATGTGAAAGTTACCAAGTTACAGTGAAATTATTCCAAAACGAGTCATCCTATCAAGTTACATTGAAATCCCTTCATAAATATGGCCTGTAGACTGTGCTAAAGGTTTTCGGGCTTCGGGCGCCTGTAGCCGTCAGTTTCCCAATTGTGTCCAAAGGGGATGTTCTCATCTGGACATTATATGAAGTCAACCTACTAAGTTACAATGAAATCCCTTCATAAATATGACCTGTAGACTGTGCTAAAGGTTTTTGGGCTTTGGGCTCGGGCAGCCATCATGCCTGAATGATCGCAACCAAAAGGGGACATTTCATCTGGGCATCACCTGGAGTGATCCTACGAAGTTACAATGAAATCCCTTCATAAATATGACCTGTAGACTGTGCTCAAGGTTTTCGGGCCCCTGAAGCCATCACAGTTGACCAATCACGACCAAAAGGGGATGTCATCATCTAGGCATCATATGGAGTCAACCTAACAAGTTACAATGAAATCCTTCCATAAATATGACTTAAAGACTATGCTAAAGGTTTTGGGCTCGGGCAGCCATCAAGGCTGAATGATCGTGACCAAAAGGGGACGTTCTCATCTTGACATTATTTGGCGTCATCCTACCAAGGTACAATGAAATCCCTTCATAAATATCACCTGTAGACTGTGCTAAAGGTTTTCGGGCTTCAGGTCCCTGTAGCCATCACAGTTGCCTAATGGTATCCAAAAGGGGCTGTTCTCATCTAGACATTATATGAAGTCAAACCTACCAGGTTACAATGAAATCCCTTCATAAATATGACCTGTAGACTGTTCTAAAGGTTTTTGGGCTTTGGGCCCCTGTAGCTGTCACAGTTGCCCAATTGTGTCCAAAAGGGGACGTTCTCATCTAGACATTATATGAAGTCAAACCTACCAAGTTACAATGAAATCCCTTCATAAATATGACCTGTAGACTGTGCTAAAGGTATTCGGGTTTCGGGCTCGGGCAGCCATAATGGTTGAATGATCGCAACCAAAAGGGGACATTCTCATCTGGGCATCATCTGGAGTGATCCTACAAAGTTACAATGAAATCCCTTCATAAATATGACCTGTAGACTGTGCTCAAGATTTTCGGGCTTCGGGCACCTGTAGCCATCACAGTTGACCAATCACGACCAAAAGGGGATGTCATCATCTAGGCATTATATGGAGTCAACCTAACAAGTTACAATGAAATCCTTCCACAAATACAACCTATAGACTATGCTAAGGGTCTTTGGGCTTGGGCAGCCATAAAGGCTGAATGATTGCGACCAAAAGGGGGTGTTCTCATCTAGACATTATTTGGAGTCATCCTACCAAGCTACAATGAAATCACTTCATAATTATGACCTGTAGACTGTTCTAAAGGTTTTCGGGCTTCGGGCCCCTGTAGCCGTCACAGTTGCCCAATCGTGTCCAAAAGGGGACGTTCTCATCTAGACATTATATGAAGTCAACCTACCAAATTACAATGAAATCCCTTGATAAATATGACCTGTAGACTGTGCTAAAGGTTTTCGGACTTCGGGCTTGGGCAGCCATAATGGTTGAATGATCGCTACCAAAAGGGGACATTCTCATCTGGGCGTCATCTGGAGTGATCCTATGAAGTTAAAGTAAGTTACAATGAAATCCCTTCATAAATATGACCCGTGGACTGTGCTCAAGATTTTCGGACTTCGGGCACCATCACAGTTGACCAATCACGACCAAAAGGGGACGTCATCATCTAGGCATTATATGGAGTCAACCTAATAGGTTACAATGAAATTCTTCCATAAATATGACCTTTTGCCTATGCTAAAGGTTTTTTGGCTCGGGTACCCATCAAGGCTGAATGATCGCAATCAAAATGGGATGTTCTCATCTAGTCATCCTACCATGGTACAATGAAATCCCTTCATAAATATGACATGTAGACTGTGCTAAAGGTTTTCGGGCTTCGGGCCCCTGTAGCCGTCACAGTTGCCCAATCACGTCCAAAATGGGACTTTCTCATCTAGACATTATATGAAGTCAACCCACCAAGTTACAATGAAATTCCTCAATAAATACGACCTGTAGACTGTGCTAAAAGTTTTCGGGTTTTGGGCTCGGGCAGTCATCATGGTTGGCAGATCACACCCAAATGGGGAAATTCTTATCTAGACATCATAAGGAGTCGTCCTACCAAGTTACAATGAAATCCCTCCATATTAAACATGACCTGCAGACTGTGCTAAAAGCTTTTGGGTTTCGGGCTTGGGCAGCCATCACGGTTGACAGATCATGCCCAAAAGGGGACGTTCTCATCTAGGCATTATACAGAGGCATCCTACCAAGTTACAATGAAATCCCTTCATAAATACAACCTGTAGGCTGTGCTAATGGTTTTCGGGTTTTGGGCGACCGATCGCGACCAAAAGGGGACTTTCTCATCTAGACATGAACCGAAACCTGCATATGAAATTTCGTGATGATCAAACAAGAACTGCGGGGTGTAGCCCCTGCTAAAGGAAAATGTGAACAGACTCACAGACTAACAGACTTTCGCACGCTTGATGGCAATAGCTTATCTTGACTTTGTCAAGTTAAGCTAAAAACTGTTGTGTACTCCACTTGCACAAATAACATTTTCAAGACAGTAGGCCAAGATTTGGGGTTTTCGTATCAACACATGAAGTTGAACACGATATTCATTAACATTTCTGACCTGTCAAAACCAACAGCAAAGCATTGTAAAATGTCCATCAGTTTATCACGAGCGGTTTCCTTTGCTGAACTGGAACTTGCCAATTGCTCCTCATTTATACTGTCTATTTATTTCTACCCGTAATTTTGAAAGCTTGAACTCCAAAATCGGTTTCAAATTCACAATTGAAGTCAGATGGAAATTTAGGGTTACAATGAACTAAATGAGCAACGTTTACTCAATAAAATTTTTAAGGTTGACATAATTTTTTAGGGTCGTTCGGGTTACCCAAAACTCAGGATTTTTTAACAAGAGCAAATTGTGCTCGTAAACTATTTTACAAGAGCAACTTGACATGTGCATTTAGTCACTACATTATCCCAGGTGTTTGACAAGATTAGCGATGATCATTTAGGCCTAAAAAAATAAAAAATCTGTTTCTCAGGCCCTCCCACATGGTCCTTTTGGCTGCCACATGCTCTCTTTTTATAACCAATTTAAACTTAAAAAAAATAAAAATTAAATGGTTTATGTCTGATATTTTACCCAAGCTAAAAAAAATTGATGAATTTGTCCCTTGAGTGCAAGAAGGCTTTGCAATGCTTTAGCATTGCAAAGTCTTCTTGCACTCAAGGGATGAAATACACCACTACCCATGCTATTTTGTGGATTATGAGGACTAAAACTTGAACCAAGAACATGAACTTTTGATGACAAAAAAGTAATTACTGAAATAAAAAATAAAATAAAAGACTGCTCGCCCGCATGCAATTTCACAAATAATGGCCTGAGAAACAGAAGATCTACTTTGTGTTGCCTTACTTGATCAGTTTATTGGAACATTCATCAGTATTGGACTTGGTGTCAGCCACTTATAGTCTCAAACCATCGGTCCACCACCCCTTTTGATCTTAGATACATCACTAAAGTTAATGAAGTCTGCAAAACAGCTTCAAATTTCCGTTTCGGAATTTCACCTGGTAAATATATTTCATTGATAAATTGCAGATGTTATTCCTACTAAAGTGTTACGATTGCGATCTTTCGATATTTGTTACACAACATCTTTACAGAGGTCAGAATCACTTAATTATTTTGTGTGGCCTTATATTACATTCTTTTGAACACTTTATTTTTTGTATGTTATCTTGTATTTCAGGATGTAAATCTTTGAATGGCAGGATCACTGGAACATATCCTTCTGTCCAGATTCATCCAAATGGGGAATGTTTTTGTGTTATGATGATTGACAAAGTCATTGTTAATGAGATAGCAACCAACAGAACAATCTTTCAGTCTCCTCTGATGCTCGGTAATGGAGCTATCAAGTATTGTACCTTCTCAATGAATGGTACTTACATTGCTATCTTATTCAGAAACAGCTGTGATTATATTATATCAATACATATGATGGGCTTAACTTTAGTATCATCAGGTAAAGTTATTTGCCACCATGTGTGCAAAGGATTCAAAGGAAACAGAAGTTACAATGATTCAGCTCGCTGTAAATTTTCTCCATGTGGTTCTTACTTGGCTGTCAGTTCTACTCTAGGACAGCTTTTCATTTTACATTTAAATAGAACGGTGAATATCTGTACTGTTTTTACTGATATATTACCAGATTCATGCTTATCAACAATGAATTCTTATGACATTCATCCAGGTCTTCCAGGACACCTGACAGTTGGATCAACTGATGATACACTGCATTGCATTAATTTTGAGACCCACAAAATAGTGCATGAAATACAACTTGATGACACAATTGACTGTGTAAAATATTCACCGTCAGGCTCATTGTTGGCAGTGGCTCTTCGTGATTTCAAAATACATCTGTTTGATACATTTGACCAAAATATTCTTCAGACTATTGATATGGCAGATTTTCTAGAGAATAATGTATCTAAAACCCGTTTCTTACATGTTTACACAACTCATATGAGTTTTAACCAGACAGGTGAAGTTTTAGCTGTATCCAGTGGAGATGGTGGTATTAAAATCTTCCAGGTTACTTCTGACATTGACTCCCTACAAACACTATGTAAGCGTGCTATGTTATCTGTAATTCCTATGAACAAACTCAAAAAACTTTCTCTGCCAATGAAAATCAAAAGGTTTCTGTTAGTCAAAGCACTGTGTTAGACCTTAAAACAAAATATTTTATCATTTAATGTCTTTTTTGCAGCTGTTGAATATCAGTTTCTCCCGAGAAATATGTTACTGTGATTACAAAAGTGTTCTCTTTTTTGCAATCAACTCGCGACACATATACACCAGTGTTGGGATTTTGTGAATAAAATCCCATGAAATCAAGACCGCATCAAGAACTAGAGGCTCTACAGAGCCTGTAATCGCTCACCTGGAAATACATATAAAAATGTGATTTCCCATAGGCTTTCCATGGTAACTATGAGCTGCAATTGTGGCCATGTTTGCATGTTTGCAACATTACATCAAAATTACATGAGGATCATTGGTAAAAGGTGTCCCAGTCTTCAATCACGTGAAGTTTCAAAACATTTGAATCTATCAAACAGAATCATAGAATGTCTCTGGTGGCCATATTTTCCAGCCAATGGGAACAAAAAGACGATTGTTTGTAGAGGGCCTCCTATAGACCATTCTTGCCAAGTTTTGGTTCACGTCAGCTCAGTAGTTCCAGAGAGAAGATGAAAATGTGATTTCCTATAGGTTTTTTCTATATTAACTATAAACTGCAACTGTGGCCATGTTTGCAATATGATCAACATTAAAATGAGGAATGTTGGTGGAGGGTGTCCCAGTTATCAACCATGCAAAGTTTTAAAACATTTGGCCCTGTGGTTTCAGAGGAGAAGAGTTTTCAGTATTGACCAGTCAGAATCAAAGAATGCTTTTGGCAGCCACGTTTTTTCACCCAACAGGAATAAAATGAGTAACAGTTGTAGAGAACCTCTCATAGACAATGCCTGCCAAGTCTGGTTCAAATTGGCTCTGTACTTTCAGTGAAGATGATGAAAATGTGATTTCCTATAGGGTTTCTATAGAAACTATAAGCCACAATTGCAGCCATAATTGCAACCCGATGAAGATTAAAATGAGGATCAATGGTAGAGGGGGTTACAGTCATCAGCCACATTATGTTTTTTCAAACCATATGGCCTTGTAGTTTTAAAGAAGATTTTCTTGAAAATGCACACATTTATGAATTCTGTTTAAAAAAAAAAAAATCAGTAAAAAAGGGTTAAAATATTTTGAAAATTACAATTTTTTCAGATAGTATTCTCTTTCAAAATAGCTTTTGGACAGGTAAAGGGTTACAGGACTCTTAAAGGTAAACAATAATTACTGACATCTAAGCTGACATGATTGCAAGAGAATAAACAAAACTTCCCTAGTTTTTCCAAACAACCTGTCATCATGTATCAAACATAATAAGATTACAGCTGAAGATATCAACCTACAGTTGCATTTGTTTTGCAGTACAAGTCAAAATAAGTTGTGTAAGATAATCCTATAAACTATGTATCTTTTCTCTTCCTACACTGATAAGACCAGAAGCTGACATCATTTTCTGGAAAGCTCTCACTGATAGCTTTTCCAGAAAATGTCAGATTCTGATCTTGTCAGGGCAGAAGCAGCAGTTTACTTAGTTTATTGCAGTTATGCTACAGCTTATTTTGACTTGTACTGTATACACAATGTTTTGGGTTTTTTTTCCCCAGTTCTCAGTGGAGAAAACTGGAACCAACCCTTACCAGATTCTCAAAAAACAAGTATTTTGCTGACAGTACCAATCTTCGTGCAGACAGGAAAGGCATTGGGTTAAGCATTAGAATATAGCCTCTGGTGGCCACATATTTCCATCCTCTCGTAGACCATTCCTGTGAAGTTTGGCTCATGTCTGCTCAGTAGTTCCAGAGAAAAAGATGAAAATGTGATTTCCCTTAGGGTTTCTATAGTAACTATAAGCCGCAATTGTGGCCATGTTTACAAGCCGATCAACATTAAATGAGGATCATTGGTAGAGGGGGTCCCAGTCATCACTTATGTGAAGTATCAAAACATTTGGCCTGGAAGTTTCTTTCAGAGAAGATTTTTGAAAATCCACCAATCAGAATCAAAGAATGCCTCTGGCGGCCATGTTTTTCAACCCACAGGAACAAAATGAGGATCGTTTGTAGCGGACCTACCACAGACCATCCCTGCCAGGTTTGGTTCACATTGGCCCAGTAGTTCTGGAGAAGAAGATGAAAATGTGATTTCCTGTAGGGTTTCTATAGTAACTATAAGCTGCAGTTGTGGCCATGTTTGCAACCCGATCAACATTAAATGAGGATCGTTGGTAGAGGGGGGGCTCCAGTCATCATATATGTGAAGTATCAAAACATTTCGCCTGGCAGTTTCAGAGGAGAAGATTTTTGAAAATCCACCAATCAGAATCAAAGAATGCCTCTGGCGGCCATGTTTTTCAACCCACGGGAACAAAATGAGGATTGTTTGTAGAGGACCTCCCATAGACTATCCCTGCCAGGTTTGTTTTCACGTCGCCTCAGTTTTTCCAGAGAAGAAGTGGAAAATGTGATTTCCCATGGGGTTTCTACAGTAACTATAAGCCGCAATTGCAGCCATGTTTGTGACCCAATCAACATTAAATGAGGGTCGTTGGTAGAGGGGGTCCCAGTCATCATTTATGTGAAGTTTCAAAACATTTGGCCTGGCAGTTTCAGAGGAGAAGATTTTTGAAAATCCACCAACCAGAATCAAAGAATGCCTCTGGAAGCCATGTTTTTCATCCGACGGGAACAAAATGAGGATTGTTTGTAGAGGACCTCCCATAGACCATTCCTGCCAAGTTTGGTTCACACCGGCTCAGCGGATACAGAGAAGAAGATGAAAATGTGAAAAGTTTACGGACGACGGACGCCAAGTGATGAAAAAAGCTCACATGGCCTTTTAGGCCAGGTGAGCTAAAAACAAATGAAAATAGCATCTCATTCAATGTTCCTGCATTTCTTTTTCAATATGTGAAATTCTAGTGTTGAAGGAAGGAAAAGCAAACAGGACAGGAAATGTTTCAACTGGATTCTGTTTTTGTCAAAATTCTGTTTTTGTGATCACAGTACTGTATCCAGTCATTCTCACAGTGGTTATAGGTATGGACATCACAGATGCAAAATCAATTGAAATTTGGTTAGGTTTTGATTTGGTACAAAGATAAACAAAATATTATTTTTGAAAGCCTTTCCTTTAGGTTTTCACACTCATGCCACTTCAGCCCGCCTTGGACTGATCAGAATTATCTTCTTATACTACATTTACAGCCAAAAATAAGGAAGAAAATTAACAGGCCTCACATTCACGTATCCAGTTAAACTGTCAGATAGATATTTGAATGATAACGTAATTCCTACATAATATTCAATTGGCTGAGAGCTAGATTATTTTTGGTGGTCTGAATTTGTTCAGCATCATCCAAATTAGTTTTATTACAAATTATTGGAGAGTGCCCACAGACACTCCAATAATTTGTAATAAAAGAAATTTAGATAAACAAAAAGTTAATTGCATTTGATTGAATATGGAACATGAGCTAGGAAAATGGCTTTGGCTCTGGTACCCTTATTTTTTTTTTTTTGAAACCTCTGATAGTGGCTTCTAGCACTCAACCAGTCAACTTCTAATGCCATTAACTTCAGTTTGCGGTTGATGTTGAATTGCATTAAATGATAAAATGGCTTGTAATGTAAATAGAGGTTTTGTTGAACCAATGCAAATTGTATTTCAGAAGTTCATTAGAAAGCAAGAGTGTTTTTAATCTGTTGAAGTCAAGTCAAACTGGTTTAAAAAGTTATGAAGTACTGTGTCCATGAGACATTTATATTAAGGAACAGATTTAACTTATAAGGAAGCCTTCAGTATTTTTATACTCCTGTTCTTCCATCCATTTTGATAATTTATTCACAAGTATCACTGGATACTTTTGATAATTTGTATGACAAATAACCATGATGTGAACTTGTGCCGTGTCACTGCACCTTATTGTTCAAGAGTTAATGTCCCCTTTTCACTTGGATTATTGAACAAGTCAATCTCAAACTTTTATTCACAGTCTCACGTTTTCCATCAGATATTTTGTATGATGAAGAACTGTGATATGAACTTGTCATATCATTTGGCAATGTTGCTGAACCATATTTCCCAAGAGTTATTGCCCCTTTTCACTTCGATTATTGAACAAGTCTGTTTCAAACTTTTATCCACAACTAGTCTCATGTTTTCCATCAGATATTTTGTATGATGAAGAACTGTGATATGAACTTGCGCATATCATTTGGCTATGTTGCTGAACCATATTTCCCAAGAGTTATTGCCCCTTTTCACTTACATTATTGAACAAGTCTTTTATGACTCTGTATCCACAACAAGTCTCAAAATTTTAATCTGATTGATTTGATATTTTGTATACTAAACAGCCCTAATTAGAAGATCCATGCAGTGTTGTTGCCATTTGCAGATTTGTGGACTGGGGTGCAGCAGGGAATGTGATAAGGGTATCTTTTTGTGTTATCCTGAGATGATACTTTCTCTTGTTTTTATAGAAAATGACAAACTGTCATATGGATGAAGGAACATGAAGATGTTCACTATTTTAATACCCCTACTGTCTTGCCTTATGAAGCAATAACTTGATGAAACCTGATCAGTCGTGATGTGAACCAGTCAAGACAGTTGACCTTGGAAGCTGTCTTAGAAAATTTCAAAAGGATTTATTGAATGGTTGGTTACATTATAAAAAAATGTAAGATTTTAGAGATGTTCCAACCAATCAGTTGATCATTAAGTTAATGATATAATGCTGGGGCAACCAAATGACATGCATTTATCACAATAAGGCATGGCTCACATGTGTCATTGAATGTACTGAAATTTTAAAACTGAAATTACAGGTCCTTGAAAGTGCTTGAAAATCAAACTTTCTTGAAAAAAGACATGGAAGGTCCTTGAAAAATATATTTCAGTAATTACTTGGCTTTTTTGGCTCAAAATGTATGATGTTTGTGTGTCTTTGTTGCATAAATTGCCTATATAACCAACTAAAATCATAATTGTACCTCACACTGATCCTTGGTAAACACTCCGTGGGGGCAAGGTGATGCAAAGTCTTCAACCACTGTTAGCCCTGTGTGTGTTGAGTTTGTACATTGGGGGGCGGGGGGGGGGGGGGGGGGGGGGGGGGGGGCTGACCACTGCTTGGTGGTCCTCTCCAGGTACTCTAACTTACTCCATCTCTAAAATGGTCCAACACGGGGTGACCCAGGCTGACGAAAGTGTTGTTAAAATGCTATTAAATAAAATGGGAAACTCTCTCAGAAAGCTTCCCAAGGATCAGGGTCAGATATAATTGGTTTGGAATCATGTGTAAGAATTGTTAACTAGAAGTGAATACAAACATCAGAGATAATGAATACAATTTTAGATGAAGGTCCTAGAAAGCTCTTGAAGTTCCAGAAAAATTTTCTGGATGTCCTGGATTTTTTAAATTTTTTTTATTAATTCCAAGGTTGCACGATCCTGGCATAGAGTTTCTACACAAATTACTAGAACAAATTCTACAACTTTTCCAAAATAACGATTGTACGTTTCCGTGTCCAGTCTTGATTGTTTTATCTAAAAAAATAGGTAATGTATAATGATAAGTGATCATAATAATAATGCAAGATGTTTATGCAAAAGATAATTCATTTTGTCCAGGATATGTGGCATTGCAGTAACCGGTTCTTGTCAGATCACCGAAGTTAAGCAACGTCAAGCCCGGTTAGTCCTCGGATGGGTGACTGTCTGAGCGATCGATTCGGACTCCCGCATTGTGTCCTTGGGCAAGGCACTTAACCCCGATTGTCCACATGGAGGCACGATGATGCTGTGTACTAAGGCGTACTGCATGCCGATGGTGCGCATGTCTTCAACCAATCTGACCCTGCCTGTGCTGCAGTGCGGAGTTACGATGTTTGGGAGCTGGCAGCTGCTCGTCGTTGCTCGGTGGTTCTCTCCGGGTACTCCGGCTTCCTCCACCTGTAAAACTCACGGTCATGATTAGCCATTGTGCATAAGTATGTGACCTTAAACACCAATAAATAAATAAATAATATGTCCAGGGTATTTAGCCAGTTAATGGTTGAGGGCTTTGCCCTAGAACATTATCTGGCCAAATATCCTGGACTGAGTGTATTATCTGACTTAAAGCCCACTTATTAAATTAATTCTTTGTTTCTGTGCAGATTTGAAATAATTTTATTGCGATTTGAACAATTTGATACGATTATGTGATAAATATGATTCTAATGCATTGAATGTAATTCATAACACATCACGTTAAGGTCTCAAAGCTCTGTCAAATAAGTAGGTCCCAGCAAAGCTTCGAAGATTCGATTTGACATTGATATCCTGATTAAGATCAAAATCAAATCGGCTTCCTGATTTATTTTTTTTAATCGTCTAACTCGTTTTTTTTCACAAAGGGGACAATGGCAAATAAATGTCTTCTTCC
Source organism: Pictodentalium vernedei (assembly GCA_031216915.1). NCBI lineage: Eukaryota > Metazoa > Mollusca > Scaphopoda > Dentaliida > Dentaliidae > Pictodentalium > Pictodentalium vernedei. The sequence goes on along the minus strand of CM062297.1, from coordinate 349,248,926 downwards.
GGTAGAAGCATGCTGCAGACATGAAATAGTTACCTGTTGCGATTATGTTCAATCAGCCTATCATGATGCTTGTCTACCTTACAGTTTACATTGTCACAACAGTACTTACAAAGTGGAGCACCGGAATCTTTTAATATAAGTACTGTTGTAACAATATAACTTGTGACCTCTGCATAGTGTTGAAATGATTTTTCTGCCAGTCGATGCCGATGTGATTAGTACTAAACAAATCTATTAACCGATTAGTGAATCACTTGTCGATTAGTCGCCTGGGTGTATTTTCTAAAGCCTTGAAGTTTCCACTTTGTGCTCCTTCAAGAAAATTTCAGTGCTGTTGATTTGAGGAGTGCTATCACACTGGTACTTCTAAATTAGAACTAGAGGGGGGTATCAGTACCCCGTGGCTCACCAACAGGTGGCCAATGTAAACGGGTGGCTGGAGTAAAAAAAAAAGTTCAAAACCTGCACACAAAAGTCCAAAATTAAAGAAAATAAGCAGCTAAAGGGTTAAATAATATAATAATAACCCCTAAGAAGCATGGAGATATGCTGCAAGGTAAATCTCCACTTGGGAGAAAGAAAAAAAACCCATCAAAACCTGCACGCAAACATCAAAATAAGTCTAAAATTTGATTCAGAGGGTTAAAATTAAGACAAAATACCCTGGAAAAGAGTTAAATGTTATAGTGAACCACCATAGCAATATGCAGAAACTCTACACTTGGAAGAAAGGAAAAAAAAAAACCCATGAAAACCTGCACGCAAACGTCAAAATAAGTCTCAAAATCTATTCAAAGGGTTAACATTTTTTTAAAAATGCACTGGAAAGATATCAATGTTATAATAACCACCACTGCAATATGCAGTGAGGTCAACCTCACTTGAAATTGTTTTTTTTTATCACAACCTGTACATAAAAGTAAGAAACTGTAAGCCTAAGTCCAAAAGCTGTACATAAAAGTCCAAAATTGAAGTAATTCAGCAGGAAAAGGGTTAAATAATACAAACATAGCCCTAAGATGCATGTTTACAAACAATAGAAAGCATGGACATATGCTGCAAGGTAAATCTCCACTTGGAAGAAAGGAAAAAAAAACATCAAAACCTGCACGCAAACATCAAAATAAGTCTAAAATTTGATTCAAAGGGTTAAAATTAAGACAAAATACCCTGGAAAAGAGTTAAATGTTATAGTGAACCACCATAGCAATATGCAGAAACTGTACACTTGGAAGAAAGGAAAAAAAAAACAAACAATGAAAACCTGCACACAAACGTCAAAATAAATCTAAAAATCTATTCATAGGGTTAAAAAAATTTAAAAAATGCACTGGAAAGATATCAATGTTATAATAACCACCACTGCAATATGCAGTGAGGTCAACATCACTTGAAATTGTTTTTTTTTATCACAACCTGTACATAAAAGTAAGAAGCTGTAAGCCTAAGTCCAAAAGCTGTACATAAAAGTCCAAAATTGAAGTAATTCAGCAGGAAAAGGGTTAAATAATACAAACGTAGCCCTAAGATGCATGTATACATACAATAGAAAGCATGGACATATGCTGCAAGGTAAATCTCCACTTGGGAGAAAGGAAAAAAAAACCCATCAAAACCTGCACGCAAACATCAAAATAAGTCTAAAATATGATTCAAAGGGTTAAAATGAAGACAAAATACCGTGGAAAAGAGTTAAATGTTATAGTGAACCACCATAGCAATATGCAGAAACTCTACACTTGGAAGAAAGGAAAAAAAAAAAAAACCCATGAAAACCTGCACGCAAATGTCAAAATAAGTCTAAAAATCTATTCAAGGGGTTAAAATTTTTTTAAAAATGCACTGGAAAGATATCAATGTTATAATAACCACCACTGCAATATGCAGTGAGGTCAACCTCACTTGAAATTGTTTTTTTTTATCACAACCTGTACATAAAAGTAAGAAGCTGTAAGCCTAAGTCTGAAAGCTGTACATAAAAGTCCAAAATTGAAGTAATTCAGCAGGAAAAGGGTTAAATAATACAAACATAGCCCTAAGATGCATGTTTACATACAATAGAAAGCATGGACATATGCTGCAAGGTAAATCTCCACTTGAAAGAAAGGAAAAAAAAACATCAAAACCTGCACGCAAACATCAAAATAAGTCTAAAATTTGATTCAAAGGGTTAAAATTACGACAAAATACCCTGGAAAAGAGTTAAATGTTATAGTGAACCACTATAGCAATATGCTGAAACTAAAAAAAAATTTGAAAAGCCAAAAAATCAAAACCTGTACACAAAAGTTCAAAATATTTGAGAGCGGACGCCGACGCTGACGCCGACATGAGGGCTATGCCATAGGCTCACACAACTAACGTTGGTGAGCCAAAAAACGAAGCTCTCTTTTTCACGTGTCTCTAATTTTCAAGAAAATAGATTAAATTATAGGGTAAAGATTCGAGATTCCATAAGTACAATGATTAAAACACACAAATGAGGTGTGGACAGCATACCTGCAAACTGTTGTGTCATTTTAATTAACGCTGACAGCAAAAGTACATCTATCACATTCTTGTTTTGGGTAAATGTTGCAGTAATAAGGTTGGCCAGAAAACAAAACGTCACATAATGATGTTTACTACTGAATGAAGTTTTACAAATCGCATTACGTAGTGCACATACTGACCAAACAAATCACACCATTTGGTCATGTGATGTATTTAATATTCAATGAGGCTGTTGTTTATAGTTTGTCCTGCTTTTCATTGGGGGTTGGTTAAGTTATGCAGGTCATGGAACAATCACGTCCTCAGAGTACACTTCTTCAGTAACCTGTTTTCTGCTTTCAAAGTTTAGCACAATAACAAAGTGCAGAAATTTCTTATTGGACCACAATATAGAAGTGAATTTTTGGGAAAGCTTGATTTTGCTTAAAAATATATGATGAAACCAAATATTCTGGGCCCTCTCCTGAATTCCCCTTGGAAATAGGAACACCAAAGATTTATTATTAGACCAATTTATTTTTTGCAGCATCGGTTGTTTGGTCATAAGGACATGGAGATGTCGACTTCCATAATGTCGTGCAGTTGGACCCATTAATTGTGTTGTAATTTGGAAGCCACTCCAGCCAATGCATTTAGTTAAAACCACAGTTTTGTAGACTTTTTTGCTCAGTTCAGCACCTGACATTGCATAATCGACTAGTTGATTAATCATCGACTACCACCCGGCGATTAGTTGATTAGTAAAAATCCAAATGGCATTAATCGTTTCAACACAACCTCTGCACCTGGGTGAGTAGTCATACTAGCTGTGACACTTGCAAGTCACAAGGATTGCATGGTAATAAGGTAAAATACAAGTGATTTCATGAAAATTGTTTCACTATGTATCAGATTCAGTTCAGATTTGATGTAGACATCAGATCTCTGATTCCATTTGAGGATAGAAATTCTGATTCACAGGGCCCAACAAATAAGGTAAAATGAATCATGTAATACATTTTTCCAGTTCTGATGTTAAATGATATTCCTGAACTACAATACAGCTGCCGTGAACTGGTCGTAATCCACACGAGGGCAGTGATATCCACGCATGCATTTACCAGGTAATAAAAATCACCATCAGCAAAATTTTAATTAATGAAGCACTTTGATGTACCCGCTGCTTCATTAATTAAATTTTTGATGATTATTCCTATAATTAGTGTTTGGAATCGAATATTAATGTGTCGATGGAAATACTGCCCACTCGTGGAAAGTGACCAGTCCACTGTGGCCATACTGTAAAGAGGATAGTTTCATTTATTTTATAAAACAAGTATTCTTCTTCATCTGATATGCAATAAACAAGTTGAAGTTCTGTTCAATGCAAGGTAAAAGACCTTGTGCTGTGAAAATGTATGCAATAACGACCCAAGTGGAAATAAATTTGATAAACTGTGACTTAATTTTTTCTTTTCCACCAATGATAATATCAGACTAGGATAAGTGATTTTTGGAAAGCTGTTCCTGGGAGCTTTTCAAACCCAAAGAGCTTTCCCAGGATTAATATCTCAGACTGGTGAATATTCATCACAGTTAAGGCCTAAAATGATGTGGTATTTATGAAATTAACAACATGTGTTATGACATATTTTCAATATGGGGTAAGTGAGGTCTATACAAATTAGAAATGAAGGTGCCCTGAAAAGAGCAACCCATTTTTCAGTTTATCCTTTTATAGATATTTTAAAGGAACAATAAGCCTCTAATTTAAAAAAAATATCATTTCTCATATTCTGCTTATATCTGGAAAAGCATGTTAAAAAACCACTGTGTGCAAAGTCTGAGAAGTCAGAATCCAACACAAACATTACTTAGATCTGTGATTAAAAAATAGCTATTACCTGTGTAATGACCACAAAAGAAATGGTCTAATTGGTGCAGCATATTAATTTAAGCAATGATGAGGTATATTCTTCAAAGTTTCAATTCATCCTCTTTCCTTTGTCAATGTGAATCATTATATTAAGTTTCGTAACAATTGGTCTTGAAGTAATCGAGATTTGGTGTCTTGAGCGATTTTGTTGGGTTTTTTTTTAGCTCACTGAAGGGAGCTTAATTTATCACTTGTCGTCCGTCGTGAACTTTACATTATCGACTACTCCTCCCAAACTACTGGATCAAATTGAACCAAATTTGGTGTGCATATTCCCCATCATATGTCAATTCAAACTTGTACAAATAAACATGCCACGCCCACAGGGGGCACCACAAGGGGCATAACTCTGATAACACCCATGAATTTCTTTCCAAAATTCAAAAAAATCTTCTTCAGATCCACCGGGCAGAATTCTTTCCTATTTGGGATACATCATCTCTAGGGGGGGGGGGGGGCAGATTCAAGTTTGTTCAAATCGGCCCCCTGGATTCATATTTGGGCTCACTATAGAAGCCTGAATTTGAACCTGGTGCATTTCAGGCAAATTTCTTAAAAAATCTTCTTCTCCAGATCCAGCAGGCAGAATCTTTTGATATTTGGTATGCAACATTGTGGGGTGGATCTGATTCAAGTTTGTACAAATCGGCCCCCTGGGTTCATATTTGGGCTCAGTATAGAAGCCCGAATTTGAACTTAATGCATTTCAGGCAAATTTCTTAAAAAATCTTCTTCTCCAGATCCAGCAGGCAGAATCTTTTGATATTTAGTATGCAACATTGTGGGGTGGATCTGATTCAAGTTTGTACAAATCGCCCCCCTGGGTTCATATTTGGGCTCAGTGTAGGAGCCTGAATTCAAACTTTCAGGCAAATTTCTTTAAAAATCTTCTTCTCAAGATCCAGCAGGCAGAATCTTTTGATATTTGGTATGCAACATTGTGAGGTGGATCTGATTCAAGTTTGTTCAAATCTGTCCCCTGGATTCACATTTGGGCTCGGTATAGAAGCCCGAATTTGAACTTAGTGCATTTCAGACAAATTTCTTAAAAAATCTTCTTCTCCAGATCCAGGCTAATTTGCATAATTTATTAGTTATTTCCCATACCAAAAATAATCAAAATTTAAATCACCATTGGAAGTTCTTGCTTGAAATGTGAAATTGTGATTTTTAGAACTAAATGGCCAACAATGACCATTTTTGATGTCTGTCGAAACCCAAATTGTAATATCCTATTCCTCTTGTCAATTAACACCACCAAAATAAGTTTCATTGCATTTGGCCATGAATTATTGAATTTTGGTCATTCGGTTGATTTTTAGGTTTTTTTCCTCCAGATGGACAGTTTATGTTTATTGGTGTTTGGGGTCACATATTTCTGCACAATGGCGAAAGATGGACAGTTTTAAGATGGTTGGTTAATTTGCATAATTTATGTGCAAGAGAAAAAACTGTACATTATGTCATGTAAATTGTGCTACTTGTTTTCCACACTAAAAGTAAAAGCAAAATCTGATTCATCATTAGAAGGTTTTTGCTTAAAAAGTGTAATTGCTATTTTTAGAATATGGCTGACAGTGGCCATTTCTGATGACTGCCAAACTCCAAAATGCAATATTTCTTACTCCTGTCAATAAACACCATTGAATTAAGTTTCATAACAATTGTCATTAATTTGAGTTTTGGTGATTTGTTTTTTTTTTAAACCAACATACAGTTTTAACAAGACCAATATCAGGTCTGGACCTGTGTCGCTGCATGCAGGTGTGTGACGAAAAATTTCAATGTTCAGTGAGTACAGTCAAATTTGAAAGTATCGGCAAACAGGAAGTGGCTGCATGGCAGATCTGAAAATTAGATACACGATACAACTCATCATTATGAAGCAGCAGACCAAATATAAAATCATTCCCTTTCATAGAAGCAAGAAAACTTTGACGGAAGAAGTGTTTTGGATGGACTGACGGACGGATGGTGTCAAGCAGTTACTAGACCTGCTCTGCCGCTGGCGACGCAGGTTAAAACAAAGATGGCTGGTTAATTTGCTATTTTAAGCACAAGAAAAAACAAGAGGCCCCAGGGGGCCTGAGGGCGCTCACCTGACATGGTAGCCTAAATATCAACCCAGAGAATTGATTTCCACAAGTTGCATCTGCTCCTCCTAAGAAAAGCTGAAACCAAATATCCAAATATTCTGACCAGTGGATCTAAAAAAAGATTTTTAAAGAATATTCCTCATACTGAACTAAGTCATAATTCGGGCTCCTACAGGAAGCCCATATATGAACCCAGGGACTTGGCTTTAACAAACCTGAATCTCACACCCCTAAGGATTCTGCACACCAAATAGCAAAACATTCCGACTGCTGGATCTGAAGAAGAAGATTTTTAAAGAAAATTCCTCATTTTGAACCAAGTTACAATTCGAGCTCCCACAATCAGCCCAAATATGGACCTAGGGACATGGCTTGAACAAACTTGAATCTTACCCCCCTAAGGATGCTGCATAAAAAATATCAAAAGCATTCATCTGCTGGATCTGAAGATTTTTAAATAAAATTCCTCATTTTGAACTAAGTTGTCATTCAGGCTCCCATAGTGAGCCCAAATATGAACCAAGGGACTTGGCTTGAACAAACTTGAATCTCAGCCCCCTAAGGTTGCTCCATGCCAAATATCAAAACATTCCAACTGCTGAATCTGAAGAAGAATTTTTAAAGAAAAATTCCTCATATTGACTAAGTTATAATTTGGGCTCCCACAGGGAGCCCAAATATGGATCCATGAACTTGGCTTTAACACACTTGAATCCCCCCTCCCCCCAAGGATGCTACTCACCACATATCAAACCATTCTGACTGCTGGATCTGAAGAAGATTTTTTAAGAAAATTCCTCATTTCGAACAAAGTTACAATTCAAGCTCCCACATTGGGCCCAAATATGGACCTAGGGACATGGCTTGAACAAACTTGAATCTCACCCCCCTAAGGATGCTGCATACCAAATATCACAAGATTCTGCCTGCTGGATCTTGAGAAGAAGATTTTCAAAGAAATTTGCCTGAAATGCACTAAGTTCGAATTTGGGCTTCTATAGTGAGCCCAAATATGAATCCAGGTGGCCGATTTGAACAAACTGGAATCAGATCCACCCCACAATGTTGCATACCAAATATCAAAAGATTCTGCTTGCAGGATCTGGAGAAGAAGATTTTTGAAGAATTTTGCCTGAAATGCACTAAGTTCAAATTCGAGCTTCTATAGTGAGCCCAAATATGAATCTAGGGAGCCGATTTGAACAAAATAGAATCAGATCCACCCCACAATGTTGCATACCAAATATCAAAAGATTCTGTCTGCTGGATCTGGAGAAGAAGACTTTTTAAGAAATTTGCCTGAAATGCACTAAGTTCAAATTTGGGCTCCTATACTGAGCCCAAATATAAACCCAAAGGGCCGATTTGAACAAACTTGAATCAGATCCACCCCACAATGTTGCATACCCAATATCAAAAGATTCTGCCTGCTGGATCTTGAGAAGAAGATTTTCAAAGAAATTTGCCTGAAATGCACTAAGTTCAAATTTGGGCTCCTATACTGAGCCCAAATATAAACCCAAGGGGCCGATTTGAACAAACTTGAATCAGATCCACCCCACAATGTTGCATACCAAGTATCAAAAGATTCTGCCTGCTGGATCTGGAGAAGAAGATTTTCAAAGAAATTTGCCTGAAATGTACTAAGTTCAAATTTGGGCTCCTATACTGAGCCCAAGTATAAACCCAGGGGGCCGATTTGAACAAACTTGAATCAGATCCACCCCACAATGTTGCATACCAAATATCAAAAGATTTTGCCTGCTGGATCTGGAGAAGAAGATTTTTTAAGAAATTTGCCTGAAATGCACTAAGTTCGAAATCGGGCTCCTATACTGAGCCCAAATATGAACCCAGGGGGCCGATTTGAACAAACTTGAATCAGATCCACCCTCCAATGTTGCATACCAAATATCAAAAGATTCTGCCTGCTGGATCTGGAGAAGAAGATTTTTTAATGTTTTTCCCATTGCCTACAGTGTTAAAAAGTGCTGACTCAGCACTTTTTCAATGTCCCGAAACTGTACCCTATGATAAAACCGATGGCAATTTTTTTTTTTACCAATTCTTTCTGTTGGTCCTAAGGAAGCTTCACACCAAATAAAAATTCTCGGTGCAGTGCAGTTTTGGAGATATGGGCGTTTTAATTTTTTTCTATTTTTAGCTCCTGTGGTTCCCATGGGGCTACGGGAAAAAAAAAATCAGCATAAATTAGGTACTTATGACCCAATAAGCCCTCACATAAAATTTGGTTCAAATCAGCCTCTCGGTTTGGAAAATAGAAATTTTGGGCGGGGCCAAAAATTTTGCCCCTCCCATAACGACGCCAAGTATATCCCCACAAACTTCTCTTGAACAAATCTGAGTCTACACCTCAAAAGGAAGCTGCACACCAAATATCAAGTCTCTGCTACCGCTGGTTCATGAGAAGATTTTTTAAGATTTCAGCACACTTTTTGGGTGTGGCCCTACCCACGGGCGGGGCAACTTGATTTGAACAAATTCAAATTGCGATGTCATAACAAACTATTATCTCAAATATCAATTAAATTGGTTCAGCGGTTTGGGAGGAGAAGACTCAAACACCATGTTCACGGACGACGGACGCCGGACGACGAGTGATCACTATAGCTCTCCTGACTGAAAGTCAGGTGAGCTAAAAAACTAGAGGCTCAAGTGAGCCTAAAATGCTCATCTGGCTCAAGTTGTCAAAAGAGATGAGTGTTTCAGAAAGTGATGGACAGCAAGAGCAATGTTTTGATTTGATATTACACATCCAAAGGCAATTTTTTAGCTCAACTTTGACGTAACTTTGACGTAGTCAAATTTGAGGTTATGCCATGGCCTGTCGTCCGTCTGTCAACAATGAAGCGATCGTTACGAAACTTCTTGGGTATCTTTGTTATCACCGTGGGACGAGAACAAGTGTTTTTGGGTTCGGTCTGAAATTCCAGATGGTCACCAGCAGCCATTTGGTACCTAAGTTAGTGCAATCAGTTTTTTGTACAGACCTTCTGTATGAAAGTTCTGATTTGAATAAATTTTTGTCTGAATGTTTAGTAATATGAAATACATATAATACAGGTTTTTTTCTTGTGCAAATTCTGCAAATTAGATGAACTTTGATTTTTTCAGTGCTACGTACACACAGTAAGTACACGTGTCAATACGGCTCGGGCTAGGGGCTGTGGGCTGTATTTATGAACCAATCTTGGGTACCTTTGTTATCACCTTGGGACGAGAACGAGTGTTTTGGGGTGCGGTCCAAAATTCAAGATGGCCGCCGGCAGCCATTTTGTACCCAAATTAGTGCAATCAGTTTTTTGTACAGAACTTCTGTTTGAAAGTTCTGATTCGAATAAATTTTTGTTTGAATGTTTAGTAACATGGAATACATCACATATAATACAGGGTTTTTTCTTGAAAAATTATGCAAATTAGGTGAACTTTGATTTATTCAGTGCTGCTTATACACAGCAAGTGCACATGTCAATACGGCTCAGGCTGGGTACCTTTGTTATCACCTTGGGACGAGAACGAGTGTTTTTGGGTGCGGTCCAAAATTCAAGATGGCTGCCAGTGGCCATTTTGTACCAAAATTAGGTACAATCAGTTTTTTGTACAGAACTTCTATATGAAGGTTCTGATTTGAATAAATTTTTGAATGAATGTTTAGTAACATGGAATACATCACATCTAATATGGGTTTTTTTCTCGTGCAGAAATTATGTAAATTAGATGAACTTTGATTTATTCAGTGCTACTATTACACAGTAAGTGCACATGTCAATACGGCTTGAGCTAGAGGCTGTATTCATGAACCGATCTTCACGAAACTTCTTGGGTTTTGTTATCACCTTGGGACAGGAACGAGTGTTTTGGAACGCCTTTGTTATCACTGTGCTATGAGAACAAATATTTTTGTGTTCAGTCAAACCCACTCTGGGACTCAAAAGGGGAGATAATAAAAAATCTTTTCAAAAGCACCAGGCAAAATAATGTTTATTGAATTCAGCATCCCTAGGATGTGTATGTTCAAATGTGTTGATGCCAAGATCCTGTGTTAATATTTGTTATTGTTTGGGGAGGGTAAACATTATTAGCACAACCTGAACTTCTATTTACAATGAGAATGAAAGTGTCAATGACACTGTAGCTCAACTTGTCAAGACAAAGACATGTACATGTATAGTATGTGACACAGCAATGACAAACATCTAGGTAATGACCTGATAACAAAGGTACATATAAAGTATTGTAATGGTCTGTACATAAATACTGACCGTAGCCTGTAACAAATGTATAGGTAAAGTATTGTAAAGGTGGGTGACAGTCAGATGCTAAACTAGAAAAAATCTTTGAGTCCCAGAGTGGGTCTGACTGAACCCCAAAATATTTGTTCTCATAGCACAGTGACAACAAAGGCACCCCAAAACACACTCATTCCTGTCCCAAGGTGAAAACAAAGGTACCCAAGAAGTTTCGTGAAGATCAGTTCACAAATATGAGCTGTGTAGAAGTTGTGACAAAAAACTGATTGGACCTAATTTCGGTACAAAATGGCCACTGGCAGCCATCTTGAATTTTGGACTGCGCCCAGAAACACTCGTTCTCGTCCCAAGGTGATAACAAAGGTACCCAAGAAGTTTTGTGAAGATCGGTTCATAAATACAGCCTCTAGCCCGAGCCGTATTGACATGTGCACTTACAGAGTATAAGTAGCACTGAATAAATCAAAGTTCATCTAATTTGCCTAATTTCTGCACGAGAAAAAACCCGTACTATATGTGATGTATTCCATGTTACTAAACATTCATACAAAAATTTATTAAAATCAGAACTTTCCTAAAGAAGTTCTGTACAAAAGACTGATTGCACTAATTTTGGTACAAAATGGCTGCTGGTGGCCATCTTGAATTTCGGACCACACCCAAAAACACTCATTCTCATCCCACAGTAATAACAAAGGTACCCAAGAAGTTTCGTAATGATCGGTTCATAAATACGGCATCTAGCCTGAGCCGTATAGAAGTTGTGTACAAAAAACTGATTAGACCTAATTTCGATACAAAATGGCCACTGGCAGCCATCTTAAATTTTGGACCGCACCCAGAAACACTCGTTCTCGTCCCAAGGTGATAACAAAGGTACCCAAGACGTTTCGTGAAGAACGGTTCATAAATACAGACTCTAGCCCGAGCCGTATTGACATGTGTACTTACTGTGTGTAAGCAGCACTGAAAAAATCAAAGTTCATCTAATTTGCATAATTTCTGCATGAGAAAAAAACCCGTATTATATGTGATGTATCCCATGGTACTAAACATTCACACACAAAATTATTCAAATCAGCGCTTTCATAAGGAAGTTCTGTGCAAAAATCTGATTGCACCAAATTTCGTACAAAATGGCTGCCATCGGCCATCTTGAATTTCGGACCGGACCCCCAAAACACTCGTTCTCGTCCCACGGTGATAACAAAGGTACCTAAGAAGTTTCGTAAAGATCGGTTCATAAATATGGCCTCTAGCCCGAGCCGTATTGGCATTTGCACTTACAGTGCTGAAAGTATCACCAAAAAACATCAAAGTTAGTCTAATTTGCACAATTTACGCACGAGAAAAAAACCCGTATTATATGTGATGTATCCCATGGTACTAAACATTCATACAAAAAATTATTCAAATCAGAGCTTTCATATGGAAGTTCTGTACAAAAAACAGATTTCTGCATCGTCGGTACAAAATGGCTGCTGGCAGCCATCTTGAATTTCGGACCGCACCCAAAAACACTCGTTCTCGTCCCACAGTCATAACAAAGGTACACAAGAAGTTTCGTAAAGATCGGTTCATAAATACGGCCTCTAGCCCGAGCCATAGCAGCTTGGCACTTACAGCTCTGAAAGTAACACTAAATAAATCAAAGTCAGTCTAATTTGCATAATTTACGCACGAGAAAAAAACCCGTATTATATGTGATGTATCCCATGGTACTAAACATTTATACAAAACTTTATTCAAATCAGAACTTTCATACAGAAGTTCTGTACAAAAAACTGATTTTTGCATCATCGGTACAAAATGGCCGCTGGCAGCCATCTTGAATTTCGGACCACACCTAAAAACACTCGTTCCCGTCCCAGGGTCATAACAAAGGTACACAAGAAGTTTCGTAAAGATCGGTTCATAAATACGACCTCTAGCCCGAGCCATAGCCAATTGTTGACGTACGGACAGACGGACGGACAGACAGACGGATGGATGGACGACGGGCCATGACAATAGCTCAAATTTGACTTCGTCAAAGTTGAGCTAAAAATAAAACCTCCTCACCTGTGGGAAACCTATGAACTAAAGATGAAAAATTCAAATACCTATATTTTAAGAAGGACTGGACAAATATTTATTAATTAGTAGGAATCAACCGTAGAAGGGTTTGAATCAAACAGGCCAAAACAATTGCTAACATTTGGCTTATGATGCACCATACAAGGATCCCTATTGTAACATTAACCCCTTGGGGATTTATTTTCTAGTTTAGCATCTAACTGTCGCCCACCTTTACAATACTTTACCTATACATTTGTTACAGCCTATGGTCAGCATTTATGTACAGACCGTTACAATACTTTGTATGTACCTTTGTTATCAGGTCATTCCCTAGATGTGTGTCATATCTGTGTCACACACTATACATGTACTTGTCTTACACAAGTTGAGCTACAGTGTCATCGACACTTTCATTTGTCCATTCATTTCTGCTACTCCTAGGAAAGATTCTCAGACAAAAACAAAGCTCTGTTCTGTGAAGTCCCAAAAACTAAACGTATCCATATGAAATTATTTTTGTTTTTATGCCCCCCCCCCCCCCCCCCCCCCCCCCCCCCCATTTTTTTGTTTTTAGAGATTCTCTTGGGAGCATTATGTTTTCACCAGGTCCATCTGTCCATTAACTTTTGGTTTCCATCAAATGACAAAAGAACCGCTTATTTGATCAAATCATAATTTTAGGGTTAACTTGTGGATGACTAGACAATGCTTCCTTTCGATTTTGGTCCAGCTAGCCAATTCAATATGACCACCATGGCAGCCATATTGAATTTGGTTTCCATCCAGTAACTAGTGGAGGCTGACTCGAATCATTTCTATTTTCTAATTATGCATTGTTGGTGTCTAGAAGCTTCCTTTCGATTTTTGGACCTGTTAGCTGATCCAAGATGGCCACCAGTGGCCAATTCATTATGGTGACCATCTTGAATTTGGTTTCCATCCAATAACTAATGAATACTATGAATACTGACTCGAATCAATTTCAGTTTTTTGGTTATGCATTATCAAGGAAGCTTCCTTTCGATTTTTGGTGGCCATATTGAATTTTGTTTCCGTCCAAAACTAATGAATACTCAAATCATTTTTATTTTTTAATTATGCATTGTTGGTGTCTAGAGGAAGCTTCCTTTCGATTTTGAACCAGTCAGCTTATCCAAGATGGCCACCAGTGGCCAATTCATTATGGCTTCCATGGTGGCCATCTTGAATTTGGTTTCCGTCCAATAACTAATGAATACTGACTCGAATCAATTTCAGTTTTTGGTTCTGCATTATCAGTGTCTAGAGGAAGCTTCCTTTCGATTTTTCGTGGCCATATTGAATTTTGTTTCTGTCCAATAACTAATGAATGCTCACTCGAATCATTTGTATTTTTTAATTATGCATTGTTGGTGTCTAGAGGAAGCTTCCTTTCGATTTTGGACCAGTCAGCTTATCCAAGATGGCCACCAGTAGCCAATTCATTATGGCTTCCATGGTGGCCATCTTGAATTTGGTTTCCATCCAATAACTAATGAATACTGACTCGAATCAATTTCAGCTTTTGGTTATGCATTATTGGTGTCTTAGAGGAACCTCCATTTTGATTTTGGTCCAGCTAGCCAATTCAGAATGGCCAACATATTTAATTTGGTTTCCATCCAATAAGTAATGAATGCCGACTTTTATTTTTTAATTTTGCATTGCTGGTGTCTACAGGAAACTTCCTTTCGATTTTGGCCCAGTAAGCTGAACCAAGATGGCCACCAGTGGCCAATCCATTTTGGCTTCCATGGCAGCCATCTTGAATTTGGTTTCCGTCAAATAGCTAATGACGATATTGAATTTGATTTCCATCCAATAACTAATGAATGCTGACTCAAATCAATTTTAATTTTTTGTGATGCATTACTGGTGTCTAGAGGAAGCTTCCTTTCGATTTGGTTATGCCGAGAGACTTACCTACCCTTTTATGACACCGTCGGGGGCATATGCCACACTTTGTGTTGCTCTTAATTTCTGTGGTTCTCTCTACTCCATGCCCCCCCCCCCCCCTCCGAAATCTTTTCAGGCATAAATCTGGTACTTATGACCCAGTTATACTACATGACAAATTTAGTTCAAATCAGCCCATTGATTCTGGAAATATAAATTCTGAGTGGAACCCAAAATGGGCATCCTTCCACAGGGAGCCCAAATTTTTACCTACTGAGTTCCTTTCAAAAAAACTTTTAATCTGGATCAATTAAGTAAGTTCCATACCAGAAATCTAAGTATTATTGCGAGTGGGTTATGAGAAGATGATTTGTAACTGGTAGCGTGATGGAAGCCCTCATTTGGGCTTTTGGAATGCAGGTACCACAGTTTAAAGGCTTCATGTTCTGTGGATGTGCTTCATATTATCTTATTATATTATTATTATGATATTTTATCTATGAGGATTTGCCTTGTTACATTTTATGGGAGTGTGCCAATAGTCACTCTTCCATAAACTGCAACAAGACAAAGACCCACAAAGAAATTTTCAACACTCTACCAGTTAAAGCATTTAGGCTTATGGGGCATTAACCCGACCACAAGGGGCATAGTAACTTTTCGGTAAAAAAATCAGAAGAGTAAACTCCACCAAGATGATAAACTCCACCAAGATGCTTTGTACAAAATTAGTTTAGACTTGGCCCAAAGGTTCTGAAGAAGAATATTTTGTTCATGGAGCACAAGAAAGATCATGATTTGGCATTTTTCCCTCTGCCAACAGTGTTAAATTGGCATCCCCGTGCGGCACCCCATGAAAAAATCGATAGAATTTTTTGGGGGCCATCTGATTCCACTGGTCCTATGGAAGCTTCATACCAAACAAGAGGCCCCATGGGACCTTAGGTGCTCACCTGACCATAGTTGTTTAAAAAACGATTTAATTAGCATCTGTGGCCAGTTAACACATCAGAGGAATGAAGTTATTTAATTATTTATAACTGTTGTCCATACCTGATGATTTTTTCTAGTGTTGGGATGCTGCCACAGAAATAATGCCAATATCAACCTAGGGCCTTAACTTGAACAAACTTAAAGGATGTTGCATACCAAATATCAAAAGATTCTGACTGTTGGTTCTGGAGATGATTTTGAGAACATTACCAATTTTGCACCATGTTAAAATATGCCCCCTCACCCTTATAGGGAACACATAGATCAACCCAGGGACTTATATTTGAACAAATTGAATCTGAACTCTCTGAGGATGCTGTATACCAAATATCAAAAGATTCTGATTGTATCTCAAGAAGCAGATTTTTAAAGATTATAGAAGCAGATTTTTAAAGATTATTAGTCCAGTTGTGACGAAGTCAAACTTGACTTATAGTTTGATGAATGGCAGGCAGGCATAAACAATTGGTTTCCGGATGATAACTTGATAGTGGTTCAACCCTTGTTCATGAAACTTCATAGGCAGGTTGGTATCAGTGAGAGGAAGAACCCTATTAATTTTGGACTTGCTTGGTCAAAGGTCAAGGTCACAATGACCTTGAACATAGTAAATTGTAAACAATTGGTTTCCGGATGATAACTTGACTATGGTTCAACCCACATTCATGAAACTTCATATGTAGGTTGGCCTTCATAAGAGGAAGAACCCTATTTATTTTGGACTCATTAGGTCAAAGGGCAAGGTCACAGGGATCCTGAACATAGTAAATCAAAACGATTGGTTTCCGGATGATACCTTGATAATGGTTCGACCCATGTTCATGAAACTTCATAGTTAGGTTGGCATCAGTGAGAGGAAGAACCCTATTTATTTTGGACTCGCTAGGTGAAAGGTCAAGGTCACAGTGACCTTCAGCATAGTAAATCGTAAACAATTGGTTTCTGGATGATAACTTTATAATGTTTCGACCCACGTTCATGAAACTTCATAGGTAGGTTGGCATCAGTGAGAGGAAGAACCCTATTTATTTTGGACTTTCTAGGTGAAAGGTCAAGATGCTAATTTGACAATGGTTCCACCTACGTTCATGAAACTTCATAACAAAAGGTAGGTTGGCCTTGGTGCAAGAAAGAACCCTATTTATTTTGGAATCACTAGGTCAAAGGTCAAGGTCACAGTGACCCTTCACATAGTAAATTGTAAACAATTGGTTTCCGGATGTGCTGTCACAACTCGACATTGGATCGGTGACCCTATCGGCATTTTTTTCATATTGAACTTAGTTAAAATTCAGGCATCAGTTTGAACAAACTTAGATCTGACTTCCCTGAGGAGGCTGTAAACCAAATATCAAAAGATTCTGACTGGTGGATCTGAAGAAGAAGATTTTCAAAGATTATTCCTCATATTGCACTAAGTTAAAATTTGGGCTCCCTTAGAGAGACCAATTATTAACCGATGGACTTCAGTTGAACAAATTGAATCCAACCCCTGTAAGGATTCTGTATGCCACATATTAAATAATTGTGACTGGTGTTTCTAGAGAAGAGTTTTAAAGATTATTCCTCATATTGGACTAAATTAAAATTCGGCCTCCAATAGGAGCCCAAATATTAACCCAGGGACTTGGTTTGAACAAAATGAGATCTAACCTCCTAAGGATGCTGTATACCAAATATCAAATGATTCTGAGTGGTGGATCTGAAGAAGATTTTTAAAGATTATCTCCCATATTGCACTAAGTTAAAATTTGGGCCCCATAGGAAGTCCAAATATTAATCGAAGGACTTGAACACCACTGAATCTGACCCTCATAACAATGATGTATACCAAACATTAAAAGATTCTGACCGGTAGTTCTGAAGAAGATTTTTAAAGATTATTCCCCATATTGACGTTAATTAAAATTTGGGCTCCTGTAGTTTGCCCAAATATGAACTAAGAGGCTTAATTTTAACAAACTTGTATCTTAAAGATTTTTATGCTTTTTGGGCATTAAACCCAGCCCGAAGAAGGCAGCAGCTTCATTTGAACAAAGTAGAGAGGGAATACTTTAAAGATGGTCTGTGCCATATCTGTATGAATTTGGCCCAGTGGTTTTAAAGAAGACAATTTTCAAATTAGCTGGAGTACATGGAAGATGATTCAGCATTTTCCCATTGCCAACAGTGTTAATATGGGCAACCCTATACGGCACCCCAGGACAAAACTGATAACAATATTCTGGTCTGTGCAGGTTTTGAAATGTGGTCGTTTGAATTTTTAGCTCAACTTGACAAAGTGAAGCCGAGCTATTGCCATCACTTCTCGTCTGTCGGCGTATGTACAATTTACTTTGGCACACCGGACAGCTCGCATTTATGACCAGATCGCTTTGAAACTTGGTATGCTTATTTGGGAGCTATCAATTTTCTTCCATTTCCGGCAAAAAATGTCGCTGCTGGTCACGTTCTTAGAACTTAGTTAAGTCAGACCTCAATATTTCCCTTTGGCAAACCCTGCAGTGCACATTTTTGACCGGATCGCTTTGAAACTTTGTCTGCATGTTTGGGGTGATCTTGAGATGGGAGCTAACGATTTTCGTCTATTCCTGTCAAAAAATATTTCAGCTGGCAATGACCTTTGAACTTAGTTTCGTCAAACCTCAATATTTCCCTTTGGCACACCCTACACGGAAAATTTATGATCGGATTGCATTGAAACCTGGCATGCTTGGTTGGGGTGACCTCCAGAGGGGAGCTATCGATTTTCTTCAATGACCTTTGAACTTAGTTAAGTCAGGGCACCTTTATGATCAGATAGGTTTGAAACTTGCTATGCTTGTTTGGGGTTACCTCCAGTTGGGTGCTATTGATTTTCTTCAATTTCCATCAAAAAAAGTTGCCGCTGGCAATAACCTTCCTTCTATGAACCTAGTGCAGTTATGCATCAATATTTCCCTTTGGTACTCCCTGCAGTGCACATTTATGATCGGATCGCTTTGAAACCTGGTGTGCCTGTTTGGGGTGACCTATAGATGGGAGTTATCCTCTTTCTTCTATTTTCATCAAAAAATGTTGCAGCTGGCAACGACATTTGAACTTGATTTAGTTAGACCTTAATATTTCCCTTTGGCACACCCTACAGGGAACAATTATGATTGGATCACTTTGAAACTTGGTATGCTTGTTTGGGGTGACCTCTAGATAGGAGTTATATATTTTCTTCCCTGTACGTCAAAAATTGTTGTCATTGGCATCGACCTATGATGAATTTAGTGCAGTTATGCATCAGTATTTCCTTTGGCACAGCCTGCAGGGCACATTTATGATCGGATCACTTTGAAACTATGCATGCTTGTTTGGGCTGACCTCTAGATGGGAGCTATCAATTTTGTTTCATTACCGTCAAAAATAGTTGCCGTTGATGAAGTTAGTAAAAACTTAGTGCAATTATGCATCAATATTTCCCTTTGACACACCCTGCAGGGCACATTTATGATTGGATCACTTGGAAACTCGGTGTGCTTGTGTGGGGTGACATCTATATGGGAGCTATCAATTTTCTTCTATTTCTGTCGAAAGATATTGCTGCTGATCTTTGAACTTAGTTTAGTCAGACCTCAATATTTCCCTTTGACACACCCTTCAGGGCACATTTATGATCGGATCACTTTGAAACTTGGTATGTGTGTTTGGGGTGACCTCTAGATGTGAGCTATTGATTTTTTTTTCATTTCCATTAAAAATTATTGTCGTTATCACCAGCCTTTGAACTTACAGCATTTGTGCAGCAAAATATCCCTTTTGCACTCCATGCACGGTGTATTTATGAATTTCCATAAAAAAGAGAAAGAAAAACATTGCCACAAGCAACGACCTTCAAACTGAGTGCATTTGTGCATTAACATTTTCCTTTGGCATGCCTCAGAGGGCACATTCATTGTCAGGTTGTTTTGAAACTTTGTATGGTTATGCAGGGTAACAAAGACAGGAGCTATTGATTTTCATTTCCATCAAAAACTGCAATCTTTGAATTTATTGCATTTGTGCATCAACATTATTCTTTGACATGGCCTACAGGGCACATTTATCTTAGGATTGTTTTTGAACTTGGTGTGCTCATTAGGCGGGACCTCCAGATAAGAGCTATTGATTAGAATTCATTTCTGGGAAAAAAGTTGTCGTTTTCAATAACCTCTGAACTTACTACTGCATTTGTGTATCAACATTCTTCCTTTAGCCAGCCTTACAGTTTACATTTAAAAATGCATGGATTATTTTGACGTTGTGCACACACAATGCTGTTATGTTTAAATTTCACCAAATAACATTGGTACCAATGATCTTCAATTTTGCCATTTCACTAATAACTTACCAAGTTCAAGTTGGTCAAGTTGAGCTAACACTTTCATTTTGTATTTTTAGCTGGTGTTTCCACAGGGCAGTGAAACTTGGGGGGGGGGGGGGGGGGTGGGGGCATCAATCAAGCAGTACTTATGACCCAATTGTACTACATGCCAAATTAAGTTGATCGCATCAATCAAGCAGTACTTATGACCCAATTGTACTACATGCCAAATTAAGTTCAAATCAGCTCATCAGTTCTGGAAATACAAATTTTGGGTGGAGCCCAAAATGGGTAAGCTCCCACAGAGAGTCCAAATATTAACTTACAAACTTCCCTTGAACGAACTTGAATCTTCTACACCAAAGAAATCCCAAACCAATATCAAGACATTCTCCCTGGTGGTTCATGAGAATATTTTTAAAGATTTTTAGGCTTTTGGGGACATTAACCACAGCCTGAAGATGGCAGCTGCTACATTTAAACAAATAGAAAGGGTGTACTCCAAAGATGGTCTGTGCAAAAAAATGTTTGAATTTGGCCCAGTGGTTTTGAAGAAGACAAGTTTCAAAAGTTAAAGACTGACTAGAGATGCCAAGTGATAGCAATAGCTCCCACTGACTTTCAGTCAGGTGAGCTAAAAGTGTATGCTTTTATGTAAATTGTGCTAGTTGTTTTATTTACTAAAATAATCAAAATCTGAATAACCATGAGGAACTTCTTGCTTAAAAAGTGTATTTGCTATTTTTAGAACACAATGGCCGATGGTTGCCATTTTTGATGGCTGTGAAAACCCCAAAAATGACATCCTGTCCATGTCATTGATATACACCACTATATGAAGTTTCAAAATGATTGGCTTTGAATTAATGGAGTTATGGTGATTTTTCCTGTCTACAGATGGATGGAAAGATGGACAAAAGACTGATCGCTATATCCCCGGATTTTTGTCAGGGGATAAAAACTTGAGTGCAGATAAGATACAATATTGCAAAGAGATAAATGAAATTGCACGAAAGTTATCGGAAGTAAACACAACTGCATGTTATAATTTTTGATACACATGGAAATAACATAATTTATTTACTTATTTATTTATTGGGATTTAGACACGTTTGACAGCCAGGGTCACCTTGTGGCCGACAGTTTTAGCAAGAGCAGCAGAAGTAAAACGGATGTGTTCGCCACCGTTGATGCAAAGACGGACATGAGAAATTCCAGAAAATTGCAGTGATTTCATGAGTTTCATTCACAGGCTAATATTCCACCAATGCAATCGCATCCCATCACAGCACTTCTTCAAGGTTTTACAGTCATTACAGTCATTGTTTTGGGAGACTTGGCAACAACAATGAGCAATTTGATCAGACCAGACTTTTTTTGCAATTTGAGGTCTTATAAACTTGGCAAACAAAAAATCAGTTGATTTTTTTCTTTTGAGGAGATCAGAAGATGAACAAAACAAACGTTCACCAGTTTACGCTGGAAGCTGTGCTTGTCTACTGCAGTCCCAATGCTCTGTTTTTGCTGGTAAAATAGGGAGGGCCCTGTCACCAATGCTTGGGGTGGAAGTCATCTAAAAGGATATAAATGATTGGCTGGACGTGACTTTATCATGTTGTGGGCATGATTAGCCATTGGGTAGAAATATGTGACCTTAATAAACATGAATAAATAAATAAATCCACTGAATATGATTTGAGCCTCTTAAAAACTTACTTCTAATTGAATTTAATGAAAATTTGATATGGAATTGCAACTCATCAGCAATCCTCTCCATTTATGAGCTTGCCTGGAAGTTATACAACTTAAGTAGTTTAGTGCTGGAAGTCCATATTTGGGCTTTATTCTACTACAACTTAAGGGCTTCTAATGATATGGATGGGCTTCATATATCTTTGAAGTGAAATTACTTAGTCTGTATGGATTTGCACTCTCCCATAAATTTTAACATGGTAAACACTTGTGAATAAGTTGTGATGACCAAAAATAATTTGGCACTCTACCTAGCTGATTGCCAAAGTACTACACTGACATTCTTTTAACCACTTCCCAGTTTTCAATAGATTACATCAAACTCTTTACTTAACTGTTTAAGTCCTGTTTGTTTCATTGGGGTTTGATGACACTTTCACCAGACGGGTTACAATGTGTTGTACAGTTTTGTGGGTGGAGAAAGCTGGAAAGAACTACGAAGCAGTGGCGAGCAACTGTCAGTCTCCCAAACTTCTGCACACGCAGATTTACCAGCAGTTGGTGGCAAGTGCAGCATCGACATGCAGTACGGTTTAGTACACAGCATCTCCACATGAGCAATCTGAATTAGGTGTCTTGCCCAAGTTCACAATGCAGTCACTTACTGTTCCAGAACAAATTATCAACCTTTCGATATATAGTCCATAAAGCAACAACATTGAGTCACTGCATTGACAGGTTGAGTCATGAAGACCGTATTCGGTCTTTATTTTGAAATGTAGGCACCACAACATAAAAGGCTTCATATTCTATGAATGTGCTTCATACATTTTCTTTGAAGTGAAATTATGCATCTTGTTAACCGTTTTTTTTGCCTAAAAAAACATAGCTTATTCCAATGAGGTGTCATAAGCTATGTTTTTGAAGTAAAAATTGAATCATATAATAAAACATCACAATTTTTGTCACTAGCAGTGGTCAGGTGTGGTCATTACATTATATTATTTATTTACTTATTGGTGTTCAAGGTCACAGACTTATGCAGAATGGTTAATCGTGACCATGACAGTTTTATGGGTGGAGGAAGCCGGAGTATCCGAAGAGAACCACCAAGCATCAACGAGCAACTGTCAGCTCTTCAACATTCTAACTCTGTTCAAGCTCCGTTCAATCAGGGTTACAGAGGTTGAAGACATGTGCACCATCGACATGCAGTACGCTTTAGTACACGGCGTCATCGTGCTCCCGTGTAGGCAACCGAGATAAAGTGCCTTGCCCAAGGATACAACGTGGGTCATCCCGGACGGGGATCGAACTCGGGACTTCTAGCATAGCAGTCCAACAGTCTACCACTTAGCCACCACGCTCCCCAGTTCATAACATTAGGTAACTGGTTTAAAAGATTCCAACACTTTACTGAAAAAAAGAAAAAAAAGATGTTTTCTGACAGTCACAAAGGACATGTTATTTAATCTGCCTCACTAGACTGATAACATTGTAATACTGTCTAATTATGCATTGTTTGTATCCACAGGAATGAATGTTTGCCTTTCTTTCATTAAAACAAGTACACATTGTCCTGTAAATTGCGGAAGAACAGTTTGGAATAGTATGTTTAATATATCACATTCTCCTTTCAAATACTCCTCTCACAATAACATTAAGATGACCCTGTTCTGGAAATAATTAAAACACTTCCTTTTCTTTGAGCAATGTCTGACACAACAAATAGTTTCAGCTGGGCATTGAGTTTTGTGCTTTGAGCCATTCCACAAATTCATCCAATATCACAGGCCCTACAAAGGATAAAAATCATAAGAATATTGTATTTCTCCAGTTGAATCCTATTAACTTCCTGTCATTAAAATATTAAAATTTTAAGATGTAAGGCCTAAAAAAAGTTTAAAATCTGTTTCTCAGGTCCTCCTGCTTTGTCCTTTTGACTGACACATGTTCTTTTTTTATGATCAATGTAAACTTAAAACGAAGCCCCAGGGGGCCTGAGGGCACTCACCTGACATGGTAGTCTAAATATCAAAACAGGGGCTTGAATTGAATAAGCTGCATATGCCCCTCCTAAGAATAGCATATACCAACTAGATGAAGCGATTGTGTCCACACAATACACAGGATTTTCCTTCTATTTTCAGTTCCTGCACTTTTACATCCCAAAATTGAGATAAACGAATAAAAATGATAAATTTATACCAATTTGTATATTTTTAGCTCAACTTGACAAAGTCAAGCTGAGCTATTGCCATCACTTCTTGTCCGTCGGCATACGTACGTACGTTAGTACGTACGTCCACAATTTCTTTTGGCACACCTCACAGGTCGCATTTATGATCAGATGACTTTGAAACTTGGCATGCTTGTTTAGGGTGACCTCTAGATGGGCGCTATCGATTTTCTTCAATTTCTGTCAAAAAATGTTGCCGCGGCCAACGTTCTTAGAACTTAGTTTAGTCAAACCACAATATTTCCCTTTGGCACACCCTACAGGGCACATTTATGATTTGATTGCTTTGAAACCTGGTATGCTTATTTAGGGTGACCTCTAGATGGGAGCTATCGATTTTCTTCAATTTTCGGCAAAAAATGTTGCCACGGCCAACGTTCGTAGAACTTAGTTTAGTCAGACCTCAATATTTTCCTTTGGCACACCATACAGGGCCCATTTATGATCACATTGCTTTGAAGCCTGGTATGCTTGTTTGGGGAGACCTCTAGATGGGAGCTATCGATTTTCTGCAATTTCTGTCAAAAAATGTTGCCGCAGCCAACGTTCTTAGAATTTAGTTTAGTCAGAAGACTCAATATTTCCCTTTGGCACACCCTACAGGGTACATTTATGATCGGATTGCTTTGAAACCTGGCATGCTTGTTTGGGGTGACCTCTAGATGGGAGCTATCGATTTTCTTCAATTTCCGTCAAAAAATGTTGCCGCGGCCAACGTTTTTAGAACTCAGTTTAGTCAGACCACAATATTTAACTTTGACACACCCTACAGGGCACATTTATGATTTGATTGCTTTGAAACCTGGTATGCTTGTTTGGGGACACCTCTAGATGGGAGCTATCGATTTTCTTCAATTTCCGTCAAAAAATGTTGCCGCGGCCAATGTTCTTAGAACTTAGTTTAGTCAGAAGACTCAATATTTCCCTTTGGCACACCCTACAGGGTACGTTTATGATCGGATTGCTTTGAAACCTTTCATGCTTGTTTGGGGTGACCTCTAGATGGGAGCTATCGATTTTCTTCAATTTCCATCAAAAAATGTTGCCGCTGCCAACATTCTTAGAACTTAGTTTAGTCAGACCACAATATTTCCCTTTGGCTCACCCTACAGGGCACATTTATGATTAGATTGCTTTGAAACCTGGTATCCTTATTTACGGTGACCTCTAGATGGGAGCTATCGATTTTCTTCCATTTCCGTCAAAAAATGTTGCCACGGCCAACGTTCTTAGAATTTAGTCTAGTCAGACCACAATATTTCCCTTTTATACACCCTACAGGGCACATTTATGATCGGATTGCTTTGAAACCTGGCATGCTTGTTTGGGGAGGCCTCTAGATGGGAGCTATCGATTTTCTTCGGTTTCTGTCAAAAAATGTTGCCACTGGTAAAAAAAATGACATTGGTACCAGTGATCTTCAATTTTGCCATTTCATTTATAACTTACCAAGTTCAAGTTTGTTAAGTTGAGCTACAGTGTCATTGACACTTTCATTATACTTATCAATGACCCAGACATAGCTGGTGCTAACTCTAAAATATCTAGGGCCAAACACAAATTTTGCCCCCAGTCCCCAAAATTTGCATGCAAAACCGAAAATTAGAAGTCCTAACTGGTCCTCCATACATTTACCCTCTGCGCATGCGCAGACATCAGGAAGTGACCAGAATTTGTGCCAACACCATTCTTTGTAAAAGAGAGTATTACATAATAATTCAGCATGGAGTATGAGTGCCCACTCATGGGAGGGCCCTTCCCATCTGGGCCATTGGTAAGTATAAAAATATACAAATTGGTATAAATTTATCATATTTTTACACAGTATACCAATGGCCCAGACATAGCTGAATCGTAAATAGGTGGAGGGTTTAAGACTTCCGAAATAATTCCAATCCGGCAATCCAATGAAGGAACTTACATGTAGAACAGTTAGGAATTACATGTGTGTGTCTCTATA
This sequence comes from Pictodentalium vernedei, assembly GCA_031216915.1. NCBI lineage: Eukaryota > Metazoa > Mollusca > Scaphopoda > Dentaliida > Dentaliidae > Pictodentalium > Pictodentalium vernedei. Next base: position 349,222,965 of record CM062297.1, on the reverse strand, counting down.
TAGTAATAGAGGAGACATATTCTGAACAAGGAGCCCAATGAAGTAATTCCTGAATGTAAGTATGAAGACAAGTTCCTAATTTTCCAAGGCTAGCCCAGACTAAGCTCCAAAAATTAGGATGGCGTATCTGAAAATAAGAGAAAATCTCCCACAAACATATGCCTTACAATAACATTTCAGCTGTGTGCAGGATATAAATACGGATAAAAACAGCATCCTTCAAAGATACATACATTTTAAGCCAGATTATTGGTACCCCCCCCCCCCCACCGCACCTTTTTTGAAGAAACCTTCAAAATAAAAAAGGGGGAGAGCTCTGGAAACAATAAGAGCAGTACCCAACAACAATATAATTAATCATCGAACACGCACTCAGGTATTAATTCAAGATTAATAAATGGTGCTTAACATTACTTCAGAACTTACGACTATGGCGACAATCCTGGAAATTAATATTGCACAGTAAATAGCATACACTGCAGACAACGTACACAGATACGTCGAAAACCGGTGATATAAAATATAATATACACATATCTAATCAAGCCACACTGAACGATTCCTGAAGAGAAAGCACACTTCATAGGCGGCCACTGTACAATAAATTCCAGTAAGAACAATCTCCAACGTGAATAATCCGATATCTATGATCGTAAAAGCACATGTAATATGAGTAACAAACAAAATAGAAACTTGGATCTAGAGATGTACAAAGGTATGGTTAGCAGGCTCCTACATGGACCGCCCCCAAAATAAATTATTATTTCAAGGTCCACCGAATACAATAAAGCGTTAGCCTAATAATAATAATGCGCGATCGCATATATATTAGTATGTAATCATCTGAATACCAATTAACTGGTTATGCTGCCTGCGAGGTACTCAAGAGTAGCAATTTAATTGTGATGATTTATAAATAAACTCTTGTATATAACAAATCAACCAAAATAATAGGGCATTAATTCAGCTAAAAAGCGGATGAGTCCATGAGGTCGCCACAGAACACTACATAAATGCATAAAATGCATGTATTACAATAATAAAGCTTGCGGGAAGAGAACTTGACCGGTAATTGCTTATAACACATAAGGAAGTGTCTGAGTGTGTGTATGGGGAGGGGGGGGGGGGGTGGAATTCAAAGTCATAACGAAATCTCCTCACCTGTATTATTCAATCGTACTTGTGTCAGTTAACAGAAAAATATAGGAACCACAATGGTTCTCTCATGGTAGGGGGGAATTCGAAGTCATAACGAAATCCCCTCACCCATATTGTTTAATTGTACCTGTGTCAGTTAAGATAAAAAATATAGGAACCAAAATGGTTCCCTCACGTCTAACCGACTCCATATGCCACTATAGACGGAGAGGAACATGAAGAATAAAACATTCCCTGAAAGAAGACCCTCTCTGGGAGAAAGCTTCTGGGGAGCGTCACATAACCGACACTTGAGAATATTGATCCAAGATTCTTGTGACAACAGAGGCGCTACCAGTAGGATTCACTGTTTAAATTTAAACATAAGCTATTGAATCAAATGAATAGGAGGATACGCATATTCTATTATTTCTCCCCATGAATTTGCAGAGCATCTACTGAGTGCACTCAATAATCTGGGCATGGTGACACAAATGACGGTAACAACTGTTCCGGTGCGTCGCAAACTAAAGAATCATGGGGTGATCCCACTGGTAGCAAAACTGTACAAATAAAGGCATGTTGAGCGTCCATACACATGAAACAGGCGACCTTTCCAAGGAGCGAGTCTGCTAGCACGTTCAGACGACCTGGTATATGACGGATAGAGAGACATGAAAATGATTCTCCATTAGGTATTAAAACAAAAGTGAATGGGTGCCACCCTGGTTTCTGATGTACGCTACCAATATTGACATAATTCTTGATGATAATCTGTTTCTACAGGAACCGAGGGTCTCAGATCCCTGCAATTATAGTCTGTAGGACTCAGGGCCATGCCCCAAACTATTGACTCATACCCGTCATAATCGTGAAAGCCGGATCTGGCAGTTGCAGCAGAACTAATGAGTTAACCACTGAAAATCTGCCTCAATATGGACCTTTTTGTTTACTTTTTCTGTTAAAACAATACTGGTCCTGAGCGAATGCGTTGTCACACTCCAGTTCTGTGTAAGAATAACTGGAGGGGGCGTGTGCGTAAGCTACCCATCTAAACAAGATGCGTAGCTGCGTAGCACATCTCCATCAGTCGCATAAAACTAATTCATTCTGGATAATGGCAGATGAACCAGATTGTTATGAGACATTACCAAGTTAATATTTGAGTGACAGCGCAGGGCGCTATCTCCAGACCAAAGCTATCCTTAGATCTATGCTTATAGCACAGTCAATCACTCGAACACTCATTTTAACCAACTAAATGATACCCATAAATAAACTTTTAGAGCTTTGATAAACTTGTTAACAAGCTCCAGTCTATTATCTGTCGGAACAAGCTCTTAGGCTTCGGTACAAGTAACAGGTGGCTACAGAATTACAGAGAATCTTGATTCTCGACGACCTCTATTAACATCATTGTCAAGAGAACCTTTACCTCCGATTGGAGAGACTCTTATGCAAGGATTAGACGGAAGCATTGTCCATCAGACATTAATTTAGTTGTGGTTCTCTCAGAAAGATAGCTGCAGGCCTTCCGAAACCACACTTCTGAACTACTAGTCTCCGTAACAGTTATCCAGATTGATGCTCATCTTGATAACCATCCATCAACCGCAAAACAACAGAGGCCCTAACTCACATCTGTAGCACCTGCGAGGCCTACGGAAGGAGGAACTGCGTCTCATTCGCGAAGAGCCTCAACCCAGCAGTTTAGGGGCGTCTGACCGGAAGTCTAGATCCGACGTAAGCCCCGTATTCGAGTCGCTATATGACGATCCCTAGAGTAATTATAGGAGAGGAAACTATACCCTCACGAGGAGTCCTTATAGGCGACCTTCTGTCTAGGAAGTCCTCCCTTACTCCTTTCTGCTAATGCGTGTCGAATATACGTCGACATAAGGAGCAGAGTATTGATGCTTTCTTTGTAGCTTGTTCATAAACCAATGAAAGCTTATCGTCAAAAACTTAATGTCCGAAAACCGGAGCGACTTAAGAGAGTTTTTCACCATGTCATCTATTAAGGATGACGACGCAAGGGCTCTGTCACGTCTATTTAATTCTGAATTAGGCTATAAAAAAAAGAACCTCTGTTTCTCAGGCCTGCGTGCATGGTCATTTTTGGTGCGCATGCAACCTTTTTATGACACCAAAAAAATCTTCCAAAAAAATTTCAGATATTGTGCTCATTTCGGTAAATCGATATTGATGCGTTCGCAAATTTTAAATTAACACACTTCAAGCTTTTTCTACATCATACCTTAATAAAGTGGGTGGGTTTTAGCAATATTCACGACAGAAAGTGTTTTATTCTGTAAAAGGTAAGTCATAATGACAGCAAGAAGGAAGGTGTCTTTCAGTCTGACAACAAACAGTCACAAAGGGGAATGGTTGATTCGCACCACGTTTGATTCGCACCAAACCTCAGAAAGTCTGCAAAGTCAGGTGCTATGTTGAATGGAACACAGTCTCCTGGCATTTATTTTTAGTAACATTTCTATTGTAAATGGCCGTCATTGGGAATTTGTGTACTGTTATTTGAAACCGTTACGAGTTTCCCAGTTAATTTAAATAAATGCATTTGAGATGCAGGATAATTGGATAACTAATAGTAACCGTTGCTTGATATAAAAGTAACAGTCATAGTTGAAAATAAATTGCACATAGGCAGGTATGTGCGGTCGAATTGGTTAATAAAAACACGCAAACATTCGTTTTGTATTTCATTTTCAGATTTAAAAAAAATATGATTTATGGATGAACTGCCCGTTCAAATGGGTTGTGATAATTTTGAATATAATGGGGAAAAATTGCGACTCACGATTTTATTAGGCAGGTTGTGAAAGGATTTTTTTTTTTTGGTAAAATAAATCTCTGAAAGTTGGCACTTCGACATTTGATTTGTCCCAGAGACGTTTCAACCCGAGACGTTTCACCCACGAGGCGTTTCGTGACTTTCGTCCTGTGTTATAATTTTCACGTTTCACTGAAAAAACAAACATTCAAGCCCCACTTCATTTACGACCCAACACCCCTGTGGTGAATAACCAATATATTTGCAAAATTTTGAGTGGTCCACCAGGCGTTTGGATGGGGGTCAAATTAACACAAACAACCTCTCGGGGAGAAAATAAAAAGAAAAAAAAAAACCCGCCCGCCCGCATGCTTTTTTGGAAAAAATGGCCTGAGAAACAGACAATCAACTTTGTATGGCCTTAGCAACTTGTTAAGACAGAGTTACACATGATAAATAATATATAGCCCGGGAAAGGACTCTAAATGAGGTACAAACGTTCTCCAATTCCTTTCCATAGAGATGTAGCGTAACAGTTCTTAAAGGTGATCTGCGTAATACAGCGAGTCTAAATTCGCTCTGAATGAATAAATGTCATCTCAATTGTGACCAAGCGAATAATGAATGACGAAGGTAAGGCCATAGCTAGGTCCTTAGCCTACTCATTCAAACGCAGAGGAACTCTCCATACATCTTCACTGTTTTCCGACCAGCGGAACTACAGAAGGACATGACAAGAAACCGCCTTACTTCTTTCCACTGGAAAGTTAAATGTGGAGTCGTCTAAAAGGCCAAAAGCCTGCGACACCTGTCTATACTTAACCGGAAAAGACATTTCTTCTCTTTTTCCGGATAATTAAGCGTGCAACAACGCTAGTGGTTTCTTGTCAAGAGACGCAGCATTCTGATTCGTTGGAACACATTCAGGGTAGTGTTGATGGAATAAATCCTCTCAACCCTGTATTGTTCCGAATGTGGAGGGTAAATCCCCTCTATATCCCTTCATCATTCGTCTGAATCAGTTGAAATCACAGTCAATGGCATCTGAACGAGCAGATAACTGGACCGACCCAGCACCATGCGACAGCTCAGATTTTTAGACTGCCGTCGATTGCTACTGCACTTGCTGGGATGCTGCGAGGAGCTGCGCATCTGCATCAGCAAAACTGTAACAGAGGCCTAAGGAGCAGCGGTCTTCGGGCCGCCGGCTGCTCCCAGGACAGTATGTCCGAGACAGCACTTTCTCCGGACATCCCGATATATGAGGCCTCGTCTAAGCTATTGAATAGTGCTACTTTCGAGCTGTCGCAGCATTCCGATTCTCAGGAACAAACTCAGGGAAGTATAGATGCATAAGCGCTATCGCCACCCTGTTGTTCCGAAAGGGAAGGGTAATTATCCTCCAAATCCCTTTCATCCTCCAACTGAATCAGATTAAACTCACGGTCATCGGCATCTGAACGCGCAGATGACTGGACCGACCCAGCACCTTCCGACAGCTCAAGTTCTGAGACTGCCGTTGTCTGCTTCTGCATTTGCTGGGATGCTGCGTTGAACTGCGCAATCTGCGGCAGCTAGTCCGTTACGGAGGCCAAAGGAGCAGCGGTCTTCTGTTGCATGGCTGCTCCTGGGACAGTGTGTCTGAGATGGCTCTTTTCTGCGGACGTCCCTATAAATGAGGCCTCGTCTCTGTATGGTGTGACTTCACTGACGAAGAGTGACTTTCTCGGCGATGCAGGCTGGATATCAGAAGTCACGTAGCCAAGGTGCGGTCGTATGTGCTTGGTAAATGTTGAAGAAGCTGTAATTATAGCCGACCCCGGCTGTAAACTGAACAGAGCATCCCGGACCGGAGGCGTGGACGTATGCTTCGACTGACACAAGTTCCGATCCATAACATCTGGACCCAGATGTTATAATAAAAGAGAGGGGGGGGGGGGGCCTCTCTCGCTCGCGGTCCTTCAGACCTTGTCGAGCTTCTTGCTGAACTTGCTGGCTTCTTCCTTTCCGTCGTCGCAGGGTGAGCCTTATACTGATATTATAGTGCTCACTCTACCCTTTCCATTCTCCTTGACCGCAACGGACACACCCGGCATCACGGTACCCTCAGGCGGTGTATCGCTGCACCGGTCAAGCTAGCTGGCGACAGGGATTTGAAACAACACTGTGGTTTATTGCCCTGTCTAATATCCATGAGCACTTATGCCGCTAGCTCTGATTGACTAATTAATGCGACGACGGAAGCACACTATCTGACGGCGTCACGTAAACAACACCATGTTCTTGTTCCTATGTAAATATAAACTAATAAACTAGAGCCGACTAGGGTGAGAGGACCGGTGGCAGCCTCTCATTACGAGAGGATCGGCAGTGGTCCCTAGCTAACAACGTACTGTGACACCCGTCAGCAACGTTTGTCATCCCATGCGACACATATGAGCAAGAATTAGTAGAAGTACATCGACTACAAGCAAGGCAACCTACAAGAAAATAAGAGGAACGACTTCCTTGCCTTGCTTAAAGAGCAATATGCTAACATAATGAAGCAGACTGTCGATTGTACTCCCACCAATTCCACATTAAACACAAATAAAAAGATACATTACAAAAACATTCAAAATATAAATTGAAAAATAGTTTACACCCAAAAAATTTTTTGAAAATTTTTGACAAGAGCCCAAGTTCCCAAAGGGAACGAAGTGCACAAATGTATCCCAAATAGGAACCTACACATAAATAACAAACTTTGCTAATGTAAACAACGTCAAACTGAAAACTGAAACCGGACCCCAGGCAACACGGCCCGAAGTCAGTAACAGATTTTTGAACTATCCGATGTAAGGCAAGAACTTCATCAGAAGAAAAAACGATACATTAGAAGTATGATGCATGACTAAAAACGTCTAAACACCCTAAGGGTGAGGACGTAAACCTGGGGAAATACAGAAAAAACTTTCTGTATAACACGTTAAACTCCCAAGAAATTTTATAGAAAAAATAAAAAAAAACAAGCCAAAAAACTTGAGAGTTTAACAGGGGGGATCAAGGGAGGTTAGGGAGGAATACTTAACCAACAGTGGAAAAATTATTATCAACAATGATGACATCAGGCTCATGTCCCGAAATTAGGGAACATGAACTAATTTTTATAAATATTATAAAATTACAGCCCTGAACATTTTCAAACCACCATTTCTTCCTTCCTTCATCCAATTGTGTCCTTGGATCCACCAATTTGACCATTGATTTGTGTCTGGCATCATTATTAATCGAGATTTAAAAAGCACAAAGGTTAGTTTGTTGTTATCTGACAAGGGCCAAACAAAGAATGGTGTTGGTGCCAATTCCGGTCACTTCCTGACGTCTGCGCATGCGCAGAGGGTAAATGTATGGAGGACCAGTTAGGACTTCTAATTTTCGGTTTTGCATGCAAATTTTGGGGATTGGGGAGCAAAATTTGTGTTTGGCCCTAGATATTTTAGAGTTAGCACCAGCTATGTCTGGGCCCTTGGTATACTGTGTAAAAATAAACAGATTTTTTTTATTTTTGTTCAGAATTGTTTGAAGTCCCAAACAAAATATTTTCAGACTAAAATTTTTTTTTCTTCTTCTTAAAGTTGACCAAAACGCATAAAAATCAAAAAAACTAATTTCCGGATTTTTGTCCCACCCGGACCCCAAATTTCCAGTGTAAAAAAAAAAAAAATTTTTCTCTTAGAATTGACCGAAAAGCATAAAAAATGCAAAAAAAAAATTTTGTCCGGATTTTGGTCCAAGATTTCTAAGTCCGGAACAGGACCCCAAATTTTCAGCCTAAATATGACCCAGGGACTTGGCTTGAACAAACTTGAATCTCTGAACAAACTTGAATCTCACCCCCCCTAGGGATGCTAAATACCAAATATCAAAAGATTCTTATTGGTAGATCTATAGGAATATTTAAAGAATATTCCTCATACTGCACTAATTTAAACATTTGGGCTCCCATAGAGAGCCCAAATATGGACCCAGGGAATTGATTTCAATAAACATGTGAAACAATCTTCCAATGATGTTATATGTGAAATATGAAAGCTTTTGGAGCAGTGGTTTGGGAGAAAAGTAGTCTTAAATGTTTTTCCCATTACCCACAGTGTTAAAAAATGCTGACTCAGCACTTTTTCAAAGTCCCCAAAAAGTACTCCATGATACAACTGATAGCAATTTTTTTTTACCATTCCATTCTGTTGGTCGTAAGGAAGCCTCACACCAAATAAGAATTCTCAGTGGCGTGTAGTTTTGGGGATATGGGCGTTTTAATTTTTTTCTATTTTTAGCTCCTGTGGTTCCCATGGGGCGACAGGAACATTTTTTTTGTGCATACATTAACTACTTATGTCCCAATAAAACCTCATGTCAAATTTGGTTCAAATCAGCCTCTCGGTTTGGAAAATAGAAATTTTGGGCGGGGCAAAAATTCTTGCCCCTCCCATACGATGGCAAATATAGCCCTTGAACTTCTCTTGAACAAATCTGAGTCTACACCTCAAAAGGAAGCCGCACACCTAATATCAAGTCTCTGCTACTGTTGGTTCATGAGAAGAAGATTTTTTAAGATTTAAGCTCACTTTTGGGCGTGGCCCTACCAAGGGGTGGGTCAACTTGATTTGAACAAACTTGAATTGACATATGATAGGGAACATGCACACCAGATTTGGTTCAATTTGGTTGAGTAGTTTGTGAGAAGAAGTTGATAATGTAAAGTTAACGCCGGACCCCGGATGGACAGATGACGGACGGAAAGTGATTAGCAAAGCTCCCCTTGAGCTTCGCTTAGGTGAGCTAAAAAACAAAAATTAAATGGTTTATGTCTGATATGTTACCCAAGTTAATAAAATTGATAAATGGAGTACAACAAGGCTTTTGCAATGATTTAGCACTGCAAAGCCCTCTTGCACTCAAGGGACAAAATACACCACCACCCATGCTATTCTGTAGATTATGAGTCCTAAAACATAAAACAAACCAAAAACATGAACTTTTGATGGCAAAGAAATAATTACAAAAATAAAAAATAAAATAAAAAACAACTCACCCAACAACCTTCAACCTAACCTGCCCCCCCCCTCCCCCCCCCCCCCCCCCCCTAGAGAGCCCAAATATTAAGCCATGGATTTGAATTGAACCATCTTGAATCTGATCCCCCTAGAGATGTATTATACCAAATATGAAAGCATTCTGACTGGTGGATCTGAAGAAGATTTTAAAAGAAATTTCCTCATATTATACTAAGTTAAAATTTAGGCTCCAATAGAGAGCCCAAATATTAACCCAGGGACTAGATTCGAACAAACTTGCAAGGGATACCAAATGCAGAAGTCCTTGTTATGTCATCAATCAAATACCTAAAGATTCTGTCAACTGGTTCATCAGGTGATCACTTTCTGGGACCCTAGGGAATCTAACAAGCCAAATTTGAGAATTATGTTTTGTTGAATTGATTTTTCTTTAACATAAACTTTCCAAAAAAATTATAAATTTAAAGTAATTTGCATATTTATATTTTTTATACTTACCAATGGCTCAGACTAGCTGGTGCAAACTCAAAGTTATCAAGGGCCAAACACAAATTTTGAACCCCCCAATCCACAAAATTTGCTTGCAAAACCGAAAATTAAAAGTCCTATCTGGTCCTCCATACTTTTATTCTCTGCGCATGCGCAGCCGCCAGGAAGTGACCAGAATTGGTGCCAACATCATCCTTTGTAGAAAAGAGTACTACAAAATAACTCAGCGGGGAGGTATGAGTGCCCACTCATGGGAGAGCCATACCCGTCTGGGCCATTGGTAAGTATAAACTAGAGAGGGTATCAGTACCCCGTGGCTGACCGACAGGTGGCCAATGTAAAGGGGTGTCTGGAGTAAAAAAAAAAAGGTTCAAAACCTGCACACAAAAGTCCAAAATTAAAGTAAATAAGCAACTAAAGGGTTAAATAATATAATAATACCCCCCAAGAAGCATCCTAACATAAAATAGGAACCATGGCAATATGCTACAAGGTAAGTCTCCACTTTGAAGAAAAGAAAGACAAACCTCAAAACCTGCACATAAAAGTAAAAAAAAAAGTATCACATTTGTTTCAATGGGTTAAAATTAAGAAAAATACCCTGATAATGTCACAGTAACCACCATGGCAATATGCCAGTGAGGTAAAACTCCACTTAAAAAAAATATCAAAACCTGCACACAAAAGTACAAAACCTGCACACAAAAGTCCCAAATTAAAGTAAATAAGCAGCTAAAGGGTTAAATAATATAATAATAGCCCCAAGAAGCATCCTAACATAAAATAGGAACCATGGCAATACCGGTATGCTACAAGGTAAGTCGCCACTTGGAAGAAAAGAAAGACAAACCTCAAAACCTGCACATAAAAGTAAAAAAAGTATCACATTTGTTTCAAAGGATTAAAATTTAGAAAAATACCCTGAAAATGTTACAGTAACCACAATGGCAATAGGCCAGTGAGGTAAAACTCCACTTAAAAAAATTATCAAAACCTGCACACAAAAGTATAAAACCTGCACACAAAAGTCCAAAATTAAAGTAAATAAGCAGCTAAAGGGTTGAATAATACACTAATAGCCCCAAAAAGTATCCTAACATAAAATAGGAACCATGGCAATATGCTACAAGGTAAGTCGTCACTTGGAAGAAAAGAAAGACAAATCTCAAAACCTGCACATAAAAGTAAAAAAAAAAAGTATCACATTTGTTTCAAGGGGTTAAAATTGAGAAAAATACCCTGTCACAGTAACCACAACGACAATATAACAGTAAGGTGAAACTCTACTTCAAAAATATCCACTTGGAAGAAAAGAAAGACAAACCTCAAAACCTGCACATAAAAGTAAAAAAGCATCACCATGTTTTAAAGGGTTAAAACTGTGAAAAATACCCTGAAATGTTAAGGTAACCACCATGGCAATATGCCAGTAGGGTTAAACTCTACTTGAAGACAAAATTTCAAAACCTGTACACAAAAGTCAAAAACCTGCACAGTAAAGTCAAAAACCTGCACACAAAAGTCCAAAATTAAAGTAAATAAGTAGGGAAAGGGTTAAATAATATACTACTGGCCCTAAGAAGCATTCTAATATAAAACGGGAACCATGGCAATATACTGCAAGGTAAATTACTCCTTGGAAGAAAAGAAAGACAAATATCAAACCCAGCACACAAAAGTCAAACACCTGTACACAAAAGTCCAAAATTCAAGTAACTAAAATATTACTATCCCTGGAAAGCATGCTGACATAAAAAAAAAAATCGAAAAAGAAAAAAAAATCAAAACCTGCACACAAAAGTTCAAAATGTATGAATCCGGCTGCCACCGCCATCATGAAGGCTATGCCATAGGCTCACACAACTATCGTTGGTGAGCCAAAAATATACAAATTACTTTAAATTTACAATATTTTTATACCATAACCCAATAGCCCAGACTAGCTGAATAGTAAAAAGGTGGAGGGCCTAGGACTTCAGAATTAGTAGACCAACATAGTTCCAAGCCTGCAATCCTAGGTGAAAAGAAATTAAATTTGAAAGGAATGACATGTATGTCTCTCTATACAGTAATAGAGAAGACATATCATAAATAAGGAGCCAAATTCAAGTAATTCCGCATTCTTAGCATGAAGACGATGCTAATTTGGATGTTACGAGTTCCCAGTTTTTAAGGCTAGTCTGGACTAACCCCCCAAAATTAGGATGGCGTATTTGAGAATGAGAGGATATTCCTGACAAACATATGCCATATACAAGAAAACACAAGCTTTATCCAGGATATAATTAGGGCTGCACGGTATTCGGATTTTAGTACCGGTGACGGTATTGAAAACAATACCACGGTATACCATGAAACAGTTCAGATTGAAAACAAAATAAAACTGAAATACATGTACCTCCTTACTTTTCTGAAAGTGCTTGATAAATGTTATGTACAAGGTCCCAGGTGAAAAACAACTCATGTAATTCGGTACATTCTAAGTTTTGAGTTTACTTTGGATGTAAAAGAATTTTGAAGTTCATTAATTCGTTGTTTGTCAGCAATCTGACACAAAAATGTTTCAAGTCACACAACTGCGAAATGTGCAACAATTTTTGTCAAATATGACAAACGTGTGATGCCATCACTGGGAGAAAACATTGTCGGCTGGTGATTGACACCTGCAGTCTATCATGAAACTGAAGGGTGATCAAGTCTTGGAGGCATGCTTAATATCAACAGACCGAATGGCCGGAGATGTGACTGATGACATTTGACATTGTCATCTGAGGAAGTTTACTGCTGGAAGATAGGAGAAGGGGAGGAGCTACTACTGCTTCTTTGTGTAACCTGGCTCTCGGAATTCCATCAACTGGACACCCGCTGTTTTGATAAAAAAGTTTTGTTTGCCACTGATTTTCATAAAGCCACACATACGCAATTAACACAATGTGACAACTGACAGGCTCAGTAATTAAATGCTTATCAGTCAAGAGAGGTTGACCATGTTTTTACAGGAATTAAATTGACAAGACTATTTTACTTGTATCCCAAATTCAGATGAAAGCCAGTAAACCCATGATAATTTTATGGCTTATTAATTTATTAAACAATAGGTTCAATAACTTTGTAGACATGGATTATTGTCGTCTTCCATTCAATTCACTCATTTTCTCAGAGCAGTAAGTGATACTTCTATCTTTTGCTCCAAAAATTTCTTTTTTATCCATGATATCCCGTGCATTTAATATGTGTTTGCCATATTTTCGCGCATTATTTATATTTTTATTTCAAGAAAACGCGAATTTCAAATCATAATACCGGACCTCAAAATTGTATACCATTACTCAGGGTATACCGGTATTCATTTTTGAACCGGTGACGATTTCAATACCGGTACCAACTGGTATACCGTAATACCGTGCAGCCCAAGATATAATTTACAGACAAAACAGCTTCACTCATAGTTACATATTTATCACGCCGGAGGAGAGGTAAAAAATGCCGCTCAGGATCACCGATCCAATGTCGAGTTGTGACCTTGACCTTTGACCTGGCGAGTCCAAGGTCAATAGGGTTCTTCCTCGCACCAAGGCCAACACACCTATGAAGTTTCATGACTCTAGGTTGAGCCACTATCAAGTTCTCATCCAGAAACCAATTGTTGCGATATACTATGTTCAAGGTCACTGTGACCTTGACCTTTGACCTGGTGAGTCCAACATCAATAGGGTTCTTCCTCGCACCAAGGCCAACAAGCCTGTAAAGTTTCATGACTCTAGGTTGAACCACTATCAAGTTATCATCCGGAAACCAATTGTTGCGATATACTATGTTCAAGGTCACTGTGACCTTGTCCTTTGACCTGGTGAGTCCAAGATCAATAGGGTTCTTCCTCGCTCCAAGGCCAACACACCTATCAAGTTTCATGACTCTAGGTTGAACCACTATCAAGTTATCATCCGGAAACCAATTGTTGCGATATACTATGTTAAAGGTCACTGTGACCTTGACCTTTGATCTGGTGAGTCCAAGATCAATAGAGTTCTTCCTCGCACCAAGGCCAACCCACCTATGAAGTTTCATGAATGTAGGTTGAACTACTATCAAGTTATCATCCGGAAAGGAATTGTTGCGATTTACTATGTTCAAGGTCACCTTGACCTTTGACGTAGCGAGTCCAAAATCAATAGGGTTCTTCCCCTCACCAAGGCCAATCTACCTATGAAGTTTCATGAATGTGAGTTGAACCATTATCAAGTTATCATCCGGAAACCAATTGTTTAAGATTTACTACGTTCAAGGTCACTGTGACCTTGACCTTCGACGTAGCATGTCCAAAATCAATAGGGTTCTTCCTCCCACCAAGACCAACCTACGTATGAAGTTTAATGAATGTGAGTTGAACCACTATCAAGTTATCATCCGGAAACCAATTGTTTACGCCCGCCCGCCTGCCATTCACCAAACTATAAGTCGAGTTTGACTTCGTCACAACTCGACTAAAAATCACACCCCCCCCACTCCCCCCTTTTTGAAGGAATCTTCTTCAAAAAGAAAGAGGGGAGCGCTCTGGAATCAGTAAAAGCGATACCAAATAACAATATAAATAATCGTCGAACAGGCACCCAGGTATTAATTATTATTAATAAATTGGTACTTAATGCCACTTCAGAAGCTAAAGCTATTACGGTGATCCCGGTAATTAATATCGCCCGCTTGTAACATATACCTGAGTCGGCATACGCAGATAGGTCAAAAACCGGTGATATAATATATAACATACACATGTCCAATAGAATCACAATGGATGATCTCTGGAGAGTAAACACACTTCCGAGGTAACCCAAAGACGACCACATTCAGGTGCACAATAAATTCCAGTAATATCACTCCCCGACGTGTACTATCCGATATCTATGTTTCTAGAAACGGGCAAATATACAAGAGTGTAAGACAAGTTGTATTCGATTGGGTACCGAAATTAATCGAAACCTGGATCTAGAAATGGAACGAGCTATGATTAACAGACTCGACACGGACCGTCCCCGAAATAATTCATTGTTTCTAAGGTCCATAACACATAACAGACACCTGAGAAGACTGATCCAAGGTTTTTGTGATAACAGAGGTGCTATTAGCAGGATTTCACAACGAGACTGTTTGATCTTAACAGAATCTGCTGAATCAACGGAATTGGAGGATACGCATATCCTATCATTCCTTCCTATGAGATTGACAGAGTGTCTACTGCCTACGCTCGATGATCTGGGCATGGTGACATGAACGTCGGTAACTGATTGTTCTGGTGTGTCGCAAACAGATCTATCATGGGACGATCCCGCTGGTTGCAAATCTGCTTGAATATTTACATGTTGAGAGTCCACTCTGATGGCAACAGGCAACCTTTCCGAGAGAGCGAGTCTGCTAGTACATTCCGACGACCCGGTATTTGACAGACAGAAAGATGAACATGATGATTCATGACGTATAGGAGAATCCTCTCCATTAATTCGCATAATGGAATTGAATGAGTGCCGCCTTGGTTCCTGATGTAAGCTACTACTGTCGAATTGTCCGACAAAATGTGTACATGGATGTTTGCTATAATGTGAATTCAATTTTGAAGAGCTAGCCATATTGACATCATCTCTTTGATGTTTATGTGTTTCTCTAGGAACCAAGGGTCCCAAAGACCCTGACACTTCAAGTCTGCAGGACCTAGGGTCGTGCCCCAACCTGTCTGACTCGCATCCGTCATAATCGTGAAAACCGGATCCGGCAGTTGCAGCAGAACTCCCCGAGTTAACCACTGAAGATCTGCCCAAATCTGGACCCTTTGTTTTACTAGCTCTGTTAAAACAATACTGTTTTCGAGCAAATGCGTCGTCACACTCCAGTTCTGAGTAAAGAATATCTGAAGGGGATGCGTGCGTAGATGGCCCATCGGAATAAGATCCACAGCTGCTCCGCACAACCCCATCAGTCGCATTAATTCCCTCGCTGTTAATGCGTCTGCATGTAGACAAAAGCGAGCATAACAACTGATTAATTTCGCTCTGGGTAACGGCAGAAAAAACAGATTGTTGTGAGTCTTGAAGCTCATCACCAAGTGAGTGAACGACTTGAATGGAGCTAGATCAGACTTTTTCTCGTTTACGATGAAACCGAGACGTCGCAGTAATAGAAGCAGACTTTGAACATCGAACTGAAGAATAATCCTGTTGCTGTATTTCCACAGAATGTCGTCCAAGTAAGCCAACATTACCGCAGATGAATGAGCTCGGAAGTATGACATCACTGAGTTCATTATTCGAGCTATTGCCCAGGGAGCCAGGTTCAGACCAAAGCACATTGCGTTGAACTGATAAACCTTCCCTTGTACGGCGAACCGAAGGTACTTTCTGAATGCCAGATGTACCAGGACATGAAAGTACGGATCCTATAGATCTATGCTTGCCGCATAGTCATTCACTCGAATGCTCACTCTTACCGACCGAATGGTCTCCATATAGAATTTTGGAGCCACGATAAGCTTGTTTATCCAGCTCAAGTCTATTACCGGTCGGAAAGAGCTGTCTGGCTTCGGTACGAGGAACAGGTGACTACAAAAACCCTTAGAATCTTAATTCTCGATGACCTCTATTGCTTCCTTTAATAAGAGAGCCTGTACTTCCCCTAGGAGAGACTCTCTTTTGAAAGGATCTGACGGAAGATTTGTCCAATGCGGACATCTTGATAGTGGGGGTTCCACTGATTTTCCGTGACTGCTATCCAGTTTCTCGCGAAGAATGATACCCTTCCGCCAACTGGCAAGCAATAAAGGTCTTGAACATCACCTGTATGACCTGCGAGGCTTAGAGGAGGAGAAACTATGTCCTCCCAGCGAAGAACCTCGTCCTGTCGTCCTAGGGGCATCTGACCGATAGTCCCAATCCGACCTATGCCCCTTTCCCGAGTCGATGTATTGACGACCTCCAGAGTAATTGTAAGAGGGTTTCTTATACCCTCGTGAGGAGTTCCCTTTTGACGTTTAGATCTGGAACATCCTCCTTTACTCTTGTCTGCTGAAGCGGGTTGTTGAGACGCCAACTTCAATAGCAGAGCACTTGAAGCTTTCTTAGTAGCCGGTTCATAGACTAACAAAAGCTTGTTGTCAAAAATAGTATGTCCGGAGACCAGAGCGACCCAGAGAGAGCTTTTCACCTTGACAACGCAAGGGCAGCATCACGTCTGATTAACTCCAGATTAGCCACTGTTGGGGTGGAGTTATATGTGGTACACAAATTGCCCTGGAAAGAACTCTAAGAGAGGTACTAATGTCCTCCAATTCCTTCCCGTTGAGACATTGTGCCACAGCTCTGGTAAGGTGATCTGCGTAATACATTGCGTCCAAATTCACTCTACTTGATGAAATTGCCGTTTAAATTGTGCTGTTCTGAAAGGGAAGGGTAATCCTCTTCCTTATCCCTTTTACCATCTGAGAGAACCAGTTGCAAATCTCGGTCCATTGCATCTGCGTGAAAAGACGACTGGACCAACCCAGCACTGTCCGACAGCTCAGGTTCTGAGTCTGAGGGAGGCTGCACCTGCACTTGCTGGGATGCTGCGATCAGCTACGCAATCTGTGACAGCAAGTCCGTCATTGAGGCCTGAGGAGCAGCACTCTTCTGTTTCTTAGCTGCTTGCTGCTCCTGGGACAGTGTGTCGGAGATGGATATCTTCTCCGAACATCCAGATGATCGAGGCCTCGTCTCCCTAGCTACCGGATGGTCCGACTTCATGAGCAAAGAGTGGTCCCTTCTTCGCACAGCAGGCTGGATATCCGTGTGTGCTATAATAATGTAGCGGAGGAAACCGTGACTGAAGCCAACCCCGACTGCAGACTAGATGGAGCGTCCCGCGTGGTGGGTGAATGTATGCTCTGTCTCGTGCAAGTTTCCAACCAGACAACTTCATTTCGGCTTGTGAAACGTAGTGGAGGAAGCCGTGACTGAAGCCGACCCTGGCTGCAGACTAAACAGAGAGTCCCAACTGGAGGGCGGACATTGAGCAAATTTCTCATAACAACATTTGGCCCCAAATGTTGTTAGGTTTGAGAGGGGCCTCTCCAGCTCGCGGTCTATTAGACCTCGCCGATTACAAGAAAATTGCTGACTTCCTCCCTATTTCCGTCGTCACTGGGTGAGCTTATTTATATTTAAGTGCTTGCTCTACCCACATCTACACTTACTTCGACCGCAACAGACTTACCCGGTGTCATGGCTCCCACGGACGGAGTAACCGCTTCAGCGGTCGAGCTAGCTGCTTGCAAACAGGCCCTAACTCTTGCAATCATGAGCACTGCAGCTAGCTCTATATGCTCAATGGGGCGTGACGAAGGTAGCACACTTGGATGGGTCTCAGATTATCATCACCATGTTCATGTTCCTCTGAAAAAGAAACTGACAAAATGAATTAAAACACGGTGAGTGGCCCTGATCCTCAGAATCTTACAGCCAACAACGTACCGCGACACCCAACTCCAACATCAGTCATCCCAGGGAACACAAGAATGATGAGTCCGCAGGAGTGCATTGACTAAAGTCGAAATCAGTCCTCCAAACTCCACAGCAAAATATATAATTAAGATACATGAATAATAGCAATCAAAATCAAATTCAAAAAGGAACATTAAGAGCCCAAAGGCATCCCGATAGAGCCTAAGTGTGGATAAAATCCAAATTCTTTTAGCTCCACTACCGGAATAATATATTAATTCTACAGTAATAGAATATAAAATACTACCTATATATGAGGACGTTGTCAATGTAAACAACGTCGATGAAAATGAAAGTGTCAATGACACTGTAGCTCAACTTGTCAAGACAAACACATGCACATGTATAGTATGTGACACAGCAATGACAAACATCTAGGTAATGACCTGATAACAAAGGTATATATAAAGTATTTTAACGGTCTGTACATAAATACTGACCGTTGCCTGTAACAAATGTATAGGTAAAGTATTGTAAAGGTGGGTGACAGTCAGATGCTAAACTAGAAAAGAAAACTTTGAGTCCCAGAGTGGGTCTGACTGAACCCCAAAATATTTGTTCTCATAGCACAGTGATAACAAAGGCACCCCAAAACACACTCGTTCCTGTCCCAAGGTGAAAACAAAGGTACCCAAGAAGTTTTGTGAAGATCAGTTCATAAATACGAGCTGTATAGAACTTGTGACAAAAAACTGATTGGACCTATTTTTGGTACAAAATGGCAACTGGCAGCCATCTTGAATTTTGGACCGTACCCAGAAACACACATTCTCGTCGCAAGGTGATAACAAAGGTACCCAAGAAGTTTTGTGAAGATCGGTTCATAAATACAGCCTCTACCCTGAGCCGTATTGACATGTGTGCTCACATTGTGTAAGTAGCACTGAATAAATCAAAGTTCATCTAATTTGCATAATTTCAGCACGAAAAAAACCCCCTTACAATATGTGATGTATTCCATGTTACTAAACATTCATACACAAATTTATTCAAATCAGAACTTTCATACAGAAGTTCTGTACAAAAGACTGACTGCACTAATTTTGGTACAAAATGGCTGCTGGTGGCCATCTTGAATTTCGGACCACACCCAAAAACACTCGCTCTCATCCCACGGTGATAACAAAGGTACCCAAGAAGTTCTGTAAAGATCGGTTCATAAATACAGACTCTAGTCTGAGCCGTATTGACATGTGTACTTACTGTGTGTAAGTCGCACTGAAAAAATCAAAGTTCATCTAATTTGCATAATTTTTGCACGAGAAAAAAACCCGTATTATATGTGATGTATCCCATGGTACTAAACATTCACACAAAAAATTATTCAAATCAGCGCTATCATATGGAAGTTCTGTGCAAAAATCTGATTGCACCTAATTTTGTACAAATTGGCTGCCATCGGCCATCTTGAATTTTGGACCGGACCCCAAAACACTCGTTCTCGTCCCACAGTGATACCAAAGGTACCCAAGAAGTTTCGTAAAGATCGGTTCATAAATACGGCCTCTAGCCCGAGCCGTATTGGCATTTGCACTTACAGTGCTGAAAGTAACACCAAAAAACATCAAAATTAGTCTAATTTGCACAATTTACACACGAGAGAAAAACCCGTATTATATGTGATGTATCCCATGGTACTAAACATTCACACAAAAAATTATTCAAATCAGAGCTTTCATATGGAAGTTCTGTACAAAAAACTGATTTTTGCATCATCGGTACAAAATGGCCGCTGGCAGCCATCTTGAATTTTGGACCGCACCCAAAAACACTCGTTCTCGTCCCACGGTCATAACAAAGGTACCCAAGAAGTTTCGTAAAGATCGGTTCATAAATACGGCCTCTAGCCCGAGCCATAGCCAATTGTTGACGTACGGACAGATGGACAGATGGACGGACGGATGGACAGACGGACGACGGGCCATGACAATAGCTCAAATTTGACTTCGTCAAAGTTGAGCTAAAAATGGAAACAAGACATCAGGCACACAAAAAGGCCCAAAGTCAGAAACCAATTTAAATGCTACCAGATGCAAAGCTAGATCTTCATATGAAGAAACAAGAGGGGCAACGCAAAGCGTGTGCCAATGTCCCGCCCTGCCAAAAAGTTTCAAAGTTTCAAGTCGAAAGAGTGAAAAGGGCCATAACATTGGAAATAACTGAGCGAAGTAAGATGATTGTAGCCCTAATAGTTTTGGAGTTATGCTTGATACACGAATTGTGACGCTGAACATATGAAGGTCAATTGTGACCTTCACCTTGAAGATGAAGCGAAAACTAATGCACGCGACACAAATTCTGACTGTCCTTAAAATATGTAAAAAGTTTAATATTTTACTTTGGTTCGTTTCTGAGTTATGGTGGAGGCACGACTATTGATGATTTTCAGTGTGACCTTGAAATGTGACCTTGACCTTACGGACCTGGCTGTGGTGTGTGACACATCCACCCATTGTCCTTTATAATTGAGCGAAGTTAGATGATTGTAGATCTAATAGTTTTGGAGTTATGCTTGAGACACGATTTGTGACCCTGAACATATGAAGTTCAATTGTGACCTTCACCTTGCAGATGCAGCAGAAACTATTATATGCGACACACCTTCTGACTGTCCTTAACATTTGTAAAAAGTTTAACAATTGTACTATGATTCGTTTCTGAGTTATGGCCGAGACATGAATATTGACTGATTTTTAGTGTGACCTTGACATTGAAGGTACGAACCCGGCTATGGTGTGTGACACATCCTCCCATGGTCCTTTATAATTGTGTGAAGTTTGATGACTGTGGCCCTAACAGTTTTCAAGTTATTGGCTTGGACACACACACGGACACACACACACGGATGGACACACGCACACTTCAATCATTATATGCCATCCGACTTAGGTCGGGGGCATAAAAACAATACATTGGATAGAATATGCAAGACTAAACGACCTAACACCCCTAGGGTGAGGACGTAACCATGGGGAAAAACAGAATAATATTTTGTAATACATGTTAAACTCCCAAGAAATTTAATAAGAAATTTCAATAAAAAATAGCCAAAAAGCTTAAGAGTTTAATAGGAAGGGTTCATGGAAGGATATGGAAGGAATACTTAACAAACAGTGGAATCATCATTATCAAAAATGATGACGTCAGGCATATGTCCCGAAATTGGAAAACATGAAATAATTTTATAAATATTATAAAGTTACAGCCCTGAACGTCAAAAACCACCGTTGAACACTTCCATCATCCAATAACAGCCTTGGATCCACCAATTCTTGCATTGATTTGTGTCTGGCATCCTCAAATAAACAGCTGCGCCACGAGCGCATGATACGCCCGTTATTAATTACAAGAGGGAACCACACAATATGAGTATACATGTGTACTTGTCAGGTTACATATACTTGCCACCAAAAAATCATGAAAATTGCTCAAAGTCCAACATGTGGAAAATTGCCTATATTTTGATGAATAAAGTCCCATAACTCTGGAATGACAAATCAGACAGCGACACAAATCGAAAGGGGGATTCCTTCTATCAACATATACTTGCAACCAAAAAATCATGAAAATTGCTCTAAGCATTTTCAAGTTATTGTTCGACATGTGAAAAATAAAGTCCCATAACTCTGGAATGACTAATCGAGCGGCGACACCAACCGAAAGGGAGCTTCCTTCCATCATCATAAACCACTTACCAAAAAATCGTGAAAATCTCTCGAAGCGTTCTCGTACGATGTGTAAAAAATCGACAATTTTCTAAGTAATAAAGTCCCATAACTCTGGAATAACTAATAGAACGGTGACACTAAACGAAAGGGAGCTTCCCTCCATCGATATACACCACCTAACCAAAAATCACGAAAATCTCTCAAAGCGTTCTCAAGTTATCGTACGACGTGCAAAAAATCAACAATTTTCTAAGTAATAAAGTCCCATAACTCTGGAATGACTAATCGAACGGCGACACTAAACGAAAGGGAGCTTCCCTCCATCGATACACACCACCTACCCAAAAATCATGAAAATCTCTCAAAGCGTTCTCGAGTTATCGTACGACGTGTAAAAAATCAACAATTTTCTAAGTAATAAAGTCCCATAACTCTGGAATGACTAATCGAACGGCCACACTAAACGAAAGGAAGCTTCCCTCCATCGATATACACCACCTACCCAAAAATCACGAAAATCTGTCAAAGCGTTCTTGAGTTATCGTACGACATATGACCGGATGGACAGACGGACGGACAGAGAGACAGCAGTATACCATAATACGACCCGTTTTTTCAAAACAGGCGTATAAAAAGGAGATTTTAAAGCACAGATGTCAGTTCATTGTTGCAGACTTTAGGGTCAAACAAAGAATGCTGTTTGCACCAATTCTGGTCACTTCCTGAAGGATGTGCATGTGTGGAGAATAAAAGTATGGAGGACCAGATAGGACTTTTTCATATTCGGTTTTGCAAGCAAATTTGGGGGATTGGGGGGGGTTCAAAATTTGTGTTTGGCCCTTGATAACTTTGAGTTTGCACCAGCTAGTCTGGGCCATTGAGTTATAGTATAAAAATAACCTAATTTTTTTTTAAAAAACAAAATCTTCGTGTTCTGCAAGTGACACAAAAATGCCAAAAACTCCATGCATTCATTACTAACCCGTAAAGGCCTGATATCAACTTTGATCAGTTTATACTACAATTAAACAGCTGCCTTTGCATGCAGCCTTTGGGTAATGAACTTGCCAGATTCTAAATATTATGGCAGTTGTTTCTGGGAAGTCCAAGCTTGCCTAGAAACAACAGTAAGCCAATGGATGTGGATGGTCTTTAGTTATGCTCTTCAAATTTCAATTACTGGTAGCCAAGACATACATACAAACAACTGGAAAGCAGGATTGGCAAATGGTACCGGCAGTAAAATGGCATTCAATTAGTACCAGTTTTGATGTTTGAGTACCGATGATTCTGATATCCAGTGTCTATACTGCACAAAATAAAAGCATCCATACAATAACATCACAAATGTAACTGCGATGGGTTAACATTTTGTTGTCAGCATGTTCTGACTTCAAAGACACAATCTGATACAATTTATCAAAGAATGCATGGGGACTTAACTTTTGATGAAATGCACAAGCCTTTATTTATGACTCAAGTATTCTGAATGGCTTAAAATCAATTGTCTGACATGTCATCAGTTATTGCAGTGCATGTTACAAATTAGTCATCCAAGATGATTCCATTGGCAGACTGATGATTGACTTCCCCCAAATAAACCAAACATCTGTGACACTGTGACAACGGAATTTACAAGCTAAAGGAAATGATGCTAGTGTTAGGCCCATAAAAACCAAAGCTGAATACAGATCAATTTGGACTCTGGACAAATCTGACCAAGGATGATTCGTACTCTGGATGATCCCAACACTCACTTTGGATGACCTCCAGGGTTTGGATGATTAGGAGCTCAGGTTTGAGTGATTCGCCTTTGGACCTCAAGTTTGGGCGACTCAGAACTTGTGTTTGGCCGAGTTAACTTTGTCATTTTTTCAAAACCAGATTTTACATCTCTTTGTGACAACCTTGGTCAGCCCTTATCTCACATCGATCCTTGCCCCTCATTACTAAGAGCTCTCCTGACTCTGTCATCACCTCATATTTTCCAACAGTCCCTTGCTAGATACCCCTTCTTACCACATATCCCTTCTTGGTACCTGATGCAGTAACAATGACCAATATGTAATAATTCATGTGGGAATCAAACTGAATTAGGTATATGTTTTGCGAGCAAATATAACAAAGCCATTCTTGGCAGTAAAACAGATGTTTTCTTCATCCGATATGTTTCGGTATCAACTGAATTAGAATGATTATGGGTCCAGTAAAAAGATTGTGCCAATGATCATTCTTGAATTAGTAATAAAGCATAATGTCAGCCAAGCAACTTCGTTATGAATTGTTTGGAACAAATACTCTCACAAGTTGCCAATTTGACAAATCTGCACTAGCTGATTTGACTGCAGTGGCCGATGTGTTCAAAAGTGCAGCAGCCAATTTGGTATGGCAGGTACTCGATACAGTTACCAATCAGTTGGAATAAACTTTGAAAAATGTTATAGAATTGTCATAACTATTTATTACCTCCAATCACATGCACTTGAAAATGTTTAGACAATCCTATGTCCTTAAGCTATTATGTGAGGCATAACACAAAAAGTGTGAAACAGAAAACACCAATACTGACTGATTAAATTAATAACCAACATTCACCAACTCAGCATATACATCTTTGTAAAGTTATACCCCAAAAAACCTTCAAAGCTTTGTCCATTCTCCTAAACATGCCACTACATGTATATAATATATCACAGGGTTCATACAGACTAGTCAATTTGGTTTTCCATACTTTTTCCATATCCCTGGAATCAAATTTCCATAACCCCAAAGGTTAAATGTAACGCAATATATAATTTTATTTTTTCAATGTCACTCTCCCCCTCTTAACACAAAAGGGCCCATTTCCAATTTTCATCATTTTGTACTTCAATAAAACCGAGGTTTGAACATTGAAGTAAACTTTTAAGTTACATTCTAAGTACATTAGCAGTTGTTTCTAGGCAAGACTTGGCTGCCTACAAACAACAGCAAGGCCACCAGATGTACTCTATCAAAGTGTGGCAAAAATGTGTATAAATCTCCAGGCCTTCAAGGGTTATGAAGCCCCAAACACTAATAACTCAAGTAGCAATTCTTGGTGAACCTTAAAAACTGGGAGTACAAATATTTTTGGAATGGTCACATTAGACAGAAGAAATACCCATGTTACACATATCTGTTGGTTTTCCATAACTTTTCCAAAACCCACCCCAATTTTCCATATTTTTCCAGGACCTGGTCCAGGACCTGGAAAATCAATTCACTGTTTTCCAAGACTTTCCATACCTTTCCACAACCCGTATGAACCTTGTATCAATCTGGGCCATTCTGTCCATGGCCTGCTTTGTACAGCATTCAATACTCTGGTTTATCATGTCATGTATTTAACATGGTACATTTTATTGTTATGTAATAATGAAGTGGGCAACAAAAGTCTATATAATAATCAAGGTCTGAATCATTCAAGTTGTTGGTCCAAATGGTCCAAACTCTGAGGATCGTTCAAGGTCCAAATTAGCCAGGGCCCAAATTGTTAAAAAAAAAAATCCATATCATCCTACATCCAAATCAGCTGCGAACCCTAAGAATGCCCAGTACACAGTAAGGCCCAGTTTATATCCCCCTTCATTTTTTCATCCATGCATCAAATAAAGCACAGTTCCTGGATATAAGTCCAAAATAATAACCACATCAGTACCGGTACTGATTAGGGGACTAAGGAGAGGCTGATAGAGACTGGTATAGTTCCTATCTATTTCACTATTTGTCAAGGAAATACACATGGAATATACAAGCAGCCATGAATCAATGATAAGTCATGATGAAGGGTCTTGTTATTCATAATTCCTGGACACAAAGTGAAAAAAACTAATGTGTCAATAAAAATGTTTTGGTACAAATGTTGACCAATAATCAGGGTTTGCCAGGAAGACCAAATTGTGAAAATCTCATTCTATGCCAAAATTCAAACTCTCCGCCCTCAAGGACACTCAAAATTATAGGGCATAGACACCATAAACAAACTGTCTTCAAAACATACACATAAATTTTATTTATCAAGGATTCAAAACTAGCATAATCCAAACCTCCAACTGCATTCTATGTTAACATCAGAGTAGAACACCATTAATACTCTTGATATCCTGCTGTTATTTATTAATCAAATATTAAATGATGGTTCATAATCTGTTGGTTCACTTACTGCACATAGTTCAGCAGCAATTTTGACCTTGTTCAAGAACCACATCAGAATAAGAAATACTTACATGCTCCATCCTCATCATAATTTGACAAATCTGGAAGTATTGTTCTACTAAATTCTAGTATATTACACCATTGGTCTTTGTTGATAACTTTATATTTTGCTTGCTAAAAAGAAAATTTATAAATAACAGTCAGCTTAACAATGCCTACTTTGTAAGCTTTCTATTTCATATGATCTCATGCTACCAACATACAATTTTTGGTCCTTGGAAGTTTGGAAGAGGCCTTTTTTGGAAGAGAAAACTACAAGGGTTTGAGACAATGTCATAATTCCAGGTAATCAAAAAGAACTCTTCCACTACCCACCCTCAACACATTATCAAGGGATGAGAATGATTAGTGGGATGAGAATGATTAGTGAAGGCATTTTGGAGTTAAATGACAGAAACAAAAAGTTTCTGTATGGATGGCAGACAGACACTGGCTTGACCTAATGGAGCAGTTGGATCATAAAAAATAACATTGTTTTTGAATACAGGGAATTAAAGGCAAAATAAAAAAAAAATTGTCCTCAATTAATTGAAATCCTGTACAAATAATGCTTAAGACTACATTTTATTTCTTTGAAATGACATGAAAATGGTCTGAATGACTTTAATCATGCAAATTTTAGAAATAAAACTAGAAAATTGTAATTCTGTAGAATCACAGGCTCACCATGCTTGATAAAATAGTACTGATACTACCCCTATTCAAGTTGCCAAAACTGAGAAATGGCTTTATCAAAAATCTAAACTTATAACAGCAATTTTGCTCACCAAGCATCTCTATACACAGGGAACAAAGAGTTTAAAATTAACCCTCATACAACTGATCGAAAACAGTAACCAAAGTATGAAATTTTGATGTTTTTCGAACAGTTCCTACCTTCACGTGGGCAGAAGAGGCGTTGGGTTCAACATTTCAAGATAACCGATAACAGCAAAAATGTTCATCAGTTAATGATCTATATGCCCAAGCAACAAATGTACATCTGGCCGAAAACGATCTGAGAAAATGTGTATCTGAGAAATATAAATTGGATTTAAATCATTATTCATGTATATGTTACGCTTATTTTTATTTGCGGTATCACAGGTGAACATTAAAGGCACTGGAACACTGCTTTTGAAAATTACACTTACAATCTGTCTTTTATCAAGATTTTCCCTTCTGAAACTCACTAAAATGTGTATCTCGAATTGGCCGATCTGACAAGTTGTATCTTTGCTAGGCAATTAAGCATGTGAGGCATGGGATATTCATTGCTATAGAGGAATGAATTGTTATTTGTTTTATAGCAAAATAAAAAAGATCTCTTTAATATACCGCACGATGTGGCGTTTTATACTTTATTTTTGGTTCTCGTCAGATCACCAAAGTTAAGCAACGTCGAGCCCGGTTAGTCCTCGGATGGGTGACCGTCTAAGCGATTGATTCAGACTCCCGCGTTGTGTCCTTGGGCAAGGCACTTAACCCCGATTGTCCACATGGGGGCACTATGACACCATGTACTAAGGCATACTGCACGTCGATGGTGCGCATGTCTTCAACCAATCTAACCCTGCCTGTGCTGCAGTGCGGAGTTACGATGTTGGGGAGCTGGCAGCTGCTCGTCGTTGCTCGGTGGTTCTCTCCAGGTACTCCGACTTCCTCCACCCGTAAAACTGTCATGGTCATGATTAGCCATTGTGCATAAATATGTGACCTTAAACACAAATAAATAAATAAATAAATATATACTTTATTGTCATGTTCTCGCAGATGCATTTTCTCACCTCAAAAGGAGCAAGTTTTGAGTAGAAAAATTATTGTTACAATACTTCGTGCTTGTGTTTTTCTTGTGTCCATTCAGCCCTTTTTCGGTGGTTTTTCAGACTTGAAAGTCGCATGAAAGCGCGAATATATGGCTTCTTCATGATATATAGAGCCTCATGGAAAAGCCAGACAGTCATTATCTCCCAGACTCTCATCATGTCTGGGAAGTGTATTCATCAAGTGACACAATTCTTGACAAGATATCGGAACAGCCACAGACAAAACCAACGGGAGGTCTGTAACATAACTTATAATACTAATACAGTAAATCCCTCTTAACTGAATAGCCAATTTGCATATGAAAATTATTCACTTAACAGGAATATGCAATTAATCCTTTATCCAACATGGATAGCGACGACACGTGCCAAAACAATTCTTGAATAACTAAAAATTTTCATTTTTGTCTCAAAAACATTGCTTATGACCCCTCATTGGAATTAGCTCAATGAGTTCGTTCCAATGAGGGGTCATAAGCTATGTTTTTGAGACAAAAAATGAAAATATAATAAACTTTGAATGGCGGTTTTTGTGAATGGCGCTGGCCGGTTTTGACCGTTACGTTGTGTAAAGGGTTAACATGGATATGGTCACTTTTCTGTATTCCAGAAAAAAACTAAGCATTTATTCTATTTTATCTCGATCAATGTACGCCTTTGTACACAACGCCACCGTGCTCCTACTGTGTGTAATCAGGAGTTAGCACAGGTCATGATCGAATAGTTGACCGTTCGGTTCAAGGGTTCTTAATTTGTAGTCCAACGTATTTAACCCTTTACCAAACACGGGTAGAAGACGACACTCGCAATAAAATTAGTATATAATTTAAAGTTTTCACTTTTTGTCTCAAAAACATAGCTTATGAACCTCATTGGAATGGGCTCATTCCAATGAGGGGTCATAAGCTATGTTTTGGAGACAAAAATTGAAAACATAATAAAAATTGAATGGCGATTTTTGTGAATAGCGCTGGCCGGGTTTGGTCGTTACGTTGCGTAAATGGTTAAGTAAAGATAAAATCTGACACCCAGGGAAGAATTGGAGACCTACTATTTAACATTGGATATGCATTGGCACTATATATGATCAAGCATGATGTTATTTTGCAGTTATTTATTGGAAAGCTCCAAGCGGATCTTTCCAATAAATAACTGCAAAATAATAGAAAACTGAAGAATTGACGTTCAACACTGAATTTACAGTTGCATTTTGATAAACCTTAATATTATTTTTCAGTTATTTAGTGGAAAAACCACGCTTTATTTGTTTATTTATTTGTATTGAGTGTCTATGTACAGTAACTTGACACATGGAAATGTCCTAATTATGTAATATGGGGGTAGCAGGGATGTAGGGATGGGTGAAAGAAACGGGTACCTTTGAGGATGAAGACCAGCCTAAAAGGTCGAGTGAAAGGTGAAAAAGATACCCCTAGTGGTTATTGTATTTTTACATGCATCTTAAGTTGCGTTTGGGGATCAGTGTTTTGCATTGAGGTGAAACTACAAACTGTATCAAGACCAGTTTGGTGTGCCTTGCTTCCCCCAACTATAAACTAGGATAATCAGTTTGAGGTTGCAAGTACGTGGTTGTGTCTTAATATTTTCAGGTTCCGTCTACCTCATAAATAGCAGAAAGGATGCCTCATGTGATCAATACCAGTGGGTGAACAAAGGAGGAATCAACACGCCCAGAACTGATCCCGTATATTTCCGTCGATTATATTGGGTAAGTTTAGTCATTTTTTGCTTTTTTTGACAGAAACATTTCCGATTCGTGGGGAAAATATTTCTGTTTTTGGTTTTTGTTGGTAATATTTTACTGACTTGAAAAGTTCCCCAAATTACTGCTTTCAGTTTTGATTTTTAACCCATTTTGAATGCCACAAGGGTATAATCTGAAATATTTGGGAAATTCTTCTGTTGTTTCTTCAATCAGTCTGATTACATGTATCTAATTGATAACTGTCAGGGATATTATTTGTAAATTGGGAGTGGCCTATTCCACGCAATTATTTCATTAGTTCAAAGATCTATCATGGTCTATTGTTATGTTCTTTCTTTGGTCCATTTAATTGTGGTTGTTGTTCTGTTCTTTCATTAATCCGTATAATTATGTCATTGGCTAATATCAAATATATTGTTTGCACAGTGGGAGTGGCCTATGCATCGTAATTAGTTCATTATTTATTTAACATATTTATTTTTTAATTACTAAAAAAATAAATAGATTTGTAAAATAAATAAATAACTGTGAGAATCTGGCATACATAGTTTTGGCCGTTACGTTAGGTAAAGGGTCAAGTGAAAAAAAGAAATTGTTCTTCCTAGTATATGTTATGATCAAAAATTTAATTTTGGAACATGACATTTGATTTGGAAGAAAACTTGCTTTTTTACACTCAATAACTAAGTGAATCATATCTTTATATTATCTAGTATGAAATTAATATCCTTGAAAATCACTATTGAAATTAATCGAAATGGGAACTGGGTTTCTGTTAATTACAACGCCGGCTGAACTGCCCACAAATACTGAAGCAGGTCAAAGCTGATTAGTTGGATTATCACACCTTATCCCATCTTTTGGGTCGACTGTATCAAAACAATAGATGGCGGCATTTCGGAAAGACCCCGTTTTCTTCCAACCCATGCAAAAAAGGTGAGGGTTTTTTCCTGAGAGAGTTTTTTTCAGTATACCGATTTAAGTTACACCTTTTTCTTAGGCTTTTGTGACACCTCTTGCTTAATGTTCGTTGTTTAATATTTTCAGAGTAGGAGATTCACCAGAGACAAACGAGGAGATGATCAGTTCAAAAGAATCATGTACCTCTCTCTCACATCAGAACTAGTCCTGGTGCAGTATCTGGGTGAAGCAGGCGTCTACACTAATAGACCACATGGGAATTCTAGGGCCAAACAATAGAACTTCCAGCAGACCTTACCGTCCACGGTGCAAAGGATTAAGAACAATTGTGTCGACAAAGAGCCAGCACAAGTATATCAAGATAGCGTAACTGAACCAAACATACCAACAGCTAGTCAGGGCATCCTTCATGCAAAGGATCAAAAGCAGGTGGAGAATCTTCGCTACAACGTTAATAAGTCGCAGAAACTCAGCCATGACGCCACCTACAACACTTTACAACTAGCCTACACATTAAGAGACTTTATCATGGAATTCTCACTGTACCCTGAACTCAGTGGTTGTTGGAAATACCGAAATTCTACAAGAACTGAATCGCCTCCTGGCATCGCCAGATGCACAGCCAGAACTATTATACGACACTACTTTCAACCTAGGCGATTTCTTCGTTTCTGCCTTAGTCATGAAGCATCCTTTCTTCGAAGGGAAATTGTGTTTTCCATCAGCATTCATGGTTCACGACAGAAAGAATAAGAAGTGTCATGAAACAGTCTGGAGGGAAGTTTCAACAGCTGTGCCTGACATGACGAAAGGCCAACTGATCATTATAACCAATATATTCTCCAGTGGCTTGACAAATATGTTCCGAACTGTCGACTTCTGTTTTGTTGGAACCACATCAAGAATGACATTAAAACTTGGGTAAAATCTCATGTGGAAAGGCTGATGACATCACAGTATATTGCGAGGACGTCGACACATTGCTTCAATCAACCAGTGAGTCAGATTTTGATGGGATGTTCGAACAACTTTCGATCAACTGGAGCCAAGCCTATGTGGATCATTTTGTGGACCACCTCAGACAACCAATCACAAAACACAGTGCACGATTCATAGTTGAGAGAATTGGAATTTACGACCACCATTCAGAAGTAACAAATAACATTTCAGAATCATTCAATTGTATTTACAAGGATCAGGTTGGTTGGAAGCAAGTTCCCTTAGACTCTATTGTCCTTATGCTACATTATCTTCAAGAATTCCATATTCTTGAACTTAAAAGAGGATTCCGTGGAATTGGTGACTATCAGCTTCGAACATGTTTTCGTCACCATCTCCGTGATCCGGAGATTGTACGACTACCAAATAACATTCTCCAACCATCAGACAATGTCAGTTTCTTGAAAGGTCAACAGTCCGATTTGGCCTCATCAACAACGGTGCCAAACGTTGACACATCATCATCCGCAAATGAAGAAAACGTTTTCTCATCAGTCAACCCATCAGGATCCTCACAATCAGATTTGACAGTAACTGGATCATCACAACAGGCTCTAGCTGCAAATGCCATTCGACAAAATCAGGTGTTTCACTGTCCACAGGCATCCTCATTCGTTGTTGTTGGTACCAAAGGTGACAAATATTCTGTCAACCTGTTCCCCGAGAAATGCGTCTGTCCTGCACTCGGAACTTGCTGGCACATACTGGCTGCGAAGATGAGTATCGGGATAGAAAATATTGATGAGAAAAAGGTGTACAATCTCACTCAGCTAACAAGAAATAACCGGAAAAAAAACAAACAAAAAAATGCAGGAAAAAAGAAACCTCGTCCCATCGACCAAGAAGATGAGGAACGTTGTGTTGTACCGGCACCCGATTCTGTTTCGGCAACTCCTACCTGTTCCACGCCACTTGTAGCTGAACTGATCTCGCAAAAAAACACCGAAAACAGCTTCCAAATCAAGAAAGCAGCTTAAATATGAATTACCCAAAAAGGTTGTAAATGTATCCAGCATGTCAGAGGAATTACCCACTCGACTAGCTGACGTATGTGATGACAATCCAATATGGATAGGAAATGGCAGCGCAGTTCTTCGACAGTCACACCATGAAAAAATAGTTGGCAACCAGAAACGGTGCAGTGATATTATGAACTTTTCGATGGGCTTAATTAAGCAACAGTATTCAGCTAACGGACTTCAAGTGACGGAATTAGCACCATTCTACAATGAAGATATAGGCACATGGAATTATGAATTCAGGTTGAAACTAATAGCACAGCCATCAGCCCAGATACACCATACTGGAACAGACCATTGGGTTCTTTCAACTGCTGACAGGAATGTAAAGGTATATGACAGTATGTTGAACAAGAAATTATCTGAATCCTTTACCATTCAACTTGGCCAGCTGTTTTATGTTAAAAACATAACTGTTCCGACCGTGCAGCAGCAAACAAATTCCATGGACTATGGTATTTATACTCTTGGGTTCCTTGTAGAATGGTGTAACAATAACTCAGTTGGACAAAGATGTTTCGACGAAATCAAATTACGCCCCTACCTCCTAGAATGTTTAGAACACTAACAGTTTAACCCTTTCCGAACCAAAAAAAGAATAAACAGGAAGCATGTGCTAATTTATGACTTGGGCCTGGACTGTGACGAATGTCGACATCCAAATCTGTATGATAATATGGTAGAATGTGCCACAGAGGGATGCGATACCTGGGTACATTACAGGTGTGTTGATATGTCAGCCAGCAATGTTAACCAAATTGACTATGAATGCAACAACTGTTAGCGCTTGTGAATATTGTGCTTTATTTATGCTTTTATTAATTTAATTCTGAAAATGTTATTAACAAAATTAATGTGTTTATTGCATGTACAATACATGTATATGGAGTGGAGTTATCACCCCAAACTCTCAAATTCTGTCATATGCACAAAAACTACAAGCACAGTTTCAGCCAGTGGACCTCCGGTTTTAATGCTGTTGCTAAAATAATTAGCAACTAATGCGCGATCTCACTTTTGGAAAGATTTTGCGTTAGTTTAGTTATTGGCCTATAGTACCTTAAAAAGTGGAATGACAAATATTTAAAATGTCACGACTCACTAGTTTACCATTTTCAAATATTCTAAACATTGTTGGCCAAAAAACTGCCCCTCCCCCACCCACTCCATGCATGGTCTCTACTTATACTATCAGGGACTTTGTGCTTTCAAATTATTAGGTTATTTTCAATTTTGCATGTGTCGATCATCTGTTTTGCACCTCAGCCGAAAATCGAAATCCTCTCAACTTGCTACAGATCGACCAATGCGAGATATCAACTGTTTTGCACCTCAACCGAAAATCAGGTCAATTAGCAACAGCTTGGCCAATTCGAGATTTTTAGTGAGTTTCAGAAGGGAATATCTAAATAAAAGACAGATTGTAAGTGTAATTTTCAAAAGCAGTGTTCCAGTGCCTTTAATATTCACCTAAGATACCGCAAATAAAATATAAGCGTAATATATACATAAATAATGATTTAAATCCAATTTATATTTCTCAGATACACATTTTCTCAGATCGGGCTCTGGTTCCACATTTTAGTGAGTCCCTGTACATCTACGTCATTCCCAATGCTGGAAACTTGAACACAAAATGTGTGAATATTGTACAAAATAAGACACCACTGAGCGAGGGATGAGTCTGATATAACTGATCACAGCAAGTTTGTTGAGTAGATATTTCTGCAAAACAAAAATAAGTGTGCAAACTTCCAGAAAAAGTCGTCCCGTCTTTAGTTCACCTCACTGAAAGTCAGGGTGAGCTTTAGTGATCACTCTTCGTCCGTCATCTGTGAACATGGTGTTTGCGACTTCTCCAAAACCACTGAAATATGAGATGCTTGTTTATGACACCGCATTTTGATTTTGTTCAAATCAAGTTGCCCCACCCAAAAAGTGTGCCTAAATCTTAAAAATAATAATGAACCAGCAGTTGCAGAGACTTGATATTTGGGGTGCAGCTTCCTTTTGAGGTGTAGACTCAGATGTGTTCAAGAGAAGTGGACAATCAGGGTTAAGTGCCTTGCCCAAGGACACAAAGTGGGATTCTGAATCAATCGCTCAGACGGTTACCCATCCAAGGACTAACCGGGCTTGATGTTGCTTAACTTCAGTGATCTGACGAGAACTGGTTACTGCAACGTCACTGCACCCCAGCCCAACTGTTCAAATGGGTGAAATATGAGGAATTTTCTTTAAATATTTTCTTCAGAACCACCAATCAGAATCTTTTGATATTTGGTATGCAGCATCCTTGGGGGGGTGGGGGGGGGGGGGGGGTGGGGGGGGGAGATTCAAGTTTGTTCAAGCGAAGTCCCTGGGTTCATATTTCAAAGATTTATAACTTAGTTCAATACAAGGAATATTCTTTAAAAATATTTTTCTTCAGATCCAGAAGTCAGAATCTTTTGATATTTGGTATACAGCATCCTTAGGGAGGTGAGATTCAAGTTTGTTCAAGCCAAGTCCCTGGGTTTATATTTGGGCTTCCTGTGGGAGCCTGAATTATAACTTAGTTCAATATGAAGAATATTCTTAAAAAATCTTTTTTTCTCAGATCCATCGGTCAGAATCTTTTGATATTTGGTATAAGCTTTTCTTAAGAGGGGCACATGCAACTTGTTTAAATCAATTCCCTGGGTTGATATTTAGGCTACCATGTCAGGTGAGCAACCTCAAGCCCCCTGGGGACTTTTGTTGAGATTTACAGGCCCTGGTATTGAGGTGGAAATGGTTAAAAATACAACATTTCCCCCATATTATGGTAACCAGAATAGCTATGGGTTAAGTCTGACATCTCCAATTACAAAAGAAGAATTATTCAGCTTGCTATTCTTTATAAGGAAAAACAAAAAGTTTGAACTTAAGCCTTGTACGACTCACTGAAAACAGTAACCAAAGTATATAAATTTTGATATTTCGAACAGTTTCCATGTTCATGCAGGCAGTAGAAGCGTTGGGTTAAACATTTCAAGATAACTAATAACAGCAAAATGGTTTGTCATAATCTATACACCTGTGCAACAAATTTATGTCTACATTGTGTCCAATGCTGGAAAAGTGCACACAAAATGTGTGAATATTGTACAAAATAAGACACCACTTGTATTCAAGTACAAAAAACCTATCACAGCAAGATTATTGAGTAGACATTTCTGCACATGGTAAAAGGAAAGTTAAAAAATTTATAGTAATTTATATATTTTTTATACTTACCAATGACCCAGACATAGCTGGTGCTAACTCTTAAAAATATAGGGCCAAACACAAATTTTGCCCCCAATCCCCAAAATTTGCATCTAAAACCAAAGAAAACATGTCCTGAATGGCCCTCCATACTTCACCTCTACTGCGCGTGCGCAGTGTCAAGGACGTCCCGAAATTGGCGCCATTAATCATTCTTACCAACAGTGCCTGGTAAGCGCTATGTCCTCAGCGGGGAGGTATGAATTCCCAACTCCTGGGAGGGCCATCCCCGTCTGGGTCATTGGTAAGTATAAAAAATATATAAATTACTATAAATTTTTTACCATTTTTATACTGTACCAATGACCCAGACATAGCTGAATAGTAAAAAGGCTGGAGGGCCCAGGACATGGTGGAAAATCCAATAAGCTCAACTATATAAAATAGAGTCATCTCCAGGAGGAGAAAAGGAGAAATAGGCTTCACGTGTATCTTTCTTATTTATGACAAATTAGAAAGACACAATACCTTCTATAATTGAGCATCATAACATCCATGTTCTCTATTAATATGCAGTATAATTCTTATACTAATTATTTTTAAAGTAAGCCAATAAATAAAGTTAGTCCAAAGAATTGAGACTCTTTATACTCTTTTAAAAGTGTCCGAGGATAGTATAATAACATCCGTTTGACACATGACATATTCAA
This sequence comes from Pictodentalium vernedei, assembly GCA_031216915.1. Lineage (NCBI taxonomy): Eukaryota > Metazoa > Mollusca > Scaphopoda > Dentaliida > Dentaliidae > Pictodentalium > Pictodentalium vernedei. The sequence continues at coordinate 349,186,657 of CM062297.1, read as the reverse complement.
ATGCTATACTTTAAAACTATGACATGAATGAATTTAAAAACATAACTATCACTTAAGAAACCATCCCAGTAACCGCTCAGAATTACAAACTCCGGAGGAGGTATCCCCTTGTTTTCATAATAAAACAGGTGAACCAAGGGAACACCGCCCCCCCCCCCCCCTCTTTTTCTTGCCCTGGGTCAAATAGCCCAGAGCGAAGAGGGCAGCAGGACGGAGTCACTGCCCAGGACGGAGTCACTGCCGGAACATAAAGCCTACATAGCTATAGTTGCAATTGTTAAGTGATCGACTTTCTGAGCAGCTGATAATGGACCTAAATAATGCAGGTCTCCAGAAATGGATACAATATTTCTGAGATAAAAATTCGTGAATGTGGATGGCTGAGACCAATATGCAGCCTACTTAATCTTATAATAGCAAAACTATACGTCAGCCCAAGATGTAGAAGAGCTCTTACTTCATGAGCCGGAATCTTAAGCACAGACTGCTGAGTTAAGGATATATTATCCTAAGCAGTACCGATATTTAACTGAATGCATTAAGTAATAGAATGGACCGTAATGACCCTTCTATTAGGCATCAGAGCCAGAAGAAGCTTTATGTCCAACTGATAAACTGAGATCTGTTAATAAAATACATAAAGGTCTATCCAGACAGAGTAAAGGCCTATGCCCGCTCAAAGACGGAAGGACCTTAAGAACAATAGGTTCCGGACATTATTAGGAGCCTGATTCTTAACCAAAAATACAACATTAGTAGTAAAGGTAATAGTTCCCGATACTACGAAAGTGAGAATCGTCCACCGATAGTGCATGAAGCTCACTGACTCTTCAGCAGAAGAGAAGACTAAGAGAATCGCTGCCTTAAAAGGCCAGAATTTGAAACTGCTGTCTCAAGGGGTTCAAATGGTTGCTTTTATTAATAAGAACCCAAGCTAAATTCCGAATAGGAATTAATCTAACGATTCTAGGTCTCTTATCGAAAAGTTTCAAACTAACTTAGATAAAGAGACATTAGGCTCCATTGTAAACTATCATGGTGTACATAGGTATCAGATAACATAGACCTATAACCTTTAAAAGTAACTGGCTGCAGATGATCTCGTTAAACAAGTATACTAGAAAGTTTGCAATGTCTGGTATAGAGGGATCAAAAATATCAACATAAAGACCCCTACACCAATGACGGAAGACCCTCCACTTTAGCCGCATAGTATAGCGAAGAGGAGGTCCTTCTACAGTTAGGAATCGAGTCCACTGCTCGTCCTGTACAATGCTTGCCATGCAAGAAGGACCGCACAACGGAATACGTGAAGGTTGAGACCTTGCGGGTTGTGATAGAGTTGACACGATTTCCCCAGCGGAAAAAAAAAAGATCCTCTCGTGGAGGAAGTTTCCGCGGTAAGTCCCACAGTAGACATCTAAGTAAATATATCCACTGTCACTGTGGAGACAGAGATGCTACCAACAGAATTGTATTGTGAATGAATAATCCTAGCAATACTTGCTGAATCAACAGCGCATATCCTATCATCGCGTCCTACTAGATCGATAGAGCGTTAACTACATATGCTCAGGGATCCGGACACGGTGACACATACATCTACAATTGATTGGAGAGTTGTGTCGCAAATAAATTATCACTGGGCGCTCCCATTGATAGCAAATCTGATTGAATACTTGTTTGTTGATAGTCCATTCCGACGGCAACAAACGACCCTTAAGTGAAAGGGAGTCTGCTAATACGATCCGACGACCGACAATATGACGAACCGAAACAGAACTTGGTGTTCTATAACAAACAGAAGGATTCTTTCCGTTAAAATTAATAACGGAACCGAATGAGTGCCTCCCTGGTTCCGGATATACGCAACTACTGTCGTATTATCGGACAGGATTGAATATGCGTTTCTGAATAAAATTCATCCAATGACGTAGTGCAAGCTAACATAATATTCTTCCTTGGAAGTAAGGAGCTTGCCTAAAAACTGCGGAACCCAAAGACCCTGGCACTTCGAATCCGTTGGGATCAAAATTGTGTCCCAACCTGTTTGACTGACATCCGTCATAATCGAAAAACTCGGATCCGGCAACTACAGTGGAACTCTCTGAGTCAACCACTGAATGTTTGCCCACGTCTGAATCTCTTGTTACACTTGATAGACAAGAGAATGTGTATATCGAGCAATTCAAGATTGCTGAAAGGTTGCCGTCGAAGAGAAGCTTCTCGGAGACCGAAGCGACTCTGAGAGAGTTCTTCACCTTACTATCCATACGCGTGGATGTAGCTAGGGCTGCGTCACGTCTAACCAACTCCAGGTTGCCACTGAAGGGCAGAGTTATACGTGGAAAAACTACTGCCCCTGAAAGAAATCTCATTGAGGATCATATCCTGGAATTCTTTCTCTTGAAGACGTAATGATAAACGTCTCAGTAAGGTGGTATACGTATGATAAAGCGTCTAAGTTAAGTCTATTATACATCATTGTCGTTTCCAACATCGTGGTTGGAATTGACATAGACGGAGAAAAAGATAATTTGCAGTCTTCAGTCTCGCCGTCCTAGACGCAAAGGAACTCTTGATAAGCCCAGTTCTGCCAATAAACAATTATTTCCTAGAATTCACGAAAGGCAGAATAGAGCATTGCGGACAAGAAACTATACTAGCATGTTGATAGCAAGCTTATATATATATAGCGTCGTTCAATAATTCAAATGTTCTAAAGACATTATTGGACTGCGTCGGCAACTCAGGGACAATGTCCCTGAACGATCCAAAACTCCGTGTCCAATGACGCTATTAGTCTCTTATCCAGCATCGCAGCAATGTAGTCCGACGGAACAACCTCTGGAAGATAATGCCGGAAGAAATGTATGGCAGCTTCTGTTGTTCTGAAAGGGAAAGCTCGAAATCATCCGAATCCCTTTCGCCATCCTGTCGGACCCTCTGAAATATTCGGGCGTCCGTACCTGATGCAACAGCGGAGCGTACCGACCCAGCACTGTCAGATTATTCCTGATCCGACCGAGAATCTGTCGTTTGCTGGGATGCTACGATAAGCTGTGCTATTTTGGATAGCACGTCCGTCACTGAGGCCTGTGGAGAAGCGGTCTTACGATGCATTGCCGCTGGAAGCTCTGTGTTCGTTACCCTGTGCATACTTCTATTATGCGAGTGACCAGAGTGTGCAGGCCTCGAGTCCCTTGGCTACCGGATGGCGTGACTGTTCGCCATGGAATCACTGAATGCCGAAGCTGGCCAGATATTCAAGGTCACGTAGCCAATGTGCGGTCGTGTGCGCTGCTGTGAGGATGAGGAAGCATTATCGACAGTCACTCGGACTGTCTATATAACAGAGCGTCCCGAGTGGCGGACATACACTCCGAAGGTGAAATGTCTGTACCACAACATCCGGTCCCATATGGTGTTGCATCAGAGAGGGACCTCTCTCGCTCGCCGCCCAGACGGACCGGACGAGCTAGGAACCAGACTAACAGGCTTCCTCCGATCTCTCCTCTAATCCGTCGTCACTGGGTGTGTACTAAAGTCTATTATAGTGCTCGCATCACCCAAATCTCCATCCTAGACCGCAACGGACGAACCCGACTGCCGAACCATTCGATGAATAGATGCTACACTGGGTGAGCTAGCGAATGTCAACTCCGTTGATCCTACTAGGGACCTCTTAGGGGATTGACGTAATCCATGAGCACTAATTGCAGCTAGCTCTTCATTAACTATGACGACAGAGGCACACTTTGAAAAACATCTCAGTAATTTTGCGAACAAGAAACCAGATATGCTTGTACATAGCAAGCATATAAAAAATATATATAGCGTCGTTCAATAAATCGAACGTATCTGAGACATTATTGGACTGTGTCGGAACTGAGGGACGATGTCCCTGAGCCGAACCAAAAATTTCTAAGTCCACCGATGCTATCAGTTTCTTATCCGGTATCGCAGCATTCTGGTCCAACGAAGAAGCCTCTAGAAGATGACATCGGATGACATATACAACAGCTTATGTTGTTCCAAAAGGGAAAGCTCGAAAACCTCCGAATCCCTTTCAACATCCCGTCGGACCGTATGAAATTTTCGGACGTCCGCACCTGATGCTTCCACGGAGCGTCCCGACCCAGCGTCGTCGGATATTATATTATGCGACAGAGATTCTGTCGTTGCTGGGATGCTGCGATAAGTTGTGCTATTTGGGATAGCACGTCCATCACCGAGGCCTGTGCAGAAGCGGTCTTATGATGCTTTGCCGCTGGAAGCTCCGTGTACGTTGACTCCCGCATACTTTCTTATGCGAACGTCCGGAGTCTGCAGGCCTCGTGTCCCTGGCTATCGGATGGCGTGACCTGGTCGCCGAGGATTCTCTGATTGGCGAAGTTGACTGGATATCGGAGGTCACGTAGCCAAGGTGCGGTCGTGTGCGCCGCCATGAGAATGAGGAAGCCTTATTGACAGTCTCTCCGGACTGTCTATATAACGGAGCGTCCCGAGCAGCGGACGTATGCTCCGAATGCGAGACATTTTGTACCACAACATCTGGGGCCAGATGTTGATGTACGAGAGAGGGGCCTCTCTCGCTCGCAGCCCGGATGGGCCTGGACGAGCTATGAACCGGACTAAAAGGCTTCCTCCGTTCTCCCCTCTAATCCGCCGTCACTGGGTGTGCACATGGATATTATAGTGCTTGCATCACCCAAAACTCCTTTCAAGACCGCAACGGACGAACCCGGCTGCCGAACCATTCGATGAATGGACACCACACCGGGCGAGCTAGCGGACGTCAAAGGCCGTCGAACCTACTAGGGTCCTCTTAGGCAATTGACGTATTACCTGAGCACTTTTCCGCTAGCTCTTCATTAATTGTGACGACGGAGGCACACTTTTTGGAAGACATCACAGATACATCACCCTGATCATGATCGTCTGAAATAGAGATTGATAAAGTAGAGTGACCCTGCGGGGAAAGGACCGGAATGGCCAATTCCCCACTAACATACCGTGACACACGCTTCCCATGTTGTCATCGAAAATCAACACATACAGAACAGGAGTTAGTGCGAGTACACTGACTACATTATACAATGATTATGAAAGTCAGAGGAAGATTTCCTCTTATTACAATTGAACAATATCCTTTCATTGTGAAAAGAAAACAAAGTCCTAGTACTCGCACCAACCCCTGACAATCAAAATACATAATAACAAGATCCATTAACATAGAAAAAATAATTGAATCAAAAACTTTTGAAAAAATATTTTTTCAGAATAGCCCAAGTTTCTGAAAAGTAACGTTGAGCCCCAATGGATCCCAAGTCTAAGTGTGGACAAAAATTCTAAAAATATTTTAAACAATTTATGCAACACTTACGAACAATAATAATGTGTCTAGTTATGATTAAATTAACATCAAGATATTATTTTCAAGAAATCCCCCCTCACACAGAGGGCTGTTGGAAATGTAAACAATAAGTGTAAAAACACTAGATCAAGACTCCAGGCACCCTGGCCCGAAATCAGTTACCAATAATACACTATCTGATGCAAAACAGAGACTTCCAGGGAAGACACTGCAGAACATCAGATGGTAGATGCAGAACACTACGCCTAACCACCCATAGGTGAAGACGTAAACATGGGGAAAAGAACAGAATACATTCTGTTATCCAGCTAAAACTCCCAAGAAATTTTAGTAATAATATTACAGAAAATATGCCAAAAGCATGGGAGAATAGCAAGAGGGGACTTAAAGGAAAGGGAGAGAAGAAAACACTGAATAAGCAGTGTAATCTTGATAACAAGAATGACCACAACAGGCAGTTGCCTCGAAAATAGGTAACTTAACATAATTTCATCAAAAAATTTTAAGTTACAGCCCTGATTATTTTCTGTCACTCATTTTTCCTCTCCTCCTTCTATATCCTCCTTAGAATCACCATTTCACTAATATTTATGTGTCTGGCATCATTTAAACTGAGATTTACAAGCACAAAAATCAGTCAGATGTTAACTGATGAAGGGCCAAACAAAGAATGATTAATGGCGCCAATTTCGGGACGTCCTTGACACTGCGCATGCGCAGTAGAGGTGAAGTATGGAGGGCCATTCAGGACATGTTTTCTTTGGTTTTAGATGCAAATTTTGGGGATTGGGGGGCAAAATTTGTGTTTGGCCCTATATTTTTAAGAGTTAGCACCAGCTATGTCTGGGTCATTGGTACAGTATAAAAATATAAGTGTGCAAAATTTAAGAAACAGTAGACCTGTTTTTGAGATCTACAAGATGCAAATTGAGGTGGAATTTGTTAAAAATATGACATTTATGCCTTATTAAGACAACCAGAATGGGTATATTTCTGATGTTTCCACTTACAAAAAGCAAGATAGTTTAGTTTGCAATTCTTCACAGGGAAAACAAACAATTTAAAGTTAACCCTTTTGCAATTGCCTGAAAACAACCAAAATATGAAAATTTTGATATTTTTCCAGCAGGTCCCACAAGCAAACAGGCAGAAGAGGTATTGGGTTAAAAACTTCAAGATAACTTATAACAGCAAAGATTTGTCAGTTAATGATCTATACGCCTGTGCAACAAATTTGCATATACATCGTTCCCAATGCTGGAAATGTGAACACAAAGTGCATGAATTTTGTACAAAATAAGACAACATTCGTATTCTAGTTACAGAAACAGGTGAGGGTTAAGTCTCATATTTAAGCGTATCTAGCGAGTTTATTGAGTAGAAATTTCTGCACATGACAAAACAAAACGTTTTAAGTTAACTCTCATACAATTGACCAAAAATGGTAACCAAAGTTTGCAAATTTTCATATTTTTCAAACAGTTCCCAGGTTCACGTGGGCAAAAGAGGAGTTGGGTTAAACATTTCAAGATAACTTATAACAGCAAAAATGGTTCATCAGTTAATGATCTATATGCCTGTACAACAAATTTCCGTTTACATTGGTCCCAATGCCAAAAAAGTGAACACAAAGTGTGTGAATTGTGCACAAAATAAGACACCTCTTGTTTTCAAGTTACAAAAACAGGGTGTGGGTTAAGTCTGATATTTAAACTTATCAAGCAAGTCTGATGAGTCGATATTTTTGCACATGGCAAAACAAAAAGTTTCAAGTTAACCCCCTGTACAACTGATCGAAAATGGTATCTAAATTATACACTTACTCTAGATATCACTGTGCTAAAGGGTTAAATGCGACAAACTTGAACCACAAAGTTGCCCTCTAATTAACAAGTCGACTTCCTATACTAAAATCTTTGGCATATATCACTTGCAGTATCGAGAATTATCCCCTGGAAGTTGTTCTATTTTGCTGAAAATCACAAACTTTGTACCTTTGAGGTCGATGGGGGTTAAAGTTAAATGAAAGTGTCAATGACACTGTAGCTTAACTTAAATGTGTTTTGTGTTTGATGAACAGGATAATGTTCAATGTTTATGAAAGGATTATGAAATACGACACAAATTGTGATCATTGAGAATATGTTAATTTCTGTTCCCTGTATGCCATGTTTCCAATAAAAATAATATGAGGTGTAGACTGTACTGAAGACTTGAGGGGTGGGTTAATGTGGCCCTCACAGTTAATGTATGTCAACCAAAGTTACTAAGTTACAGTGAAATTATTCCAAAATGAGTCATCCTATCAAGTTGCAATGAAATCCCTTCATAAATACGGCCTGTAGACTGTGCTAAAGGTTTTTGGGCTTTGGGTCTGCGTAGCCATCACAGTTGACCGATTGCAACCAAAAGGGGACATCCTCATCTAGACATTATACTGAGTCATCCTACCATGTTACAATGAAATCCCTTCATAAATACAACCTGTAGACTATGCTAAAGGTTTTCGGCCTTTGGGTCCCTGTAGCCATCACAGCTGACCGACTGTGACCAAAAGGGGACAGTCTCATCTGGACATATAAATGTTTTGGGGTTTCAGGCTTGGGCAGCCGTCACGGTTAACAGATCGCGACTAAATGGGGAAGTTCTCATCTAGATATCATACAGAGTCATCCTGCTAAGTTACAATGAAATCCATCCTGCCAAGTTACAATGCAATCCATCCATATTAAATATGACCTGTAGACTGTGCTAAAGGTTTTTGGGTTTCGGGCTTGGGTAGCCGTCATGGTTGACAGATCATGACCAAAAGAGGACATACTCATCTAGATATTATACAGAGTCACCCTACCAAATTATCATGAAATCCCTTCATAAATACGACCTGCAGACTGTGCTAAAGGCATGACCAAAAGGGTACGTAATCATCTAGACATGACCCCAAACCAGCATATGAAATTTCGTGATGATCGGATAAGAACTATGGGGTGTAGCCTGCGCTAAAGGAAAATGTGAACAGACTCACAGACTAACAGACTCATGAACTCACAGATTAACAGACTTCCGCATGCGTGATGGCAATAGCTTATCTTGACTTTGCCAAGTTAAGCTAAAAACGTTTTAAGTGATTTCATTACAACATGTTAGACTCTAAATATCTAGAAAATTTTATCTTCACAGGACTGATTGTGTTTTGAGAATTTGGGGAAAACTGGTGATTTTTGCTATATTTTGGTATGCCTTAAGGGGTTAAATGTTTTCACTAAAATGTCGGTATGTGAAGGCACACCTTCAGATGTGAGCAAATAAGTGTACAAAATTTCAGAAGAATCAGACAATCAGTTTTTGAGATCTGGATGCCACAAAATTTAGGTGGAAAAACAAAAAGAAAAAAAAAAAGAAAAAACTTTGTTTTGAGCAGTAACAATAAGTCTCACCACTGTGGCGGTGAGCCTTAAAAAAGGGAAGTAACTCTGAAACTAAACAGGCAAGGGCATCCATCCTGACATAAGATGGGTTCCTCCATGCAATGGTCGAATAGTTGAAAAATCCAACAAAAACTGACACTGCTTGAGAACTAAACATATTGATGGACATTTTTATTAATCACAAAAGTGGCTCTGCGAACATTCAAGTGGGGGCATTTTTTTGCCACAGGATCTGTTCCCCTTGATAAGGTCAAGTCATGCAAGGGCAGAATTTCGAAAAAATTTGCGAGAATCAAAATGACATGATGCCCATTCTATTCTGCAGTCCAGAAATGAATGTGAGAGAATCACTACAAGAATCAGATGCTCTGATTCTTACAAAATTCTACTCCTGGTCATGCCAAAAGGGTTAATGTCATCACATGGAAATTGGGTTCTACATTTATGATGTTGCACTGTCTGTGGTTGCATTCGAGTATCAGCCTGATTTTAAAAATGGGTTATGTTATCTTGTCTCAATTTAACCTGGGTGGCATGGTTAGAGTATTTATATTTATTATGCACAGATGGAGTAACTCGGTACTGGTTAGGCTTGTTGTATTCTGCTTGGAGTATTATAGTATTCAGGTTCTCAATATAAGCCTTAAGCCTGCATTTGCATATTTATGTCTGGGAACATGTTTGGATGGGATATGCAGGCTCTCTGTTAGTAGTAAATAACATAGCCTACGGGTGTATGTGATAGTGCAAGGCTACATAAAAACTGGTTCTAATCACACAAACTGTGACACTACCTGTAATCAGGTTTCCAAGAAGCCAAAACAAAATATCCATGACACATGGACGTGGATCAACCGGTGACTCTAGTTCATCCTGAGTTTCATTAAATTGAGTTAAGAAATGTGAACGGATTACAAACATACAGTAGAGCCCTGAAATATTCAGTTAACAAGAATAGTCAATTACAAGAGTTGGGACGATTTTTATAGTGAAAAACTAGACAGTTACTCTATTATATCTTATTTGCCAGAGCTCATGGAGCTCTGTCAAACAAGATGAAACAGATTAAATGCTTATATTGGATGTACTAAGGCCAAATACGTCTATAAATATTTTTTATTCAATTAACAGGAGTTTACTCTATAACCTATATGCAATTAACAGGTCAAGTTTTTATTACACACCTGTTCTATGAGATCCCCATCTACAGCAACACTAAACTATGTGGAAAATGAAAATCCATTTTAGACACATGTGCCGAAGAGAAATCGATCACAGACTATTTTTGGATTATCACGTCATCTGTCAAAACTTAACATAACCCTGCCTACTTGGAATTCCCATTTGACCTACAATCATGGAAATTGTGCAGTTTAAATGAAGCAACTGCATTCTAATAAGCTATCACAAAGAAAAAGATCTTTGTGTATAGAATTACTTCTAAAGTTTAGAAGGGAGAGTTCAATCCAATCATTATTAGCTGTATAATGATAAGAATTTGAATAGAACTAGCTCAAATATGCACATACTACGATAGTACAAACATACGTACACAACATGTTTGGTCTATTTATAAATCTGCCCACAGGAATTCACCACAAACTGCACATGTGTTTGTAAACATTAGCAGATGACTGATCACCCAAAACTGAACAGATTGCGAAATAACTTGCTGATAGTTGTCAAATGAATTGCTGATTGTCCTTCTAATAATTGTTTTTATAGACATGAAGGCATGTAATAAACACAGAATGACATGCGCATGTGAATTGGTTAATCGATATGGAACTTGTGCCATCGCGGAAGGATAAAACTCGAGGCCTGCAGCCTCTCATTTTATCCTTCAATGCTGACACTTGTGCCATATCCATTAACCCATTCACACGCATGTGTCATTCTGTGTATGTACTGAAGGTATGATAAATGGTTTTCTGTTTGGTGGTTATATCCAACCAACGGGGTTATTCAATAAAAAAGATACCCAACTGAATGGGCTCCACTGTACCTCTAAAAAGTGATGAAAGGAACCATATAGTGACCAGTGTTTTCCCAAAAGTAATGATAACATTGCCTTTGCAGTATCAATATCCATACTTCTTTGGTCTTTGTCCTACAAAAAGAGAAAATAACATACTAGTTAGAACTGATTACCAATGACAAGATTTATTCATGAGAGAATGACATCAGAATTTGTAGGAAGGAACAAAAACAACATTACCAGTTAACTGGTAGAGTGCGCGATGCCCATATTTGGGCTTTATTCTGAAGGGCAGGTATTGCAACTTTGAGCTTCCTATTCTGTGGATGTGCTTCATATTACCTTTTAAGTGAAATTATTTAGTCTGTATGGATTTGCCTTGTTAGAATTTATGCAAGAGTGCCAATGGGCTCTCTCCCAATAATCATAACAAGGCAAGGACAAGTGAACAAATTCTGGCAATAGAAATAATTTGGCCCTCTACCAGTTGCTCTTTTACCTAACACAAACTATAACCTACAAATGTTAACTCTATCAACCCGGTGTTTCTGAATAGCATCAATAATTCAACAGATTTATAACCAGTAATCTGTTTTACAATGATGAAAAGTGATAAATAGATCAACAGCCCGATGAGCAGAGGCAGCACACACTCAATGAATGTGGAGGAGCACAAAATGCTGGAGGGTAAAAGATTTGAAAACAGATCTACAGAATTGTCATTTCCTTGATTCTCAGTAAGTGCAAAAGAAGGATTGTTTGTGTGTGTGTGGGAGGGGAGGTGGCATCACCAATTTATTTACTATACCTTTGAAACAGATGAAACTCCTTTCATGTCTCGTGACATATAATCTTCTAACAGCACACACAGTGACATTTATCCCCATGAACTCCTGCTACGAGAATCAATTGTTAGTTATCAAATAATTTTGAATTTGCACCTTCGTAGATTTAAACAACATATATTCCACAATGAAACGCAAACCTCATATTTATATATTTACTTGCATTTAATCATTGCAGGCATAGTTCCAATTTTGCAGAATTTATGTCTTGCATGCAAAATATGTATATGTAGAACACATATTCCAATATATGTCTTTTGGTGGTCTTACTGATAGAAGTTACAGTACCTTGGTAGTGGTTTCTAGTGAAAGCTGGAGTTCACTAGACACCACTGCTAAGCTAATAATTTATGAGGGAGCAAAAGAAAAGTAGAATCCTCCAGGCCTTTAATATCAATTTAAAGAATTTATGACAGGAATCAAATGAACATGTTACAAGAGTCAAAGCTGATTCTTATCGTTTTCCTTGCTAGAATCATTTCTGATTAGAATCGATTCTGATTCTCGTATGAATTTTAAGCCCTGCAGCAAATATACAAATACCTGCTAGCCACTCTTCTTTGGCCTGTAGGTTAAGTTCTGGTCATGGTTACATTTATTTCTTATACTGCAACCATCTTTCAAGCCAAAGGCTCTAGATTTCAGGTAGGCAGATGGTTGAAGTACAAGAAACAAACAGAACAGAAGGCAGGAAGGTGCAATGTGTTGGCCAAAGGTAACTAAATTTGTTTAAATTTGAAGATAATATTTTACAGGAATGCCTGTATATTGATACACTTGCATACTCTTAAATTTTTAAACTCACTTTGTAATCATGTAGCATGTCTGTGAAAAAAGTGTGAGGAGGCCAATGAAGGAGGGTTGGAGGACTAGGCCCCCTTCAGCCCCACCCTCCTGTTCAGTGGTGTAGATTAAGGACCCAGTGAATTAGCCAATTCTAAGCAGCTTTGAAACCAGAAACAAAACTTGAGGTAACCTAACCTCCTCATGGGGCCTCATCTTCATTTACAAAGTGTAGTTACTATAAGTGACCTATTTATTACATGTGTTTGATACCTGGAATCAAATGCCAATGTAAACAAAATAAATTATCTTGATTTGATGTTTGGGTGTGTATCTTAAAGAATGGAGTATGCCTATGTAAGGGATTTACTTGGGGAAGCTACAAACCAAATATGGAAGAAATCCCTTTTACATTTGTTATCCAGAAAAGGGGGGGGGGGGGGGGAGCAGAGGAGGGGAAATGGACAACTTAAACTATTAACAAAGTCAAACAAGCAACCTTGACATGAAATTTGAGGGGCTACAGGATAGGCATATGAAGTGTCAATGATACAAGCTTACCTTAATGTTGACTTTGCATTGATGAGATTAATGTCATAATTACCTAACTTAAGTTGCATACAGTAAATTATGTCATATTTATAGGCTTTTTGTTATCTATCAGAAGAAAAAAACCTTTAAGAAGAAAAATATATGAGCCATAGCAGCCATTCCAGGTAGCCAACAGTGATGGAATTATGATATTCTTATCCACTCATCATACTATGCCATCCTGCCAAGTTTCAAGAAACCTCATCCATGAAAGCAGCCAATATAGATGCCATGGTGACCATTAGGTGCAGCCCACCATGACCAAAATGTGACATTCTCATTTACTCATATACATAAGTCATGCTGCCAAATTACCATAAAAGTGATGTATAAATGCAGCCTGTATTTAATGTTGAAGAAATCCAGGATGGCTACCATGGAAGCTATTGTGGGCAGCCAACTGTTACCAAAATAGCACGCTTTCATCAACTCTTCATACTAAATAACCCGGACAAATTTCAAGAAAATTGTTACATAAGTGTCACCTGAAGCCAGGACTGAAGAAATCAAAGATGGCTACTATGGCAGTAAATGCAGGTCACCGACCATGACCACAATATGAAGCCCTTGTCTACATATGAACCTGAACACTCTCATGAACTTTGGTGACAGAAAAGAACTGTGGGGTGTAGCCTGTATTGAACAAAGTGTGGACAGTGTTCTGAAGAAATCCAATATGGCCACCATGGTAGACATCATGGGAAGCCTTCCATTAATAAAAATAGGACATTCTCATCTACTCATTATACTAAATCACCCCGCCATAATTTCAGGAAAATGATAAATTTATACCAATTTGTATATTTTTATACTTACCAATGGCCCAGACATAGCTGGTGCTAACTCTAAAATATCTAGGGCCAAACACAAATTTTGCCCCCCAATCCCCAAAATTTGCATGCAAAACCGAAAATTAGAAGTCCTAACTGGTCCTCCATACATTTACCCTCTGCGCATGCGCAGACGTCAGGAAGTGACCGAAATTGGCACCAACACCATTCTTTGTAAAAGAGAGTATTACAAAATAATTCAGCGGGGAGGTATGAGTGCCCACTCATGGGAGGACCCTTCCCGTCTGGGCCATTGGTAAGTATAAAAATATACAAATTGGTATAAATTTATCATATTTTTACACAGTATACCAATGGCCCAAACATAGCTGAATCTTAAATAGGTGGAGAGCTTACGACTTCTGAAATAATTCCAATCCTGCAACCCATAATGAAGGAACTTACATGTAGAATAGTTAGGAATTACATGTATGTCTCTCTATACAGTAATAGAGGAGACATATTCTAAACAAGGAGCCCAATGAAGTAATTCCTTAATGTAAGTATGAAGACAAGTTCCTAATTTTCCAAGGCTAGCCCAGACTAAGCCCCAACTAGAGGTACTGTGAGCAAGCTCACAAAGTGATACCACCCGCAACTCAGTTGTAACCTTTTTGGTACATTAAAATGTATAAGTTAAATTATCTCCCCTTGGAAATGTCAGAACGGAATTATATCGCTTCATGCACATCTTCATATGGAGTTCTTATAGTGTGTAAAGTTTCATGAAAATTCTTCAAACGGTTTAGGAGGAGTTGCGCTTATAAGGATGGACAGACAGACAGACAGACAGACAGATGGACGGACGGATGGACGGACGGATGGACAGGGTGATTCATATATACCCCCCCAAACTTTGTTTGCAGGGGGTATAAAAATTAGGATAGCGTATCTGAGAATAAGAGAAAATCTCCAACAAACATACGTCTTACAATAACATTTCAGCTGTATGCAGGATATAAATACGGATAAAAACAGCATCCTTTAAAGATATTTTAAGCCAGATTATGGGTAAAAACACCCCCCCCCCTCCTCCCCCGCCTTTTTTGAAGAAACCTTCAAAATAAAAAAGGGGGAGAGCTCTGGAAATAATAAGAGTGGTACCCAATAACAATATAATTAATCGTCGAACACGCACTCAGGTATTAATCAAGATTAATAAATGGTGCTTAACGTTACTTCAGAAGTTACGGCTATAGCGACGATCCTGGAAATTAATATTGCACAGTAAATAGCATGCACCGCAGACAACGTACACAGATACGTCGAAAACCGGTGATATAAAATATAAAATACACATATCTAATCAAGCCACACTGAACGATTCTTGAAGAGAAAGCACACTTTCTACATGAACCATAGGCGGCCACTGTACAATAAATTCCAGTAACAACACTCTCCAACGTGAATAATCTGATATCTATGATCGTAAAAGCACATGTAATATGAGTACCGAACAAAATAGAAACTTGGATCTAGAGATGTAGAAAGGTATGATTAACAGGCTCCTACACGGACCGCCATCAAAATAAATTATTATTTCAAGGTCCACCAAATACAATAAAGTGTTAGCCTAATAATAATAATGCACGATCGCATATATATTAGCATGTAATCATCTGAATACCAGTTAACTGGTTATGCAGCCTACAAGGTACTCAAGAGTAGCAATTTAATTGTGATGATTTATAAATAAACGCTTGTATATAACCAATCAACCAAAATAATAGGGCATTAATTCAGCTAAAAAGTAGATGAGCCCATGAGGTCGCCACAGAACACTACATAAATTCATAAAATGCATGTATTACAATAATAAAGCTTGCAAGAAGAGAACTACGTCTTGCCCGGTAATTGCTTATAACACATAAGGAAGTGTCTGAGTGTGTGTGTGTGTGGGTGGGAAGGGGGAAATTCAAAGTCATAACGAAATAGGAGGATACACATATCAAATTATTCCTCCCCATGAATTTGCAGAGCGTCTACTGTCTGCACTCAATAATCTGTGCATGGCAACACAAATGATGGTAACAACTGTTCCGGTGCGTCGCAAACTAAAGAATCATGGGATGATCCCACTGATAGCAAAACTGTACAAATAATGGCATGCTGAGCGTCCATACACATGAAACAGTCGACCTTTCCGAGGAGCGAGTGTGCTAGTACTTTCAGACGACCCGGTATATGACGGATAGAGAGACATGAAAATGATTCTCCGTTAGCTATTATAACAAAAGTGAATGGGTGCCGCCCTGGTTGCTGATGTATGCTACCACTATTGAGTTGTTCAACAAACTCTGAACAAGCGTGAATGCATTGATATAGCGCTAACAATATTGACATCATTCTTGAGTTTCTAAGGAACCGATGGTCTCAGACCCCTGCAATTATAGTCTGTAGGACTCAGGGCCGTGCCCCAAACTATTGACTCATTCCCGTCATAATCGTGAAAGCCGGATCTGGCAGTTGCAGCGGATCTAATGAGTTAACCACTGAAAATCTACCTCAGTATGAACCTTTTTGTTTACTATATCCGTTAAAACAATACTGGTCCTGAGCGAATGCGTTGTCACACTCCAGTTCTGTGTAGGAATAACTGGAGGGGGTGTGTGCGTAAGCGACCCATCTAAACAAGATGCGTAGCCACTCAGCACATATCCATTAGTCGCATAAAACTAATTCGTTCTGGATAATGGCAGATGAACCAGATTGTTATGACCTTATCAAGTTAATAATCGAGTGACAGTGTTGGGCGCTATCTCCAGACCAAAGCTATCCTTAGATCTATGCTTATAGCATAGTCAATCACTCGAACACTCATTTTACCCGACTAAATGATAACCATAAATAAACTTTTAGAGCTTTCATAAACTTGTTAACAAGCTCCAGTCTATTATTTGTCGGAACGAGCTCTTAGGCTTCGGTACGAGTAACAGGTGGCTACAGAATTCCAGAGAATCTTGATTCTCGACGACCTCTATTAACATCATTGTCAATAGAACCTTTACCTCTGATTGGAGAGACTCTTATGCATCGATTAGATGGAAGCATTGCCCATCAGACATTAATTAGTTGTGGTTCTCTCGGAAAGATAGCTGCAGGCCTTCCGAAACCACACTACTGAACTACTAGTCTCCGTAACAGTTATCCAGATTGAAGCTCTCATCTTGATAACCATCCGTCAACCACAAAACAACAGAAGTCCTAACTCACACCTGTAGCACCTGCGAGGCCTACGGAAGGAGGAACTGCGTCTCATTCACAAAGAGCCTCGACCCAGCAGTTTAGGGGCGTCTGACCGGAAGTCTCGATCAGATGTAAGCCCCGTATTCGAGTCGCTATATGACGATCCCTAAAGTAATTATAGGAGAGTAAACTATACCCTCATGAGGAGTCCTTATAGGCGACCTTCTCTCTAGGATGTCCTCCCTTACTCCTTTCTGCTAATGCGTGTCGAATATACGTCGACATAAGGAGCAGAGTATTGATGCTTTCTTTGTAGCTTGTTCATAAACCAATGAAAGCTTATCATCAAAAACTTAGTGTCCGGAAACCGGAGCGACTCTAAGAGAGTTTTTCACCTTGTCATCTATTAAGGATGACGATGCAAGGGCTCTGTCACGTCTATTTAACTCTGAATTAGCAACTTGTTAAGATAGAGTTATAAGTGATAAATATATAGCCCTGGAAAGGACTCTAAATGAGATACAAACGCTGTACAATTCCTTTCCATAGAGACGTAGCGTCACAGTTCTTAAAGGTGATTGGCGTAAAACAGTGAGTATAAATTCGCTCTGAATGAATAAATGTCGTCTCAATTGTGACCAAGCGAATAAGGAATGTCGAAGGTACGGCCATAGCTAGGTCCTTAGCCTATTCATTCAAACGCAGAGGAACTCTCAATACATCTTCACTGTTTTCCGATCAGCGGAACTACAGAAGAAGATGACAAGAAACCGCCTTACTTCTTTCCACTGGAAAGTTGAATGTGGAGTCGTCTAAAAGGCCAAAAGCCTGTGACACCTGTCTATACTTAACCGGAAAATACATTCCTTCTCTTTTTCCGGATAATTAAGCGTGCAACAACGCTAGCGGTTTCTTGTAAATAGACACAGCATTCTGATTCATTGGAACACATTGAGAGTAGTGTTGATGGAATAAATCCTCTCAACCCTGTGTTGTTCCGAATGTGGAGGGTAAAACCCCTCCATATCCCTTCATCATTCGTCTTAATCAGTTGAAATCACGGTCAATGGCATCTGAACGCGCAGATAACTGGACCGACCCAGCACCATGCGACAGCTCAGATTCTAAGACTGCTGTCGATTGCTACTGCACTTGCTGGGATGCTGCGAGAAGCTGCGCATGTGCATCAGCAAAACCGTAACAGAGGCCTAAGGAGCAGCAGTCTTCTGGTCGCCGGCTGCTCCCGGGGCAGTATGTCCAAGACGGCACTTTCTCCGGATGTCCTGATATATGAGGCCTCGTCTAAGCTATTGAATAGTGCTATATTTGAGCTGTCACAGCATTCTGATTCTCAGGAACAAACTCAGGGAAGAATAGATGCATAAGCGCTATCGCCACCCTGTTGTCCCGAAGGGAAGGGCAATTCTCCTCCAAATCCCTTTCATCCTCCAACTGAATCAGATAATACTCACGGTCATCGGCATCTGAACGCGCAGATGACTGGACCGACCCAGAACTTCTGACAGCTCAAGTTCTGAGACTGCCATCATCTGCTTCTGCATTTGCTGGGATGCTGCGATGAGCTGTGCAATCTGCGACAGCAAGTCCGTTACGGAGGCCTAAGGAGCAGCGGTCTTCTGTTGCATGGCCGCCGGCTGCTCCTGGGACAGTGTGTCCGACATGGCTCTTTTCTGCGGACGTCCCTATAAATGAGGCCTCGTTTCCTTGGCTACTGTATGGTGTGACTTCACTGACGAAGCATGACTTTCTCGGCGATGCAGGCTGGATAGCAGAAGTCCCGTAGCCAAGGTGTGGTCACTTGTGCTTGGTAGACGTTAAAGCCGTAATTATAGCCG
Source organism: Pictodentalium vernedei (assembly GCA_031216915.1). Lineage (NCBI taxonomy): Eukaryota > Metazoa > Mollusca > Scaphopoda > Dentaliida > Dentaliidae > Pictodentalium > Pictodentalium vernedei. Next base: position 349,167,783 of record CM062297.1, on the reverse strand, counting down.
ACCCGGATGTAAACTGAACGGAGCGTCCCGGACGGGAGGTGTGGATGTATGCTCCAACTGACGCAAGTTCTGATCCATAACATTTGGCCCCAGATGTTATAATAAAAGAGAGAGGGAGGGAGGGGGGGGCCCTCTCTCACTCGCGGTCCTTCAGACCAATGCTGAGCTTCTTGCTGAACTTGCCGGCTTCTTCCTTTCCGTCGTCGCTGGGTGAGCCTTATATTGATTTTATATTATAGTGCTCGCTCTACCCTTTCCATTCTCCTTGCCCGCAACAGACATACCCGGTGTTACGGTACCCTCAGGCGGTGTACCGCTTCACCGGTCGAGCTAGCTGGCGACAGGGATTTGAAACCACACTGTGGTTTATTGCCCTCTCTAATATTCAAGAGCACTTTTGCCGCTAGCTCTGATTGACTACTTAATGCGATGACAGAAGTACACTATCTGATGGCGTCACGTAAAATCTTGTTCCTCTGTAAATATAAACTAATAAACTAGAGCGACCTTGGACGAGAGGACTGGTGGCAGCCTCTCATAATGAGAGGACCAGCAGTGGTCCCTCGCTAACAACGTTCCGTGACACCCGTCAGCAATGTTTGTCATCCCATGTGACACATATGAGCAAGAATTAGTAGAAGTACATCGACCACAAGCAAGGCAACCTACAAGAAAAATATAAGAGGAAAGACTTCCTTGCCTTGCTTAAAGAGCAATATGCATACATAATGAAGCAGACTAAGTCGACTGTACTCCCACCAATTCCACATTAAATACAAAGATACATAACAAAAACATTCAAAATATAAATCGAAAAATAGTTTACACCAAAAAATTTTTCGAAAAATTTTGACATGAGCCTAAGTTCCCAAAGGGAACGACGTGCCCAAATGTATCCCAAAAGAGTCCAAGTGTGGACAAAATTAATTTTTTTCTCCCCAAAATTAACTGCCACACTACGGGACTGTATAATGTATCTTACAACAGACCTACCATATCAGAAATAGGAACCTACACATAAATAACAAACTTTGCTAATGTAAACAACGTCAAACTAAAAACCGGAAACGAGACCCCAGGCAACACTGCCCGAAGTCAGAAGAAAAAACCATACATTGGAAGTATGATGCATGACTAAAAACACCTAAACACCCTGAGGGTGAGGACGTAAACCTGGGGAAATACAGAAAAAACTTTCTGTATAACATGTTAAACTCCCAAGAAATTTTATATAAAAAATTAAAAAAAACAAGCCAAAAAGCTTGGGAGTTTAACAGGGGGGATCAAGGGAGGTTAGGGAAGGAATACTTAACCAACAGTGGAAAAATCATTATCAACAATGATGACGTCAGGCTCATGTCCCGAAATTAGGGAACATGAACTAATTTTTATAAATATTATAAAATTACAGCCCTAACGTTTTCAAACCACCGTTTCTTCCTTTCTTCATCCAATTGTGTCCTTGGTTCCACCAATTTAACCATTGATTTGTGTCTGGCATCATTATTAATTGAGATTCAAAAAGCACAAAAGTCAGTTTGTTGTTATCTGACAAGGGCCAAACAAAGAATGGTGTTGGCACCAATTCCAGTCACTTCATGATGTCTGCGCATACGCAGAGGGTAAATGTATGGAGGACCAGTTTGGACTTCTAATTTTCGGTTTTGCATGCAAATTTTGGGGACTGGGTGGGGGGGGGGGGAGGTGGGCAAAATTTGTGTTTGGCCCTAGATATTTTAGAGTTAGCACCAGCTATGTCTGGGCCATTGGTATACTGTGTAAAAATATTGATGTATAAATGTGACCTGTAACCAGTGTTGAAGAAATCAAAGATGGCTGCTATCACAGCTATTGTAGACAGCTGACCATGACAACAATAAAGCTTTTTCATCTAGGTATGAACCTAAACACAGTTGTGAAATTTAGTGATGATTGGACAAGAACTGCAGGCTGTAACCAATGCTGAATAATTGTGAACAGACTCACAAACTAACAGACTCACTTTGTCAAATTAAGCTAATAAAATGAGGTTACATGGTGAATTTCAAATATGGTTCCAAAGGTACAAACCAAATAAGAAAACAAATCCCTTGAACATACCATATACACAGTTCATTGTAAATGCTGACAAAGTCACTGCTGAATTAGAAACACCTGTCTTACCTCTGCTGAAGCCAGCAAAGAAAAAAAAAACAATAATAAAAACTGAAAAATTGGGTCAATTTCTCATATAGAGTTGGACAGTTTTTGCACATGATCAAGTTTCGGTATTTTAAAAATACCGCAGTATGACTGAATACCGAATATCGCCGGAACATACAAATATTTGACAATTTTTCTTAAAAAACTTTGGTAAAAGTTTTGTACATTCTGAGGTATTAACAATATACGCACATAATATACGGTTATTACCAAATTCCGAATATCGCTGTAATGTACAAGTATTTGACCACAGATGCATCAAAACTTAGGTTAAATATTTGTACTCTGTAATGATAAACTTACATGAAAAACTGTTTGAGAAAAAGCCATTATTCAGCCTGGACAATGGAACATGTCGCTTACGAAATATGAACGCTATTAATAGTCGATTACGACTCTGAAAACTCATAGGTGTAAAAATAACATAAAAATTCTTATTTTATTTTTCAACTGATTAATAGTTATTAATGATTAGTTGTCTTGATAACAGCTGTCAAAACAATCCCAATTTGTATGGCATTTTTTTTTGTTAGTAAGTGTTAAACACACACACCACCCTGGTAACCATTCATTGTGGAGATCCTCCTTTGATCCATTCAATTTTTCTCCATGTGTGCAGCTGTTATACAAACTGTACAGTCTGTACCCAACTGACAATTAATTAATCTTTTACTGTGATCCACTCAGTTATCTGTATTGTTATTCCAATTTTTTGTCATCGAGTGTGCAATGCACCTGTTGTGTTTGATACGAAACGACTCTCTACTTAATTTGATAGCTTTACACCAAGTGAAATTTTGGATTTCCATTGTATACATACACAATCAATAAGGATCAATGAAACCTCCCCCCGCCTCACCCCCTCCCAAGATGTTGTATACCAAATATCAAAAGATTCTAACAGATGGTTCAGGAGAAGATTTTTAAAGAAATTTCTTCACATTGCACAAAGTTAAAATTCGGGCTCCCACATAGAGTCCAAATACTATCCCAGGGACATGATTTGAACAAACTTGAATCTTACCCCCCTAGAAATGTTATATTCTAAACATGAAAGCATTCTGACTGGTGGATCTGAAGAAGATTTTTAAAGAAATTCCCTCATATTGCACTAAATTAAAATTCAGGCTCCCATAGAGAGCCCAATTATTAACCCAGGGAATTGATTTGTGCAAACTTGAATCTGACCCCCTAGAGACGTTGTATACCAAATATGAAAGGATTCTGATTGGTGAATCTAAAGAAGATTTTTATTTAAAGAAATTCCTTCATATTGCACTAAGTTAAAATTCGGACTCCCAAAGGGAGCCCAAATATTAATCCAGGGACTCGATTTGAACAAACTTGAATTTGAACCCCGTAGAGATGTTGAATACGAAATATGAAAGGATTCTAACTGGTAGATCTGAAGATTCTTAAAGAACTTTCCCCATAATGCACTAGTGCACTGGGAACCCAAATATTAAACCAGGGACCCGATTTGAACAAACTTCAATCCAACCAACTTAGAGATGTTGTATACCAAATGTGAAATATGATTCTGACTGGTGGATCTGAAGAAGATTTTTGAAGAAATTTCCTCAAATTGTACCAAGTTAAACTTTGGGCTCCAATAGAGAGCCCAAATACTAACTCAGGGACCCAATTTGAACAAACTTGAATCTGCACCCCCCCCCCCCCTCGTCCCTCCTCCCCCCTCCCGAGATGTTAAATACCAAATATGAAAGCATTCTGACTGGTGGTGGTGGATCTGAAGAAGAAGATATTTAAAGAAATTTCCTCATATTTCACTAAGTTAAAATTCGGGCTCCTACAGGGAGTCCAATTATTAACCCAGGGACACAATTTGAAGAAACTTGAATCTGACCCCCGAGAGATGTTATATACCAAATATCAAAAGATTCTAATTGATGGTTCTGGAGCAGAAGATTGTTTTGATTTTGGAAAACAATTTACGGGTGCTATCAGAGTAATGCCCCTTGTGGTGCCCCCTGTGAACGTGGCAACTTTATTTGAACAAACTTGTATTGACATATGACAAGGAACATGCACATCAAATTTGGTTCAATTCAGCCCTGTGGTTTATGAGAAGTCGATAATGTAAAGTTTATTCCCGATGGATGGACAAACGACGGACAACAGACAAAAAGTGATCACCCGCTCCCCCGACTTTCAGGCAGGTGAGTTAAAATTACCGACTTTCGGTTAAATACTTAAATACTGTGAAGCACTACTATTGTGGACAAATCATAATATTCAGATCTGTAAATAAATATGTTGTCATCAGTTTTATATGCAATCTTTTTGAAAATACATGAAATTCCTGATGGACAATAGAGTATACCCCTTTCCAATTCCTCTTGATGGGAAGCATCTAGGGTTTTCATTGTTTGAAAATAATGATATATCCATATATTTTGTTGTTGCAAATACATGATTTATCTTACCCGTGCAAAATCAAATGCATATCGGTATATACTTTTAAATGTGGCAGGATCATCTAACAAATTTCTGAGGTAGTCTAATTTCTGTTGGACTTTTTGAATACTATCACATCTGAAAACATAAACTGATAATTATCAAGTAACATAGATAACATAAATAGTCTGATGTAGATCTCCTTGAACCCATATTTAAAACTAGAGTGATGTAACGCATGCAGCCTGACTGTCCCAGCAATGGCAATGCTAAGACGCAAAATAGTCGGAGCCATTTTCTGTAAACTGTTTACCTAACGAATCTGCCATATCTGCACTCGTGATATACAAATTTGCTATTCAAATTTTATTTTTTCATTTCTCTACTTCAAAACATACCTCATGACCTATTACTGGAACAAACTTGATGAGCTTGTTCCAATAAGGAGTAATAAGCAATGGTTAGAAGTAAATAAACAAGAAGGATGTCAACGCCCTATAGCTCACCAACATTCCTCTTTGATAGTAACTTTGGCAAACACAAGAACTATATCAAACAGGCTCATAACATGTGACAAAGCTTACCTAAACACAACCTCTTAAAAGTAAAACACAGAAACTGACATAAACACTAAGTTAAACATGAAATTCCGAGCTAAACAGAAAACTAAACGCAACTAAAAATGTCAAGAAAAATGTTTAAAAAGCAGGGTATGAGGGGTTAATCATGGAACAATGATACTGAGGAACATGTATGATGAATATAAGTGACATGGGAAGAGAAGGAGCACAGCAGCTGACCTAAACATCAAGTTAAACATGAAATTCCAAGCTAAACAGAAAACTAAACGCAACTAAAAATGTAAAGAAAAATGTTTAAAATGCAGGGTATGAGGGGTTAATCATGGAACAATGATACTGAGGAACATGTATGATGAATATAAGTGTCATGGGAAGAGAAGGAGCACAGCAGCTGACCTAAACACTAAGTTAAACATGAAATTCCGAGCTAAACAGAAAACTAAACGCAACTAAAAATGTCAAAAAAAATGTTTAAAATGCAGGGTATGAGGGGTTAATCATGGAACAATGATACTGAGGAACATGTATGATGAATATAAGTGCCATGGGAAGAGAAGAAGCACAGCAGCTGACCTAAACACTAAGTTAAACATGAAATTCCGAGCTAAACAGAAAACTAAACGCAACTAAAAATGTAAAAAAAAATGTTTAAAATGCAGGGTATGAGGGGTTAATCATGGAACAATGATACTGAGGAACATGTATGATGAATATAAGTGCCATGGGAAGAGAAGAAGCACAGCAGCTGACCTAAACACTAAGTTAAACATGAAATTCCGAGCTAAACAGAAAACTAAACGCAACTAAAAATGTCAAAAAAAAATGTTTAAAATGCAGGGTATGAGGGGTTAATCATGGAACAATGATACTGAGGATCATGTATGATGAATATAAGTGCCATGGGAAGAGAAGAAGCACAGCAGCTGACCTAAACACTAAGTTAAACATGAAATTCCGAGCTAAACAGAAAACTAAACGCAACTAAAAATGTCAAGAAAAATGTTTAAAATGCAGGGTATGAGGGGTTAATCATGGAACAATGATACTGAGGAACATGTATGATGAATATAAGTGCCGTGGGAAGAACAGGAGTACAGCAGCTGACATAAACACTCAGTTAAACATGAAATTCCGAGCTAAACAGAAAACTAAACGCAACTAAAAATTTCAAGAAAAATGTTTAAAATGCAATGTATGAGGGGTTAATCATGGAACAATGATACTGAGGAACATGTATGATGAAAATAATTGCCATGGGAAGAGAAGGAGCATAGAAGCTGACCTAAACACTAAGTTAAACATGAAATTCCGAGCTAAACAGAAAACTAAACGCAACTAAAAATGTCAAGAAAAATGTTTAAAATGCAGGGTATGAGGGGTTAATCATGGAACAATGATACTGAGGAACATGTATGATGAATATAAGTGCCGTGGGAAGAAAAGGAGCACAGCAGCTGACATAAACACTAAGTTAAACATGAAATTCCGACCTAAACAGAAAACTAAACGCAACTAAAAATGTAAAGAAAAATGTTTAAAATGCAGGGTATGAGGGGTTAATCATGGAACAATGATACTGAGGAACATGTATGATGAATATAAGTGCCATGGGAAGAGAAGGAGCACAGCAGCTGACCTAAACATTTAGTTAAGCATGAAATTCTGAGCTAAACAGAAAACTAAACGCAACTAAAAATGTCAAGAAAAATGTTTAAAATGCAGGATATGAGGGGTTAAATCATGGTATAATGATAATAATCATCATATAGCAGCATTATAAAGGCCATGATATGGAAATAGGGTGAGTAAGTGACCTAAACAGAAGCTTTAAGATTATTGGACACGTACGCTGATGCCAACCGATCGAGCCATGCCATAAACTCACACAACTAAAGTTGGTGAGCTAAAAATGAAAAAAATGAAATCAAATAATCCAAACTGGAGTTATCAGTCGGAAACCAATAGTTTACAAACAGATGGATGGACCGACAGATGGACGGATGAAAGACATGACTATAGCCCTGACTATAAACAGTCAGGCTAAAAATGCATTTTGGACCAAAGAAAAAATATTGCATGAATGGCCATGGGTGAGGAGGAGGAGGGGGTGGGGGTGTGTTAGGGGAGTCCATTTTTTTCCACATGTGGTCAGTCTAAATCCTTCAGAATGCATTTTGAGCTGAGAAAAAAAAAATACCTAACTGGCACCAGTGGGGGTGGGGGTGGGTGGTTGTGTTTATCTGGGTTTTTAACCCAAACTGTAAAAAAGCAGTTTTGACAAAAGAAAACAAAAGCAGAACTTTAAACCGAAACTTTAAGCTGGGAATACTAAGTAAAATTGATTGGCAAAAAACTGTTAAATATTTCCTAAAACCGATAAAAGAAATCAGTGATGTAAAAGGAATCATTAAGTTGTACTGACCCTGCAAGAATTAGAGTAAGAAAGTTTGTGGCAAAGTCTAATTTCAAATACAAAGAAAGTAAGTCTGAAAACATGTTTAAAAGGGGTTAAAATCATGCCGATTTTAATGAAAATCACTGTAGAAATGTTCAGTAGATAGTAGACATTGTCCCAATCAGAAACAGTGACATTCCACTGAACTGTTTGAAGAATTAAAGGTGTAATTTTAACCCCCCCCCCCCCCCAAAAAAAAAAAACTTTAACCTGGAAGTTGTAAGTTAAATTGCCATACAAAAAAGGGTTAAATATTTCCCAAAATAACATGAAACAAAAAAAAAAATAAAAACAAAATGAGAATGATGCAATCAATAGTAATATCAATTTAAAAGAAAAGAAAAACAAAAAACTTTAAGGTTGACTAAAAAACTTTAACCACAAACTTTAACCAGAACTCCAAATGTTAACAGACAGACAGAAGAATGTCATGACTAAACAGGAAAAAAAACACCACTTGAACCTTCAGTAAAAAACTTTAACCACAAACTTTAACCAAAACTCTAAATGTTAACAGATGGACGGACGGACAGACTTCTTTAGATCCCTGTGTACTGAAAAATGATAGACCTGTATCAAACCTGTCATTTATCTCCAAAGTCATTGAGAAAGTAATTGCCAAACAGCTGCATTTATATTTAGACAACAATCAGCTTGTGGATCCAAAACAGTCTGCATACCGCGAAGGCCACTCCACTGAATCTGCACTTCTGAGAGTGCAAAATGATATACTAGAATATCTAGACCACTGGAAGGCAGTTGTTTTGATCCTCTTAGATCTTTCAGCTGCCTTTGATACCATAGACCATAAAATCTTATCCGATAAACTTTTGCATTTGGGTATTGATGAATCTTCATTGAGGTGGTTTCAATCCTACATATCAGAAAGGACCCAGTGTGCCACAATTGAGGGAATTCAATCAAACCATGTACCACTTAAATTTGGCGTACCCCAAGGCTCAGTCCTGGGACCAATTCTTTTTACATTATACATACAGTCCCTCGGGGAGATTATTCGATCACATGGGATTGGCTGCCATTTCTATGCAGATGACTCACAGATCTATGCGGAGTTTGACCCCTTGGATACAAATGACACTGAGTTGAAATTTCAAATTTTGCGGAATTGCATCAATGATATTAGAACCTTTATGCTGGTAAACAAACTTAAACTGAACGATGAGAAAACAGATTCTTCTAGGCATAAACCTGCCCCAGACAATTTGCCCTGCCTTAAAGTAGGAGATACCATTATCAATCCATCTACCACTGTTAGAAACCTTGGTGTGTATTTTGATTCTCACTTAACCATGGTTCCTCATATTTCAAAAGTCTGCCAGTCCGCCAATTTTTATCTTCGGAAAGTTGGTCGATCCAGAAAATTCCTAACCACGCGTGCCACAGAATGCCTCATTCACGCATTTATTTCTTCAAGGCTGGACTACTGTAATTCGCTTCTACATGGTCTTCCCAATAAACAACTTGGCAGACTACAGTCTATTCAAAACACAGCAGCACGCATTGTGACATTAGCGAAAAAGAGAGATCACATAACACCTAAGTTGAAAAGTTTGCATTGGCTTCCTATTATGGCCAGAGTTGAGTTCAAAATTCTCCTCTTCACATATAAAGTACACATGAAGCAGTCCCCAGCTTACATTGCCAATCTAGTAAAACCATATATACCGAAACACCCCCTCCGTTCCACAAACCAAAATCTTTTAGAAGAGAAATCCTATGTTCTCGCTAGCTACGGTGGACGTTCTTTTAGCTATAATGCGCCTAGACTGTTTAACATGCTACCAGAATTTGTTAAAACAGCCCCTTCTTTGACAGCATTTAAATCTAGATTGAAATACCATTTATTTAACAAATATTTTTAAATTCTATGTTGGTCATCATTTTGTTTATGAGCAGTGTTGTAAAGCGCCATGGAACTTTTTTAATATTGTGAGATGTTTGCGCTATATAAATGTATATTATTATTATTATTATTATTATTATTACGGAGGGATGGACAAAAGTCATGACTATAGCCCTCACTGCAAACAGTCGGGCAAAACATGACCTGCAGACTGTGCTAAAGTTTTTGGGTTTCGGGCTTGGGCAGCCATCACGGTTGACAGATCATACCCAAAAGGGGACGTTCTCATCTAGGCATTATAGAGGCATCCTACCAAGTTACAATGAAATCCCTTCATAAATACGACCTGTAGACTGTGCTAATGGTTTTCGGGTTTTGGGCTCAGGCAGCCATACCGGTTGACCGATCACGACCAAAAGGGGACATTCTCATCTAGACATGACCCAAAACTTGCATATGAAATTTCGTGACAATCAGTCAAGAACTACGGGGTGTAGCCTGTACTTGAAGGTTGAATAAAAAACTTTAACCACAAACTTTAACCAAAACTCCAAATGTTAACTAAACAGGGGAAAAAAAAAACTCACTTGAACCTTCAGAAAAAACTTTAACCACAAACTTTAACCAAAACTCTCAATGTTAACAGATGGACAGACAGACAGACGGACGGATGGATGGACAAAATTCATGACTATAGCCCTCACTGTAAACAGTCAGGCTAAAAAATAGTTCAGACTCAAGATTGCTTCTTTAAATTCAAATATGGACTCGGGGGAAAAATATTTTGACTCAAATCGATATTTTGCAAAAAAAAAAAAAAAACCCCAAAACATTGAATTTCTGTCACCATTCGGGATTTTTCCTGATAAAAGTTACAGCTGACTTTTAACTTCTAAACCGGCATGCCTAAGATTTGGTGTCAAGAACATCCACACTTTGTTAGCGAACAGCATAATGAACATGTAGGTTTAGAGGATAAGTAATGAAAGTGCCAATAACGCTGTAGCTTAACTTCAATGTGTGTGGTGTTTGATGAAAAGAATAATGTTCAATGTTTATGAAAGGATGATGAAATATGACAAGAAATGTGATAATTGAGAATATGTTTATTTCTGTTCCCTGTATGCTATGTTTTCAATAAAAATAATAAGAGGTGTGGACTGTACTAAAGAATTTAGGGGTGAGTTAATATGGCCCTCACAGTTAATGTATGTCGACCAAAGTTACCAAGTTACAGTCAAATTATTCCAAAACGAGTCATACTATCAAGTTACAATGAAATCCCTTCATAAAAATGGCCTGTAGACCGTGCTAAAAGTTTTCGGGCTTCAGGCCTGTGCGCCATCACGGCTGACCCATCACAACTAAAATGGGATGTCCTCATCTAGTCATTCTACAAAGTTACAATGAAATCCCTTCATAAATTCGACCTGTAGTCTGTGCTAAAGGTTTTGTTTTGGGATTTTGGGCTCAGGCAGCCATCACGTCTGAATGATCACGACCAAAAGGGGACGTTCTCATTTTGACATTATCTGGAATCATCCTACCAAGTTACAATGAAATCCCTTCATAAATACGACCTATTGACTGTGCTGCCTGAAATGCACTAAGTTTGAATTCGAGCTTCTATACTGAGCCCAAATATAAACCTAGAAGGCCGATTTGAACAAACTTGAATCAGATCCACCCCACAATGTTGCATACCAAATATCATAAGATTCTGTCTGCTGGATCTGGAGAAGAAGATTTTTTAAGAAATTTGCCTGAAATGCATTAAGTTTGAATTCAGACTTCTATAGTGAGCCCAAATATGAATCCAGAGGGCCGATTTGAACAAACTTGAATCAGATCCACCCCACAATGTTGCATACCAAATATCAAAAGATTCTGCCTGCTGGATCTGGAGAAGAAGATTTTTTAAGAAATTTGCCTGAAAATGCACTAAGTTCGAAATCGGGCTCCTATACTGAGCCCAAATATCACCCCAGGTGGCCGATTTGAACAAACTTGAATCAGATCCACCCTACAATGTTGCATACCAAATATCAAAAGATTCTGCCTGCTGGATCTGGAGAAGAAGATTTTTTAATCTTTTTCCCATTGCCTAAAGTGTTAAAAAGTGCTGACTCAGCACTTCAAAGTCCTGAAAAAAGTACCTTGTGATCAAACCGATAGGGATTTTTTTTAACCATGCTATTCTACTGGATAAAAGTAAGCTTTATACAACATAAGAATTCTCTGTGCCGTGTAGTTTTGGAGATATGGCAGTTTTAAGGTTTTTCCTATTTTTAGCTCCCGAGGTTCCCACGGGGCAATGAGAAAGTTAAAAAATTTATAGTAGTTTATATATTTTTTATACTTACCAATGACCCAGACATAGCTGGTGCTAATTCTCAAAATCTAGGACCAAACACAAATTTTGCCCCCCAATCCCCAAAATTTGCATCTAAAACCGAAAAAATCATGTCCTAAATGGTCCTCCGTACTTTTCCTCCACTGCGCATGCGCAGTGTCAAGGAGGTCTCGAAATTGGCGCCAATTATCATTCTTACAAGCAGTGCCTGCTCAGCGCTATGTATTCAGCAGGGAGGTATGAGTTCCCAACTCCTGGGAGGGCCATCCCCGTCTGGGTCATTCGTAAGTATAAAAAATATATAAATTACTATAAATTTTTTAACATTTTTATACTGTACCAATGACCCAGACATAGCTGAATAGAAAAAAGGCTGGAGGGCCTAGGACATAGAGGAAAATCCAATAAGCTCAACAAAATATAATAGAGTTATCCCCTCGAGGAGAAAAGGAGTATTAGGCTTTACATGTATCTTTCTTATTTATGATAAATTAGAAAGACACAACACCCTTCATAATTGAGCATAATAACATCCATGTTCTCTATTAACATCCAGTATAACCCTTTATACTAATTATTTTTATATAACCCTTTATACTAATTATTTTTAAAGTAATTTCGCTCTGGTTAACGGCAGACGAACGAGATTGTTGTGCGTCTCGAAGCTCATTCCCAAGTGGGTGAATGACTTGGACGGCACCAGATCCGACTTCTCCTCGTTTATTATAAAACCGAGACGTCGGAGTAATAGAAGCAGATTCTGCCCATCGTTCTGAAGCGTTACCTCGTTGCCGTACCTCTGAAGAATGTCGTCCAGGTAGGCCGACGTTACCGCAGACGAATGAGCTTGGAAATGTATCATTACCGAGTTCATTATTCGAGTGAAAGCCCAGGGCGCGAGGTTCAAATCGAAGCACATCGCTCGGAACTGATATACAACTCCTAGGACTGCGAAGCATAGATACTTTCTGAATGTCAGATGTACCATGACGTGAAAGTACGCATCCTTGAGATCTATGCTTGTAGCATAGTCGTTCACCCGAATACTCGCTCTGACTGACCGAATTGTCTCCATATAGAACTTTGGAGCGACGATCAGCTTGTTTATCCAGCTCAGATCTATGACTGGACAGAACGAGCCGTCTGGTTTCGGAACCAGAAACAGATGGCTGTAGAAACCCGGTGATTCCTGGTCTTCTACGACCTCTACCGCGTTCTTCTTCAGAAGAGACTGTACTTCTGATAGAAGAGCGTCTCTTTTCTGCGGATTTGAAGGAAGCTGAGTCCATTTTGGACTTTGAGTTAATGGAGGCTTTCATTTGAAGGATATTCTTAGTCATTCCAAAATTACCCCTCGAACCCAGGGGTCGTCCGTAATTGACACCCAATTGTTTATAAAACTTGACAATCTTCCGCCTACCGGAACACGATACAGGTTCATACCATCACCTCCTGGACCTGCGAGGCTTGCGGAAGGAGAAACTACGTCCTCCACGACCCGCACCTCACCCCGTCGACCTAGGGACGTCTGACCGGTTATCTCGGCCAGAATAACGTCCCCCACATGAGTCGCTGCCTTGACGGTCTCTAGAATAAGACCTAGAGGACGCATAGGAACCTCTATAGGAACTTCTCTTGGGCGTACTTGTCCCAGAAGTGCCTGTCTTACTCTTTTCTGCTGTATCCGACTTTGTAGAAGCGGATTTGAATAGCAGAGAATCCGAAGCTTTCTTAGTTATCTTATCATAGATTGCTGAAAGCTTGCCGTCGAAGAGAAGCTCTCCAGAGACCGAAGCGACTCTGAGAGAGTTTTTCACCTTACCATCCACGCGCGTGGATGTAGCGAGGACTGCGTCACGTCTAACCAACTCCAGGTTTGCCACTGAAAGGGCGGAGTTATACGTGGAATAAGCTATTGCCCTTGAAAGAACTCGTAATGAGGATTGTATATCCTGGAATTCTTTCCCTTGAAGACGTAATGATAACGCTTTAGTAAGGTGATCTGTGTATGATAAAGAGTCTAAGTTAACTCTATTAGACATAATTGTCATTTCCAACGTTGTGGTTGGAATTGACATAGACAACGGTATAGACAATTCTAGGTCTTCAGCCTGGTCGTCTAGACGCAGAGGAACTCTCGGTATGCCCTGTCCTGCCGTTTCGAATTTATTCCTTGAATTGATGAAAGGCAAATGTAGAGCATTTGCGGACAAGAAACCATACTTGCTCGTTTTTGTAGCAAGCTTATATTTTGCGTCATTCAATAATTCAAATGTTCTTGTGACATTATTGGACTGTGTCGGAAACTCTGGAACGATGTCCCTAAACCGATCAAAAAATTCTGTGTCCAATGATGCTATCAGTCTCTTCGTCGGCATCGCAGCTTTCTGGTCCGATGGAACAACCTCTGGAAGATAATGCCGGATAAAATCTACGGCAGCTTTATGTTGTTCCGAAAGGGAAAGCTCCAAATCCTCTGAATCCCTTTCGCCATCCTGTCGGACCCTATGAAGTTCTTGGCCGTCCGTTCCTGATGCTTCAGCGGAGCGTACCGACCCAGCGTCGTCGGATAATTCCTGATCCGACAGAGATTCTGTCGCCTGCTGGGATGCTGCGATAAGTTGTGCTATTTGTGATAGCACGTCCGTCACTGAGGCCTGTGGAGTAGCGGTCTTACATTGCTTTGCCGCTGGATGCTCCCTGGACGTTGACTCCTGCATACTTCTTTTATGCGAACGTCCGGAGTCTACAGGCCTCATGTCCCTGGCTACCGGATGGCGTGACCTGGTCGCCGTGGAATCCCTGATCGGCGAAGCTGGCTGGGTATCCGTGGTCACATAGCCAAGGTGCGGTCGTGTGCGCTGCCGTGAGGATGAGAAAGCCATAGCGACAGTCTCTCCGGACTGTCTATATAACAGAGTGTCCCGACCGGCGGACGTATGCTCCGAATGCGAAACGTTCTGTACCACAACATCTGGTCCCAGATATTGTTGTACGAGAGAGGGACCTCTCTCGCTCGCAGCCCATGGACCTGGACGAGCTGGGAACCGGACTAATAGGCTTCCTCCGTTCTATCCTCTGATCCGTTGTCACTGGGTGTGCACTTTGTCTTATTATAGTGCTCGCATCACCCAAATGTTCTTCCTGGACTGCAATGGACGAACCCGGCTGCAGAGCCATTCGATGAATGGTCGCTACACCAGGCGAGCTAGCGGACGCCAATGCCGTTGTTCCTACTACGGACCTCTTAGGCAATTGACGTATTTCCATGAGCACTTTTGCAGCTAGCTCTTCATTTAACTGTGACGACGGAGGCACACTTTTGGAAGACATCACGGAAACATCACCCTGTTCTTGTTCCTCTGAAAAAGAGATTGATAAACTAGAGTGACCCTGCGGAGAAAGGAACGGCATGGCCTTTTCCCCACTAACAACATACCTTGACATACGTTTCCAATGTTTGTCATCCCAATTGACACACACTGAGCAGGAGTTAGTGCGAGTACACTGACTACAATTAATACAATGATTATGAAAGTCAGAGGAAGATTTCCTCTTATTACAATTTGAACAATATCCTTTCATTGTGAAAAGAACACAAACAGTCCTAGTACTCGCACCAACCCCTGAAAACAAAGATACATAATAACATGATCCATTAACATATAGAAAAAATAATTGAAATCAAAAAAATTTTTTGAAAAATTATTTTTTCAGAAAAGCCCAAGTTTCTGAAAGTAACGTTGAGCCCCAATGGATCCCAAAAAAGTCTAAGTGTGGACAAATTTTTTTTTAAATATTTCAAAAAAATTAATGCAACACTTACGTATAATAATAATGTATCTTGTTATGATTAAACTAATACAAAGACAAGAAATCACTCTCAACAGAAACCGCTGTCAATGTAAACAAGAAGTGTATAAAAACCGGAAACATGACTCCAGGCACTGATAAACATGGCCCGAAATCAGTTACCAATTTACAACACTATCTGATGCAAAACAGAGACTTCCCAGGAAGAAACTGCAGAACATCAGATGGTAGATGCAGAACACAACGCCTAAACACCCATGGGTTAGGATGTAAACATAGGGGAAAAAAAAAACAGAATTCATTCTGTTACCAAGCTAAAACTCCCAAGAAATTTTAGTAATAATATTACAGAAAATATGCCAAAAGCATGGGAGAACACCAAGGGGGGACTAAAGAAAAGGGAGAGAGGAAACACTGAACAAGCAGTGCAACTTTATAGCAAGAATGCCAACAACAGGCCCATGCCTTGAAATTAGGCAACATAACATAATTTCATAAAAAAAATTTAAGTTACAGCCCTGATTATTTCCTGCCACTAATTTTTCCTCTCCTCCTTCTATTTCCTCTTTAGATCCACCATTTCTCTAATATTTATGTGTCTGGCATCATTTAAACTCAGATTTACAAGCACAAATATCAGTCAGATGTGAACTGATGAAGGGCCAAACAAAGAATGATAATTGGCGCCAATTTCGAGACCTCCTTGATACTGCACATGCGCAGTGGAGGAAAAGTATGGAGGACCATTTAGGACATGATTTTTTCGGTTTTAGATGCAAATTTTGGGGATTGGGGGGCAAAATTTGTGTTTGGCCCTAGATTTTGAGAATTAGCACCAGCTATGTCTGGGTCATTGGTACAGTATAAAAATATTTTTTTTTTGCATCAATCAACTACTTATGACCCATTATCATCTCATATCAAATTTGGTTCAAATCGACCTGATGGTTCTGAAAATAGAAATTTTAGGCGTGGCCAAAATTTTTGCCCCTCCCATAACGAAGGCAAATAATGTCCGACAAACTTCTCTTGAACAAACTTGATTCTAAACTTCAAAAGGACTCTGTATACCACATATCAAGTCTCTGCTACTGGTGGTTCATTAGAAGATTTTCAAAACATTTGGCCATTTTTTCCCCACACCTCTGCTCAATATGAGCCGAAACCTAATTTGGATAAAAATCAAAATGCTCCTATATAACCACTACTTACATGAAATTTAATTAAAATGTGGCCAGTGATTTAGGAGAAAGAGGCTGAAACACCACCTTCACGCCGGACGACGGACGAAGAGTGATAAGGAAAAGCTCACCCTGACTTTCAGTCAGGTGAGCTAATGAAAGGGTGCTCTGT
Source organism: Pictodentalium vernedei (assembly GCA_031216915.1). NCBI lineage: Eukaryota > Metazoa > Mollusca > Scaphopoda > Dentaliida > Dentaliidae > Pictodentalium > Pictodentalium vernedei. The sequence goes on along the minus strand of CM062297.1, from coordinate 349,150,744 downwards.
GATAAAGGTGCACACCAAATATGGAAGCTGCGCTAATGAAAGGGTGCTCTGTGATAAAGGCGCACACCAAATATGGAAGATATTTCTTGATCATGTGGTAATTAAATTTGTTTAAAAAACTTGCATCTAAAATTGAAGTCCCACAGATGATCTTGACCTTCTGACTTCAAGGACATGTGAGGAATGTGTACATTGAAAGGATCACATTATCACGTTCCTGCAGGCCTTCAGATTAGCACAAATTCCCAAAATATGGTCATGTTTTCAAATTCGGAGACTTGTGCGAAAGAAATATTCAACAAAATTTGCGAAAAAATAATATCTTGAAGATGCAATTTGTTCTTGTCAAATGCACTCTTAACATAAAGTTTAATTTTCAACCAGCTTTACCATATAATTAATAATTACAATAGATATTTGCTACAAAAGTTAATTTTAGCATGAATGATGAAGTGCAATATTTTCCAATATTTATTTATTTATTTATTCATTTAACTTTGAGTCATGTTCATGTCAGACTTTTTCTGATGAGGATTGTGCACTGTTACTGTTTCACGTGAGATTTGTATTGGAAACAAAGGTCACATGAGCCCCCGCCACATGATTCAATATGGAAACTGCTCATTTCTTCTATTGAAAGAGGAAGTAATCTGGTGCTTTTCAAAATCAGCCATATGTGATACAGGTCACCAACCTGGAATACAGTCATTACATTCAGTTCAAACACGATGAATAAGATGCTCAATACCATATCCTAGAAAATACTAATGGGAATTCCAATGTAATTCTCAAAGAAAATGATGTCCAGTAACTCTTTGTATGCTGCTGGCACATATTCCTGCCCAGGACACAAAATCTCTTGACTTGAAATATGTATAATTTGGGCACATTTAACAGTTTCCCTTCCTGTAATTTGAATTTACTTTTCGACCAATGGTTTCTTGAGTTAAGTTTTGAATTTTTCATCAAATCTGGTCATGGCTAAATTTGATGAAAAATATTTTGAAAACACTCAGTGGGTTAAGAGTTAAAGAAAGACTATAATATCTCTTGGGAGTCTGGTGACTCTGTATATCTGCAACTTTAAATGAAAGTGATGTTGGCCCAATTTGGTGACTTCCGACCTCAAAAATCAATCTGGCCCAACAAAAGTTATTTCAGACCAACATATACACTGAGTGAATTTTTACTCTGATTTGATGAGACACTGACAAAGTGATTTCAGCCCTACCAAGCATTCCAGGAGAGAAAGCTATTAGACTTTTTTGAATTGAACACAAAATGGAAGATTATAGCACCAACACCAAAAAGCTGAAAATCTAAGGGGGCTGATGAAAGATACTGAACGAATCCTGAGAAGAAAGAAAATTGTATTTCTGGGGGTCAAAGTTTCTTTCTCATGCCAAGTTGAACAATGGTCAGTGCAACGAGAATTGAATAGCAACTTTGTCAGTAAAATATTTTCAGTTAACAGGAGTATTCAATTGACAGGAATTGTGTCATTTTCTATACTCCAGTGATAAACTGAGCATTTATTCTATTATATCTTTTTTGACAGAGCTCATGGAGCTCTATCAAACATGATATTATGAATAAGTTGTTTCTACTGGGTATACTGAGGTCAAACAGGTCTGTAAACTGGGCAATTTTCATTCAATCAATGGGAGTTAACTCTACAGCCTACATGCAATTAACAAGACAAATTTGTATTGCAATAGTTACTCCCACCTGCCAATTAATAGTGAAGGCTGAATAATAGAGAAGACCCACCTTTTCAGCTGAAATTAAAAATATTGAGGCTGTTAAATAATAGTGAAGGCAAACACCAAAGGAATTTTTCAGAAGTACTTTAATCAAGACATTATAGTTGTAGAACAGATTTACTTACATATCCATTCCATCACTAATATTAACATTATTAATTTGCCTTCAATGATTCACTGTTATTTGAATACTATTCATAAAGGTATCTTAATGAGGAATTTGACAAACATAACCCAGTATACCTCCCACCCCATCTCAATGACCTGACAGGTTGAATACACAAGATTATTTCTACAAAACTAATGTCGATACGATCCACCCCCCCCCTCCCACCTCCTTCTGCCATCCTCTCTGAAATCCCCTACCCCTCAAGCAATAGACACTCCTTGTACCAGTTTTAATCTAGTTTTAAAACGTATACCATTAGGTTACAACATTGCAACACTACTTTTTGGAATAATGTCCCCTAAAATGTTTCAAAAATTGATGCCGGAGTGACCCATACCCCCCCCCCCCCCCTTCCAAAAAAAACCCAAAACAAACACCTTTATGAAATCCACCAACCCCCCTTCCCCAACCCAAAAAAGCAAGACCCCCCCCCCCCACCCCTTCCCACAGGCAGTGTCAATATAATTGATATTTCAATATCAACAAACCACTTGGAAGCATGGTGGCTTAGTGATTAGGGCACCGGACTTCAAACCAAAAGGCCTGAGGTTAGACCTCGAACAGCAGTAATTGTGTTGTGTTCTTAGGCAAGGAACTTAACCCCAATTGCCCAGGTGGGAGCATGGTGATCCTGTGTACTGAGTCATACTGCATGTCAATGGTGCACTTGCCTTCAACAAATACTAAATATGAAAGTCACTTGCCATTGCTCAGTGGTTCTATCCAGCTCCCTCCACCTGTAAAACTGTCCAACATGAGGTGAAGCTGACTATCAAAAGTGTCATTGAGCCCCAATAAATAAATTAATAATCATAACCCATTGACATTTTATTTCTTTACCAAAACCAAAAATTGTTGTAAACATGAATTTGGGTGTCCTTCCCACAACCCAAATCCACAAAATTAATAACTGTCTCATGGCAAAGGGCCATATTTAAAATAATTGTGAAGGGTTGTAATGTAACAAGCAAATTCAGTGAATTCATGTCTCTCCCTGGGCAGCAGTTTCAAGGGGAATTAATGCATCCAGTGGAATATAGTTGAGTTGCAAGTGGAAGTTATTTAGAAGAGACAGAACAGACAGTGCTTCAGACAGTGGTTATCAGATTTATTTTCACGGAGGTCACTGTAAAAGCAAGTAAAGTGATGTGAGTATAACTGTGAGAATCACTAAAAATTAAGACTGTATAATAAGACATATTACATTAAACTGATGTGAAAAGTGTTAACCAACCTGTAAAGCTTGTGATTGGAAGTTAATGAAATCTTGGAAGTGATATCCAGATAATATGGTGGTCTGTATATGGTACTGGGAGAGTCTGACTTTGTAGAGTTGCAAAAGAAGTAACGATGAAGACATATTCTGGTCTCACAATGATAACAAAGATACACAAGAAGTGTTGTGTAGATCGGTTCATAAATACAGCTTTTAGTCCGAGGTGCGTTGACGCATGGGGCAGACGGACAGGCAGATGGACAGATTTTCAGTACAAAATTTCCCACATTCGAATTTATGAAATTTCATCAAAATCGGTTGATTTTAAGGAAAGTTAAGAGTCCGGAAATCGTCAGCCAATCAAATTTCAGCAACCTAATTAAATATGTGTGAAAAATGCCTATATTCGAACTTGGACCCACAATTGATGAAAGTGATCTACTAACCAAATTTCATTAAAATCCGGTCACTGTAAGGAAAGTTAGAGTCTGGAAACAAAAAACACGGAAGGACGGAAGGACAGAAGGATGGAAGGACACCCCGAATTTAATATCTCCCGTTTTTTTTTAAAAAAGCGGGAGACAATAAGATTATTCAGCAAGTGAGAGAAAATAGCTTGAAGTTAGGAAGTTATACACAATTAACATGGTTATTCAATTCAGAAATTTAAGTGGGCCCAATGTAATTAGATTGGTATAAAATATCCGCTCACTGTAATTCTGACATTCCTTTCATCCATTCTTCTGGTGTAAAAAAACCCATATTTCTGGCAGTCAATTTCCATGCCAAAGACAGCATCACAATCTGCAAATAAAATAACAACAATTCATAATTTGATACAAAAAACTACCATTATCTGAACTCAAACCACATTAACATTTACATTTGGTGTTAACCATTATCTGAACTTAAACCACATTAACATTTACAATTGGTGTTGCAACTCATTTTTTCTCAAACATCCTAAAGTATTGTACTCTTTCGAGCTGAATATAATTTTTGTGTGGTACCTGGCTGTGTCAGGCACCAATTTTATGGTGCCCAATGTTTAAAACACAGTTTTCTGACACTTTGAACTTACCAGATTTTTAAAATTTTGTACGTATTGGCTTACAGTTCCTAAAAAATTGACATATGGCCACACAAACTAGAGGCTCTAAAGAGCCTGTAATCACTCACCCGGAACTACATATAAAAATGTGATTTCCCATAGGCTTTCCATGGTAACTATGAGCTGCAATTGAGGCCATGTTTGCAACATTACATCAACATTACATGAGGAGCATTGGCAGAAGGTGTCCCAGTCCTCAATCACGTGAAGTTTCAAAACATTTGACTTTGTAGTTTCAGAGAGGAATATTTTTGCAAAATCCATCAATCAGAATCAGAGAATGTCTCTGGTGGCCATATTTTCCAACCAACATGAACAAAAAGAGGATCGTTTGTAGAGGGCCTTCTATAGACCCTCCCTGCAAAGTTTGGTTCACATCAGCTCAGTAATTCCAGAGAGAAGATGAAAATGTGATTTCCCATAGGGTTTGCTATAGTAACTATAAGCCGCAATTGTGGCCATGCTTGCAACACGATCAACATTAAATGACGAATGTTGGTAGAGTGTGTCCCAGTCATCAACCATGCAAAGTTTCAAAACATTTGGCCCTGTGGTTTCAGAGGAGAAGATTTTTCAAAATCCACCAATCAGAATCAAAAAAATGCTTCTGGCAGCCATGTTTTTTGATGCAGGGTAACAAAAATGAGGAGTACTTGTAGAAGACCTCCCACAGACTATCCCTGCCAGGTTTGGTTCACGTCGGTTCAGTGGTTCCAGAGAAGATGAAAACGTGATTTCCCATAGGGTTTCTATAGTAACTATAGGCCACAACTGTGGCCATATTTGTAACCTGATCAACATTAACAGAGGGTCGTTGGTAGAGGGGGTCCCAGTCATCATTTATGTGAAATTTCAAAACATTTGGCCTGGCAGTTTTAGAGGAGAAGATTTTTGAAAATCCACCAACCAGAATCAAAGAATGCTTCTGGAACCCATGTTTTTCATCCGAGGGGAACAAAATGAGGATCGTTTGTAAAGGACCTCCCATAGACCATTCCTGCCAAGTATGGTTCACACCGGCTGAGCGGTTAGAGAAGATGAAAATGTGAAATGTTTACGGACGACGGATGACAGACACTGGACGACGACGGACGCCAAGTGATGAGAAAAGCTCACCTGGCCTTTTAGGCCAGATGAGCTAATAAATTAATTGATTCACAGGTAGTTTATTTTCAAATTAGCGAGGGAGGGAAGGTTTTATTTTTAATTTGTATTTTTTTCTTGCATATAATGAGCATGGATTGAGCGGCTTTTCATATGCAGAATATACAGAAAGTACATAATTATACAAATTAACTCATTTAATTTTAACTGTTTTAAGCCAAAACTTGCCTAGAAACAACTGCAAAGCCATAGGATGTAGACTGCCTAATTATTCTCTTCAGATTCAGTTATATACATCAATCAAAAATGCAGAAAGTTTCAAGACTACCAATTTTGGAAGTCACTACAAGGCACTAAAAACTTCCAATGAAGGGGTTCAATATCAATAAGGGATTGCCTGAGAATCAAAACATTTTTGGGGGCCTAAAATATGAACTCTGTAGCACCATGGTTGAATCTGATAACCAAAACAAATGTTCAGCATCACAAGTAGTGGAGGCAGGGATTATAAGGATCAGGTTTAGGTCTCAGTTTCAGTTTTAATCTTGTGGCAACCCACGTCAAGGTTCATACACTTTCTGGTCAGAACAGAAATTCAAGGGCTTTTCCATTACTTTTCAAGGACTTGGCAAGTGTTTTCAAGGACCTTTCCCAACAAAAACAAAATGGGATAAAATTACAATAGCACAAGAAGTACTGAGAGAATTGTATAAACCTAGCTCCAAGAAAAGAAAATTGGACAAATTCAGATCGTGCTTTATATGTTAATTTACAAGAAATCAACCCTCGATGGAAAAAGCAATGCATTGCTGAGTTCCCAAGTTTTGATGTCTGTGACGTTGAACGAACCTTTTTTGCATACAGGTATAGGTTTTTGACTGTTTATGTATGATTCTTCTGGGCACTCTCGCTGAAGTTGGCATTTGTTGCCAATGTCAATAAATTTCACACACAAGCAACATTTTGCTTGTGCTTGCTTCCACAGATACAACCCAAGTTTGGTATGATTAAGTTTCCGACCATGCACCATTCAATGAACATGTCACACACATTTTAAATGACAGCAAATAACATTCAATTTTTCTCCAAACAAAAACAAAAAAGATGCACTCAACAACAGTGCGGAAAATCAACAAGAAACAATTTTATCAAGTTCTATTTATGGTAACAGACCCATGACCTTCAAGCTTCTAACTGCAAACTTCATAATTTATCACACACCTATTAATGTAAAACATGAGATTTCTACTGTTCTGTCTGTACGAATGCAACAGCCCGAGTGGTATGTCGGGTATCATGATCTCAACACATCACTCCTGTTCTGAAGAATATGCACTGGCTGTCAGTCAAGTACAGAATAATTTTCAAAACTTTATTATTAGTTTTTAAGACACAAAACAACATGTCACCAGCCTACTAAGAAGAACTCCTTAAAACCAAGAATGTTTGTCAATACAACCTGCGGTCCGATGGTAAAATGCTGCTGCATGTTCCAAAACATAGGTGTAAGACTTTTGGAGATAGGTCATTCTCATTTGCTGGCCCTCATTTGTGGAATAATTTACCAGAACACCTAAAAAGACTGTCAAATGTCAACCTTTTCAAGAAAGATCTCAAAACATACCTGTTTCAAAAAGCCTATAAGTGATGTTCTGGACTGTAAGATACTGTATATATTCCGTTTGTATATTTGCACAAGCTCAGTAACATGTACAGCGCCTAATATTTTTTGCAAATTTGGTTTCTCTATGGGAAATCAAACTAGTGTTCTTGCCAGCAACAATAAGTGCTATTTTTTTTATTAACAATGACCCTGACCTTTGTGCAACAAACCTGTAAATCATTAGGATTTTTCTCATCCCACGAAGGGGAATTTGATGGACTTCTATTCAATAGAACTAAAGTTATTGCTTGTTCACAATTTTTCTTTGAACTTCTTTTTATATAAACCGTCCTGTGATCTTCAACTTTGTGGTTGCAGGCCCCAAAACCAATTGTTTACACCTGCCTGTCCTCCAGGAAACCTGCCTTCATGAAACTATGAGGTGAGTTTGACTTGTCACAACTTAATTAAAACCAGAGGCTCAAGTGAGCCTAAAATGCTCACCTGGCTCAAATTGTCAAAAGAGATGAGTGTATCAGTAAGTGATCAGCAGCAAGAGCAATTTTTTGATTTGCTATGACACAACCAAAGGCAACTTTTTTGTTTCTGCTGGTCCCAGGAAAGCTTCCTAGCATGCTCTGTTCTGTGAAAAATTAAAAAACCGAACAAAATGTTTGTTTTGTTTTCAACTACTGTCGTTTCATCTACTCCCACCCCTCCCACCCTCCCTTCCCCCCCCCCCCCCCCCCCCCAAAAAAAAAAAAAAGAAAAAATAAGCGACTCGACTTGAACAAACTTGAATTTGACACTCCTAGAGATGTTACATACCAAATATGAAAGGATTCTCACTGGTGGACCTGAAGAAGAATTTTCCAGAAATTTTCTCATATTGCACCAAGTTAAACTTTGGGCTTAAAAAAGCCCAAATATTAACCCAGGGACCTGATTTGAACAACCTTTAATTTAACTCTCTCAGAGGTGTTGTACACCAAATATCAAAAGAATCTGACTGCAGGATCTGAAAGAGATGATTTTAAACGATAATTCCCCATATTGCACTAAATAAATATTTGGGCTCCCTTGGGGAACCCAAATATTAACCCAGGAATTCGATTTAACAAATTTGAACCTTACACCTCCAAAGGTGTCACATACTAAATACAAGAGGGATGTTACATCCCAACGCTCACCTACATTCGTGCTTGATAATGTCGTTCCAATGTAACATGCCTAATATTTAGTTAATATAAATCATTAACTAGGCATCAAATGATTAATGTGGTTTATGTGATGGCTTTGGAAAGTCTATATTTCTGCATTTATTATATATCAATTCAACATAGAATCATTGGATATAAAAGCATTTTTTTCTTTTAGAAATGTTTATGATTAAGAATATGAATCGTGAGGCCAGGTATTAAATCATAAATAAGAATTAGGAAAGGCTTTCATAAATCACTGAAATTGTAAGTGAAGTACATTCATTGGTTAAAGAGGAGTTGCGGAAAAACATTCATTCAAGAAAGTGACTATAAGTCCCAACAAAAATACATCACATCAACAACTAAAATAAGCCTTAATGTTACTAGTAACAAGTATGAGAAAGTATTAAATAAAAAAAAGTTAAAAAATTTTTTTTTTAAAGAAAGTGAATTTAAGTCCCAAAAATCCCCATTAAATTCCTCAAATATGCATGTAATAAGGGCGCAACGTTACCGCAATGTAGTTCAGTAACCCATGCATATAATATCAATTGCCTGGAAAGACACATAGAAACAGAACTCACCTTAACACCTCACCTTAACACAAACTTTTAGAACTTAAAATTGAGTAAGTCAGACAAAAACGTGAACATTGTGACTGAAAAAAGAAAAGAAATCAGTTAAATTTCTGCATACAGTAGGGTTAATACCTACAGTTGTTATTGAAATGAGAAAATAAACAGTAATGAGAGGTGAAGGCACCACAATCTGCACAAAAGCTGACTTTAATGCAAATTCTTACAACACCTAAACGCTAATTCTTACAACAAGTTTTGGCAGAAAATCAGCCTCAAATTCCTCAAATATGCATGTAATGAGGGTTAAATATTACTGCAATGGAGTTCAGTAACCCAAGCGTAGAATATTAATCGCCTGGAAAGACACATAGAAACACAACTCACCTAAACACAAAGTTTACAAAGTTTTACAACTTAAAATTTACTAAGTCCGAGAAAAACATGAAAATTTTGAGTGAAAAAAAAAGAAAATTTCCGTTAAATTTCTGCATACAGTAGGGTTAATACCTACAGTTGTTATTGAAATATGAAAATCAACAGTAATGAGAAGTTAAAGCAGCACAATCTGCACAAAAGCTGACTTTAACGCAAATTCTTACAACACCTAAACGCAAATTCTTACAACAGATTTTGGCAGAAAATTTTAGGTGAAATTTGGAAAAAAGTCATAGTATCAGGGTTAAATACTGTTCTGATAGTCCCCTACAACCTACATATGCAATATCAAAGGCCTGAGCCCACTGATGTTTGAGAAATTCACCTTAACATTAAATCTTATAATATTGGACATTCCGGACGCCGACGCCCGAGGTTATCACAATAGCTCACCACATCTTACAGATGTAGGTGAGCTAATGAAAGGATTCTCACTAGTGGGTCTGAAAAAGAGGATTTTTTTTCTCATATTGAAGTTAAGAATTGGGGTCCAATAAAGAGCCCAAATATTCATCCAGAGATTCCATTTGAACAAACTTGAATCTAACCCCCCCTCCCCCCCCCCCCCCCCCCCCCCCTCCCCAGAGATGCTGCATACCAAATATCAAATGAATCCGACTGGTGGATCTGAAGAAGAAGATTTTTAAAGATTATTCCCCATATTGCACCAAGTTAATATTCAGGCTCCAACAGGAAGCCCAAATATTAACCCAGAGACTCGATTCCAATCTTACACCTCTAGAGATGTCACATACCAAATATGAAAGGATTCTCACTAGCTGGTCTGAAAAGTTAAAAAAATTATAGTAATTTATATATTTTTTATACTTACCAATGACCCAGACTAAGCTGGTGCTAACTCTTTAAATTTCAGGGCCAAACACAAATTTTGCCCCCCCCCCCCCCCAAAAAAATTGCATCAAAATCCAAAAAATCCATGTCCTATGTGGTCCTCTATACTTTTGTCCACTGCGCATGCGCAGTGTCATAGAAGTACCGAAATTGGCGCCAAATCTTCATTCTTACAACCAGTGCCTGGTAAATGTTATGTAATCAGCGGGGAGGTATGAGTTCCCAACTCATGGGAGGGCCATCTCCATCTGGGTCATTGTTAAGTATAAAAAATATATAAATTACTATAAATTTTTTAACATTTTTATACTGTACCAATGACCCCGACTTAGCTGAATAGAAAAAAGGCTGGAGGGCCAAGAACATAAAGGAAAATCCAATAGACTCAATTACATGTAAACAGAATTATCCCCTCAAAGAGAAAAGGAAAAACAGGATTTACATGTATCTTTCTTGTTTATGCAAAATAAGAAAGACACAATACCATTCCATAATTGAGCACAAAAACATCAATGATCTCTATTAACATCCAGTATAACCCATTATACTAATTTTTAAAGGAACGCCAATAAATATAGTCCAGAGAATGAGACTCTTTATACTCATTTAAAAATGTCCGAGGATTGTATATTAACGCCCGTATGACACGTGACATATACAAATGCTTCACACCGAGCTTCACTTTAAAAATATTACATAAATGAGAAAAAACATTAGCTTTACACTTTAAAAACCATCCCAGCACCGACTCGGAATTACTGACTCCAGAGGAGGTATTCCCTTGCTATTCACTATAAAGCAGGTGATATAAGGGAACACTACCCACCCCCCCACCCCCACCTTCCCCTTGCTCTGGATCAATCACCCCAGAATGAAGAGGGCAGTAGGAAGAGTCACTGCTGGAACAGAAAGCCCACATAATTATAGTTGCAACTGTTTAGTGGACGACATTCTGAGCAACAGATAACGGACCTAAACAACGCAGGTCGCCAGAAAGAGACTCAATATTTCTAAGGTAAAAATTTGTGAATGTAGAAGGCTGAGACCAGTAGGCAGCCTTCATCAAATCGGTAATAGCAACGCTATTAGCATAAGCCCAAGATGTAGACAGCGCCCTCACTTCATGCGCCGAAATCTTAAGCACAGACTGCTGAGTAGAAGATAATCTACCTTGAAATAGAATGGACCGTAATGTCCCTTCTATTAGGCAGCAGATACAGAAAGAAACGTTTTCGTCCCTTTTTGATAAACTCAGATCTACGTTTGTAAATACGCATAGCTCTAACTGGACATAGCAAAGGCCTATGGCCGTCTGAGGATGAAAGAGCCTTAATAACAATAGGTTCAGGGTACTTATTAGGAGCCTGATTCTTAGCCAAAAAATCCTCGATAGTGAGAATCATCAACAGATAGTGCATGAAGCTCACTAACTCTTCTAGCAGAAGAGAAGGTTATGGGAAAAGCAGTCTTATAAGATAAGTATTTGAAGTCTACTGTGTCAAGGGGGTTCAAATGGCGCATCTTTTAGCTTCAGAAGAACCCAATCTAAATTCCACTTAGGAATTAACCTAAGGGCAGGGCTCGTTTTTCGTCCGATTTTCTGGGAATCCAATTGGATTCCCATAAATTATCTTGACGGGAATCCACCAGAATCCATTGTGGCGACCAAGGGTCGCCGGTACGATGGGCCGACCCTTCCACGGTCAAAAAAAATGCATTTCCTTGCATCTGAGTGAGCACCTCAACGGGCGTATTTCATCTAAATTTTCGGATACCAAAAATTTTTTAGACATTCGAAATATCAAACAAGAGCACCGCTGGGCATTGCATCATACGCCCGTGAACTGTTCAAATTGTACCATTTTAACACATTTGCAATTTTTTTAGAGTCCGAGAAATTTATACTGGCATATATATATATGTTACGGTCAGACTTTGAAATCAGTGATTTTGTGAAATGACTAAATTTTTCAGTCATTTGAGAAAAAGACTAACAAGTTTGAAGCCAATCGAAAAACAAATACTAAAGTTATCATCCGGAAACCAAATATTTGACGAAGAATTCTAAGTCCAACAGGGGCCATAATTCAGGCAAAAATTGTTCAGACTGACCCCATATTCGAACTTGACCTGTATTTTGTTGTGATTAAACCACATACCAAGTTTGGAGCCGATCGGAAAACAAATACTAAAGTTATCATCCGGAAACCAAATATTTGACGAATTCTAAGTCCAACTGGGGCCATAATTCAGGCGAAAAATGTTCGGACCGACCCCATATTCGAACTTGACCTGTATTTTGTTGTGATTAAACCACATACCACATTTGGAGCCGATCGGAAAACAAATACTAAAGTTATCATCCGGAAACCAAATATTTGACGAATTCTAAGTCCAACTGGGGCCATAATTCAGGCGAAAAATGTTTGGACCGACCCCATATTCGAACTTGACCTGTATTTTGTTGTGATTAAACCACATTCCACATTTGGAGCCGATCGGAAAACAAAAACTAAACTTATTGTTCGGAAACCAAACGGACGGACAGACGGACGGACGGACGGACGGACAGACAGACAGACGGACGGACAACGCCATACTATAATACGTCCCGTTTTTTAAACGGGCGTATAAAAATGAAACAAATTACCCAATGCCATATTCGTACAGGTTGAAAAATGTTCAGGGTGCACAGCTTGCATCGAAAATGGGAAAGTGCTCAAAACGGTGCAGTGTGAGAGTATATTTCATTATCGAGCAATAAATTTCACAGCATTCCCAGTTAAATAATAAAAAAAGTCCAAACGTACATGACTACCACCTGTTTGTTGTTTTTATTTTTAATTTCTCCCAATTTTCCACTCCCAAGAATTCAAAAGAACACGCTGGATCCTCGTGTGGCCTACACTTGTCTTCCAAGGGTTACAAGACGATTTACCCGCACAGACGACTCGCTCAGAGTTCTTGTGGACAATTCGTCAATTAAAGTCAAAATGACTCTTTGATTGGGGTGTTTGTGGGGGGGGGGGGGGGGGGGGCACGGTGGGAGGGGGCATGTGCCCGGTTGGCAGATTCTAAAAATGCAATCCTTGCTCTGTAATCTTTGAGCTCAGTCAGTACTTGGTGACAATATTTATGATATGATTAATGCCCCAAGCTGTCCACAGCACTGCTCCACAGGAAGGGGGGGGGGGGGGGGGGGGGTGGGGGGTTGTCACCTTGCTGACTGTGCTCAAACATTACAGAGCAAGGAGATATGTTAGTATGCAGGATGGTGGGTCCATTCCTTTTTTTCTGAAATAAACTTTAAAAATCATGAAAAAACTGAGGACCAATATTGTCAGTGTTAGCAGAAGATAGTTTTAATGATGTCTTTCAATCATTGCTGGTGTAAGAGTTTTAATACAATAAAATACTCAATGAATTACTGAAAATCAACTTGAAGTCAGTGATTTTTTATGTTCATTTTATTCCATAATTTATGCTCAATTATGGTGGTGAGGTCCTTACAGTAGACATGTAAAGGGCATCATCATGGACTGAATCAGGTATTTCCTGGCAGATCGAACACAGGTCTTAGGACACTCACAGGAAGACTGGACACAGGCTGGCATGTCGTTGATGTACACAGGGAATAGTAGAGGGCCTAGGACTGCTCCAGACATCACGCAGCATCTTGGTAATGTTGCTCCTATTATTCTTCATGTGCACCAATGACATGTCAGTCTGTGTCCAGTCGCCTGCTCACTTGTTTGCAGACACCATTGCTCAACTGAAAAAGTAAATTCTTGGACTAGTCTACACTTAAGACTTTCTAATTATAACAAAATAACTCTGGAGTGATTTAATATTAGGTATGGCTTCTTCACTGTTTTAATCATTTTCAAGTGATTTTTTTCTGCTCATTTGATACCTTAACTTATGGCATTCCCCGTGTCACAGGACTAAAGTCATTGCTTAACCTTGAATCTGAAAATTGCAACGTAAAGTAAAACTTTAACTTTAAAGTCTGAACGAAATTAATATAAAAGAAAGTCTTGTTCATCTTAACCACTTTAAAGTTCTGAGTCGTTATGATTTTAATTATTGTAGGTTTTGCTACAAAATATTTTAATCCTAACCTTCATGTGTTGGGAGGCACATCATCCTTATCACATACTAATGGTCCTGGACCTGGACTATTAGTAAGTGATGAGAATGCTATGCCTTCCGAGCTCCAATACAACATGGATTGGTGGTTAAGATTTAAATATTTAAAGTAATATTTTATGGCACTGTGCTTTATGTGAAGGCAGTAGTGTCAGCAAGTGTGTGACATGGCCTACAAATCAGATTAATATTTAAAATGTAGCATCATAGTCATGGGTGTTACTATAAACACTTTCACTTGAGGAGCTGCAAGACAAAGAAGACTCATCACTTTATGCAATAAAAGCAACCGAACTGGATGGTGCAGAATGAGATGAAGGCATATCTTTTATTGACTTGCACAGTTTTCTTACACGTCGTTTACTCAAGCCAATTCCTGGCACTTTACCGTCTGTACCACTGACAAATTTATTTGCCGCTCTTGTGACAATCGTATGCTTCCTTGTTCCATGACACCCATCCTTACGAGTACTAAAATGCAGCAAGTCAGTTATGGTTGTATGTGAGAGTGAAGCTCTCCAGTCAGCAACAATCCAACACTTAGAAGAAAAACCCCTTTCTAAAACCGCCTCAGAGAAGGGGAGTGCCATTACAAATTCAACAACAAGAAAGAGATCTCATTTTTCTTTTTCTAGTATATAAACATATGGCCAATATGCATTGGTTTCCATCTCCTGAAGAGGTGGAGATAAAGCCCTTTTTAATTTGGGATCTTGAAATTGTTTTACTGCTTTTTCAGCAGAAAATCTTCTAAGGCTGAATGCAAAGGGTCACTGTAATGTTCAATGATAGCATTTAAGTGGGAATTTTGAAATTCACGAATGTGTTTGAGCTCATCAGGAGATGTTTTTTTGTTAGACGATAAGGGCCAAGATGAAACATGTATCCACATAACATGTCGTGTACGCTGCCCATATGAACACAGAAATTGAGACCCCACTAATTACACTACGAGGTGGGGTCACGTGACTTCAATTTGTCTATAATTAACTTGCGTTTTTTGCAAGTGCGGTAATCAGGTTTATTCTTCCACCAAAAATAGTTTCAGTTCATTGTTGTTTTGTGATTATGTTAGGTATTGCACTTAAGTATAAATTGAATACGTATGCTACATGCATGTTTTTTGATAATAAAAAGCATTAATATGGCAGAAAAAACGATCAGAATATGGAGTTTGATCGTGTTTTTAATCTCGCATGAATATGTCAAACTGTGTGATGGGATGTTCAGCTGACGTCGGTTTATCTTTTGATCTCTCAGTCACCAGCTCTTAATTAGATCAAATTTTTTCACAGTCAGTGAAAAATTACTTTTATTTTCACTTGAAATATTAAAAAGATAGTTCAATATTTGAAAAAGTTATTAAAAGTTATTGCGATTCCGAATGTTGTTCATCAAAATCGATTCAGAACTCGAGTAATTACGAAAAAATAAATATTATACCATACTGAAATCATGGATGTGAGTTGAAAAATTATAACTTGACCAGCAAGTAGCTATTGACAGAGAAGAATCATGTTACCGGTACTGAATTTTGAATAAATTGTTGTGGGTTGGGGGGAGAGTGGGGGGGGGGGAGGGGAATCTGATTTACGATTTTATTTATTTTTTTATTTATTGGTGTTTAAGGTCATATACTTATGCACAATGGCTAATCATGACCGTGACAGTTTTACGGGTGGAGGAAGCCGGAGAGAACCACCGAGCAATGACGAGCAGCTGCCAGCTCCCCAACATCGTAACTCCGCACTGCAGCACAGGCAGGGTTAGATTGGTTGAAGACTTACGTACTTGAATGAAATAAATCTATCAAAGCCAATGTTCTTGTTATTGTTGCTCTGTTGTCAATGAAGATAAGTAATTAATTGTTCCTCTATAAATAGACAGCACTAATCTAAATTTAGCATCAATAACTGGGGTATTAATTGACCAGTCTCATATGGGTACTGAACACGTAATGAGATGGCTAAGGATGTGTTCATTGTTTTCAAATTCTTGAAAACGAGTTTCAGTTGCATTAATAATTTGTTTAACTGCATCTGTTCTCTCTTTGTGGATAGCAGTAATGGCAGCTTCACAATATTTCAAGGAAACTGGCTGATTGCACAACTGTGTGTCCGATTGGACCCTTATTAGAACCCCATCCTTATCTCTCTTCCTTTTTACATGCTGAAGTTGTTTAACTGGTAAGTAAACTTCTTTCTGTTCATTTACATCACTGCCCCCGGCACTGGAGGTCTCTCGACGTGTAATTATTGTTGGTATGACTGGATTACTTGCTGTTTTGGCCTCTCCAATTATTTTAAGAATTGATAGTTCATTTTCACCGGCATTGTCAACAAGTTCTTACAGACTAATTCTCATTGCCCGCAGCTCAACTAAAGCATGTGTAATATTCATTGTTTTGCAGTCTTGTATAAGGCGACATGTTTTAGCTGCGATATCAAGGATGTCCTTATATGACCAACATCTGGTGAGGAATTTACCATCCAAGAGTTGCTTTAGCATTCCTCTTGCAGTTTCAGAATTGTCACGAGGACCACTTTGAGATGCTTGGTCAGAGAAATAATAAACATAAACAGCCCAATTAAGTATAAGGGACTCCAGTGCTCTGGCTCTAAACGAAATAAATCTCGTCCCACTTGACCTGGGTGGCTGTACAACCCGACAAGCTAGAGTTTCTGATGCTGCATGAACTCCAGCCCACTCCTTGGGTGAATTCCGAAAATGCAGGAAAATACTATCCAAAAATCATTGATTTCACAGTATTTTGACACTTTTAGTGCATCAGCAATCGCTAGTTCAAGGCGGTGACTTAAACCATGAATGGCAACAAACCATGGAATTTTCTTTTTCATTTGTGACATAAGTCCAGTGCATGACCCAAAATTGACAGCCGCCCCATCAGTTGACCCCCCTATCATTTTATGGTTATACGGTTTTAATGCCACATTAATTTTGGACATTGGGGTTTCAGATATTAAAATAATAGCCTCAGTTTGATTACAATCACACTGACCATCACCCTCATTATGTTCACAAGACTTGTGTGTGCCAGGATCATGACCAAAAACTGATAACTAGCAAATTGAAATGGCATGTGTAAGATTATTTGCATTCACGCTGATGTAGTCTTTCATTGAAATAAAATCAAACAGTTCAATTTTAGGACAGAGATCATTGGAAGTTCTTATGTAAAAAAGTTCTCCTTCATGAGAATTTTTTTTCTTGTAAACAGAGGAACCATCTACAAGAAATGAAATGAAGTTTGATTTCTCAACCGGGGTTAGGACGTCATTCCTCATTTCATTTCCAAGTAAATTACAGAAAGCCCTAGCAGAATGGTCGTCTGTGTATGCCCCTGAGATATTTACACCATTTTCACCCATTAATGCACACAACTTGGGGAAGTTGGTGAAAGGCCTTTCATTGTCTGCAGTATACCATGCAACATTCATAATGGTCACACACTGCTTGATTGCGGCCTCTTTCCCAAAACTAAACGTTTTTTCTAAAGTTGATTAATCAGCAGAGATTTTTCGCGTTTTTTTTTCAAGACCTAATGCCTTGTTGTGACAATTACTTGTTAAATGTCTTTTTAAATTTGGCAATAATAAATGCATAGTCCCGAGTTCACCATAACTTTTCACATCAGATGCAATTCGACCATGACATGTTGTCACATTGGTCTTACAATGCTTCAAGCATAATTGGCAGATGGCCTTTATAATTTTCGACCCAGATTCATTTTTGGTGAAAATGAAACATTCTTTGACTTCGTTTGGCCACAATTCAAAAGAAGCACCTGAAATTGGCTTTCCCTTTTTCTCATTATCCTCACTTGATGTCATTTTGAGTGTGAAGTGAAATGCCGGTGCTAAACAATAACAATAACAATACCGTACTGGTAGTCATAGCAACAGTGAACCAGAGTTTCTACAGACAGCAGATAAAAAAGTGGCCCCAACAACTCGCCCTTGTTGAAATTAAGTTTTTACTTTCAATATCGATGTTACTTCATCATCTGATCACGTCAACACCTGGTTACTTTATCACCGAGGCATTCAGTACTTCTTTGGTCGTTTCGGACTTTTATGGTAATTTCAAAACCAAGTTGCTCTGGCACTTGGTCATTTCGGCATGTGGTGTGTTTTTTTTACTATAAACGGGAGACGAAATGACTTGGGAAACATGGCCGAAATTCTATTGCGCAGGAATGGTGCATTTTTTAAAAGTCTACCAGTTCTACTCCACTTCCAGTTCAGTTGTGTTCAACCAAATATGTCACAATTCTGTAAACAATACATTCGAACTTACTAACTGGTATTGTCATTGAGATCGAGTTTTTAGTTTGCGAATGCAACTTAGGTCAAAAAGGTAAAAATAAAACTCAAAAATATAAGATTTATACATTGGGATACACGGGAATCCATTTGGATTCCCGCTGGTTGTGTTTACGGGAATATTACGAGACAAAAACGAGCCCTGAAGAGTTCTAGGTCTATTTATTGAAAAGTTTTTAACTAACTTAGATAAAGAGACATTGGATCCAATTTGTAAGCTATCATGATGAGCATAAGTATCCGATAGCATAGACCTATAACCCTTAATAGTTATTGGCTGCAGTTTGATCTCGTCAAACAGGTAGATCAAAAAATTAGCAATGTCTGGAATGGAGGGATCATAAATATCAACAGAATGATCTCTCCATCAACGAGAGAAAACCTTCCACTTAGCAGCATAATTTAGCGAAGAGGAGGTCCTCCTACAGTTAGAAATTGCGTCCACTGCTCGTCCTGTAAAATGCTTGCCGTGCAAGAAGGACCGCACAACGGAAAGACGTGAAGGTTGAGACCTTGCGGGTTGTGATGCAGTGAGCGCGATTTCCCCTGCGAAAGAAGGTCCTCCCATGGAGGAAGCTTCCGAGGAATGTCCCACAACAGACACCTGAGGAGATGTATCCATGGTCTCTGGGGTGACAGCGATGCTACCAACAGAATCTTGCCGTGAGATTGCTTGATTTTTAGCAATATCTGTTGAATCAACGGAGCTGGAGGATATGCGTATCCTATCATTCCGTCCCAAGAGATCGAGAGAGTTTCTACTGCAAACGCTCGAGGATCTGGGCATGGCAACACATACGTCTGCAACTGATTGTTGAGATGCATCGCAAACAACTCTATCATAGGACGATCCCATTGGTAGCAAATCTGATTGAATACTCGTTTGTTGAGAGTCCATTCTAACGGTAACATACAACCTTTCCGAGAAAGGGAGTCCGCTAGAACGTTCAGACGACCCGGAATATGACGGACCGACAGAAGAACCTGATGCTCTAGTACAAACAGAAGGATTCTCTCCGTTAAGCTGAACAACGGAATGGAATGAGTGCCGCCCTGGTTCCGAATATACGTTACTACTGTCGAATTATCGGACAGAATTTGAACATGTGAATTCTGAATAATGTTCATCCAATGACGTAGCGCAAGCCAAATTGACATCATCTCTTTGATGTTTATGTGCTTGTTTAGGAACTGCGGATCCCAAAGACCCTGGCACCTCGAATCTGTTGGGCTCAAAGTTGCGCCCCAACCTGTTTGACTCGCATCCGTCATAATCATAAAAAATGGATACGGCAGTTGCAGTGGCACTCCCTGAGTTAACCACTGAACATCTGCCCAAGCCTGAATCTCTTGTTTTACTTGTTTCGACAAGACGATGTTCGTTTCGAGCGAATGAGTTTTCACACTCCAATTCTGAGTAAAAAATATCTGGAGTGGACGAGTGCGTAATCGCCCCATCGGCATAAGATCCGCGGCGGCTCCGCACAAACCTATCAGTCGCACGAATTCTCTCGCTGTTACTACATCTGAGAGAAGACAAATGCAAGCGTAACAACTGACTAATTTCGCTCTGTAACGGTAGACGAACCAGATTGTTGTGTGTCTTGAAGCTCATTCCCAAGTGGATGAATGACTTGGACGGAACTAGATCCGACTTCTTTTCGTTTACTATGAAACCGAGACGGAGGAGCAGTTGAAGCAGACTCTGAACATTGTTCTGAAGCATTAATCTGTTGCCGTACCTCTGAAGAATGTTGTCCAAGTAGGCCGACATTACCGCAGATGAATGAGCTCGGAAATGAGTCATTACTGAGTTCATTATTCGAGTGAAGGCCCAGGGTGCTAGATTCCGACCGAAGCACATTGCTCAGAACTGATAAACGACCCCTAGGACAGCGAAGCGAAGGTACTTTCTGAATGCCTGATGTACCATGACGTGAAAGTATGCATCCTTGAGATCTATGCTTGCAGCGTAATTGTTCACTCGAATGCTCGCTCTTACCGATCGAATGGTCTCCATATAAAATTTTGGAACCACAATCAGCTTGTTTATCCAGCTTAAATCTATAACTGGACGGAACAAGCCATCTGGTTTTGGAACCAGGAACAGGTGACTGTAGAAACCGGGAGATTTCTGGTTTTCTACGACCTCTATTGTGTTCTTCCCCAGAAGAGATTGCACCTCTGACAGAAGCGAATCTCTCTTCTGAAGGTTTGACGGAAGCTGAGCCCAACGTGGACTTCGTGTTAACAGAGGTTTTCTTTGAAGGACAGTTTTAGACCTTCCGAAATAACCCCCTGAACTCATAGGTTGTCTGTAATTGACAACCAATTGGTTAAGAATCTCGACAGCCTTCCGTCCACTGGAGCACAATAGAGGTTTTGACCATCACCTCCTGGACCTGCGAGGCTTGCGGGAGGAGAAGCTATGTCCTCCCCGACCCGCACCTCGACCAGTCAACCTAGGGGCATCTGACCGGTTGCCAGCATTATGACCCCTACCTGAGTCGCTACTCTGACGGTCTCTAGAGTAAGACGTAGAGGCTTTCTTAGATCCTCTATAGGAACTTCCCTTGGACGTACTCGCCCCAGAAGTTCCTGACTTACTCCTCTCTGCTGAGTCCGGTTTTTTCGAAACAGACTTAAAGAGCAGAGAGTCCGAAGCTTTCTTAGTAATCTGATCATAGATTAGCGAAAGCTTACCATCGAAGAGAAGCTCTCCTGAAACTGGAGCAAATCGAAGAGAGTTTTTCACCTTAGTATCCACTCTTGTGGATGAAGCCAGGGCAGCATCACATCTGACTAAGTCCAAATTTGCCACAGAAAGAGCGGAGTTATACATAGAAAATGCTATGGCTCTCAAAAGAACTCTCAAGAAAGTTTAAACATCCTGGAATTCTTTTCCATCAAGACGTTGTGATAACGCTCTGGTAGGGTGATCTGTGTAAGATAAAAAGGCGTCTAAACTGGCTCTGTTAGACGAGATTGTCGTCTCCAACGTACTAGAGAGAATCGAAATAGACGCCGGCAATGACAACTCCAAGTCTTCTGTCTGGTCGTCTAAACGCAGAGGAACTCTCGGCACGTCCTGTCCTGCCGTTTGATATCTATTTTCACTGTTGATGAACGGCAGATGTAGAGCATGAGGCGATAAGAAACTGAATTTGCCAGTCTTAGAGGCTAGCCTGAATATAGCATCATTCATAAGTTCAAATGTCCATGTGACATTTCTGAATTTGTGAATTTGTGAATCTCGGTCGTCCCTTTCTGACTCTGCAGGGGAGCGTACCGACCCAGCTACCTCAGACAGTTCCTGATCTGAAAGAGTTTCTCAAGGTTGCTGGGATGCTGCGATGAGTTGTGCTATCTGTGATAGCAAGTCCGTCACGGAGGCCTGTGGAGCTGCGGTCTTACGTAGTTTAGCCGCTGGAAGCTCCTGGGACGGTAATTCATGCATACTTCTCTTATGCGAACGTCCTGACTGGTAAGGCCTCATGTCCTTGGCTACCGGATGGCGTGACCAGGTCGACGTGGAATCCCTGGTCGGCGAAGCAGGCTGGATATCTGCGGTCGTGTGTGCTGACGTGTGGATGAGGAAGCCAGTAGACTAGCTGCACCGGACTGTCTATGCGACGGAGTGTCCCGAGCAGGAGGAGTGGACGTATGCTCCGACTGACGAACGTTACGTACAACAACATCTGGGCCCAGATGTTGCTGTAAGAGAGAGGGACCTCTCTCGCTCGCGGTCAGGGTAGACCTGGACGAGCTAGCTACCTGACTGGCTGGCTTCCTCCGTTCCATCCTCCGATCCGTCGTCGCCGGGTGTGCACGATCCGAGTTTATAGTGCTCGCAAAACCCAATCTCCTCTCCTGGACCGCAACGGACGAACCTGGCGTCACAACCATTTCTCGAATGATTGCTTCACCGGGCGAGCTAGCGGGCGACAAGGACATCAACCCTACTAGGGATCTAGGCACTTGCGAATTTCGTTGAGCACTTTTGCCTCTAGCTCTTCATTTAATTGCGACGACGGAAGCACACTTCTTGAAGACATCACGGAAACATCACCCTGTTCTTGTTCCTCTGAAAAAGAGACTGAAATACTAGAGTGACCCTGTGGCGAGAGGACCGGCATGGACCTCTCACCAGTAACAATATACCGTGACACACGTCTCCAACATTTGTTATCCCAATTGGCACACAGTGAGCAAGAATTAGTGTGAGTACACTGACTACAGCAGGAAGACTTCCTCGATTTACAATTTGAACAATATTCTTTCATATTAGAAAAAATATTAAACAGTACTCGCACTAAGCCTTGAAAAACAAAGATACATAATAATAATATAATCCATTACAAAAATTTCGAAAAATAATTCAAAAGAAAAATTTTTTCGAAAAAATTTCAAGATGAGCCCAAGTTCCCAAAGGGAACGACGAGCCCAAATGGATCCCAAAAAAGCTTAAGTGTGGACAAAAACTTTATAACATATCTAAAAATTAATGCTACACTTACGGACAATATTAATGTATCTGGCTATGAACAGAACCTAATAGAAGACAAGGAATCACTGTCAGAAGTAACCGTTGTCAACGTAAACAAAAGTGAATAAAAACCGGAAACAAGACTCCAGGCACTGAAAATATGGACCGAAATCAGTAACCAATTTTAAACACTATCCGATGTAAAACAGAAACTTCCACAGAAGAAACTGCAGTACATCGGATGGTAGATGCATGACCATAAACACCCAAAGAAATTTCAGTAAAAAAAAATTACAAAAATTATGCCAAAAGCATGGGAGAATAGCAAGGGGTATCAAGGAAAGGGAGAGAGGAAACACTGAACAAACAGTGGAAATTTCATAGCAAGAATGAAAACATCAGGCCCATGCCCCAAAATTAGAGAACATGAAATAATTTTGCATAAAAATTATAAGTTACAGCCCTGAACACATGCTTCCACTGTTTCTTCGTCTCATCCTCTTATTTCATCCTTAGATCCTCCATTTCTTTCATGATTTTGTGTCTGGCATCATTTTAACTGAGATTATAAGCACAGATATCAGTGAGATGTTACTGATTGAAGGGCCAAACAAAGAATGAAGATTTTGCGCAAATTTTGGTACTTCCTTGACACTGTGCATGCGCAGTGGACAAAAGTATGGAGGACCACATAGGACATAGATTTTTTTGATTTGGATGCAAATTTGGGGGATTGGTGGGGGGGGGGGGGCAAAATTTGTGTTTGGCCCTGAAATTTAAAGAGTTAGAACCAGCTAAGTCTGGGTCATTGGTACAGTATAAAAATAGAAGATTTTTTATAAAGAGCCCAAATATTCATCCAGGGATCCCATTTGAACAAACTTGAATCTAACCCCTCTAAAGATGCTGCATACCAAATATCAAAAGAATATGACTGGTGGATCTGAAGAAGATTTTTAAAGAATATCCCCCATATTACACCAAGTTAATAATCAGGCTCCCATAGGAAGCCCAAATATTAACCCAGGGACTCGATTTAAACAATTGAAATCTTACACCTCTAGAGATGACACATACCAAATATGACAGGATTCTCACTAGTGGGTCAGAAAGTATAAATTTCATAGTAAATTTCCTTTCTTATTATACCTACCGAAATTGTTTACTACAGGCTTGTACTACAGTGGAAGAACCTAACTCGGATAAAATACTCTCTATTTTAATCTTTCCCAAGATTTGGGAAAGAAAAGTGGTGTAAAAACACCACGAAAAAATAAGCCAAAACTGAGTCGAGCGCCATCGGTGCACACCCAGTATGGGACGGTCTTCCATAGTACAAATCCATAGTACAAATCCACGACTACCGTAAAACAGTGCGCAATGCGTCAATTCGTCATTCTTTTGATTCCGAACAACACAGGAGTTATGTGATCAGCGGGGAGGAAGGATTCTTACCCGAATAAGAAGACGGGAGGGCCTCCATGTAAACAATTTCGGTAGGTATAATAAGAAAGGAAATTTACTATAAAATTTATACTTCTTATCAACCTACCTCAATTGTTTACTACAGGCTGAATAGACAAAAGGATGGAGGGAATCACATAACCAACCCACACATAACTCAATAGCACTGGGACCGTGGACAGAGGAAGAGAACCCTAGGCCCTTCAAACCATAGCTCACAAACATTAGAAAAGACAAGGAAAGATGAGGCGTATGGTGAAGTACGACGTACAGACAAAAAGGCCAGTAACAGCACAAAGCTGGAACTGACCCTGAAAAAAGCTGAAAGGCTGGGATAGACAACAGCCTGAGCCGAAGAAAGAGGGCCCCAAGGTTCTCTGTCAGCTCCTGCAACTGTCGCAGATAAAAGGAGAATGTAGCATTTCTCCAGAAGGCTGCCAGTATAACATCCGTCATCCGACAACATGACAAAGTTATTAAAAGAGGAAGACAATGCACGCACCTCGTGGCAGAAAAAACAATTGGTAATACAATCACCAGTAGCTAGACGAGCGGAAGCTGCACGAATAGCAAGACAAATCCATCAAGAAATGCATGCAGGAGAGATCTGGCATGTGAGAAAACGCATATTCATCCAGGATAAAGGCGTGAATGCCCCACCCCCCCCCCACCCCCAAGCAGAGCAGCGCCCAAGAAAGTGACCATCTTGGAGTAAACTGCAAAGTCCTAGGCCTTTTCAAGGAAAAGAGCTGAACAAGCTTTGAGAGACAAGGATGAGTGTCGAAATAATGCGGTATCACATATGAAAAAATGTCTCCGAAGCATGGACATGTACCCATTGCTGGAGACACCCAGAAACAAACATATACCAGAAACTCCTCAAGCGGAGTGATCGAGGGAGTGACAGAAGCAACAGAGTGATCGCACACCATCGACAGAAGAACCTTCCACTTAGCCACAGAGGCTAAACCAGTGGAGTGAGTGCCTCCTTGAAGAAGAAAAGCAACTCCACTGCGTGTCTCGAAAAACCACTACGGAGGAGACAGGACCCGATAAAAGACATGTGCGAAGGCACAATGAAGTCGGGTCAACGTGAAACCTCCTCAGGCGACGTTGGCAAAGAAAGTCGCGAGGTAGAGGGTGACATGCCGGAACCGCCGCTAACAGAGCGGAGCAGATTGATCCACACCCACCGAGGCAACGGGTGTGATCGAAAGGATTCGACGACTGCAGGTTCATATCTGGGCGAGAACCTGAGGCTGGATCGGAACCGGTAGGAAGGCGTAGCCGACAAGCCCATCCTAAAGGAGGGCCAGAGCGTCCACGGGGAAAGCCAGAGCATCTGGACACGGGGACACGAAAGAGTGGTTCCAACGCGTTGCAAGAGATCGATGGAACCCGCCATGTGGAGCATCCACCTGGTGGAAATGACCCTGCCCCAACGGGACAGGGAGTCGGCTAGGATGTTCAGACGACCGGGAATGTGACGAACAACCACCCCGGCGTGGACATCCTGAGCGAGCAGTAGAAGATCCCGAGCCAATTTGTACATTGGAACAGAGTGCGTGCCGCCCTGGTTCCGAATGTAAGCAACCACCGTCGAATGGTCGGACAACAGAAGGACCTGGCGATTCGACAGGTGAGAGATCCACTGCCTGAAACTCAGAAGAAGAGCAAGAAGCTCCTTCTGGTTGATGTGTAGAGCTGCATGATCCTGGTCCCACATCCTGTGAATGGAAAGACCTAGAGGATCCAATGTCGCACACCATCCGAGATCGCTGGCATCTGCTGTCAGAACGCGATCGGACGTGGGTAAGTCCAACGGAACATCCTGCGAAAGCCACTGGACATCCACCCAGAGGAGAAGGTGACGATCAAGATATTCTAGAAACTGAAGCACCAGATCCAGAAAATCTACATTCGGCCTCCAACGACTGAGCAGAAAGTGTTGAAGAGGTCTGACACGCAGCTGACCTAGAGGAATGAGATCCGTCACCGAACAGCAGAGACCGATTAGCCGGAGAATACTCCGAGCCGTTGCGGATGTGGTCTGGGACAGAGTTGGAGCAAAAGCTGAGAGAATCACAGCCTTGGCCTGGGGAACCGCCACCAAATTGAATTGTGTGCGGAAAGCCATCCCCGATAATAAAACGACTGAGAAGGGACCAGGTCCGACTTCTCCTCGTTGACTCTGAAACCTAGCGACGTGAGCAAGTTCAAGACAGTGTCGACATCCGACCCCAGTAAGGCAGCAATGGAATGCCCCTGGAGGATATCGTCCAGATATGCCGAAGTAGTCACCCTGGACTGTGTGCGATGGAAAGCTATCACATGCGACATCAGTCTGGTGAAGGCCCAAGGAGCCAGGTTGAGGCCGAAAGGCATGGCCTTGAACTGATAAACTTGCCTCAGAAAAACGAACCTGAGATACTTCCATAATGCCCAATGAATCGGAACGTGAAAGTAAGCGTCTCGCAGGTCGAAGCTGGAAGTGAAATCTCCCTGGTGAATTGAAAGGAGGACCGACCTGAAAGTCTCCATGCTGAACTTGGGAGCAATGATAGACTGGTTCAGGAAACTCAGATCGATAACCGGTCGGAGTCGGCCGTCCTTCTTCGGCACCAAGAACAGGCGGGAATAGAAACCCACTGACCTAATGTTCTTGATGACCTCAATCGCCCCCTTTGTCAGGAGATTGTCTATCTCCGTGGACAAAAGTTCCCGACGTAAAATGTCTGAAGGAACTGTGGTTGGAAGAGGCACCCTGGACAGAGTGGGGTGCCTTCGGAAGGATATTCGCAGCCCGGACTGAACAACATCTAACACCCAAGGATCGGATGTGATGGTGGCCCAACGGTCTGCAAACTCTGTTACCTTTCCTCCAACCTGGGACGAGTCGAGGTGAGGACCTTCATTTCGAACCCCGACGAGGCTCGCGAGAGGAGAAAACACTTCCTCTACTGAATGAAGAATCCTGGGACTTCCCTCAAGACTGTCGACGCTTACCCTTACCCCTTGAGTAAGAAGTAGAAACGGTGGCAGAAGGATCAGCCCCTTTGCTTCGCAGAGGAAGCAGAGGGTACTTGTTAGGCTTGGAACGGCCCCTGCCTACCCTAGAAGGCTGATCAAGTTGAAGAAACAGCAGCTGATCTTTGGAATGGCGTAGGATGTCATTCCGGACTGTCAACACAGAACCATGGAAAAGTTGCGGACCTGCCAAAGAAGCAGATCGAAGAGTAGCGCACTGCTCCTCAGAAAGGGATCGGCCTGTGTCCAGCACAGAGTCCCTTCGAACTAATTCCAGATTAGCCGTGTTACAGGCATGCGTGTGAGTAAGATGCATGAGCGCCTTGGACAGCAAACGCAAAGGAGCCTGTACCTCATCAAACTTATCTGGAGGCAGATAAGCAGCTAAAGCTGAGACGACGTGATCGGAGAGAGAAAGCATACCAAGCATCTCTCTCGATAAGCCCAATGTGGACTCCAGAGTCGTCATCGGAATGACGGCAGACTTGGACTTGGAAAGCGCGAGGGAATTGGAGTCCTGATCCAAAACCGTCAAAGTCTGGTAGACCGACGGATTGGTGGAATCGTAGGAACGATAACGCGCCGGAGGCAAAAAGGTGTCAACCCTGGTGAAGAACAGAGCCTTCATAGCCTTGGAACTTAGCTTCGAGTCCAAGGCTGAAAATGTTTCAACCAACTGTACCGACTGGCACGGTTGAAGACGCCCAGAAGCGGGTTGCTCCATAGGCTGTTGGCACGCGACCGATGATTGCGGCCTGGCTGACACTGTCGACTGGTTAGATGGTTAGAGATCCGGAAGGAACCCAAACACGAAACTAAGAGCTGCCCCCAAGTCCGAAGACTGCTGGCTCTCGACATCAAGCAAGTCTGACTCTTCCCCTGAGTCGGAAGACACATAGCCCATCGTGGGCAAACCAGCCGACGCCTCCCATGGTGTCAGAACACCAGGGGGATCAGAAAGCGGCCTGTTTCCAATCCGGGAGGCGGCGCCATAGGGGGTGCCTGGAAACCACTAGCTGCCTCGCTGGAAGCAACGAGAAGGCTCTTTGACAGAACCTGAGTGAGTAAGGAGAGGGCCTCCCTAAGCTCACAGCCCGTACTGGCCGGTTCGACAGGGGAACGAACCGGCAAAGTGGCTTCACCTCTGACCCTCTTAACCAGCGAAGGGTCACGATTCTCCAAAACACCCGACGTGGGACGACGGGCGGCAGCCAAAACGTCTGAAGGCAGACGTGTATAGGGGTGTGACACACCCCGAGGATCAACATAGCGGGAACTCAAGAGAGTCACTGCGGACCTCTGCAGGGCAGAAGGTCCAGGCTGCACCAAAGACGTTGGTCCCCCAAAACTGGTCGTGTGGCCAGAATGAGTGGACGGAAATGCCACAGAGTTCATAGTGTCCCACTAAGAACATCCGAATCCAATGACAACTGTGGTGCTAGACGCCTCAGAGACCACAGTAGAGGATCCGGCCGACAGCCACTTCCAACTTCACCGAGTTGAAGTCAGGGAAGGCTGAGGCCGATACCCCCACGTCTACACAACCAGACACCGCAGCAGACCACTGCAGGTATAAAACTACTGTGCTCAATGGCTGAGAGGACACAGCAGTGGGTTCAGTCGGCAACCCCATCCAACTTCGCCGAGTTGAAGTCGGGGAAAGCTGAGGCCGATACCCCACAACCACACTACAGACATCCCTGCAGACCCTTGCAGGGATAAGCTGAGGCCGGCTAAAAACGGTGCCCAATGACGTTGTAGACGGAACAGCAGTAGCAGCAGATACGACGGGAGCTGTTGGAACTGGCAGAAAAGCAGAGAGCCTCCAAAGGAGGAGTCACAACCGTAGTGGCAGCCACAGATGTCGACTGGCGAGGGTGCATAGTCCCGGAACCAGGCATCTCTTCACCAGAAATCCAACAGCTCCCGCAGTATCCACCACGGTAAAAACTGCACATTCCCAAAGGAAGGGGAATAACTCTCACCAGACATGGTCGAGTCGGGAAGCCCCGAAACGACAGCGTTCCCCACCCCCCGCTGGTGTGGGAGGAGCTGCACATCCCCCATGGAGGGGGAGCCATTCTCAACAGACGTGGTCGAATCGGGCGGCCCCGAAACGATAGCGTTCCCCACACCCCGTGGGAGCGGGAGGAGCTGCACATCCCCCACGGAGGGGGTCAAACTCACACCAGACATGGTCGGGTCAGGAGGCTCCCGAAACGACAGTGTTCCACACCACACGCAGGTGCGGAAGGAACGGCCACGAGAACGCACCAAGGCAAGGGCAAAAGGAATTGCCCTAAAGGAACCGAACTGGAAATAACAGAGGTGAGAGCAGTAGAAGAAAAAGGTGAACTCAACAGAAACAGAAAGTAGAAGAACACCCTCAACTACGAGAGGAGGTGTCAGAAAAAAAACGGTGGGTACATGACAGAACCCAGACGGTCGACAGGGACCGAAAAAACAGAAATTCAGCCCTCAACAGAGTGAAGAAATCCTGTCCAGATAGTCCTAGATTGACAGCTAACTCCAAAAACAATTAATTCATCAACCGAAAAATTCATTGTCGAATCGCGTGTTGTCGAAAACAAAACATTTGCGAAAACGGAATAGTAAATAATATACAATGAGAATGTGGTTGAAAATATAAACGAGAATATATAAAACACAGTCCTGTTATTATACGATCTTCAGATCCATAATTCCAGTCACAGGAAAACCATTATCGATCAGTTAAAATATCACTGTTACTGAGCAAAGATGGCACACATCCACCATGTGTGCGGATAATCAAAAGAATGACGAATTGGCGCATTGCGCACTGTTTTACGGTAGTCGTGGATTTGTACTATGGAAGAGCGGCCCATACTGGGTGTGCGCCATCGGCACTCGACCCAGTTTTGGCTTATTTTTTTTTGTGGTGTTTTTACACCACTTTTCTTTCCCAAATCTTGGGAAAGATTAAAATAGAGAGTATTTTATCCGAGTTAGGTTCTTCCACTGTAGTGCAAGCCTGTAGTAAACAATTGAGGTAGGTTGATAAGAAAAGAAGATTTTTTAAGAAATTTTCTCATACTGCACTAAGTTAAAAGTTGGGCTCCAATAATGAGCCCAAATATTCATCCAGGGATCCCATTTGAACAAATTTCAATCTAACCCCCCCTAAAGATGCTGCATACCAAATATCAAAAGAATCTGAAAGAAGAAGATTTTTAAAGATTATTCCCCATTTTGCACCAAGTTAACATACAGGCTCCCATAGGAAGCCCACACATTAACCCAGGGACTCAATTTGAACAAACTTCAATCTGATCCCTGTAGAGATGTTGTATACCAAGTATCAAAAGAATCTGACTGTTTGATCTGAAGAAGAAGATTTTTAAAGCTTATTCCCCATAGCGCCCTAAGTTAATTATTTGGGCTCCTGTATTGGGCCCAAATATGAGCCAAGGGACTCGATTTGAACACACTTGTATTTGACCATCCTATGGATGCTGTATACCAAATATCGAAAGATTCTGATCAGCGGTTCTGACTCAGCATTTTTTCAAACGCCCCTGCAGAACATCCTGACACAACCAACAGCCATTTTTTTTTAAATCCATTCTACTGGTCAAAAGGGTGCTTCATACCAAATAACAGTTCTCTGTTCAGTATAGTTTGGGAAATATGGGCATTTGAATTTTTTTCTATTTTTAGCCTCTGGGGTATCCACGGGGCTATGAAAAAAAAACAAATTGGGCATCAATCAAGTACTTGGACTCTCTTATACTACATGCCAAATTTGGTTCAAATCGGCCAATCGGTTCTTGAAATAGAAATTTTGGGCAGAGCCCAAAATGGGTATATGTGCCCACAGAGAGCCCAAATATTGATCTACCAACTTCCCTTGAACAAACTTTAATCTTCAACACCAAAGAGTGTTCCATACCATATATCAAGGCAATCTCTCTGGTGGTTCATGAGAAGATTTTTTAAGATTTTTAGGCTTTGGCATCACTGACCAGAGCCCGAAGAAGGCAGCCGTTTCATTTGAACAAAATAGAAAGGGTATACTCCAGAGATGGTTTGTGCGATATATGTTTGAATTTGGCTGAGTTGCTGTGAAGAAGAAGTCAAGTTTGCACAAGTTAATGGACGACAGACGACGGACGCCAAGTGATGGCAATAGCTCACACTGACTTGCAGTCAGGTGAGCTAAAAAATTAATTTAACTGGTGAGCCCGTAATGCAACTTTCAATGACTTCTGGAAATGAAAGTGTCAGTGACACAGCAGCTCAACTTGACCAAGAAGGGACTGAACTAAACAGAAAGTTCCAGTAATGCCAAGTCATTCACTCAAGTTTCTACAGAAAAGAAATCACAGCAAAGCTACATATGGAATCTGAAAAAGATCGGATGAGGGATGGGGCCTATAGGGTGTGCTAATGGAGTTGTAGACAACTGATATGCCAAATCCAAGATGGCTACTGGCAACCATGTTTTTGAATGAAATCCAGAAAGATTTGATAGGTCCCATCTAGACATCACACCAAAACTGCATATAAAATTTGAAAAAGATTGGGTGAGCTGTCTGGCCTGTAGGGTGTGCAAATGGAATTGTTGACAATTTATATGCCAAATCCAAGATGGCCACTGGCAGCCATGTTTTTCAACAAAATAAAAAAAAATTGATGGCTCCCATCTAGACATCACACCAAAGCTACATGTAAAATGATCAAGTGAGAGATGCGTTCTGTAGGGTGTGCTAATGGAACTACTAACAATTTATATGCCAAATACAAGATGGCCATCAGCGGCCATGTTTTTCAACAGAATTTGGAACAAGAGGCCCCAAGGGGCCTGAGGGCGCTCACCTGACATGGTAGCCTAAATATCAACCCAGAGAATTGATTTCAACAAGTTGCATCTGCTCCTCCTAAAAAAAGCTTATACCAAATATCCAAAGATTCTGACCAGTGGATCTAAAAAAAAAGAAGATTTTTAAAGAATATTCCTCATATTGAACTAAGTTATAATTCAGGCTCCCACAGGGAGCCCACATATGAACGCAGGGACTTGGCTTTAACAAACCTGAATCTCACCCCCCTAAGGATGCTGCACACCAAATATCAAAAAATTCCGACTGCTGGATCTGAAGAAGAAGATTTTTAAAGAAAATTCCTCATTTTGAACTAAGTTACAATTCAAGCTCCCACAGTGAGTCCAAATATGGACCTAGGGGCATGGCTTGAACAAACTTGAATCTCACCCCCTAAGGATGCTGCATACCAAATATCAAAACATTCCGACTGATGGATCTGAAGAAGATTTTTAAAGAAAATTCCTCATTTTGAACTAAGTTATCATTCGGGCTCCCACAGTGAGTCCAAATATGGACCTAGGGACATGGCTTAAACAAACTTGAATCTCACCCCCCTAAGGATGTTGCATACCAAATATCAAAACATTCCGACTGCTGGATCTGGAGAAGAAGATTTTTAAAGAAAATTCCTCATTTTGAACTAAGTTATAATTCGGGCTACCACAGTGAGCCAAATATGAACCCAGGGACTTGGCTTGAACAAACTTGAATCTCACCCTCCCAAGCATGGTGCATACCCAATATCAGAAGATTCTGCCGGCTGGATCTTGAGAAGAAGATTTTCAAAGAAATTTGCCTGAAATGCACCAAGTTCAAATTTGGGCACCTATACTGAGCCCAAATATAAACCCAGGGGGCTGATTTGAAGAAACTTGAATCCACCCCACAATGTTGCATACCAAATATCAAAAGATTCTGCCTGCTGGATCTGGAGAAGAAGATATTTTAAGAAATTTGCCTGAAATGCACTAAGTTCGAATTCGGGCTTGTATAGTGAGCCCAAATATGAATCCAGGGGGCCGATTTCAACAAACTTGAATCAGATCCACCCAACAATGTTGCATACCAAATATCAAAAGATTCTGCCTACTGGATCTGGAGAAGAAGATTTTTTAAGAAATTTGCCTGAAATGCACTAAGTTCGAATTCGAGCTTCTATAGTGAACCCAAATATGAATCTAGAGAGCCGATTTGAACAAATTTGAATCAGATCCACCCCACAATGTTGCATACCAAATATCAAAAGATTCTGCCTGCTGGATCTGGAGAAGAATATTTTTTAAGAAATTTGCCTGAAATGCACTAAGTTCAAATTTGGGCTCCTATACTGAGCCCAAATATAAACCCAGGGGGGCCGATTTCAACAAACTTGAATCAGATCCACCCCACAATGTTGCTTACCAAATATGAAAAGATTCTGCCTGCTGGATCTGAAGATGAAGATTTTTTAAGAAATTTGCCTGAAATGCACTAAGTTCAAATTCAAGCTTCTATAGTGAGCACAAATATGAATCTAGGAAGCCGATTTGAACAAACATGAATCAGATCCACCCAACAATGTTGCATACCAAATATCAAAAGATTCTGCCTGCTGGATCTGGAGAAGAAGATTTTTGAAGAAATTTGCCTGAAATGCACAAAGTTCCAAATTCAAGCTTCTATAGTGAGCCCAAATATGAATCTAGGGAGCCGATTTGAACAAATTTGCATCAGATCCATCCCACAATATTGCATACCAAATATCAAAAGATTCTGCCTGCTGGATCTGGAGAAGAAGATTTTTGAAGAAATTTGCCTGAAATGCACTAAGTTCAAATTTGGGCTCCTATACTGAGCCCAAATATAAACCCAGGGGGCCGATTTGAACAAACTTGAATCAGATCCACCCCACAATGTTGCATACCAAATATCAAAAGATTCTGCCTGCTGGATCTGGAAAAGAAGATTTTTTAAGAAATTTGCCTGAAATGCACTAAGTTCGAATTTGAGCTTCTATAGTGAGCCCAAATATGAATCTAGGAAACTGATTTGAACAAACTTGAATCAGATCCACCCCACAATGTTGCATACCAAATATCAAAAGATTCTGCCTGCTGGATCTGGAGAAGAAGATTTTTTAAGAAATTTGCCTGAAATGCACTAAGTTCGAATTCGGGCTTCTATAGTAAGCCCAAATATGAATCCAGGGGGCCGATTTGAACAAACTTGAATCAGATCCACCCCACAATGTTGCATACCAAATATCAAAAGATTCTGCCTGCTGGATCTGGAGAAGAAGATTTTTGAAGAAATTTGCCTGAAATGCACTAAGTTCGAATTCAAGCTTCTATAGTGAGCCCAAATATGAATCAAGGGAGCCGATTTGAACAAACTTGAATCAGATCCACCCCACAATGTTGCATACCAAATATCAAAAGATTCTGCCTGCTGGATCTGGAGAAGAAGATTTTTTAATGTTTTTCCCATTGCCCACAGTGTTAAAAAGTGCTGACTCAGCACTTTTTCAAAGTCCTGAAAAAAGTACCTTGTGATCAAACCGAGAGGGATTTTTTTTAACCATTCTATTCTACTGGATAAAAGTAAAC
This sequence comes from Pictodentalium vernedei, assembly GCA_031216915.1. Lineage (NCBI taxonomy): Eukaryota > Metazoa > Mollusca > Scaphopoda > Dentaliida > Dentaliidae > Pictodentalium > Pictodentalium vernedei. Next base: position 349,115,792 of record CM062297.1, on the reverse strand, counting down.
TTTATACAAAATAAGAATTCTCTGTGCCGTGTAGTTTTGGAGATATGGCAGTTTTATGGTTTTTCCTATTTTTAGCTCCCGAGGTTTCCACGGGGCAATAAGAAAATTTTTTTTTGCATCAATCAACTACTTATGACCCATTATCATCTCATATCAAATTTGGTTCAAATTGACCTCACGGTTCAGAAAGTAGAAATTTTAGGCGTGGTCAAAATTTTTGCCCCTCCCATAACGAAGGCAAATAATGCCCGACAAACTTTTCTTGAACAAACTTGATTCTAAACCTCAAAAGGACTCTGTATACCACATATCAAGTCTCTGCTACTGGTGGTTCATTAGAAGAAGATTTTCAAAAAATTTGGCTATTTTTTCCCCACACCTCTGCTCAATATGAGCAGAAACCTAATTTGAATAAAAATCAAAATGCCCCTATATAACCACCATATACATGAAATTTAATTAAAATGTGGCCAGTGGTTTAGGAGAAAGAGGCTCAAACACCACCTTCACGCAGGACGACGGACGACGAGTGATAAGAAAAGCTCACCCTGACTTTCAGTCAGGTGAGCTAAAAATTTGATAGCAACCATCTAGACATTACCCCAAAGCCAGGTATGAAATTGGAAACTAATCAGGTGAGAGATATGACCTGTAGGATGTGCTAAAATAATTGTGGAGAGACCGACATACGGAGAGATGGACGACGGATCGCAACCCATCCCAATAGCTCATACTTGACATTATCAAACTGAGCTAATCATACATGATGTCGAGTTGAGCTGGAAATGGAACAATACAAACATATTTTTCAAAAAGCTTGAAAATTATATGTACAGTTCAAGTAGAGAACCTGTGAAAACATGGTGCATGTCTGCCATCAGAGATCTGTTCAACTTTCATTCTGAAGGCAAATTTTCAAAACCGTAAGCTGTCCTATTTAACCTCAGTGCAGTCAGTGGTACAAAGAATACGAACCAAAAAGGATCACGCAAAGGATATGCTCTTACATTTTCAGGTTCAACTCCAATATCTTCACAAAACTTCTCCATGCCTTCAGGTCCCAAAGTGTCTTCCCCTGCACCTGAAATACACAATACACCCACTTACTTGCATACAGGCCAATAGCCCAGCAAATTATTTGTATACTTTTTCCAGTTTTTATTCACTGAAAATGAATTTACTTTGTAAATACATAAAATAACTTATCAACCAAATTTGTGAATGACAATACACAAACTTAAATGTAATTTTTACATTTTTGGCAACCAAAACATAGCTTATGGTTTACTGTGCTGTTGGCAATAGTGTTTACTGCAGTATTCCATTGCTTTGAACCACAATTTACCACCAAATTACCCAATACCACCAAAATACCCGATATTAACATTTGGAGTTCTAAACTATTTTTCAAAGGTGATTAGAAATATGAAAATACTCTTTTGCAAAGATGCCAAGCTACTCGCAAGGGAAGCCTCCGTACAGTAACACTGTGATAGTAAATAACTGTTTTGTTACAATTTATTGCAGAGTGCCGTTGGCACTCTCCAATTTAATTACAACACAATTATTTTATATAAAACTTTTTTTTCAAACAAACTGAGACCACACAAAGTAGATCTTCTGTTTCTCAGGCCTTTTATAAAAATGAATGCGGGAAGACAAGTTTTTTGTTTTATTTTTTATTTTTGTAATTATTATTTCTTTACCCTCAGAGGTTCATCTACTTGGTTTGTTGACTGCATTTGTAATGAAAGTGTCAATGACACTGTAGCTCAACTTGACAAACCTGAACTTGGTAAGTTATAAGTGAAATTGCAAAATTGAAGACCATTGGTTCAAATGTTATTTGGTGAAACTTCAACATGACAGCATTGTGTGTGCAAAACTCAGAGCAATCCATGCATTTTTAAATGTAAACTGTAAGGCTGGCTAAAGGAAGAATGTTGATACACAAATGTAGTAAGTTCAGAGGTTATTGTAAACAGCAACTTTTTTCACAGAAATGAATGCTAATCAATAGCTTGTATCTAGAGGTCTCGCCTAATAAGCACACCAAGTTCAAAAGCAATCATTTGATAAATGTGCCCTGTGGGCATTTCAAAGAAGAATTGTGATGCACGAATGTAATAAATTTAAAGATTGTTGCTAACACAACAGTTTTTGATGGAAATGAAAAGAAAATTGATAGCTCCTATCTTTGTCACACTTAATAAGCATACAAAGTTTCAAAACAACCCGATAATGAATGCACCATCTGAGGCGTGCCAAAGGAAGATGTTAATGCACAAATGCACTAAGTTTGAAGGTCATTGCTTGAGGCACTGTTTTTTTTTTTCTTTTTATGGAAATTATATACAAAAGGAATAAGTTGCAGCATAAATGCACTAAGTTCAAAGGCTGGTGCCAACGTCAATAATTTTTTATGGAAATTAAAAAAATCAATAGCTCACATCTAGAGGTCACCCTGAACACACATACCAAGTTTCAAATAAATGTGCCCTGTCGGGTGTGCCAAAGGGAAATATTGAGGCCTGACTAAATTAAGTTCAAAGGTCGTTGCCAGTGGCAACATTTTGCGACAGAAATGAGAGAAAATCGATGGCTCCCAAAACCATGTCACCCCAAACAAGCACACCAAGTTTCCAAGCTATCCAAGCATAAATGAGCCCTGCACAGTATGTCAAAGGGAAATATTGATGCATAACTGCATTAAGACCATCAAAGATCGTTGCTAACAGCAACTATTTTTGACGGAAATGGAAGAAAATCAAATAGCTCCCATCTACAGGACACTCCAAACAAGCACACCAAGTTCTAAGCAATTCAGTCATAAATGTGCCCTGCAGGGTGTGTCAAAGGGAAATATTGATGCATAGCTGCACTAAGTTCATCAAAGGTCGTTGACATTTTTTGACGGACAAGAAAGAAAATCAGTAGCTCCCATCTAGAGGTCACCCCAAATAGGCATACCAAGTTTTCAAGTGATCCGATCATAAATGTGCCCTGTAGGGTGTGCCAAAGGGAAATATTGAGGTCTGACTAAACAGAGTTCAAAGGTCGTTGCCAGCTGCAACATTTTTTGACAGAAATGGAAGAAAATCGATAACAGCTCCCATCTAGAGGTCACCCCAAACAAGCACACCAAGTTTCAAAGTGATTGATTATAAATGTGTCCTGCAGGGTGTGCCAAAGGGAAATATTGAGGCATAACTGTTCATCGAAGGCCGTTGTCAAGGGCAACATTTTTTGATGGAAATTGAAGAAAATCGATGGCTTCCATCTAGAGGTAACCCCAAACAAGCATACCAAGTTTCAAACCGATCTGATCATAAATGTGCCCTGCATAGTGTGGCAAAGGAATATATTGATACCTGAGTAAACTGAGTTCAAAGGCAGTTGCCAGCGGCAACATTTTTTGCCATAAATTTTTGTAATTTTTTTTTATTAAGGTTTAACGACACATTAACAGCCAAGGTCATATCGTGTCGGTGACAGTTTTACGGGTGGAGGATGCCAGAGTACACGGAGAGAACCACCAAGCAACGACGGGCAGCTGCCAGCTCCCCAACATCATAACTCCGAATTGCAGCACAGGCAGGGTTAGATTGGTTGAAGACATGCGCACCATCGACGTGCAGTACGCCTTAGTACACGGCGTCAACGTGCCCTCCCATGTGGACAATCAGGGTGAAGTGCCTTGCCCAAGGACACAACGCAGGAGTCCAAATTGATCGCTCAGATGGTCACCCATCTAAGGACTAACTGGGCACGACGTTACTTAACTTTGGTGATCTGAGAACCGGTTACCGCAATGCCTCCTTTTGACAGAAATGGAAGAAAATCGATAGCTCCCATCTAGAGGTCATCTCAAATAAGCATACCAGGTTTCAAAGCAATCCGATCATAAATGTGCCCTGTGAGGTGTGCCAAAGGGAAATATTGAGGTGTGACTAAAATAAGTTCTAACAATGTTGCTAGAGGCAACATTTTTTGACGGAAATGGAAGAAAATTGATAACTCCTATCTAGAGGTCATCGCAAACAACCACACGAAGTTTCAAAGTGATCCGATTAAAAATGTGCACTGCAGGGTGTGGCAAAGGAATATATTGATGCCTAACTGCACAAAGATTATCGAAGGCTGTTGCCAGTGGCAACATTTTTTGATGGAAATCGAAGAAAATTGATAGCTTCTATCTAGAGGTAACCCCAAACAAGCATACTAAGTTTGAAACTGATCTGATTATAAATGTGCCTGTAGGGCGTGTCAAAGGAATATATTGATGCCTGACTAAACTAAGTTCAATGGTCAAATGAGAGGTCACCCTAGTCAAGACTATTGAGACCGAGTGGTAGCAGTGTTTGTAGAGTGTAAATCCAGTGTTTTTCTCTTTGTTTTCTGAAGCGTGTGTTATGTGCGATATCTGGATTCCCCTGTAGGGATTTAATAATGCAGACAGTAAAGTCCTGTTGTGTGTGGTTGGGTAAGTTGTAATGGTTGGGTACTGGTTTGTCGAGTTTCTTCTTGATGTCGTATATATGTTCCTTTATACGTATTCTGAATTCTCGTTTTGTTTCGCCAACATATTGTTTGTGGCAGCGTGTGCAAGTGATCATGTAAATCACAGTTTTTTGTCGGCAATTCGATTTCCCTTTGAAGGGGTATCTCATTTTAGTGTGTGTGCTTTTAAAGTATTTCCTCATGTCCATGATCGAGCAGACGGGGCAGTTCTTGTCTGTGCATGCGTCAGGTTCGTATGTGATTTTTCCTGAGACTCCTGGTTGTTTCACCAGAAATGTAGTTTTTGCTCTTGCTAATAAATCTTTCAAATTGGGATTATGCCGAAACGCTAAAAGCGGCCTCTCTTTTGCGAAGTGTTCGCATTCCGTACTGTTATTCAGTAGGAGCCAATATTTATTAATGCTTTTTTGTATACACTGATTCCCGTTGGGTGGTAAGTAGTGACAAATGGGATCCTTGTAGTCTGTTTGGTGGTTGTTGGTTTGTTAAGTAGCGTTTTTCGATCCATTGCGCATACCTTGGTGTATGCGCAATTTGATATGTGATCCGGGTAGTCTCTTTCACGGTAATGTTCTTTCATAATGTTGCAGTTGTGTTCGAATCGCTGTCAACTGAACAAATTTTCCTTAATCTGAGGAATTGTCCATATGGGGCTGCTGTTTTGCAGTGGTCCGGGTGGCAGGATTCAAATTTTAAATAGCTGTGTGTATCTGTTGGTTTTGTGTAAAGGCTGATTGCTAATTTATTTCCGTCTCGTTTTACCAGTACGTCAAGAAAGCGGACTTCTTTGTCAGAGTGTTCCGCAGTGAATTTGATTGTTGGATGGAAATTGTTGCAGTGTTCAATAAAGATTTCAAGTTGAAGTAGGCCTGCTGTCCAGATTATAAAGATGTCGTCTATAAATCTGTAATATGTGTGTGGTTGAATGGGTGCCTGATGTAGCATTTTCATTTCAAGCTCTCCCATAAATATATTTGCGTATGTTGGGGCTACTTTTATGCCCATACAGATACCATATATTTGTTGGTAATGTTCCCCGTTAAAATTCGAAATTGTTTTGTTGCAGCACAATTTTGAGTAAATTGAGTAGGCTGTTGTATTGAATGTCCCAGTGGGGTTTCTCTCATCTGAGGCACTGGGCCGCTGCAATGAGGCCTCCTTGATTTGGAATATTTGTGTATAGTGAAGTGACGTCCATGGTCACAAGGAGGTAATTTTCTGGTAGGTTATCAATAGACTCAATTTTTTTAATGAAGTCGGTAGTGTCTTTGATGTAGCTAGGATATTTTTTCACAAATGTTTTTAAGTGTTCGTCTACAAAGCTACTGATTTTTTCTGTTGTGCTCCCATTTCCACTGACTATGTGGTGTCCGGGTATTTTTCCACGGATTGCACATTTGTGTATTTTTATCATATAGTTTTTTGACGGCCGTGTTGGCCACATTTGTGTGGTGTTCTGTTGGGTTTTCTCCTAATTTGGAGTAAAACTGTGTATTGTTAAGTGGTCGTTCGGCCTCAGTGACATAATCTTTTATATCCTGAATGATCGTTGCGGCGCCTTTGTCTGCTCTCTAGGATACACTTCTACCTTTATTTAAGTTCAATGGTAATTGCCAGCGGCAACTTTTTTTTATGGAAGTGGAAGAAAATCGATAGCTCCCATCTAGAGGTCACCCCAAACAAGCATACCAGGTTTCAAAGCAATCCAGTCATAAATGTCTCCTGTAGGGTGTGCCAAAGGGAAATATTGAGGCCTGACTAAACTAAGTTCAAAGGTCGTTGCCAGCGGCAACATTTTTTAACAGAAATGGAAGGAAATCGATAGCTCCCATCTAGATGTCACACCAAACAAGCATACCAAGTTTCAAAGCGATCTGATCATAAATGTGAACTGTGCAGTGTGCCAAAGGAAATTGTGGATGTAAATACAGATGTACGTACGTACGTACATATGTACGTACGTATGCCAACGGACGAGAAGTGACGGCAATAGCTCAGCTTGACTTTGTCAAGTTGCGCTAATAAAAAGTGAGCATGCAGCAGCCAATATGACCATGCGAAAGGACCTTAGAAACATATTTTTATCTTTTTTAGGCCCAAAGTATAAAGTGTAAAGCCACTTATGTGAATGTCAAAACTTTCAATAGAGCCAGAATATTAGCTTCTAGCACTCAGCCTGTTAAAAGATACTGACAGCTACTTGTGGTATACATTTAAACTGACCACTAACACCAGAAATTCCTCTAAGGTGTTTACTTCCATTTCCAATAGGCTATAATGCCATTCTGTAGTTTCTGATGTTGATGATAAGTCAAGAGGAAAGTTTCAGAGATGAGCTGGTCCCGCAACTCAACTGCCATAACTTAAATTTATCTATGTCAGGGTAGGTAGGAATAACATCAATACCCTTGAACTCCACCTCCAGTAGGTAAATAAGCAATACACCCCCACAAAGTAGCTCCTCTGTTTCTCAGGCCATTGTTGTAAAATTGAATGCAGACGGGCAGTTTTTTATATTGATTTTTTATTTTTGTAATTATTTCGTTGCCATCAAAAGTTCATATTCTTGGTTTGTTTTATGTTTTAGATCTCATATCTACAGAACAGCATGGGTGGTGGTGTATTTTGTCCCTTGAGTGCAAGAAGGCTTTGCAATGCTAAAGCAAATGTATCAATTTTATTAACTTGGCTAAAATATCAGACATAAACCATTTTATTTTTATTTTTTTAAGTTTGCATTGGTTATAAAAAGAGAGCATGCAGCAGCCAAAATGACAATGCAAGAGGGCCTGAGAAGCAGATTATTAACATTTTTAGGCCTAACAGCATTTGAAATCACAATTGTGTGTTGCCCTCTATTGCACACGCACTCACACCCATTTAGTATCATTTGCAATGTGTGAAATGTATTGGGAGAGACAATGCTATAGGCCATGCCTGTTCGTCAAACCCCATTTCTATTTTGAGGAATAAAATTACGTTTAAATAAAACTAGAGACTCTAAAGAGCCTGTAATCGCTCACCTGGAACTACATATAAAAATGTGATTTCCCATAGGCTTTCCATGGTAACTATGAGCTGCAATTGTGACCATGTTTGTAACATTACATCAACATTACATGAGGATCATTGGTAGAAGGTGTCCCAATCCTCAATCATGTGAAGTTTCAATCCATTTGAATCCATTCAAAACATTTGAATCCATCAAACAGAATCATAGAATGTCTCTGGTGGCCATATTTTCCAATCAACGGGAACAAAAAGAGGATCGTTTGTGAAGGGCCTCCTATAGACCATTCCTGCCAAGTTTTGGTTCACGTCAGCTCAGTAATTCCAGAGAGAAGATGAAAATGGGATTTCCCATAGGGTTTTTCTATAGAACTATAAACCGCAATTGTGGCCAGGTTTGCATCAGGATCAACATTAAATGACGAACCTTGGTAGAGGGTGTCCCAGTCATCAACCATGCAAAGTTTCAAAACATTTGGCCCTGTGGTTTCAGAGGAGAAGAGTTTTCAAAATTGACCAATCAGAATCAAAAAATGCTTCTGGCGGCCACGTTTTTCATCCAACAGGAACAAGAGCTGGACTTTCGTCTGATGCATACCCCCACGTGGTGTACTGCCTAGCGTGGGCATACCTATGACCAACAAATATTATTTATGAATATCCTCATATGGACAGACGGACAGTTGCACAGATGGACGGATGCAATCCAGTATAGCCCCCCCCCCCCCCACCCACCCTTTCATTTTCTTCGAAAGTTTTCAACAATTTCTAAGTCAAGAGGTATGGTAAATTGTTTGGTGTTTGGAAGTTTTATGCAATGAGCAGCAGCCTTTGTCATAGGCAAACTGCATTCCATATTTCACTGAAATCTGATAACCCCAATACAGTATCCCCCCCCCTCCCCCCCATTTTCTTCAAAAGTTTTCAACAATTTCCAACAATTTCGAAGTCAAAAGGTATGGTAAATTGTTTGGTGTTTGGAAGTTTTATGCAATGAGGCAGAAGCCTTTGTCATAGGCAAACTGCATGCCATATTTCACTGAAATCCGATAACCCATACCTGAGATACAGGCTGAACAGACAAATAATGTCTATTTCCTACAATTTCTAAGTCAAAAAAGAGGGATAACTCTAAAAAGGAGAATGTGAGAAATATCGTTGAATCCTTTTTTTAAAGCCTATACCATAAGCAGTGTTCATGGCAAATTTCATTGCAATAGAACATTCGATACCCAAGATACAGGCTGAACAGACAAAATTTGGCTCAGACGGACACAATTTCTAAGTGAACAAGTAATAACAAAAAAAATAACAAGAGGCCCCAGGGGGCCTTAGGCACTCACCGAATGTTCTATACTGTTAAGACACAAATTTTATCAAATGCTATTCTTAACGTTCTACAGAGTAAATCTATACTCTCTGTGGAGCTAAAACATCAACAGGACTGAATGGGACAATGCTGCTTATCAAATAACAAAAGATTCTGCATGATGGTTCTGAAGAAGATTTTTAAAGAATTTTCCTTGAATTCCACAAAGTAAGCATTCACGCCCACAAAGTGTGCCCCAATATTGATCAAAAGACTCAATTTGAACAAACGTGAAACCAACCCATACCAAGATTCTGCATACCAAATATCTAAAGATTCTGCCCACTGGTTCTGGTGAAGAGGATTGTTAAAGATTTTTTCTTAAATTGCACTAAGTAAAAATTCACCCCCATAGTGATCCCCAATATTGAACGGGAGATTCAATTTGAACAATCTTGAATCAGACCCATACCAAGATGCTGTATACCAAATATCAAAAGATTCTGCCCATCGGTTCCGGAAAAGAAGATTTTTAAAGAAATTTTCTTAAACTGTTAAACTGCACTAAGTAAAAATTCACACCCCTTTAATGAGAGCCCCAATGTAGATCAAGGGACTCAATTTGAACAAATTTGAATCAGACCCATACCAAGATGCTGTATACCAAATATCAAAAGATCCTGCCCATTGGTTCTGGAGAAGAAGATTTTAAAAAAATTTTTCTCAAATTGCACTAAGTAAAAATTCAGGTCCCCATAGTGAGCCCCAAAATTGATCAAGGGACTCCATTTGAACAAACTTTAATCAGACCCATACCAAGATGCTGTATACCAAGTATCAAAAGATTCTGCCCACTGGTTCTGGAGAAGAAGATTTTTCCTTAAATTGCACTAAGGAAAAATTCATGCCCCTTTAGGGAGCCCCAATATTGATCAAGGGACTTGATTTGAACAAACTTGAATCAGACCCATACCAAGATGCTGCATACCAAATATCAAAAGATTCTGCCCATTGGTTCTGGAGAAGAAGATTTTTTAAGAATTTTTCTTAAATTGCACCAAGTAAAAATTCATGCCCGCATAGTGAGCCCCAATATTGGTTGAGGGACTCGATTTGAACAAACTTGAATCAGCCCCATACCAAGATGTTGCATACCAAGTATCAAAAGATTCTGCCCACTAGTTCTGGAGAAGATTGAGCTTCCTTCGGTGAGATAAAAATTTCTCATATTGATTAAGTTATAATTTGGGCTCCCACAGGGAGCCCAAATATGGACCCAGGGACTAGGCTTTAACAAACTTGAATCTCACCCCCCTAAGGATGCTACACACCACATATCAAAACATTCTGACAGCTGGATCTGAAGAAGAAGATTTTTTAAGAAAATTCCTCATTTCGAACTAAGTTACAATTCAAGCTCCCACAGTGGGCCCAAATATGGACCCAGCGACATGGCTTTGACAAACTTGAATCTCACCCCCCTAAGGATGCTGCATACCAAATATCAAAACATTCTGACTGCTGGATCTGAAGAAGATGATTTTTCCTCATTTTGAACTAAGTTATCATTCGGGCTCCCACAGTGAGCCCAAATATGGATCTAGGGACATGGCTTGAACAAACTTGAATCTCACCCCACTAAGGATGTTGCATACCAAATATCAAAACATTCTGACTGCTGGATCTGAAGAAGAAGATTTTTAAAGAAAATTCCTCATTTTGAACTAAGTTATAATTCGGGCTACCACAGTGATCCCAAATATGAACCCAGGGACTTGGCTTGAACAAACTTGAATCTCACCGACCTGGGCATGCTGCATACCCAATATCAAAAGATTCTGCCTGCTGGATCTTGAGATGAAGATTTTTAAAGAAATTTGCCTGAAATGCACTAAGTTCAAATTGGGCTCCTATACTGAGCCTAAATATGAACTCAGGGGGCCGAAGTGAACAAACCTGAATCAGATCCACCCCATACCAAATATCAAAAGATTCTGCCTGCTGGATCTGGAGAAGAAGATTTTTTAAGAAATTTGCCTGAAATGCACTAAGTTCGAATTCGAGCTTTTATAGTGAGCACAAATATGAATCCAGGGGGCCGATTTGAACAAACTTGAATCATATCCACCCCCACAATGTTGCATACCAAATATCAAAATATTCTGCCTGCTGGATCTTGAGAAGATTTTTTAAGAAATTTGCCTGAAATGCACCAAGGTCGAATTCGGGCTTCTATACTGAGCCCAAATATGAATCCAGGGGGCCGATTTGAACAAACTTGAATCAGATCCACCCCACAATGTTGCATACCAAATATCAAAAGATTCTGCCTGCTGGATCTGGAGAAGAAGATTTGTTAAGAAATTTGCCTGAAATGCACTAAGTTCGAATTTGGGCTTCTATACTGAGCCCAAATGTAAATCCAGGGGACCGATTTGAACAAACTTGAATCAGATCCACCCCACAATATTGCATACCAAATATCAAAAGATTTTGTCTGCTGGATCTGGAGAAGAAGATTTTTTAAGAAAATTTGCCTGAAATGCACTAAGTTCGAATTTGGGCTTCTATAGTGAGCCCAAATATCAATCCAGGGGGCCCATTTGAACAAACTTGAATCAGACCCATACCAAAATGCTGCAAACCAAGTATCAAAAGATTCTGCCCACTGGTTCTGGAGAAGAAGAATTTTTAATAATTTTTCTATAATTCATATGATGCTATCTGTGTTATGCCCCATACAGAGCCCCCAAGGGATGAGACCATTTCATCTGAACAAACCTGAATTGCCATATAGTAATGAACATCCACATAAAGTTTCGTGAAAATCGGACCAGTGGTTTCAGAGGAGAAGTCGTTTGAAAAATGTTCACAACGACGACGACGGACGGCAAGTGATAAGTTAAGCTCCCTTTGGTGAGCTAATAAAAAAAAAATAACTAGTGTGGGCATACCTATGACCAACAAATATTATAAAAAATAATAATTTACTTGAGTTATGAATATTCTCGAACGGACGTTCTAACAAATGACTGCTTATGTGGCTATTTTATGGACATATTAGGTGGCTAACCTAAAACACATGTCCAATATAATAAAACAAGTTTTTTGGGGGAAAATTTTTGGAGGGTCAGCTAACCCTAACCTTTACTGACCCTAACCCTACCCACCCCTAACCCTAGCCACATAACTCTAACACCCCTTCACTGACTCCCACTCCTAAACCCCACCCTGGAATGCCCTAACCCTACTCTACATTTATCCCCCCCCACCCCCCCCCCACCCCCCACACACACACAATAAGAGATTGTGTTATGTGGCTAGGCACGTAACAGACTTTAACCACATAAGTATCCTGTTTTACTAACTCGTAGCCACATAAGTAGTCATTTGTTAGTGAGGACTCACACATGGACGCACAGACGGACGGATGGACAGATGCACAGACGCATGTAATCCAGTATACCCCCATTTTCTTCGAAAGTGAGGGGTACAATAAAATGAGTAACAGCTGTAGAGAACCTCTCATAGACCATGCCTGCCAAGTCTGGTTCACACTGGCTCAGTACTTTCAGAGAAGATGATGAAAATGTGATTTTCTATAGGGTTTCTATACTAACTATAAGCCACAATTGCAGGCATAAATGCAACCCGATGAAGATTAAATGAGGATCATTGGTAGAGGGGGTTACAGTCATCAGTCACATTAAGTTTCAAAACATTTGGCCTTGTAGTTTCAAAGAAGATTTCTTGAAAATGCACACATTTATGAATTCTGTTTCAACAAAAAAATCAGTAAAAGAAGGTTAAATATTTTGAAAATGACAATTTTTCAGACAATATTCTCTTTCAAATAGCTTTGGATAGGTAAAGGGTTACAGGAAACACATTTTACTCCAATTTTGTCATATCTTAAATGATTTAATTTACTGGACAGCTACTGGGAAAAGAAAATAAACAAAACTTCCATGCTTTCCAAACACCTGTCATCAATCAATATTTCAGATAAGTAACTTGACAGTAATACATGTATTAATATAATAACAGCTGCACTTGTATACAGTAGTAGTCAAAATAAGTTGTAGAATAATCCTATAAACTATGTATCTTTCTCTTCCTACACTGATAAGACCAGAAGCTGACATCATTTTCTGGAAAGCTCTCATTGATAGCTTTCCAGAAAATGTCAGATTCTGATCTTGTCAGTGCAGGAGTAGTTTACTTAGTTAATTGCAGTTATGCTACAACTTATTTTGACTTGTACTATATACACAATATTTTGGGGTTTTTTCCCAGTTCTCAGTGGAGAAAACTGGAACCAACCCTTACCAGATTCTCAAAAAACAAGTATTTTGCTGACAGTACCGATCTTTGTGCAGACAGGAGAGGCATCGAGTTAAGCATTAGAATATAGCCTTTGGCGGCCACATATTTCCATCCTATCATTGGCCAATCCTGCTAAGTTTGGTTCACGTCGGCTTAGTAGTTCCAGAGAAGATGATGAAAATGTGATTTCCCATAGGGTTTCTATAGAACTATAAGCCACAATTGCTGCCATGTTTGCAACCCGATCAACATTAAATCGCAGTCATCAACTATGCAAAGTTTCAAAAGATTTGGCCCTGTGGTTTCAGAGGACAACTTTTTTCAAAATCCACCAATCAGAATCAAATGAAAGTGTCAATGACACTGTAGCTCAACTCGTTTAAGACATGTACATGTACAGTATGTGACACAGCAATGACAAACATCTAGGTAATGACCTGATAACAAAGGTACATGTAAAGTATTGTAACGGTCTGTACATAAATGCTGACCGTAGCCTGTAACAAATATATAGGTAAAGTATTGTATAAGTGGGGTGACAGTTAGATGCTAAACTAGAAAAGAAATCTTTGAGTCCCAGAGTGGGTCTGACTGAACCCCAAAATATTTGTTCTCATAGCACAGTGATAACAAAGGCACCCAAAAACACTCATTCCTGTCACAAGTTGGTGACAAAGGTACACCAAGAAGTTTCGTGAAGATCAGTTCATAAATACAGACTCTAGTCCGAGCTGTATTGACATGTGCACTTACTGTGTATAAGTAGCACTGAACAAATCAAAGTTCATCGAATTTGCATAATTTCTGCATGAGAAAAAAACCTGTATTATATGTGATGTATTCCATGTTACTAAACATTCCTACAAAAATTTATTCAAATCAGAACTTTCATACAGAAGTTCTGTACAAAAACCTGACTGCACTAATTTTGGTACAAAAAGGCTGCTGGCAGCCATCTTGAATTTTGGACTGCACCCAGAAACACTCGTTCTCATCCCAAGGTGATAACAAATGTACCCAAGAAGTTTTGTAAAGATCGGTTCATAAATACAGCCTCTAGCCCATGCCGTATTGGCATTTGCAGTTACAGTGCTGAAAGTAACATTAAATAGATCAAAGTTAGTCTAATTGGCATAATTTATGCACAAGAAAAAAACCTGTATTATATGTGATGTATCCCTTGGTACTAAACATTCACACAAAAAATTATTCAAATCAGCACTTTCATATGGAAGTTCTGCGCAAAAATCTGATTGCACCTAATTCTGTACAAAATGGCTGCCATCGGCCATCTCGAATTTCAGACCGGACCCAAAAACACTTGTTCTCATCCTACGATGATAACAAAGGTACCCAAAAAGTTTCGTAAAGATCGGTTTATAAATATGGCCTCTAGCCCGAGCCGTATTGGCATTTGCACTTAGTGCTGAAAGTAACACTAAATACATCAAAGTTAGTCTAATTTGCATAATTTACGTACGAGAAAAAAACACGTATTATATGTGATGTATCCCACGGTACTAAACATTCATATAAAAAATTATTCAAATCAGCGTTTTCATATGGAAGTTCTGTACAAAAAACAGATTTCTGCATCATCGGTACAAAATCGCGGCTGGCGACCAACTTGAATTTCAGATCGGACCCAAAAACACTCGTTCTCGTCCCACAGTCATAACAAAGGTACCCAAGAAGTTTCGTAAAGATCCGTTCATAAATACGGCCTCTAGCCCGAGCCGTATTGAATTGTTGATGGACAGACGGACAATGGACAACTGGCCATGGCATAAGCTCAAATTTGGCTTTGCCAAAACTGAGCTAAAAATAGGCCGATTAAATCGTCAGATGTGTACCCATACGCGCAACTAGTAGAAAGCTGTTATTATCTCAGGACCAATTTTGTGGACAGGTAAAATCCATGTGAGGGCATTTTGTCAGGATCAAATTATCAGATTTACACCAAAAACTATACAGCTCAGAACATCAGTAACCTGAAGATATATATAAAGTAACATGACAATCCAAGCAATATTTTAAAAAAAAGTGATTGGAGGAATTTTAAATTTGAAGGATAAAGGGTTAATATCTCAGGATCAAATTATCAGATTTACACCAAAAACTATACAGTGCAGCACATCAGTAAACTGAAGATATATATATATAAAATAACATGACAATTGGATTGATATTTTTTGAGTTATCTCATGCCAAAGGGATTGGAAAAATTCTCAATCTGAAGGATAAAGGATTAATATCTCAGGATCAAATTATCAGATTTACACCAAAAACTATACAGCTTGGCACATCAGTAACCTGAACACAAATATAAAGTAACATGACCATCCAAGCAATATTTTTCAAGTTATCGAATGCCAAAAAAATGGATACGGATGCCGGACGGACAGACAGACAAACAGACAGGCAGACAGACAAAGCAAGGACAAACGATGGAGGGCCACCCCGGATGCCGACATTATGTGTACCATACATGGTATGGGTACACATAATGAAAGTGTCAATGACACTGTAGCTCAACTTGTCAAGACAAAGACATGTACATGTATAGTATGTGACACAGCAATGACAAACATCTTGGTAATGACCTGATAACAAAGGTACATATAAAGTATTGTAACGGTCTGTACATAAATACTGACCGTTGCCTGTAACAAATGTATAGGTAAAGTATTGTAAAGGTGGGTGATAGTCAGATGCTAAACTAGAAAAAAATCTTTGAGTCCCAGAGTAGGTCTGACTGAACCCCAAAATATTTGTTCTCATAGCACAGTGATAACAAAGGCACCCCAAAACACACTCGTTCCTGTCCCAAGGTGAAGACAAAAGTACCCAAGAAGTTTTGTGAAGATCAGTTCATAAATACGAGTTGTATAGAACTTGTGACAAAAAACTGATTGGACCTAATTTCGGTACAAAATGGCCACTGGCAGCCATCTTGAATTTTGGACCGTACCCAGAAACACTCATTCTCATCCCAAGGTGATAACAAAGGTACCCAAGAAGTTTTGTGAAGATCGGTTCATAAATACAGCCTCTACCCTGAGCCGTATTGACATGAGTGCTTACATTGTGTAAGTAGCACTGAATAAATCAAAGTTCATCTAATTTGCATAATTTCTCCACGAAAAAAAACCCCTTAGAATATGTGATGTATTCCATGTTACTAAACATTCATACAAAAATTTATTCAAATCAGAACTTTCATACAGAAGTTCTGTACAAAAGACTGATTGCACTAATTTTGGTACAAAATGGCTGCTGGTGGCCATCTTGAATTTCGGACCACACCCAAAAACACTCGCTCTCATCCCACGGTGATAACAAAGGTACCCAAGAAGTTTCGTAAAGATTGGTTCATAAATATGGCCTCTAGTCTCAGCTGTATAGAAGTTGTGTACAAAAAACTGATTAGACCTAATTTCGGTACAAAATGGCCACTGGCAGCCATCTTGAATTTTAGACCGCACCCAGAAACACTCGTTCTCGTCTCAAGGTGATAACAAAGGTACCCAAGACATTTCGTGAAGATCAGTTCATAAATACAGACTCTAGTCTGAGCCGTACTGACATGTGTACTTACTGTGTGAAAGTCGCACTGAAAAAATCAAAGTTCATCTAATTTGCATAATTTCTGCACGAGAAAAAAACCCGTATTATATGTGATGTATCCCATGGTACTAAACATTCACACAAAAAATTATTTAAATCAGCGCTTTCATATGGAAGTTCTGTGCAAAAATCTGATTGCACTTAATTTTGTACAAAATGGCTTCCATCGGCCATCTTGAATTTCGGACCGGACCCCAAAACACTCGTTCTTGTCCCATGGTGATACCAAAGGTACCCAAGAAGTTTCGTAAAGATCGGTTCATAAATACGGCCTCTAGCCCGAGCCGTATTGGCATTTGCACTTACTGTGCTGAATGTAACCCCAAAAAACATCAAAATTAGTCTAATTTGCACAATTTACGCACGAGAAAAAAACCCGTATTATATGTGATGTATCCCATGGTACTAAACATTCATACAAAAAATTATTCAAATCAGAGCTTTCATATGGAAGTTCTGTACTAAAAACAGATTTCTGCATCGTCGATACAAAATGGCGGCTGGCAGCCATCTTGAATTTCGGACCGCACCCAAAAACACTCGTTCTCATCCCACGGTCATAACAAAGGTACCCAAGAAGTTTCGTAAAGATCGGTTCATAAATACGGCCTCTAGCCCGAGCCGTATCCAATTGTTGACATACGAACAGACGGACGGACGGAAGACGGGCCATGTCAAAAGCTCAAATTTGGCTTCGCCAAAGTTGAGCTAAAAATGAAAAAATCTGATATTTCAGAAAAAATAATTTGTACTGTTGTCTTCAATTTGTGCTAGGTAAAGGGTTAAAGATTCAGTACATAAAACATTCTCTTTCTAAAATCTTCTATTATAATACTACTGAAAAATAATTTTGCTAAAAAGTGACAAGAATAATGGTCTGCTTTTTTCATCTTTTTGAAAGAATGTATAAAATTATGTGTTTTCTTAAAATGTCAACAAAATTTGTAGTTAGATCATCAGCTACATTGCTCTGTTGATTAGGAAATATAACTGCAGTCAAAAAAGTTGGAATTTTTATCTTAAAATTAGTGGTTAAAATTTTAAGACTATACTTCAAATTCGAAGTGCATCTGTGTTTTCTTGTTGAAATATCAAATTTAAAGAGAATCGTATAATTATAGAACTGGATTTCTCTTCTGGATAACATGGAAGGAGGGAGGGGTGGATTGATTCCACCCATCTTCGAATAAGTTTTGGACATCAAATTCCCTCGCTCACATTTCTTTCCCATCAATATTGCTTTTTGTAAAACAACAGATGTATGCTGCAGAAGGTATTTCTTTATATACTATTAAAAAAATGTAAGGGACATTCGATAAAAGGGAGATATATGAAGAAATATATTTATATTTTCATCAAAAAGACAGCTGAGGCATTGCCCTGTGACATCTGGTGAATGATTTCAGCAACAGTTGGGTGTCTGACAAGCACACATTCCATGCACTGAGCTGTAGAAGAAGATATGGACAGTCAGAGAATTTACCACATTCAGTCCAAGACCTCAATACCTTTAAATCCTCCTCGGTTCGTGAGACAAGCGCAGATCAGACATGGCATACTCCTCACCAAACATCCAATAACAGCTTGACTGATGTTCTTCCATTCTTCCTGCAGTGTAACGGCGAGTTCCTGGACATTGGTAGGGGGTTGTTGACGTTGTCGTACGCGCCTGCCAAGCATATCCCAGACATGCTCGATTGGTGAAAGGTCTGGACTTAGTGCTGGCCAAGGCAGTGTAGTAATGCTCTGCTCCTAGAGGAAATCTGTAGTGACACAGGCCCTGTGTGCTCTTGCATTGTTATCTTGGAAAATGAATCGACGGCCGCGACATCGCGCAAATGGCACCACATGAGTTGCTAACATGTTGTCACAGTAGTACTGCCCTGTGACACACCCTTGGATGACATGTAATTCTGTTCTTCTTGTTAGGGTTATGCCTCCCCATACCATAACCGATCCAGAACCAAAACGATTGTGCTGCCTAATGGTTATGTCATGGTATCGTTCGTTCCGCCGCTGCCACACTCTGTTTCGCCTGTTGTGGAAGTCGAGAGTGAACATTGATTCATTGGAAAACATGACGTTGCTCCACCAACGACTGTCCCAGTGCTGTCATGCTCAACACCAATTACGCCTTGCTACGATGTGATGTTCAGCCAAACGTGGAATTATTTGAGGTCGTCAAGCATACAAATTCCAGCTGTGTAGGCGATTTCGGATAGTCTGACCACTGACTCGCACATCTTGTCACTGGGTGCAGCTGCTGTCCAATTTCTGAGGCACATTGATGGCGGTTATGTAATGCTGTGGTTCAGATGAAATGATCCTGGTTAGCAGTTGTCGCCCTTGGAAGACCTAACCAACATCTGTCATCAACATTGCCTGTCTGACAGTAGCATGACCACAACCTGCTAATCACCGATTGAGTAACGTTGAGAATTTGAGCCAACATGCCAATGGCATATGATCGTTTGTCATGTGTCAGTCTTCGCATACCTCAAAAGTTACGTTTCGACCAGAAACTATTGATGAACGAGTTTATACCAAGAAAAGAATGATGAGACCTCCGAAAAAGCCTGCCCAGTACAAATGAAAATTTCAAAACGTATCCTACAGCCATTAACACGGTACTCTTACGAAAAACCTGCATGAAGTTTTCGTGGGCCAGTGACATTCATGATTCACGCAAAACTTGGTAACATACTGATGTGTCCAATAATGCATATCCAATACCATTTTCCAACAATATCAACATCAGTTTGGATATCCCCTACTTTTTTTTTAAAAGTATACGTCAAACTGTGAAGCTCAGGTAATAAAAATGAAAGTGTCAATGACAATGTAGCTTAACTTGTCTGTGTGTTGTGTTTGATGAAAAGGATAACATTGTTCAATGTTTATGAAAGGATTATGAAACAAGACAAGAATTATGATAATTGGGAATATGTTAATTTCTGTTCCCTGTATGCTATGTTTTCAATAAAAATAATATGAGGTGTAGACTGTACTAAAGAATTGAGGGGTGGGTTAATGTGGTCCTCACAGTTAATGTATGTGGCCCTCACAGTTAATGTATGTCAACGAAAGTTACCAAGTTATAGTGAAATCATTCCAAAACGAGTCATCCTATCAAGTTACAATGAAATCCATTCATAAATGTGGCCTGAAGACTGTGCAAAAGGTTTTTGGGCTTCAGGCCTGTGCAGACATCATGGTGGACCTATCGCAACCAAAAGGGGATGTCCTCATCTAGACATCATATTGAGTCATCCTACCAAGTTACAATGAAATCCCTTCATAAATACGATCTGTAGTCTGTGGTAAAGTTTTTTGGGTTTTGGGCTCGGGCAGCCATCATGGTTGAATGATCGCAACCAGAAGGGGATGTTCTCATCTGGGCATTATCTGGAGTCATCCTACCAAGTTACAATGAAATTCCTTCATAAATATGACCTGTAGACTGTGCTAAAGGTTTTTGGGCTCCACGTCCCTGTAGCCGTCACAGTTGACCAATCACGACCAAAAGGGTACGTTATCATCTAGACATTATATGGAGTCAACCTACCAAGTTACAATGAAATCCCTCCATAAATATGACCCATAGACTGTGCTAAAGGTTTTCGGGTTTTGGGCTTGGTCAGCTGTCACGGCTGAATGATTGCGATCAAAAGGGGACGTTCTCATCTAGACATTATCTGGAGTCATCCTACCAAGGTTTTGGGGTTTTGGGCTTGGGCAGTCATTATGGTTGACAGATCGCGACCAAATGGGGAAGTTCTCTTCTAGACATCATACAGGGTCATCCTACCAAGTAACAATGAAATTCCTTCATAAATAAGACCTGCAGACTGTGCTAAAGGTTTTGGGGTTTTGGGCTCGAGCAGCCATCTCGGTTGACCGATTGCGACCAAAAGGGGACATTCTCATAAAGACATGACCCCAAACCTGCATATGAAATTTCATGACGATTGGACAAGAACTACTGGGTGTAGCCTGTGCTAAAGGAAAATGTGAACAGACTCACACACTAACAGACTCACAGACTAAAAGACTTCCGCATGCATGATGAGAATCTTGACTTTGTCACGTTAAGCTAAAAAAACAAAAAAGCTGCATACAAGTAAAAGAAATCATGTCTGTAAATGCAATTATTAAAGTTGTAATGATCATGCAAGAACAACAAGAGATCTGCAATGTCAGGTGATGTTAATCCCCAAATTGGGGAGGGAATGGGTGGAAAGAGAAAAGATTTACAAAATATTTTATAACAAAGATATCGGTGGTCATCGAACTTGACGTAGAAATTGTTGCTATAGAGACATATACCAAAAAGAATTGAAATCCGTTAACTATTGTTCAAGTTATGCAATAAACAAAGTTTGGATGGACAGGCAGAGCTCAATGCTATATCCCTCCCTTGCAAGGGGATAAGAAGTAACAAAGTATGTGGTAGAAGCCTAATTTTAAATTTAAACAAACTAAGTTTGAAAAACGTTTTGAAAAGGGTTAAATTAATGCCAATATTATTTGAAACCACTGTATACAGGTTCAGTGGTCGTTGCCCCAAATGAAAAACAATTACGTTGTAACACAGTGTTTGAAGAATGAAAGGTACAACCTTGAAAAGCAAAACTTTAATCCAAAACTTTAAGCTGGGAATAGTAAGTAAAATTGACTGCAAAAAAAGGGTCAAATATTTCCTAAAACTGATAAACGAATTCACTGATGTAAATGCAATCATTAAGTTGTATTGAGCATGCAAGAATTAAAGTAACAAAGTAGGTGATAAAGGCCTAATTTCAAATACAAAGAAAGAAACTAAGTCTGAAAACATGTTTAAAAGGGGTTAAAATCATGCTAATATTAATTAAAATCACTTTAGAAAGCTTCAGTAGACAGTAGACTTTGTCCCAAATGAGAAACAGTGACATTCCACTAAACTGTTTGAAGAATAAAAGGTGTAACTTTGTAATCAAAAAACTTCAACCAAAAACTTGAACCTGGAAGTTCTAAGTCAAACTGACTGCAAAAAAGGGTTAAATATTTCCCAAAATAACATGAAATGTAATGAGAATGATACAATCAATAGTAATTAATATTAATTAAAAAGAAAAAAAGGCTAAAAATGGACCAGGTTCAACAACCTGCAATTCTTTGAAATCAAAATCCTGAAAATATGCATACCTCTGGTATATGTACAAACATCCTGTGAAATAAAAAAAAGTCCTGGCTTGAAAACGATGGATGGCTGGATGAATGGATGGACAGGCATAAAACAATATGGCCCTCGACTATTCATTGCGTGGGCACAAAAAAATTAAAATAAAAAATTTTGATATCATCTGCATTGTGTAAAGGGTTAAAGCTAGACATCAACAAAGCAAGACAAATACCCCCTGCATAAACAAAGCTAGAATTACCAGTGAAGATCATTAACATCCCCACTTCTGGCTTTCCAGAATGCACCACCAAATGTAAAGCTTCAAAATTTTGGAATATGCTGACATTCACATGCTTATAGGCATGTTTGAGAAGTTTCATTAAAATCAGCCATAAATTTGGAAGTTATGCACTCAAAACTTTAAGACAGAAATCTATATTAAATCTAAGGTGAAGGTGATATAACTTGCTCAAAATTGGTGTAGCTTGAAATTTTAGAAATATGAACAGGTTAACTTGCAAGTCAGCATGTATCATCAATGTAGGATGAGTTGCAAGCAGAATTTCAAATAAAAAATCAATATTTGCACATTCACTTGCTAGTGGTTGTGTTAGAAAAGCTTTGTCGACATCGGTTCAGAAATGTTGAGGTTGCACACACAAGAACTGCGAAACAGAAATCTATATTAAATCTTCTAAACTGTCACAGATTGAAATTCAGAAATATGTGCATGTCCACATGTTATTGTTCATGCTTGTGAAATTTCATCAAAATAAGTTCATAAATGTAGTAGTTGCACGTACAAGGATCGCATACAGAAATCTTTGAAAATCTTGTAAGTTCAAGAGAAATATAACAGGATTAAAATCATAGCATGTTGAAAATTTAGGAATACACCCATGTTCACTTGTTAATGGTCAAGTTAAGAAAAGCTTCACAGAAATGTGTTAAAAAATATAGGCTGAATTATGTGCACATGAATTTTGGTCGGATGGACTAGATGTATGGACAGACATACAGAGTGACAACTATTTTTAGTCTATGATATATAGTTTTTTCTTCGTACCTAAATATTCCTGGAACCAAGCGTGACATCTTTTATTGCTAAATGAATTATCTGAATCTTTAGTATCTTTTCTTGACCTGAAAAGAAGTTAAGAGGTTAAGAATAAGTCAATGTCTGCAGGAACATTTTTTGGTTACAACAGCCTATATTCCCCCCGACTCCCCAGCATTTTTGGCCTCAACATTTAATGGAACACAAAATGCAGGAGATTAGCTGATTTGGGCAATATCTATTGATTTTGGAGGAATTCTCAATACAAATGTTAAAGTGTCTATTTTGGAAAATATGTTTTTTTAATATGAGTGCAAAACTGACTTGTAGTAGGAGAATCCCTCAAATTTGAATACATAAAACACACAGTAACCACTATTTTTTTCTAGTTCATTTTTATTAATGAGATGATATACTTAGTGGACAGAGGAATGTTTTCCTCAAGATGTTTTTTGATGAGCTGAGGAAAATGTTTACACCGTCACCAATACAAATCATTTAGTGTATTGTAACCTCAGTGAAATTTTCAGTATTTCTGAAAGCCGGTTGTTTAAAGAAATGGAGTGAAATGGCAGCCAACAAGGACAGGATTAAGGCAGGTTTTTTTTTTTTTTTTTTTTTTTTTTTAACAAATTAGGGCTTTCTGTCTTTATACACTCGTAAAGAGATGTAATCATTAATGAAAACAGAACATTCGATTGAAAAAAAATTGTTTTCTTTCCAAATATCAAAAGATTCTGCCTGGTGGATATGAAGAAGGTCTTTGAGGAAGGTTCCACATATTGCACTAAATTAAAATTTGGGTTCCACACGGAGACTAATTTTGAACTCACAGACCTGATTTGAATCTGACCCCAAAGGATGCTGTTTGCCAATTATGACAAGATTCTGACTGGTGGATCTAGAAAACAAGATTTTAGACGAATATTCCTCATATTGAACAAGTTAAAATTCAGGTTCCCATAAGGAGCCTAAATATAAATGCAGGAACAATGATGCTGTATACTAAATTTGTGAGAAGATTCTGCCCGTTGGATCTGAAGAAAATTTTTAAAGAATTTTCCTCATATTGCAGTAAGTTAAAATTTGGGTCCCTGTTAGGAGCCTGCAGAATATGGCATAGGGAGTCCAAATAAGAACCTAGGAACTTGCCTTGAGACTTTTTGGACACATTTAATTCTACTGGTCCACAGGATTCTGTAAACCATATAACAATTCTTTGTTTCGTGCAGTTTGAGACATATGGGCATTTCAATTTTTTTTCCTATTTTTAGCTCCTGGAGGTTCCTCCAGGGGTGGGAAAAAATATGGGCATAAATCAAATATGTGTTTCCCAATACTACTATATACCAATTTGGTCCAATTGGCACACCAGTTCGGAAAGTTTAAAGCTTGGGTAGGGCCAAAAATACTGCCCCTCCCAGCATGACACTAAATACTGTCCAAGAAATTTTCGTTGAACAATCTTGAATCTTGAGCATGTAAGGTAGCCACATATGAAATTTCAAATCATTGACTGGTGGTTAAGGAGAAGATTTTAAAAAAATTTTATTTTTTTCTGACACTGCCCTCAGTACATTGGGCTTAGCTACTCACTTCTATTGAGCAAACTAGGAAGGTTATCTCCGAAGATAACTTAGGACAAGTTTGGTTGTGTTTGGTCCAGTGGTTCCAAAGAAAAATACTGATATGTAAAGTTGCTGGATGATGGACGGCAGATGCCAAGTGATGGCAATCATTCTAATGAAGGTCATATACTGTTTTTGAGGCAAAAATTGTTAATATAATAAAATGTGGTTCGTGCCTGTGGGATTTGGTTGGTATGCTGGGTATAAGGTTATGATCTGAAGTGATATTCCTGTAGCTCATTCCGTAGAATCGATCTGAGCCTCATTTAACTTCAGCTCAGATCAATTTTAGAAAACTTGGTTTGGAAATTTCATTTCAAATCATGACTGACTGGAGACCCATGATTTATCATATACTACTCAAAGTTTGCTAAGCACCAAGTACATCCAACTACCTGTTTCATGTTTTAGTTGAAATATTGCAATGAAAAGTGCATATATTTTTTATTTAATTATATCTTTAATGATTTGAGCACAGAAATTAAGATTTTATTTGTGTTTGACATTATTTCTTAGCTTTTGAATACGATAACCAGGGAAAATGAATATTATTGGGAAAAGAGGAAATTTTTCAATATGCCAAAAAGTTGACAGAGCGAACTGGTATGGCTTCAATACCAAGTATGAGACCCATTACTCTTAATTTCAGCTTGACAACGCCTTCTCATGCTCCCAGTCTGGAGAAGAAGATTTTTTAAGAAATTTGTCTGAAATGCAAATTTGTCTGAAATGCATTAAGTTCGAATTCGGGCTTCTATATTGGGCCCAAATATGAATCCAAGGGGGCCGATTTGAACAAACTTGAATCAGATCCACCCCACAATGTTGCATACCAAATATCAAAAGATTCTGCCTGCTGGATCTGGAGAAGAAGATTTTTTAAGAAATTTGCCTAAAAAGCACTAAGTTCGAATCTGAGCTTCTATACTGAGCCCAAATATAAACCCAGGGGGCCGATTTGAACAAACTTGAATCAGATCCACCCCACAATGTTGCATACCAAATATCAAAAGATTCTGCCTGCTGAATCTGGAGAAGAAGATTTTTTAAGAAATTTTCCTGAAATGCACTAAGTTCAAAATCGGGCTCCTATACTGAGCCCAAATATGAACCCAGGGAGCCAATTTGAACAAACTTGAATCAGATCCACCCTACAATGTTGCATACCAAATATCAAAAGATTCTGCCTGCTGGATCTGGAGAAGAAGATTTTTTAAGAAATTTGCTTGAAATGCACTAAGTTCGAATTCGGGCTTCTATAGTGAGCCCAAATATGAATCCAGGTGGCTGATTTGAACAAACTTGAATCAGATAGACCCCACAATGTTGCATACCAAATATCAAAAGATTCTGCCTGCTGGATCTGGAGAAGATTTTTGATGAAATTTGCCTGAAATGCACTAAGTTTGAATTCGAGCTTCTATAGTCAGCCCAAATATGAATCTAGGGAGCTGATTTGAACAAACTTGAATCAGATCCACCCCACAATATTGCATACTAAATATCAAAAGATTCTGCCTACTGGATCTGCAGAAGATTTTTTAAGAAATTTGCCTGAAATGCACTAAGTTCGAAATTGGGCTCTTATACTGAGCCCAAATATGAACCCAGGGGGCCGATT
The DNA here is from genome assembly GCA_031216915.1 of Pictodentalium vernedei. Lineage (NCBI taxonomy): Eukaryota > Metazoa > Mollusca > Scaphopoda > Dentaliida > Dentaliidae > Pictodentalium > Pictodentalium vernedei. The sequence goes on along the minus strand of CM062297.1, from coordinate 349,089,533 downwards.
TGAACAAACTTGAATCAGATCAACCCTACAATGTTGCATACCAAATATCAAAAGATTCTGCCTGCTGGATCTGGAGAAGAAGATTTTTTAATGTTTTTCCCATTGCCTACAGTGTTAAAAAGTGCTGACTTAGCACTTTTTCAAAATCCTGAAAAAAAGTACCTTGTGATCAAACCGATAGGGATTTTTTTTTAACCACTCTATTCTACTGGATAAAAGTAAGCTTTATACAAAATAAGAATTCTCTGTGCCGTGTAGTTTAGGAGATATGGCAGTTTTAAGGTTTTTCCTATTTTTAGCTCCCGAGGTTCCCACGGGGCAATGAGAAAATTTTTTTTGCATCAATCAACTACTTATGACCCATTATCATCTCATATCAAATTTGGTTCAAATCGACCTCACGGTTCTGAAAATAGAAATTTTAGGCGTGGCCAAAATTTTTGCCCCTCCCATAACGAAGGCAAATAATGCCCGACAAACTTCTCTTGAACAAACTTGATTCTAAACCTCAAAAGGACTCTGTATACGACATATCAAGTTGCTGCTACTGGTGGTTCATTAGAAGATTTTCAAAAAATTTGGCCATTTTTTCCCCACCCCTCTGCTCAATATGAGCCAAAATCTAATTTGCATAAAAATCAAAATGCCCCTATATAACCACTACGTACATGAAATTTAATTAAAATGTGGCCCATGGATTAGGAGAAAGAGGCACAAACACCACCTTCACGCAGGATGACGGACGGACGGACGACAGACGAAGAGTGATCAGAGAAGCTCACCCTGACTTTCAGTCAGGTGAGCTAAAAATTAATTGCTTGCAAATCAAATGTAAATTACTATTTGGCCTTGGATATAATTCAAATTTTACTATTTTCTATTTTGTGCCCCCAAAACCTGGTTTATGACCCCTAAAATAGACCAACATCTTTTGGAGCTAAAATGAATTTTTTTAGATATTCATGAAAATATTTTATTTTTGTATGTGTCATGTAATTTATTTATTTACTGGTGTTTATGGTCTGTTTCAACATCTATGGCTATATCATGACCACAACACAATTAAAAAATAGTTTACACAATTTGTTAAAGCCATGCTGCCCACTTTAAAGAGCTTTCACCCCGGGCATTGGTTACCAGGTCACATTTTACCGGATCAAAAAGTCTTGTCTACCACAGTAAACAAGTACAGCTCCATTTCCCAGGGTTTCCACAGGGAATGTGTTGTCTTTCTGTCATGTTGGGAAAATAGTTCCCAGAAATAATTTCATGTAGTGTTAACAATGCTAAAAGAAGTCAAACATTCTATTTAATCTAACCATATAATCCATTCATTTCCCACCATAACAAAAATATGTTTTCTACTTGATTGTCGTCCAAACATCTGCCATACAAATTATAGCAGGATGCTGCCACACATTCCAGCCTCAAAATGCAACAGTAAACTATTAGCATAGGTATTTTTAACAAAATTTATCCCTGTGGAAAGGGTTTATCGATAATTTCTGGTAGCCAAATCAAGCCATGGCTACTATACTGATAATACTTATCAGTTTAAGTGTTAATGTTACAGGTGTTACAGGTAAAATAAATAAATGTGTCTAAAGTAATATTTTATTCCTAAAGCAAAGTCCACTCATGTAAATGCAATCCAATATATTTGGGTACATGTATGTGATAATATTTTAACATATGGTAATCATACAGAGTGTAAGTTGAAGTAAAATGCAGAAAAACACAAGGAAATAGTATTTATATCCAATTTTTTTCAAAGCTAATACACTGCACTCAACTTAACTGGTTCTTGTTTAAAAGAATATACCTGTAAATTACACATTTTCTCTGCACAAATCTATTTACCATACAATTAAGTACAAATATAACCTGTTGGTTATAGAAATCACTGTTAACCCATTGTAAACTGATGTCAAAATAGCAAATTTACAACCAGCAAATCTTTCCCATAATGCAACTAGAAATTTAGCCAATTCAATCTGGTTTGATAGATCTTATTGAGATCTGCCAAACAAGAATGTCTATAAATCCCATCTATAGGTCACCAGGCCTCGATAATTCAGGCGAACGCTCATACCATTCGCCTATCGGTTTCACAGATTTTTATTCAGGCAAACGGTCGATAGATTAACCAAAAAATCATGAAGTTCGATGACGCAGTACATAAGATGGTGAAAAAACGAAGCATTTCGACATATCCTTCAACTGAATTATCGATCAGATTTTCCAGTCAGGTTTGCACTTATTCCAAACTTGGACCCACAGTCCGTAATATAATTTTTTGGCTTTGTATGTCGACAGGACGTACCAAACCAAAAAATTATATTACTGACTGTGGGTCCAAGTTTGGACTACATGGAGTTTGCTCACATCACAGACTTCTTGGAGCAGTTCAATAATCGAGCAGGTTGGATTTAACTTTCCTCAGATATATATCCATTCAAAATAATTTTGCAATGAGTGCATTGTTGTAACAGTTTTTAACCATTAATTTTCATTTATTGTGTTCGAGATTGTTGGAAGAAAAAGAGACAGTATTAACTTGAAAACAGGTGATTAAAAAGCTCAGTGCTATCGATGTCCCTAAAATTTTAAAATTTGTTCCGGGCAAACTTTTTTTTCGATCCAGTTGTCTTTTTGGTGATGTGGGTGGTGCCTGAGAACCTGGCTTATTTATTTTTATGGCCTTGTAAGAAGATTTTATGGTTAAGTTAGGTTAACCAACAGTTTATGAAAATTTTCTGGGCAACCGATCAAAAGATTAACCATTGTGAAATGAGGCAACCTCCTGGGAGGTAGAACAAAATCTTCCTTTGTCGAGGCCTGGGTCACTCAAACAGGCACACCAAGTTTCAAAGCATTCCGATCATAAATGTGCACTGCAGGGTGTGTCAAAGAAAAATATTGATGCATAACTGCACTAGATTCATCAAAGGTTGTTGCCAGCGGCAATATTTTTTTATGGAAATCTAAGAAAATCAATACCACCCATCTAAAGGTAACCCCAAACAAGCATACCAAGTTTCAAACTGATCTGATCATAAATGTGCCCTATTTGGTATGCCAAAGGAATATATTGATGCCTGACTAAACCAAGTTCAATGGCTGTTGCCAGCGGCAACATTTTGTGACGGAAATGGAAGAAAATCAATAGCTCCCATTCAGAGGTCATAAATGTGCTCTGTAGGGTGTTTCAAAGGGAAATATTGAGGTCTGACTAAACTAAGTTCTAAGAATGATGCCAGCAGCAACATTTTGGACAGAAATGGAAGAAAATCGATAGCTTCCATCTAGAGGTCACCCCAAACAAGCACACCAAGTTTCAAAGCGATCCAATCAAACATGTGCACTGCAGGGTGTGCCAAAGGGGAAATATTGATGCATAACTGCACTAAATTCATTGAAGGTCGCTGTCAGAGGCAATATTTTTTGATGGAAATCGAAAACTCCCATCTATAAGTAACCCCAAACAAGCATACCAAGTTTCAAACCAATCTGCTCAAAATGTGCCCTGAAGGGCATGCCAAAGGAATATATTGATGCCTGACTAAACCATGTTCAAAGGTTGTTGCCAGCGGCAACAATTTTTGACGGAAAAGGAAGAAAATCAACAGCTCCCATCTAGGAGTCACCCCAAACAAGCCAGGTTTCAAAGCAATCCTATCATAAATGTGCCCTGTACAGTGTGCCAGAGGGAAATATTGAGGTCTGACTAAACTAAGTTCAAAGAACGTTTCCAGCGGCAACAATTTTTGACAGAAATGGAAGAAAATCGACAGCTCCTATCTAGAGGTCACCCCCAAAAAGCACACTAAGTTTCAAATCGATACGATCATAAATGTGCCCTGTCAGGTGTGCCAAGGGGAAATATTGCGACAGCGGCTAAATTTTTGGACCAAACAGCCATACCAAGTTTCAAAGCGATCTGATCATAAATGTGCCAAAGGAAATTGTGTACATACGTATGTTGGTACGCACACAAAAAAATTTGGGGAGCTTAAAAATTTCTAGGCCCTTATGGGTCAAGGTCTCTTTCAACATCTATGGCTAAATCATGACCACAACACAAATACAAGAGGCCCCAGAGGGCCTGAGGGTGCTCACCTGACATGGTAGCCTAAATATCAACCCAGGAAACTGATTTGAACAAGTTGCATCTGCTCTTCCTAAGAAAAGCTTATACCAAATATCCGAAGATTCAAACCGATGGATCTAAACAATTTTTTTTTTAAATATTCCTCATATTGAACTAAGTAAAAATTTGGGCTCCAATAGGGAGCCCAAATATGAACCCAGGGACTTGGCTTGAACAATCTTGAATCTCACCTCTGAAAGGATGCTGTATACCAATTATCAAAAGATTCTGCCTACTGGATCTGAAGAAAAATATTTTTTAAGAATATTCCTCATTTTGAAGTAAGTTACAATTTGGGTTCCCGCAGGGAGACCAAATATGAACCCAGGGACTTGGCTTGAACAAACTTGAATCTTAACCCCTTAAGGATGCAGCATACCAAATATCAAAACATTCCAACTACTGCATCTGAAGAAGAAGATATTTAAAGAAAATTCCTCATTTTGAACTAAGTTATAATTCAGGCTCCCACAGTGAGCCCAAATATGAACCCAGGAACTTGGCTTGAACAAACCTGAATCTCACCCCTTAAGCATGCTGCATGGTGTATACCAAATATCAAAAGATTCGGACTATTGGATCTGAATAAAAATATTTTTAAAGAATATTCCTCATACTGAACTAAGTTATAGTTCGGGCTCCCACAGGGAGCCCAAATATGAACCCAGGGACTTGGCTTGAACAAACTTAAATCTCACCCCCAAAGGATGCTGCATACCAAATATCAAAAGATTTTGATTGGTGCATCTGAAGAAGATTTTTAAAGAATATTCCTCATACTGCTGTAATTTATACATTTGGGCTCACATAGAGAGCCCAAAAATGGACCCGGGGATTCAATTCCAATAAACATGTGAAACAATCTCCCAAAGATGTGAAATTTGAAAATTTTGGTGCAGTGGTTTGGGAGAAGAAGAGTCTTAAATGTTTTTCCCATTACCCACAGTAATGTTACCCAGTGTTAAAAAATGCTGACTCAAAGTCCTGGACAAGTACCCTATAATAAAACCGATGGCAATATTTTTTGGACCATTCCTTTCTGCTGTTCCTAAGGAAGCTTCACACAAAATAAAAATTCTCAGTGCCGTGTAGTTTTGAAGATATGGGCGTTTTAATTTTTTTCTATTTTAAGGTTCTGGGGTTCCCATGGGGCGACGGGAAAAAAAATTGGGGCATAAATTACATACTTATGACCCAATAAGCCCTCATATCAAATTTGGTTCAAATCGGCCTCTGAGTTCCGAAAATAGAAATTTTGGTACAATTCAGGCTCCCACAGGAAGCCCAAATATGAACCCAGGCACTTGGCTTTAACAAACTCATATCTCACCTCCCTAAGGATACTGTATACCAAATATCAAAAGATTCTGACTGGTGGATGTGAAGAAGAAGATTTTTGAAGAATATTCTGACTTTGGACTTAATGGTGTTGCTGCTAGCTGGCTATCATCATACCTCAAGAATAGACAGCAGCGTCAGTTAATAAACGGTAATCTGTCAAAAGACTTCCATCTTGAATGTGGAGTCCCACAGGGCAGTTGCCTTGGTCCTGTTCTGTTTCTATTCTATATTTCAACAAGAGGCCCCAGGGGGCTTGAGGGCGCTCACCTGACATAGTAGTCCAAATATCAAACCAGGGACTTGATTTGAATAAGCTGCATACGCCCCTCCTAAGAAAAGCATACACCAACTAGATGAAGAAGTTGTGCCCACACAATACACAGGATTTTCCTTCTATTTTCAGTTCCTGCACTTTTACTTACCAAATATCAAAAGATTCTTATTGGTAGATCTGAAGAAGACAATTTTTAAAAAATATTCCTCATACTGCACTAATTTAAACATTTGGGCTCCCATAGAGAGCCCAAGTATGGACCCAGAGAATTGATTTCAATAACCATGTGAAACAATCTTCCAAAGATATTATATGTGAAATTTGAAAGCTTTTGGAGCAGTGGTTTGGGAGAAAAGTAGTCTTATATGTTTTTCCCCATTACCCACAGTGTTAAAAAATGCTGACTCGGCACTTTTTCAAAGTCCCAGAAAAGTACCTCATGATAAAACTGATAGCAATTTTTTCTGATCATTCCATTCTGTTGGTCTTAAGGAAGCTTCACACCATATAAGAATTCTCAGTGCCAGGTAGTTTTGGAGATATGGGCGTTTTAATTTTTTTCTATTGTTAGCTCCTGCGGTTCCCATGGGGCAACGGGAAAATTTTTGGGGGCATAAATTAAGTACTTATGACCCAATAAGCCCTCATATCAAATTTGGTCCAAATCTGCCTCTCGGTTTGGAAAATAGAAATTTTGGGAGGGGCAATTATTGCCCCTCTCATAAAGACGGCAAATATAGTCCCACAAACTTCTCTTGAACAAATCTGAGTCTACACCTCAAAAGAAAAACAAATCTGAGTCTACACCTCAAAAGAAAGCTGCACACCACATATCAAGTCTCTGCTACTGCTGGTTCATGAGAAGAAGATTTTTTAAGATTTCAGCACACTTTTGGGGTGTGGCCCTTCCAAGGGACGAGGCAACTTGATTTGAACAAAACCTCAAATATTAATTAAATTGGTTCAGCGGTTTGGGAGGAGAAGACGCAAACACCATGTTCATGGACGATGGACGGTGAGTGATCACTATAGCTCTCCTGACTGAAAGTCAGGTGAGCTAAAAATGTTCACCATCATTGAATCTCACATTGCCGGACGTCCATGGTTATGCTGATGACACACAGGTCTATATCTCTTCTCGACCATCAATCAAGGATCAAACTAAAGCTCCACAAACTATTGAATCCTGTATTTCGGACATTCGCACATGGATGCTTTCAAACAAATTAATGATAAATGATAAGACTGAATTCCTAATAATTGGTTCACGACAACAACTCACTAAAGTTGACATCAATTCAGTGAAGGTAGGAGATTCCGCCATCAGTGAAAGTAACAGTGTACGTAATCTTGGTGCCTTCTTCAACTCTACCATGTCTATGGACAGACATGTTACAAACATGTGCAATAAGGCTTTCAAAGGTCTATACAAAGTTAACCCTTTACCTAATGAATCAGCCACATCCGCCCACGTAATTCACAAATTGAGCTGTTGAAAAAGTCAAAATTTTCCAAAAAATGTCAACAAAACCACACCTCAATGAGGGGGTCACATGATGTGGTTTTGTTGACATTTTTTGGAAAATTTTGAAAAATTTGAACTAAAATAATAAATTTTAATATTTTCTGTGTTGGGTAAAGGGTTAAACAGATAAGACAGTTCCTCACCAAAGACTCAACAAAAACCCTAGTTCATGCCTTTGTAACTTCACATTTGGATTATTGTAATACCTTACTGTTTAACCTTCCACAATATCAGTACTCTCGCCTGCAGATGGTACTAAATGCATCAGCCCGAGTGGTATGTAGGGTATCACGATCTCAACACATCACTCCTGTTCTGAGGGATATGCACTGGCTGCCAGTGAAGTACAGATTAATTTTCAAAACTTTATTATTAGTTTTTAAGACACAAAACAACATGTCACCAGCCTACTTAGAAGAACTCCTTAAAACCAAGAATGTGTGTCAATACAACCTGAGGTCCGATGGTAAAATGCTGCTACATGTTCCAAAACATAGGTGTAAGACATTTGGAGATAGGTCATTCTCATTTGCTGACCCTCACTTGTGGAATAATTTACCAGAACACCTAAAAAGACTGTCAAATGTCAACCTTTTCAAGAAAGATCTCCAAACATACCTGTTTCAAAAAGCCTATAAGTGATGTTCTGGACTGTAAGATACTGTATATATTCCGTTTGTATATTTGCATGAGCTAAGTAACATGTACACGCCTTAGAATATGGTTCCATATCTTCTGAACTAGAATTTTGGCGCTTTATAAATGTGTATATTATTATTATTCCTCATATTGAATGAAGTTATAATTCAGGCTCCCACAGAGAGCCCAAATATGAACCCAGGGACTTGGCTTGAACAAACTTGAATCTCACCCCAATAAGGATGCTGCACACCATATCAAAACATTCTGACTGCTGGATCTAAAGAAGATTTTTAACGAAAATTCCTCATTTTAAACTAAGTTATATTTCAGGCTCCCACACTGAGCCCAAATATGAACCCAGGGACTTGGCTTGAACAAACTTGAATCTCACCCCCTAAGGATGCTGCATACCAAATATCAAAAGATTCAGATTGGTGGATATGAAGACGATATATAAAACATATTCCTCATACTGCACTAATTTAAACATTTGGGCTCCCATAGAGCCCAAATATGGACCCAGGGATTTGATTTCAATAAACTTATGAAACAATCTTTCAAAGATGTTATATGTGAAATTTGAAAGTTTTTTGAGCAGTGGTTGGGAAAAGAAAAGTCTTAAATGTTTTTCCAATTTCCCACAGTGTGAAAAAATGCTGACTCAGCATTTTTCAAAGTCCTGAAAAAGTAACCTATGATAAAACCGTTAGCAATTTTTTTTTTGACCATTCCATTCTGTTGGTCCTAAGGAAGCTTCACACCATATAAGAATTCTCAGTGCTGTGTAGTTTTGGAGATATGGGCGTTTTAAATTTTTTATTTTTCACCCCTGCGTTTCCAATGGGGTGACAGGAAAAATGTTTTGGGCATAAATTAAGTACTTATGACCCAATAAGCCCTCATATCAAATTTGGTTCAAATCAGGCACTTGGTTTGGAATATAGAAATTTTGGGTGGGGCAAAAATTCTTGCCCCTCCCATAACGATTTCAAATATAGCTCCTCGAACTTCTCTTGAACAAATCTGAGTCTACACCTCAAAAGGAAGCTGCACACCACATATCAAGTCTCTGCTACTGCTGGTTCATGAGAAAAAGATTTTTTAAGATTTAAGCATACTTTTTGGGCATGGCCCTACCGAGGGGCGAGGTAACTTGATTTGAACAAAATCAAAATGCTATGTCATAACAAACAATTATCTCAAATTTCACTTAAATCGGTTCAGCAGTTTTGGAGGAGAAGATGCAAACACCATGTTCTGGGACGACGGACGGTGAGTGATCACTACTGCTCACCTGACTGAAAGTCAGGCAAGCTAATAAAGTCGGGTATAGCCAATTGTTTATGCCTGTCATCTCACTTTAGAGGACTTGCACTCCAGGCATTGGTAACTGGTTGTCTATTTTCCAATAAAACAAGATTTGTTTACCACAGTAAACAAACACTACTCCACTTTCAGGGATTCTTCTACCCTCTTTGGCCCATGCCACTGGGAAACTGTGTGGCATGGGGGCTCCAGTTAAGAACCTGTGTTGGAGGGGAAGAAACACAAAAAGACTAAGAAATTTTTCATTCAAATAGAACGGAGAACATTAAGACTGATACCTGAGTACTACAAGTACATTTTGTAACAAACTGTCACATGGAATCATGTTAACCCCAGTCTCTATAGTCTTTGTTAAACTGTCCTTATACTGTTAAAGAAGGACTTGCCATTTGGCTTTGAATTCAGAAACTTTCTTATCTGGGTTAGGTAAGCAATTCAAGTTTAATGCACAATTGGTGTCCTGAAATGGGTGTCATAAGGCCTCATAAAACCGATGGTTTTCTGAGGCCTTATGACCACCCAGTTCAGTACACCAATTGTGCATTAAATTTTTGTTCATGTGGGGTCTGAGATTGGCATTGGCAAATGTTGGGTTGGCAATATTGGGAAAAATCATGTCCAAAACCCATTGGGAAAGGGTCCATATTCTGCACCTGTAGACACCCAAGAGAATCCCTGACTTTCCAGGGTATGTATACTGACATACCTTCCAGTGGCCTGATTATATTTTACAATGTGGAAAACAGATTGGTGCAATTCCTATGATACATATAAGTCATGACTTAAGCAAAAGTGTAAAGAACAAATAATATTTATTGAATTCTGATAACTACAGTTCAAGTTATCACATAAACATTTAAAATTTCCAGTAAAATGTAGTGAACAAATGGCATTGACTCGGTCCATTTTCAAAAAATCATGTGGTTTTCAAACCTAAGCAGCGTAACAAAATTTATTGAAATTTTATTATGACTTTTCAAGTTATCACATAACCATCATCAATTCAAGTGAAATGGAATAGTCAAAGGTCTGATGACCCCCTCAATTATCTAGAAGCCATCATTTTTTGAGTTTAAATAGATTCAAGACAATACAACAAATGGCAATAACTTTTAACTGATCTAGTGCTAAATTATATTCTGTGGCAAAATTTGTTCTCATGAATTTGCTTGCTTACAATTTTGAAGATTTTTGCCTGGTTACAAGCATTGTGTTTTAATGACACTTTCAACAAGCATTTATTGGTGTCCAAGGTCACTTTCAGCATATATGGCTATATCATAACTGCAACACAGATATGAAGTCAAGTATAGCCATCGTTTGTACCTATGCTGGTTACTTCAGAGGACTTCCACCTGAGGCTTTAGTTACCAGGTCCTATTTTACCAGTAGCACAAAACTTAACACCACACTGCTCCAATTCCCTGGAATAGTGGTGGTTATCAAACTTGTCCAAGACATTGTTAACTTAATCTGAAGCACCACTCCAAAATGTATTGAAATGTATGGTAACTATTGTTAAAAGTTATCGCATAAACAAGTGTTCTGGAAGGACGGAAGGATGGATGCACAGATGGAGCTCTTCCGTCTTCAAGATCACCGTTTTCTGAAGGGGGATAATTAACATCTTGACGTAAGAAAACGTAAGTGTGTGGGTGATCAAATTGATCTTGCCATCTTAGAAAATTAAATACAAGTATTAACCCCCTGCACTCTAATGTCAAATGCTAAAATTACGACTAGCCATTTTCCCATAATGCAACTTCGAATTTAACCAATTCAAACTCTGTCAAACAAGACTGGGAAAATGTTTCAGACTGAAATTTAGATATTTTGACATCAGAGTGGAAGGAGTTAATGAAGCTTTTTTAATATTACCATGTCAGTGAGGTAAATTAATTATGAACAGATGTTGATATTTTTCAAATATACCATACAGTAGTCATCGTGGACTGGTCGAAATCCTCGAGTGGGCATTGATGTCCAAATTAATGAAGCAAGGGGTTGTACCGGTGCTTCATTGATTAAATTTTTAAGGATTATTCCTATAATTAGTGTTTGTAATCCAATATTATTGGGTCCATGGAAATATTGCCCACCCGTGGAAAGTGACCAGTCCACGATGGCCGTATGGTATTATAATTATTTTTTGTAGTATTAAGTCACTTTCAGCATCTATGGCTATATCCATGACCACAACATAACTATAAAGTTAAGCATGGTTTATACCTATGCTGCCCACTTAGAGGACTTCCACCCAAGGTGTTGCTTATGGGGTCCTATTTTACCATTAAGCAAAACTGCTTATCACAGTAAACAAGCACTGATTCACCTCCCAGGGTTCCCTAGATGTGGCAAATGAATTACCTTCTGAAATTTTAATATGAGAGGGGGGGGGGGGGGGCACACAAAATTATCATAACTTCAGTGGGCATAAATAAATGAGACTGGAACAAGTCTTTCGAGACTGGACTTCGAACTGCCAAAACAGAATGGAAATCGGTGAAAAATGATGAAGAAAGAAAATATTTTTATAATCTTCAAACAGCAAATGAAATGAAAAGAAAGTAAAAACTCACGCATAGAAAATCTTTTTGCATATATCCATGAGCTAATTAACTGAGAGGATGTTTACAAATACCACTGATAGATCACATTCAGTTAAAGTTGTTGGAAATATTAACACAAGGTCTGTACAAACTATATTGGTTGCCGTATTACTTGGAGAGTAATGTGACATGCAGTCGCAAACACAGATACCTACACCTGTTTATATACCCACTACTATCATTATTTACATGTAGAAAATTCTGTATTCCACGAAACAGCTGAGTATGGAATCTGGGTTACAACCACCTTGAAGAGGTAATCATTACTGAGTACACATGCATTTGTCCTGAAGCACTGCAATCCCTCACTGTAGTATCAGCCAGAATAAGTTTAGAAGAACTTGTGTCTATTTTGAGGGTAATACAGTGGAACCCTGTTAGCAGAACAGCCACGGTGCCAGTCAAAACATGCATTTAACTGGTATTTTCAATTAATTAGAATTTAGTCATTTTTCTATGCTCTAGTAATTAACTGAGTATTAAAGTCATTGATTTTTGCTTCACAGGGCTTATAAAATTAAATGCTTATTCAGAAATCAGACCACAATGATGCTGTAAAGCTAGGGACTTTTGGATGCTTTATATTACAGTGGAGCCCACTTAACTGATGTATCTCTTAATTGAATAACCCTGTTAAATGAATATAACTTCTGAACACCAAACCACTTACCATACCTTCAGTACACATTTGATCTGTTTATTGCACATAGGTTATAGATCGAAAACTTCTGTTAAATGAATAAAGATTCCTGTTATACAATACAGCCGTCGTGGACTGGTTACTTTCCATGAGTGGTCAATATTTCCACGGACGCAATAATATTAGATTCCAAACACTAATTATAGGAATAATCATTAAAAATTTAATTAATGAAGCACCCCATCTTCATTCTTATTTATTCGTTTATCTATTTTCATACCTTTTTATGAAATAAGATTGCAATGTATAGGAAATCTGAACCAAGACAATTCACATTTGCTCAGATTAATTTTCCAAGACATTTAGCCATAGCTTATTCAGGCTTATTTGAGTTTCTTGGCTTTAGAAATGAGCTGCGGATGATATTATTCAAGGAATGTAAGAATTTTGTGATGTTAACATTTTGGTCTCTTTTCACCATTTCATTTTCAGAGAATAACTCTCAACTTTTGTCGGTAAATATTAGATATCTGTTATGATAATTTTCTGATAAGACCCTATTCAGCTATTCATGATGTTCTTCATGTGCTGTTTCCAATTCGATTTGGATTTGATGTTGACATCTAACCCTTAAGTTGATTCAAGAATGAAAATTCCAATTCACAGGGCCTTAATTATCACGTGCAAAGTTTCATTAAAATCAAATCATCCACGTAGGATGAGTTGTACACAGAATTATACAGAAATCTGTACAAAATCTATGTTCAAGAGGAGATAACCTTGTTGACATTTTTGCCGAAGAAGCTCAAGTGAGCTAAAACACTCACCTGGATCAAGTTGCCTAAATGGAAATTAAAGTGGGTCAGAGGAAGGAAGCAAAGGCAAAATAAGGATGTTAATGTTAAGTGATAATGATAATGTTTAGTGTTAAATTACCTGTGAGGTGTAAATACCCTTTCTAAATTTTATTCAAAATACTGAAACACTCAAGCTGTCAATATGTTTGAATTCTTTTTCCTTCCTTAATTATTTCATTGCTGATTATATGTACCCTGCAAATGAACTTTAAAACCTGCAAGTACATTTGGCTTCACTCTGTAAACATTCTGATAGACTAAGTACAAGACATTGTATATTCTGCTGGGTCTCTCACATCCGCAATTCTAAAGTTTTCAAAGTAAACCCAGACAGAGTATGGAACATTTCTAATCAATGAAAGCTAGAAAAAGCATAAAAGTAGTACAACAGAGTACAACCCAGATGTTGGTTCATCACTGCTTGTTTAATGACTCTGGGAGAAATTAATACTTTACTACAGCGCCAAGAGGCTTCCAGCCATTTTGAATAAAAAACTACAGTGGAACCCTGTTAATTGAATAGCCACTTTGACAAAGGAAATTATTCAATTAACAGGAGTATTAAAACCAGAGGCTCAAGTGAGCCTAAAATGCTCACCTGGCTCAAATTGTCAAAACAGATGAGTGTATCAGCCAGTGGCGGCACCAGGAAATTCCAGTATGGGGGACCTGAGAGAAATTGGGGGCCTATGATCAGACACGAAGCATCTGTCGCAACTTGCCTTCCAGGGGGTCTGGGTGTTCTCCCCCCAGAGAACATTTTATTTCTAGATGCTCTCAGATGCATTCTGGTGGCATTTCGAACATAAAATGCTGACTAATTCCATGAGGAAAATGCATGTTTTTTACCTTACAATCCGGACAAATCAACCATAACCCTATCTCTGACAGCTTACGACGGGAGAGAGATGGTGATTGTCAGTGAATTTATCTTGTTTGAGTCCAATTTACTTGTTTGCAGTCCCGGGAATCTACGGCGGCATTCAGCAATGCCGTCGCAAATGCCGACATAATTGGGATTTGCGACGGCATTTTTTTGCCGTCACGTAAATGAACATATTCAAGGAACTGAACAGGGCTTGTGATTTAAAAATGGGTTTTAGAATTTATACAAATCCTAACTAACATGAATGCAGACTATTTTGTCACAATACCCGGATAACATCAACGTACGCTATTTCAACAATACCATTTCGTGTTTGGAGGGGCCCAGGCCACCCCTAGCACCGCCACTGGTATCAGCATGTGATCAGCAGCAAGAGCAATTTTTTTGATATGCTATGACATAACCAAAGGCAACTTTTTTGGCCATTCATTTCTGCTGGTCCTAGGAAAGCTTCCTAGCAAACTCTGTTCTGTGAAGTATTAAAAAACAACTGAAAGAAATTTTTGTTTTGTTTTAAACTACTGTGTTCTCTCTTGTGCCTCCCACTCCTCAAAAAAAAAAACAAGTGAATTGTTTTGAACAAACTTGAATTCGACACCCCTAGAGATGTTACATACCAAAGATGAAAGGATTCTCACTGGTGGATCTGAAGAAGAAGAATTTTCAAGAAATTTTCTCATATTGCTCTAAGTTAAACTTTGGGCTTCAATAAAAAGCCCAAATATTAAGCCAGGAACCTGATTTGAACAACCTTCAATCTAACCCTCCCAGAGGTGTTGTACACCAAATATCAAAAGAATATGACTGCTGGATCTGAAGGAGATGATTTTAAACAATAATTCCCCATATTGCACTAAGTAAATATTTGGGCTCTCTTGGGGAAACCAAATATTAACCCAGGAACTCGATTTGAACAAATTTGAACCTTACACCTCTAGAGATGTCACATACTAAATATGAAAGGATTCTCACTAGTGGGTCTGAAAAAGAAGAGTTTTTAAGAAATTTTCTCATATGGCACTAAGTTAAAATTTGGGCTCCAATAAAGAGCCCAAATATTCATCCAGGGATCCCATTTGAACAAATTTGAATCTAACCCCCCCCCCCCCCCCCCCCCCCCCCCCCCCCCCGCCCCACCCCCCCTCCCAGAGATGCTACATACCAAATATCAAAAGAATCTGACTCGTGGATCTAAAGAAGACGATTTTTAAAGATTATTACCCATGTTGCACAAAGTTAATATTCAGGCTCCCACCGGAACCCCAAATATTAACCCAGGGACTCAATTTGAACAAATTCGAATCTTACACCTCTAGAGATGTCACATACTAAATATCAAAAGAATCTGACTGGTGGATCTGAAGAAGAAGATTTTTAAAGATTATTCCCCATATTGCACCAAGTTAATATTCGGGCTTCCATAGGAAGCCCAAATATTAACCCAGGGACTCAATTTGAACAAACTTCAATCTGACCCCTGTAGAGATGCTGTATACCAAGTATCAAAAGAATCTGACTGTATGATCTGAAGAAGATTTTTAAAGCTTATTCCCCATAGCGCCCTAAGTTAATTATTTGGGCTCCTCTGTTGAGCCCAAATATGAACCGAGAGGGTCGATTTGAACACACTTGTATTTGACCATCCTATGGATGCTGTATACCAAATATCAAAAGATTCTGATCAGCGGTTCTGAAGAAAACTGTTTTTTCAATTTTTGCAAATATGCTGACTCAGCATTTTTTCAAACGTCCCTACAGAACACTCTAACACAACCGATGGCCATTTTCTTTTTTTAATCCATTCTACTGGTCACAAGGATGCATAACAAATAACAGTTCTCTGTTCCGTGTAGTTTGGAAAATATGGGCATGTGAATTTTTTTCTATTTTTAGCCCCTGGGGTACCCACAGGGCAATGAAAAAAAAAATTGCGGGCATCAATCAAATACTTTGGACCCACTTATGCTACATGCCAAATTTGGTTCAAATCGGCCCATCGGTTCTTGAAATAGAAATTTTGGGCGGAGTCCAAAATGGATATGTGACCACAGAGACCCCAAATATTGATCTACCAATTTCACTTGAACAAACTTTAATCTTCAATACCAAAGAGTGTTACATACCATATATTAAGGCAATCTCTCCAGTGGTTCATGAGAAGAAGATTTTTAAAGATTTTTAGATTTAAGATTTAATAGATTAATAGTCTGTATTGGATGTAGTGAGGCCTAATCCATCTATAAAGAAAGAAAAACTAGGGAGAGTCAGGGTAATTTCTCAACAGGTTACAAGATTTTTTATTCAATTTATAGGAGTTTACTCTATAACCTATATTCAATTAACAGGTCAAATTTGTACTGGCGGTATGGGAAATGGTTTTGTGTTGGGAAATTATATTCAATTAACAGGGTTATTCAGTCAAGAGATATCCAATTAAGTGGGCTCCACTGTATTCAAGATTTGCAGGCTCTACAAAAACATTGTTTAACCTTTCAACGAACATGGGCGGCAGATGACACTTGCAAAAAAATCCTTGAACACTAAATTTTTTAAATTTTTGCCTCGAAAAACATAGCTGATGACCTTTCATTATAATGAGCTCAATAAGCACATTCCAATTAGGGGGCATAAGTTATGTTTTAGGGCAAAACTTGGAGAAGAAAATTTAAATGGTGATTTCTGTAAATGGCTGCTTATGACCATTATTTTAGGTGAAGGGTTAGAAGACAATGTGCTCAATTGATTCTGGAACTCAGAATTGTGATTCTAATAAATACATGAAATTCAGAGAGAGAAAAATGATTTGGGAATTTAATGCAATACATACAGTTTGACTATAGTAAATTACAATTAACTCATAATCTGCTCAGCATTTTCTTGAATTTATCCCAGTATCAAGTCAAGGCTGCTTTAAGATTAGATAAAAATTAAATTGAGCCAGGGGTAAAAAAAATAATTGATGTTTATGTTTGTTTACTGGAGTTTTTACAACACTTTCAACAGGAAGGGTCACATCATGTTGGACATTTTCACAGCTGAAGTTCCTGGAAAGGATTACAAAGCAATGGCAAATAACTGTCAGACTCTCCAACTTACTAACTCGGTATCTGCAGGTCAGATTGGTTGAAGTCTAGTGTACCCTTTGTCAGGACCACCATACTCCCATATAGGCAATCCGAATGAAGTGTCTCAGCCAAGGACACAATACAGAGGATGTAGATCAAACTGTTCGACTCATCGATCTGAAGTCCAATTCTCCAATGCTCTAACCAATGCCCCCCAAGAAATATTTGATAAAAGACACACTATTGTTATGGATTGATTCTGCTAACGAGAGGTTCCACCCAGACAATAACTTGAGATACTGCAAAAATCAAATAGTCTGGCTGCCAGGACACTGAACCACAAAGTGGTGTGCAAAGTTCTTCTCAATGGAATGTGTAAGAGTAACATATCCTGGCTTCGAAAAAGTTTACTGGATGTCTGGTAGCCTAAAGCAATTTGAAATATCACATTTAAGGTGACATCATTGTTTTGCTGCAACTAATACAACATTCTGGGCGCATACCAGAGGTTGCAACCAAGCCTATATACATTTTTAGGAATGTTTCGAGTGTTTGCTGATTCTATTCATCAGTGCTATTCATAGCTGATGTATCTGCTAACCTTGTTTGTTCACTGCATCACTTGTGTGGTACTGCAAGAGCAGAATGTGACAAAGAATTTGGAGCGACGGGATGCATCTTTTTGCGTGAGAAATAGGCATATCTGGGTGTTTTGGTTTGTGATAATGAACAACATCCAACTGATAGTCAATAGACTCTGACATTTCAGACTTTTTATAAGTCAACTGTGTTGTGACTGGGTTATTTGCTCGAGTTAACAACACAGCCAGAGAATGGGTACTTTTCCATTCTGTGATACAATGTCAGCATCAAAATTATCTACCACTATCTGTATTAGCCCACCATCAGAACTAGATACTGGTGTGAAGTCAACATTGCTAGCTGCTGTATTTGCTGCAGATTTCTTGAAACACAATAAATCATCGTAGGAGCATGTTACTCCAAAGTCAAGCTTCGTTTTTATGAGGTCTTTAGAATCCCTCATCATTCCAGCAAGACCAATTTGCACTGTTGTTGGTATCCTACATACCAGTGATGTTACAATGTTGCTAATCAGCATCCTGGGTAGGGTGTGGACTAATTTTGGTGACATGCTACCCAGAAAAGCCAACAATGACGCACTTGAAAACTCTGATATCTTGTCAAAGTTGAGCTTGAAATCATGTATTTCAATCTATATCCATATCCATTATATTGGTGCATATACTTTTCTTCAAAACTTTCATTGAACTTTCGGCATCACAATCATCTGGATCCTGTGTAATACCTAGAGCTGACCCAGCTCTCGATCTATCTGCTAAAATTGTGGCTATCCTTGGTGAGGAAAGGACTAAAATGTTGTTGCCGTATCTCTCAGCAAGCTTAGCAACAAAAACTTGACGGGAAATACAAGTACCCCCACACTCACCATTCAATTTGCACAAGTCGACCGAATTCCATGTAAGGGATTGGTCATCTCTCATGAGAGCAACCACCGATTCAAAGCTTCGGCATCGGAATTAAAATCTGTTGAGGTAGTGTCAATGGATTGCTTTGCCGAAGATGCTACAGATCTTGGACTCATAACTGTAGCTCTACAGACCGAGTGACAACGAGCGTCTGCCGCATGCAAGTCACTCATAGCACCTAAAACCCGTAACCAAACCTCTTCTCCCATTTATCTTTTTACTGCTCACAAACCTTGAGTATTTCATCCTTTTGTGATAAACTACTGCTGGATTCAGGAATCACTACTTGACAGAAAATATAAGCCTCTATCAACCTTGTTGGGTTTTTAGGGTCTTTTGTCACATCACGGCTGCAACCACAAAATTAGTGATTAACCGATGTTCGGCAATCACATCTTACATCGGCCAATTTTAAGACATAAGTTGACCATCGGCAGTAGTGTTTGAACATCTGCTCGTGCCGATGGTTACATGGAGCACTACAGGATCAATATTGTTCATATTTACATTTGATTCACAACCTAATACAAGCAGTAACAACCTTAATAAATTGTCAAAATGATGAGTAGTAGTGTTGAAACGATTTGTCGATTATTCAACATTTATAATATCCCACTCCCAGTACAAGTTACAATTACACCGACATGGACAGCACCCCACAAGTACTATGAATTGCTGTTTCATCATCTGATATCACTGCCAGTTCACTTGTAAACAATCTTAATTACCAAATTCTTCTTTAATCAATGTCAATACAAAGTGGACGATAACAAATGAACATAAAATACACTCATCAGCCAACTGTTTTCAGTCAGAGAAAAACTTCAATCTGTTGTGCATGTTACTTATTTATGTAAACAATCTAAAAATAGTGTATGGCCATTTTGTGCAAGGCCTTCTGTGATTGGCAATCATTTGTGAAACATTATATTTTTCCATTCAGGATTTCCAGCACTAGACACGTGAACACGAATCTGCGAAATTAAGTGAACTGTAGTACAAGAGGCTATTTAAAACAGCCATTATGAATGCATTTTCAGTCGTTGATTTCTGCCCCACAATGAAAGCAATCTGAATTACTGTATACAAAATGGGACCTACTTTTGTTTTGACCTGTATATACATGTGGGTTTTGAATCGAAAGTTAAAAAATTTATAGTAATTTATATATTTTTTATACTAACCAATGACCCAGACTTAGCTGGTGCTAACTCTTATATTCTATGGCCAAACACAAATTTTGCCCTCCCAATCCCAAACATTTGCATCAAAATCCAAAAATTAGATATCCTATATGGTCCTCCATACTTTTATCCACTGCGCATGCGCAGTGTCAAGGAAGTCCGAAATTGGAGCCAAATCCTCATTCTTACAACCAGTGCCTGGTAAGTGTTATGTAATCAGCGGGGAGGTATGAGTTCCCAACTCATGGGAGGGCCATCCCCATCTGGGTCATTGGTAAGTATAAAAATATATAAATTACTATAAATTTTTTAACATTTTTATACTGTACAATGACCCAGACTTAGCTGAATAGAAAAAAGGCTGGAGGGCCTAGGACATAAAGGAAAATCCAATAGGCTCAATTACATGTAAACAGAATTATCCTCTCAAGGAGAAGAGAACAGGTTTTACATGTATCTTTCTTGTTTATACCAAAAAAGAAAGCCACGATACCATTCCGTAATTGAGCACAATAACATCAATGATCTCTATTAACATCCAGTATAACCCATTATACTAATCTTTTTAAAGGAAAGCCAATAAATAAAGATAGTCCAGAGAATGAGACTCTTTATACTCATTTAAAAGTGTCCGAGGATTGTATATTAGCGCTTGTATGACACATGACATATACAAATGCTTCCCACCTAGCTACACTTTAAAAATATTACATAAATGAGATAGACATTAGCTTTACACTTTAAAACCATCCCGGCACCGACTCGGAATTACTGACTCCCTTGCTTTTCACTATAAAGCAGGTGATGTAAGGGAACACCATCCAACCCCCCCCCCCCCCCCCCCCCTCCCCTTGCTCTGGGTCAAATACACCAGAACGAAGCGGGCAGCAGGACAGAGTCACTACCGGAACAGAAAGCCTGCATAACTATAGTTGCAACTGTTTAGTGGATGACATTCTGGGCAACAGATAACGGACCTAAACAACGCAGGTCGCCAGAAATGGATTCAATATTTCTAAGATAAAAATTTGTGAACGTGGAAGGCTGAGACCAATATGCAGCCTTCATCAAATTGGTAATAGCAACACTATTAGCATAAGCCCAAGATGTAGACAGCGCTCTTACTTCATCCGCCGAAAGCTTAAGCACAAACTGCTGAGTTGAAGATAATTTTTCATAAGCAGTGCGGACAGTTAATTGATTCCACCTTGCAATAGAATGGACTGTGATGTCCTTTCTATTAGGCAGCAGAGACAGAAAGAAACGCTTACGTCACTTTCTGATAAACTCAGATCTACGTTTGTAAATACGCATGGCTCTAACTGGACAGAGCAAAGGCCAATGACCGTCTGAAGATGGAAGAGCCTTAATAACAATAGGTTCAGGATACTTATTTGGAGCCTGATTCTTAGCCAAAAATCCAACATTAGTAGTTAAAGTAATAGTATTACCAACACTACGATAGTGAGAATCGTCAACCGATAGTACATGAAGCTCACAAACTCTTCTGGCAGAAGAGAAGGCGAAGAGAAAAGCTGTCTTATAAGATAAGAATTTGAAGTCCACTGTATCAAGAGGCTCAAATGGCGCTTCTTTTAGCTTCAGAAGAACCCAAGCTAAATTCCACTTAGGAATTAACCTAAGGGTTCTAGGTCTATTTATCGAAAAGTTTTTCACTAACTTAGATAAAGAGACATTAGATCCAATCTGTAAGCTATCATGATGAGCATAGGTATCCGATAGCATAGACCTACAACCCTTAATGGTTATTGGCTGCAGTTTGATCTCGTCAAACATGTATACCAGAAAATTAGCAATGTCTGGAATGGAGGGATCATAAATATCAATAGAATGATCCCTACACCACCGATAGAAAACCTTACACTTAGCAGCATAATTTAGCGAAGAGGAGGTCCTCCTACAGTTAGAAATTGCGTCCACTGCTCGTCCTGTAAAATGCTTGCCGTGCAAGAAGGACCGCACAATGGAAATACATGAAGGTTGCGACCTTGTGGGTTGTAATGCAGTGTGCGCGATTTCCCCTGCGAAAGAAGGTCCTCCTGTGGAGGAAGCTTCCGTGGAATGTCCCACAAAAGACACCTGAGTATATTTATCCATGGTCTCTGGGGTGACAGAGATGCTACCAACAGAATCTTGCAGAGAGATTGCTTGATTTTTAGCAATACATGTATCTGCTGAATCAACGGAGCTGGAGGATACGCGTATCCTATCATTCCGTCCCAAGAGATCGAGAGGGCGTCTACTGCAAATTCTCGAGGATCTGGGCATGGCGACACAAACGTCTGCAACTGATTGTTGAGATGCGCCGCAAATAAGTCTATCATCGGACGATCCCATTGGTAGTAAATCTGATTGAATAATCGTTTGTTGAGAGTCCATTCTGACCGCAACATGCGACCTTTCCGAGAAAGGGAGTCTGCTAGAACGTTCAGACGACCCGGAATATGACGGACCGATAGGAGAACTTGATGCTCTAGGACAAACAGAAGGATCCTTTCCGTTAAATTGAACAACGGAATGGAATGAGTGCCTCCCTGATTCCGAATATATGCTACTACTGTCGAATTGTCGGAAGAATTTGAACCTGCGAATTCTGAAGAATGTTCATCCACTGACGTTGCGCAAGCCAAACTGACATCATCTCTTTGATGTTTATGTGCTTGTTTAGGAACTGCGGATCCCAAAGACCCTGGCACCTCGAATCTGTTGGGCTCAGAGTTGCGCCCCAACCTGTTTGACTCGCATCCATCATTATCGTAAAACTCGGATCGGGCAGTTGCAGTGGTACTCCTTGAGTTAACCACTGAATATCTGCCCAAGTCTGAATCTCTTGTTTCCCTTGATTCGACAAGACGATGTTTGTTTCGAGCGAATGAGTCTTCACACTCCAATTCTGAGTAAAAAATATCTGGAGTGGACAAGTGCGTAACCGCCCCATCGGAATAAGATTTGCAGCAGCTCCTCACAAACCTGTCAGTCTCGTGAATTCTCTCGCCGTTACTACATCTGAGCAAAGACAAAAGCGAGTGTAACAACTGACTAATTTTGCTCTGGTTAACTGCAGACGAATGAGATTGTTGTGCGTCTCGAAGCTCATTCCCAGGTGGGTGAATAATTTGGTCGGCACTAGATCCGACTTCTTTTCGTTTACTATGAAACCGAGACGTCGGAGCAGTTGAAGCCGACTCTGAACATTGTTCTCAAGCGTTAACTCGTTGCCGTACCTCTGAAGAATGTCGTCCAAGTAGGCCGACATTACTACAGACGAATGAGCATGGAAATGAGTCATTACCAAGTTCATTATTCGAGTGAATGCCCAGGGTGCTAGATTCAGACCGAAGCACATCGCTCGGAACTGATACACGACTCCTAGGACAGCGAAGCGAAGATACTTTCTGAATGCTGGATGTACCATGAAGTGAAAGTATGCATCTTTGAGATCTATGCTCGCAGCATAATCGTTCACTCGAATGCTCGCTCTGACCAATTGGATGGTCTCCATATAAAATTTCGGAGCCACGATCAGCTTGTTTATCCAGCTCAGATCTATGACTGGACGAAACAAGCCGTCTGGTTTTGGAACCAGAAACAGGTAACTGCAGAAACCTGGAAATTCCTGGTTTTCTACGACCTCCATAGCGTTCTTGTCCAGAAGAGATTGAACTTCTTACAGAAGCGATTCTCTCTTCTGAACATTTGACGGAAGCTCGGTCCAACGTGGACTTCGAGTTAATGGAGGTTTTTCATTGAAGGACAGTTTTAGACCTTTGGAAATCACCCCTTGCACCCATGGGTCGTCTGTAATTGACAGGCAATTGGTTAAGAATCTCGACAGCCTTCCGTCAACTGGAACGCAAGAGGTTTACACCATCACCTCCTGGCCCTGCGAGGTTTGCGGGAGGAGAAACCACGTCCTCCTCGACCCGCACCTCGTCCAGTCGACCTAGGGGCGTCTGACCGGTTATCTCGGCCAGCATAACGGCCCCTACCTGAGTCGCTACTCTGACGGTCTCTGGAGTAAGACGTAGAGGCTTTCTTAGATCCTCTATAGGAACTTCCCTTGGACGTATTCGCCCCCGAATTGCTTGCCTTACTCTGCTGAGTCCGACTTTTTTGAAGTGGATTTAAAAAGCAGAGAATCCTAAGCTTTCTTAGTAATCTGATCATAGATAATAGAAACCTTTTCGTCGAAGAGAAGCTCTCCGGAGACCGGAGCGACTCAAAGAGAGTTTTTCACCTTACTATCCACTCTTGTGGATGCAGCCAGGGCAGCATCATGCCTGACTAACTCCAGATTTGCCACTGAAAGGCGGAATTATACGTAGAATATGCTATAGCCCGAGAAAGAACTCTTAAGGAAGTTTGAACATCCTGGAATTCTTTCCCTTCGAGACGTAATGATAACACTCTCTGCATAAGATAATGCGTCTAAATTTATTCTATTAGACGAGATTGTCGTCTCCAGTATACTGGAGTTAATAGAAATGGATGCCGGCAATGACAACTCCAAGTCTTCTGCCTGCTCATCCAAAAGCTGGGGAACTCTAGGCATGCCATGTCCTGCCATTTCAAACTTATTTCTTGAATTGATGAAAGGCAGCTGTATAGCGCTAGGCGATAAGAAACTGGATTTGCCAGTCTTAGAGGCTAGCTTGAATATAGCGTCATTCAAAAGTTCAAATGTCCGTGTGACATTTCTGGACTGCGTCGGAAACTCGGGGACAGTGTCCCTATTCCGGCCGAAAAAGTCTGTGTCCAGTGATGCTATCAGTCTCTTATCCGGTAATGCAGCATTTTGGTCCGGTGGAACAACTTCTGGAAGGTGTTGCCGGATGAAATCTACAGCCACCTTATGTTGTTCGGAAAGGGAAAATACCAGCTCCGCTGATTAACTTTCGCCATCTGACTGGACCATATGAGATTCTCTGTCGTCCCTTTCGGACTCTGCAGGGGAGTGAACCGACCCAGCTTCCTCAGACAGTACCTGTTCCGAAAAAGTTTCTGATGGCTGCTGGGATGCTGCAATGAGTTGAGCAATCTGTGACTGTCACGGAGGCCTGTGGAGCCGTGGTCTTACGTGATTTAGCCGCTGGGAGCTCCTGGGACGATGATTCCTGCATACTTCTTTTATGCAAACGTCCCGACTGGTAAGGCCTCGTGTCCTTGGCTACAGGATGGCGTGACCTGATCGAAGTGGAATCCCTGGTTGGTGACGCAGGCTGTATATCAGAAGTCACGTAGCCAAGTTGCGGTCGGATGAGGAAGCCAATAGACTAGTCACGCCGGACTGTCTATACGACGGAGCGTCCCGAGGAGTGGACGTATGCTCCAACTGACGAACATTACGTACAACGACATCTGGTCCCAGATGTTGTTGTAAGAGAGAGGGGCCTCTCTCGCTCGTGGCCCGGGCTAGGTACTGGACTGATTGGCTTCCTCCTTTCCATCCTCGGATCCGTCGTCGCTGTGTGTGCACGATCCATGTTTATAGTGCTCGCAACACCCGATCTCCTTTCCTGGACCGCAACGGACGAACCCGGCATCACAACCATTTCGTGAATGATTGCTTCACCGGGCAAGCTAGCGGGCGACAATGCCGTCGATTCTACGTGGGACCTCTTAGGCATTTGCCGAATTTCATCGAGCACTTTAGCCGCTAGTTCTTCTTCATTTGTCTGCGATGACGGAGGCACACTTCGTGAAGACATCACAGAAACATCACCCTGTTTTTGTTCCTCTGAAAAAGAGACTAAAAAACTAGAGTGACCCTGTGGCGATAGGACCGGCATGGACCTCTCACCACTAACAATATACAGTGACACACGTCTCCAACGTTTGTCATTCCAATTGGCACACACAGAGCAAGAATTAGTGCTAGTACACTGACTACAAATAATACACTGAGCATGAGAATCAGAGGAAGAGTTCCTCAAATTACAATTTAAAGAAACTTCTTTCATTTTGAAAAAAGTTAAACAGTCATTGTACTTGCACTAACCCTTGAAAACAAGATACATGATAACAATATAATCCATTACAAACATTTCGAAAAATAATTCGAAAGAAAAAATTTTCGAAAAAATTTTCAAGTTGAGCCCCAGTTCCCAATGGGAACGATGAGCCCAAATGGATCCCAAAACAGCCTAAGTGTGGACAAAAATTTTAAAACATGTCTCAAGATTAATGTTACACTTACGGACAATATTATGTATCTGGCTATGAGCAGAACTTAATAGATGACAAGGAATCACTGTTTGAAGTAACCGATGTCAATGTAAACAAAAGTAAATAAAACTGGAAACAAGACTCCAGACACTGAAAATATGGCCCGAAATCAGTAACCAATTTTAACACTATCCGATGTAAAACAGAGGCTTCCTGAGAAGAAACTGCAGTACATTGGATGGTAGATGCATGACTGAAACAAGCCAAAACTCCCAAGAAATTTCAGTAAAAATAATTACAAAAATAATGCCAAAAGCGTGGGAGAATAGCAAGGGGGGGGGGGGGGGGGGGGGGTATTAAGGAAAGGGAGAGAGGAAACACTGAACAAACAATGGAAATTTCATAGCAAGAATGAAAATATCAGGCCCATGCCCCGAAATTAGGGAACATGAAATAATTTTGCATAAAAATTATATGTTACAGCCCTGTTCACATCCTTCCACTGTTCCTTCCTCTCGTCCTTTTATTTCATCCTTAGATCCACCATTTCTCTCATGACTATGTGTCTGGCATCATTTAAACTGAGATTTTAAGCACAGATATCAGTGTGATGCTACTGATTGAAGGGCCAAACAAAGAATGAGGATTTGGACATCCTTGGCATGCGCAGTGGATAGAAGTATGGAGGACCACATAGGACATCTAATTTTTGGATTTTGATGCAAATTTTGGGGATTGGGGGGGGGGGGGCAAAATTTGTGTTTGGCCCTAGAATGTAAGAGTAAGGACCAGCTAAATCTCTGACATTGGTACTCACAATTGGCTGATATACTCAACTAATCGGCAAGCAGTTGAGAGTTGCAAATCCTTATTGGTTAATCTCAACACAAAATAAAAAGTGTCATTTGAAATCAAACACAATTTGTGCCTGACATTGCCTAGATCTTTTCTCGGGTAGTACATCCACCCGAGTAGGAATATCTCTGCTTGATGTAGCTTGTCTGACACTTTTTGGGTGAACATATTTCTGTACACAATAATTTGTGACTTGTCAAGACTAAATTGGCATCCAAATCTAGCTGCGATTGTAAATCTTCATACAGACCATCATTATACAATTTGCTGCATCTGATAATGTTCTTGATTTGCTTGGATGCCATGTTGATCAGATGGTCACTAACCTTAACTTCTTTACATGCGTATTTTGCAGAGATGAAGCAATGACCGGCCATGGCAGATTCTGCAGATAAACTGACAGAAATATTCGAAAATAATGCCGGACTAAAGAACAAAAGCACAGCCTAGCGGGGCAACATATGCCCGTCAAAACTGCAACATGCACAAGTTTCTCTGGAGTAAAGTTTGAAATTTTTGTTGACTTGACTATGTCTGCACCCCCACCAATCATTGCCCATTCCCCTGCCCTGTCTGGGGTAAAGAGTATCAAATTGTATGCTTGTGTGCACACATTTCATATTGTTTTTGTAAAATTTTAGTACGCAGAATAGAAATGCAAACAGTTTTTAGGTGTAGAAGATTCTCCTCACCGTTTACAATGGTGGAATCCATTCATTGACAGGTTAACTTCATTGATAACGATTGACAATAGGTGGCGCCAAGGAAAAAGACATTTTGAGGATCATAACAGCTATAAATGGCGAGGATTCTCGTCATTAAAAAATAAAATGGAGTTATCTGCTCCTGTCACATGCACAATGAAAATTGATGATCAACATGGGTGCAAAGTTTGAACAATAAAGCAAGTAAAATGTTGAAGGAGTAGGCGACACAATGCTGTGATGGTTCAAGTACTAAAAGGGGGCATAACTCTGGAAATACAAAACAGAGTTACCTGCTATTGTCACATGCACAATTACAATTGGTGATCAACATGTGTGCAAAGTTTGAACAACAGCAATGCTAACGCATGTGCTAATGCCCCCGAAGGTGGATTCAAGCCATCTGCAAAAAGTATGTTGGCGAAGTGCCAATAATATTATTATTAGTTATTTATTATTAGTTATAATTATTTTGTTCATATGTTTTGTAACAACAGACAACAGTTTCACTGCTGCTACATTGCAGAACAACAAGAGACCTCCACTATATACCCCTTGAAAAACTTTTCGGGGGCATAACAATAAAGCATTGAAATGTTGAAGGAGTAGGCAACACAATAGTGTAATGTTTCAAGTACTAAAAGGGGGCATTACTCTGAAAATACAAAACAGAGTTACCTGCTCTTGTCACATACACAATGGCAATTGGTGATCAACATGTGTGCAAAGTTTGAACAATATAGCATGTAAAATGTTGAAGGAGTAGGCGACACAATACTGTAATGATTTAAGTACCAAAACGGGTGTAGCTCTGGAAATACAAAATGGAGTTACCTGCTCTAGTCACATGCACAACAGCAATTGGTGATCACCATGTGTGCAAAGTTTGGACAATATAGCATGCAAAATGTTGAAGGAGTAGGCGACACAATACTGTGATGTTTCAAGTACTAAAATGGGGCATAACTCTGGAAATACAAAATGGAGTTACCTGCTCTTGTCACATACACAACGGCAATTGGTGATCACCATGTGTTCTAAGTTTGAACAATATAGTATGTAAAATGTTGAAGGAGTAGGCGACACAATACTGTGATGTTTCAAGTACTAACAGGGGGCATAACTCTGGAAATACAAAACAGAGTTACCTGCTCTTGTCGCAGGCACAACGGCAATTACTGATCAACATGTTTGTAAAGTTTGAACAATACAGCACGTAAACCTTTGGAGGAGTAGGCGACACAAAAATTGTTTACAGACAGACAGACAACGCCATAAAATAATACATCCGTCAAAAAATGACAGGCGTATAAAAATGAAATGACAAAACAATAACGTGAACTTTGTCGTCAAATGATGTTCATAAAACGCTTGTTTTCAAAACAAAATGGCAGTTTTGGCCGAACATGCTGTTATTGCTGCATTGAATAATGTCATTTTTGTCTATATGAGTATAAACTTCTAGATTTTTTCTTGTAAATGCCGATTATATATGAGAATTCCAGCACCTAGGCTATGTAAATTGAAATTGGGTACCCCTTTTCTACGACGAATACCTCAAATTACTCAATGCTGTCAGATGTCTTTCTATCAGAAACCACAGAGAAAAAAACTTTAGACGTGACTGGCAGAAAGTTGGCATTTGGCAGCCGGACTGAAAAGCATTAATTCCAAAAATGGACATCTGGGAGATGAAGATCCATTGGCTGAAACTTTGCTTGTGTCCTATTCTTCTGTTTGAAACATACATGTTAGAGCTGGACAGTTTTTTTTGTTTTCCGGTTTCGTTCCATTTTTTGCATTAAACCGGAAAACCAAAGCAGAAGACCCAACAAAAACCAGCTGAACAGTTTTAATGTATTTGTGCATAAACTAATCAAACTATCGTACTGGGAGAAAACTGGACTAGTGACCACTATGGACTCTCGTCACTTAGTCTATTTGGCAAAGTGGAGAATAGGACGTGTTCTGATTTTCACATTTCTCCCTTATTGACTCATCCACCGGATGAGTCAATAAGGGAGAAAATGTGACAATGAGAACACAACATATATTAGATTAACTTTATTCATTAGTTATCCTTATTTATATTTTTTCTGAGAGAATACACGTAGGCTTAGGAACTGATCCCTTAGAACCTGTAAGAATGTTCAAAAGAAAGTTTGTGAACCCAATGGAGATACTTACAGGCAGGGCTTTTGTGGCGAGTGGTGCCATACAAACTATTGTAAATTTTTCCAAGTTAAGGCGCCTGAGGTGTTATTTACTATCTGTTCTTAACACAGAAAAACACAACCAACAGCCAGATTTTATCCTGAAACTGAACTGAAACGGAATCCGAATGAAAGTGTCAATGACACTGTAGCTCAACTTGTCAAGACAAAGACATGCACATGTATAGTATGTGACACAGCAATGACAAACATCTAGGTAATGACCTGATAACAAAGGTACATATAAAGTATTGTAATGGTCTGTACATAAATACTGACCATTGCCTGTAACAAATGTATAGGTAAAGTATTGTAAAGGTGGGTGACAGTCAGATGCTAAACTAGAAAAGAAAACTTTGAGTCCCAGAGTGGGTCTGACTGAATCCCAAAATATTTGTTCTCATAACACAGTGATAACAAAGGCACCCCAAAACACACTCGTTCCTGTCCCAAGGTGAAAACAAAGGTACCCAAGAAGTTTTGTGAAGATCAATTCATAAATACGAGCTGTATAGAACTTGTGACAAAAAACTGATTGGACCTAATTTCGGTACAAAATGGCCACTGGCAGCCATCTTGAATTTTAGACCGTACCCAGAAACACTCATTCTCGTCCCAAGGTGATAACAAAGGTACCCAAGAAGTTTTGTGAAGATCGGTTCATAAATACAGCCT
Source organism: Pictodentalium vernedei (assembly GCA_031216915.1). NCBI lineage: Eukaryota > Metazoa > Mollusca > Scaphopoda > Dentaliida > Dentaliidae > Pictodentalium > Pictodentalium vernedei. Next base: position 349,058,893 of record CM062297.1, on the reverse strand, counting down.
CTACCCTGAGCCGTATTTACATGTGTGCTCACATTGTGCAAGTAGCACTGAATAAGTCAAAGTTCATCTAATTTGCATAATTTCTGCACGAAAAAAAAACCCTTAGAATATGTGATGTATTCCATGTTACTAAACATTCATACAAAAATTTATTCAAATCAGAACTTTCATACAGAAGTTCTGTACAAAAGACTGATTGCACTAATTTTGGTACAAAATGGCTGCTGGTGGCCATCTTGAATTTCGGACCACACCCAAAAACACTCGCTCTCATCCCACGGTAATAACAAAGGTACCCAACAAGGTTCGTAAAGATTGGTTCATAAATATGGCCTCTAGTCTGAGCTGTATAGAAGTTGTGTACAAAAAACTGATTGGACCTAATTTCGGTACAAAATGGCCACTGGCAGCCATCTTGAATTTTAGACCACACCCAGAAACACTCGTTCTCGTCCCAAGGTGATAACAAAGGTACCCAAGACATTTCGTGAAGATCAATTCATAAATACAGACTCAAGTCTGAGCCGTATTGACATGTGTACTTAATGTGTGTAAGTCGCACTGAAATATCAAAGCTATCTAATTTGCATAATTTCTGCACGAGACAAAAACCCGTATTATATGTGATGTATCCCATGGTACTAAACATTCACACAAAAAGTTATTCAAATCAGCGCTTTCATATGGAAGTTCTGTGCAAAAATCTGATTGCACCTAATTTTGTACAAAATGGCTGCCATCGGCCATCTTGAATTTCGGACCGGACCCCAAAACACTCGTTCTCGTCCCACGGTGATACCAAAGGTACCCAAGAAGTTTCGTAAAGATCGGTTCATAAATACGGCCTCTAGCCTGAGCCGTATTGGCATTTGCACTTACAGTGCTGAAATTAACACCAAAAAACATCAAAATTAGTCTAATTTGCACAATTTACGCACGAGAAAAAAACCCGTATTATATATGTGATGTACCCCATGGTACTAAACATTCATACAAAAAATTATTCAAATCAGAGCTTTCATATGGAAGTTCTGTACAAAAAACAGATTTCTGCATCATCGGTAAAAAATGGCGGCTGGCAGCCATCTTGAATTTCGGACCGCACCCAAAAACACTCGTTCTCGTGCCACGGTCATAACAAAGGTACCCAAGAAGTTTCGTCAAGATCAGTTCATAAATACGACCTCTAGCCCGAGCCATAGCCAATTGTTGATGTACGGACAGATGGACAGATGAACAGACGGACAGACGGACGACGGGCTATGACAATAGCTCAAATTTGACTTCGTCAAAGTTGAGCTAAAAATCAAAACAAACCTCCCAGCTCTTATGACCAGGTGGATCCTCTATTATGTGGGTGTTATCATGGTAATCTGCACTACAAATACTGTAGACTGATTTGGAACATAGACACCAATGTAGGACTGCACGAAATTCAAAATTGAATACTGGTACCCGTATTAAACCGAAGACTCAGGTGAGCCTAATACCCTCACCTGGCTCAAGTTGTCAAAAGAGATGAGTGTGTCAGTAACTGACCGGTAGTAAGAGCAATTTTTTGATTTGCAATGACACAACCAAAGGCAACTTTTTTGGCCATTCTTCTTTTCTGCTGGTCCTTGGAAAGCTTCCAAGACACAAGCGGCCCCAGGGGGCCTTAGGCGCTCACCGAATGTTCCATACTGTTAAGACACAAATTTTATCAAAAACTATTCTTAAGGTTCCACAGAGTAAATCTATACTCTCTGTGGAGCTAAAACATCAACAGGACTGAATGGGACAATGCTGCTTATCAAATATCAAAAGATTCTGCATGATGGTTCTGAAGAAGATTTTTAAAGAATTTTCCTTGAATTGCATAAAGTAAACATTCACGCCCCCATAGTGAGCCCCAATATTGATCAAAAGACTCAATTTGAACAAACGTGAATCCAACCCATACCAAGATGCTGTATACCAAATATCTAAAGATTCTGCCCACTGGTTCTGGTGAAGAAGATTGTTAAAGATTTTTTCTTAAATTGCACTAAGTAAAAATTCACACCCCCATAGTGATCCCCAATATTGAACGGGGGACTCAATTTGAACAAACTTGAATTAGACCCATACCAAGATGCTGTATACCAAATATCAAAAGATCCTGCCCATTGGTTCTGGAGAAGAAGATTTTTAAATTTTTTTTCTTAAATTGCACTAAGGAAAAATTCTGGTCCCCATAGTGAGCCCCAAAATTGATCAAGTGACTCCATTTGAACAAACTTGAATCAGACCCATACCATGATGCTGTACACCAAATATCAAAAGATTCTACCCACTGGTTCTGGAGAAGATTTTCCTTAAATTGCACTAAGGAAAAATTCATGCCCCTATAGGGAGCCCCAATATTGATCAAGGGACTCGATTTGAACAAACTTGAATCAGACCCATACCAAGATGCTGCATACCAAGTATCAAAAGATTCTGCCCACTGGTTCTGGAGAAGAAGATTTTTTAATGATTTTTCTATAATTCATATGGTGCTATCAGAGTTATGCCCCATACAGAGCTCCCAAGGGACGTGGCCATTTCATTTGAACAAACATGAATGTAATGAACATCCATATGAAGTTTCGTGAATATCGGACCAGAGGTTTCAGAGGAGAAGTCGTTTGAAAAATGTTCACGACGACGGACGGCAAGCGATAAGTTGAGCTCCCTTTGGTGAGCTAAAAATTCCTCAAATTGACTAAGTTATAATTTGGGCTCCCACAAAAAGCCCAAATATGGACCCAGGGACTTGGCTTTAACAAACTTGAATCTTCCCTCCTCATTTCAAACTAAGTTACAATTCAAGCTCCCACAGTGAGCCCAAATATGGACCTAGGGTCATGGCTTGAACAAACTTGAATCTCACCCCCCTAAGCATGCTGCATACCCAATATCAAATGATTCTGCCTGCTGGCACTTGAGAAGAAGATTTTTAAAGAAATTTGCCTGAAATGCACTAAGTTCAAATTGGGCTCCTATACTGAGCCCAAATATGAACCCAGGGGGCCAATTTGAACAAACTTGAATCAGATCCACCCCACAATGTTGCATACCAAATATCAAAAGATTCTGCCTGCTGGATCTGGAGAAGAAGATTTTTGAAGAAATTTGCCTGAAGTGCACTAAGTTCGAATTCGAGCTTTTATAGTGAGCCCAAATATGAATCCAGGAGGCCGATTTGAACAAACTTGAATCAGATCCACCCCACAATGTAGCATACCAAATATCAAAAGATTCTGCCTGCTAGATCTTGAGAAGAAGATTTTTTAAGAAATTTGCCTGAAATGCACTAAGTTTGAATTCGGGCTTCTATACTGAGCCCAAATGTGAATCCAGGGGGCCGATTTGAACAAACTTGAATCAGATCCACCCCACAATGTTGCATACCAAATATCAAAAGATTCTGCCTGCTGGATCTGGAGAAGAAGATTTTTTAAGAAATTTGCCTGAAATGCACTAAGTTCGAATTTGGGCTTCTATAGTGAGCCCAAATATGAATCCAGGGGGCTGATTTGAACAAACTTGAATCAGACCCATACCAAGATGCTGCATACCAAGTATCAAAAGATTCTGCCCACTGGTTCTGGAGAAGAAGATTTTTTAATAATTTTTCTATAATTCATACGGTGCTATCAGAGTTATGCCCCATACAGAGCCCCCAAGAGACGTGGCCATTTCATTTGAACAAATATGAATTGCCATATAGTAATGAACATCCACATGAAGTTTCGTGAAAATTCGGACCAGTGGTTTTAGAGGAGAAGTCGTTTGAAAAATGTTCACGTCGACGGACGACGGCGGACGACAGACGATGGACAGCAGACGATGGACGGCCAGTGATAGCTTAACCTCCCTTCGGTGAGCTAAAAAACAATGCTCTGTTCCATGAAATCTCAAAAAAGTGTACAAACAAAACTGTTTTTGTTTTTAACTCCTGTGGTTCTCTCTATCCCCCCGCCCCCCCCCAAAAAAAAAAAAAAAAAAAATTGGGCATAAATGAAGTACTTATAACCCTGTTACATACTACATGACAAATCTGGTTCAAATCTCCCCATTGGTTCTGGAAATAGAAATTTTGAGTGGCGCCCAAATTTGGGAGCCCAAATGTAGACCTATCGAGTTCCTTTGAAAAAAAAAGTCAATCTATATCACTAAAGTAAGTTCCATACCAGAAATTTAAGCATTATTGAGAGTGGCTTATAAGAGGATGTTTAAAGCATTCAGGGATTATGGAGCATTAACCCCACTCCAAAAGGGAATAGCAACGTTTTGGGGAAATGAAAGTGTCAATGACACTGTAGCTCAACTTGACAAACTTGATCTTGATAAGTTATAAATGAAATGGCAAAATTGAAGATCATTGGTACCAACGTTATTTGGTGAAATTTCAACATAACAGCATTGTGTGTGCACAACGTCAGAGCAATCCATGCATTTTTAAATGTAAACTGTAAGACTGGCTAAAGGAAGAATGTTGATACACAAATGGAGTATGTTCAGAGGTTATTGTAAATGGCAACTTTTTTCACAGAAAATAAATGCTTATCAACAGCTCTTATCTAAAGTTCTTGCCTAATGAGCACACCAAGTTCAAAAACAATCCTATGATAAATGTTGCCTGTAGGCCATGTCAAAGAATGTTGATGCACAAATGCAATAAATTCAAAGATTGTTGCTAACAGCAACAGTTTTTGATGGAAATGAAAAGAAAATCAATAGCTCCTATCTTTGTCACCCTGCATGTCATCCTGCATAAGCATACAAAGTTTCAAAACAACCTGATAATGAATATGCCCTCTGAGGCATGCCAAAGGAAGATGTTAATGCACAAATGCACTAAGTAGAAGGTCATTGCTTGTGGCAATGGGTTTTTTATGGAAATTCATAAATATACCCTGCATAGAGTGCAAAAGGGATAAGTTGATGCACAAATGCAGTAAGTTCAAAGGTTGGTGATAATGACAATAAATTTTTATGGACATGAAAAAAAAGCAATAGCTCAAAGTGATCTGATCATAAATGTGCCCTGAATGCCGTGTTAAAGAGAAATATTGAGGTCTGACTAAGTTCAAAGGTCAGCGGCAACATTTTTTGACAGAAATGGAAGAAAATCGACAGCTCCCAAATAGATGTCACCCCACACAAGCTCAACAAGTTTGCAAGCGATCCTATCATAAATGTGCCCTGCAGGGTGTGTCAAAGGGAAAAATTGATGCTTAACTGTAGTAAGTTCATTGAAGGTCATTGCCAGTGGCAACATTTTTTGACGAAAATGGAAGAAAATTGATAGCTCCCACCTAGAGGTCTCCCCAAACAAGCATACCAGGTTTCAAAGCAATCCAATCATAAATGTGCCCTGTAGGGTGTGCCAAAGAGAAATATTGAGGTCTTCTGACTAAACTAAGTTCTAAGAAAGTTGGCCATGGCAAACTAAGTTCTAAGAAAGTTGGCCACGGCAACATTTTTTGACGGAAATGGAAAAAAATCGATAGATCACATCTAGGGGTCACCCCAAATAAGCATACCAGGTTTCAAAGCAATCCAATCATAAACGTGCCCTGTAGGGTGTGCCAAAGGGAAATATTGTGGTCTGACTAAACTAAGTTCTAAGAACGTTGGCCGCGTCAACATTTTTTGACGGAAATTGAAGAAAATTGATAGCTCCCATCTAGAGGTCACACCAAACAAGCATATCAAGTTTCAAAGCGATCTGATCATAAATACGACCTGTGAGGTGTGCCAAAGGAAATTGTGGACGTACGTACTAACGCACTAACATACTAACGTACGTATGCCGACAGACAAGAAGTGATGGCAATAGCTCAACTTGACTTTGTCAAGTTGAGCTAAAAATCAGAAGAGTAAACTCCACCAGCCTGAAAATGGCAGCAGCTTTATTTGAACAAAGTAGAAAGGGTATACTCCAAAGATGGTCTGTGCCATAAATGAATAAATTTGGTTCAGAGGTTTTAAAGAAGACAAGTTTCAAATTAGTTGATGGAGAACAAGAAAGATGATGACTGAGCATTTTCCCATTGCCAACAGTGTTAAAATGGGCATCCTCATACAACACCCTATGACAAAACTGATAGCAATTTTTTGATCCATCTGATTCCACTGGACCTTAGGAAGCTGCATACCAAAAAACAATATCCTTGTCCGTGCAGTTTTTGAAATAATAATTATGCACCAAGTTATACTTTGGGCTCCCACAGAGGGACCACATATTAAGCCAGGGACTCGATTTGAACAAACTTGAATCTGACATCCCTAGAGATGTCACATATGAAAGGATATTCTGACCGGTAGATCTGACAAAGATTTTTTAAGAAATTTTCTTATATTGCACGAAGTTAAACTTTGGGCTCCAATAAAGAGCCCAAATATTAACCCAGGGACTCAATTTGAAGACACTTGAATCTGACAGCCCTAGAGACACATACGAAATATGAAAGGAGTCTGACTAGTGAATCTGATGAAGAAGATTTTTTAAGAAAGGTTCCCATATTGCACTAAGTTAAACTTTTGGCTCCAATAAAGAGCCCAAATATTGATCCAGGGACCTGATTTGAACAAACTTGAATCTCTCCCCAAAGAGATGTTGTAAACCAAATATCAAAAGAATCTAACTGGTGGATCTGAAGAAGATTTTTAAAGCTTATTCCCAATATTGCTGTAAGATAATATTCGGGTTCCTGTATTGAGCTCAAATATGAACTGAGGGGCTTAATTTGAACACGCATGTATCTGACGAATACCCCCCCCCCCCCCCCCCCCCCTCCCCCCACAAAAGATTCTGATCAGTGGTTTTGTTTTGGAGATGAAATTATGCAGACTCAGCATTTTTTCAATGCCCACTACAGAACACCCTAACACAAACGATGGCAATTTTTTTTTTACCATTCCATTCTACTGGTCCTAAGGATGCATCATACCATATAACAGTTCTCTGTTCTGTGTGGTTTGGGAAATATGGGCATTTAAATTTTTTTCTATTCTATGAAAACATTTTTTGGGGCATCAATCAAGTACTTGGGATACACTTATACTACATGCCAAATTTGGTTCAAATCAGCCCATCGGTTCTATAAATACAAATTTTGGATGGAGCCCAAAATTGGTATGCTCCCACAAAAAGCCCAAATATAGACCTACAGACTTTCCTTGTACAAACTTTAATCTTCAGCACCAAAGAATGTTCCATACCATATGTCACGGCATTCTCTCTGGGGGTTCATGAGAAGATGATTTGTAAAGATTTTTAGGCTTTGGGGGAATTAACCACAGCCTGAAGATGGCAGCTGCTTCATTTGAACAAAATAGAAAAGGTATACTCCAAAGATGGTCTGTACACATGGTTCATACACTTTTCAGAGAATCAAATTCCATGACTTTTCCAAAACTTTTCAAAAAAATTCCATGACAAGGTTAGTTCGCACCCAAACAGAAAAGGTTCGTTTTTTGCAAAATTTTTGCGTGAAGTCGCAAGTAATTTTTACACAAAATCACTCCCTTTTAAACCTGGTTACGAATTCCATGACTTTTCCAAAACTTTAACCCTTCCAGCCCATTTTTCAAAATTTTTCAAGGCCCTTGAATTTTTTTTAAAAATTACATGACTTTTCCAGGATTCCATGACCTGTACGAACCCTATGTACAATATATGTTTGAATTTGGTACAGTGGTTTTGAAGAAGACAAGTTTCCAAAGTTAACGGACTAGGGATGCTGGATGCAAAATGATGGAAATAGCTCACACTGACTTGCAGTCAGGAGAGCTAAAAAGATAGTGCGATATACCAGTATATCATGTAGACTATTTTAGATATCTGAATGGAGTAATCAATACCTACTATAATATTGACAATTACAGGAATGAACAATTTCATTTTGTGGTTTTGTGTAAGATCTTTGAATACAGTTCACATCTGATTACTACAATTTAAGATCTTACACAACATTATAAAATGAAGACTGAACTTGTAGTTTTGTTGGTACGTTCTGTAATCAGAGTTCACAACACTAACAATTAGTGTATTACTCAAATGAGACTTTTATGGGAATACCTGGTTTGTAAAATATTTAATTATTGTTTCCTTTCGATTACACTTTGTTGGAGCAACATCAAAAGTTCAAATTGATTGTAAGTTATTATAGTAGCCATTTCGGCAATTATTATTCAGATAACACATACAAGCCCTTGTAAGCTACCGACAATGTAATAATTCTAGCCATTAAAAGTCAAACTGCGATGAAAACACAAACTGTCTGTAAAGTTTGATGCAAACTGCATTTCCATTGGTGCATAGGAATGAATGGCATACACTCCATCACAAGCATTGTCAGATTGTGAGGGGTTTGAACTGGGATTCAGTTGTTTCTATGATTGACATGCATAATGACCTTGCAACACTGAATAAATTACGCACCATTAATGGTGGCCGTTATCACATCACCTAACTGAAAAAGCATGCTTATCTCATGCAATTGTTTAAATTATTGCCATAAACCTATGAAACATTTTTGGAACAGATATATAAATCTGGAACATGTTCTCAGATCAGTGAGTGCATCAATGTCTCATCTGAACAGAATTTGAAAGCAGCAAAATCAGAATATTGGGGAAATGATAAAATAGGATGACTGATTGAGTTCAACATTTCCCCAATACAAATATCGAATTTATCATTGATAGTTGGATACAGTACCATAACTTACGATATACTGGTAATTTAAAACAATGCGTATCGATACGCTAACATTTTAAATATCAGTAATCACCGGTTTGCCAGGATACCATGCAGCCCTACACCAATGAATAGTCATCTTCCAGATTGTGGAACCCACTTAATTAGCTGACAAACAAGATAAAACAGAATAAATGCTCAGTTTATCTCTATAATACAGGAATTTGACTAAAACTCTGTTAACTAAATAATTTTTATTGGAAAAGTTGCTATTCAATTAACAGTCACACAGACTTTTCTGACTATAGCATCCAAGTAACAAGCAGACTGAACAATGTAAATTTCATAACAGAGTTACTACTAATATCTAAAACATTACATCAACAGGTCTGGTTCAAAATAAGCTTGAGACAATTACATGCAAATGTAATTAATTACAACTGAATCAAGGGCTAAAACTGTAAAAAGAAACTTGGAATCAAAATCATAAAAGTCCAATGAAAAATACAGGAGGAGTTAAGCTGATAAACTTTTCTGGAACCAATTCATAAAACAGTTTTTTTTTAATAGGTGTCTGGTACAGCTGGTGGAGAATATTTCATTAACTCTTAACCTCTAAGTATTTTCAAAACATTTTTCATCAAATCTAATCATGGCTGCTTTAAAGGGGTGGGGGTGGGGGGGGGGGGGGGGAATTTGATTAAATATTCCCAAATGATACTTCTTTTAGGGGCAATAGAAATCCTGTCCTGGGCAGGAATGTCCGCCAGTAGCATTCAAGGAGTTAAACAGTATCTAGCCCGTGGATTGTACTTTCACTAGATCTGCAGCTGTAAAACAACAAAATATGACTCAAATGACAGAAAAGCTGCTGCCACTAATGACAGGATAACTGCTGGTGATTAACAGATACAGCTGTGATTTGCATGTGCCTGCAGAATGTTTACTCATTATTTATCATCTATGTGAAACTAACATACCTAACTGATTGTTGATAAATATTTTTTTGTGGAGACCCGATACCTATTTACCTTTTATAGGACAAGGCATGTCAAGATATATTTTTTGTGAGTTCAGATTCTCTTCCTGACTTAACCTACTGAGTCCTTAATCCTTTATCTTATATACAGTACATGGAGAGTTAATTACCACTGAAACACTCATGGAGAGTTGTTTCCACCCCTACAATAAAAGCCATTTCTTGTGGTAAAGTATGAGAAGGGCAAGCACAGTTTTAGCCAATGGACCTCCAGGTTGGACCTGGAGGTCCATTGGCTGAAACTTTGCTTCTCATTCAATGCTTTTCACCTGGCAAGGAACTGGATGTCTGGGTGGAAACTCCACACCACAAGTGATTCACTGACAACCACTCTCTATGTACTGTAATGGCCAAAAATGGGTACTGCTATTCACAAAAGTCTTATATCAATTGTGGCCTGAAAAATATAGCTTATGGTCTCCTCATTGGAATGAGCTCATTCCAACAAGGTGTCATGAGTTAGATTTGGGGGGAAAACAGTGAAATGTTTTAGTGGTTCAAGAATTTTTTTGCAAATGCTTCATATTCGGTAAAGTCGATATCTGGGCTCTGCTAAGCCTTTACCTAATATACTACTCAAAGTTTTCTAAGCACCAAGTGTATCCAACTACCTGTATTACATTTTAGTTGAAATATTGTTATGAAAAGTGTATATATTTTATATTTAATTATATCTTTAATGATTTAAGCACAGAAATTGAGATTTTGTTTGTGTTTGACATTATTTTTTAGCTTTTGAATACGATAACCATGGAAAATGGATATTATTGGTAAATGAGGAAATTTTTCAAATTTGCCAAAAAGTTGACGGAGCGAACTGACATGGGTTCAATATCGAGTATGAGATCCATTATTGTTAATTACAGCTTGACAACGCCTTCTCATGCTCCCAATCAGGTTCCAGATGGACCTTTGTGGGATGTTGTTCCATTCTTGGACCAGCATGGCACCAAGCTCCTGGACACTTCTTGGTTGGACTGGATGGACTGAAATTGCAAGCTGCAACTCATTCCAGACATGTTAGATTGGATTGAGGTCAGGGGATCTTGCTGGCCAGTCCATATGCTCAATCCCCTCCCTCTGTCGGTACTCCTGGACAACATGGGCAAAATGAGGACGGACATTATTGTCCATCACAATGAATCTATCACCCACTGCACCTGCATACAATCTGACGTGGGCATCCAGGATCTCATCAATATACCGCTGCGCAGTCAATGTACCATGGTCAAGGATACAGAGCTCTGTACGTCCATCCCAGCTGATGCCGCCACAGACCATTATTGACCCTCCACCATAGCGGTCATGCTCAGCAATGTTGGCTGCATGGAATCACTCTCCTGGTCTTCTCCATACCCTAGAACGCCTATCTGTGTTGTCTAGGCAGAACCTTGACTCATCTGTAAAAAGGAAAGGTCGTCAATCTTCTCTGGTCCATCCAACGTGATCCATGGCCCATTCATACGTACCTGGAGGTGGTTCTGGGACAGCTGAATGCGAATACATGGTCTTCTCGATTGGAGATCACCTTCATGCAACCTTGTCCGGATAGTCTGCATCAAAACATTTACCCCAGATGCATTCTGAAGGTCACTGCGAAGCTGGGTTGCTGTGTCAAAGCGGTTCCTTCAGGCCTGAATGAGCAAAAAAACGTTCTTCAGCTGCAGATGTTGCCCTGTCTCTGCCACCACCATGTCATCTGACTGGTGTGCCATACTGCTGAAATCTTGCCCAGGCTCTGGAGATCACCGTATGGTGCATACCAAGGGCTTCACAAACCTGACGATGGGTAGCCCCTTGTTCCACAATCCCTACAGCTCACCACATTTTTGCTTCAGACAAATGTCTTCTTACATTTGCATTCACCATATTCAATCATTAAATTACAAGGGTATGTGTTGAAATGAAGACTGAATACCCTACACATCGCAGGTACATGTAAACAGTACACAAAAACATCATGGAAATCAAGGGGTACATGCTTTCCATGACTGTCACGAAAAGTATGCCTGTCAAGAGAGCTAATGTAAACACTAGGGACCATCTCAATACATTCCTCAATCATATCCACCAAAAATATCGCAAATGTGTCACAAGAAAATTTCACAATGATGTGCCAAATATGTGGTGTTTAGCAAACTTTGAGTAGTATATAAATAGAAGTCAATGCTTGCAATTTTTTCTCTTGGATTTGTAAAAGTTCATATTTTGTTTCAAAAGCATAGCTTATGACCCCTCTTTGGAATGAGCTGAATGAGATTGGTGACAAGAAATTTTGAAGTAAGAAAAAAGGAGTTTGTCACACAAATTTTGAAATTAGGAGTTGAAACCTTTAATAGGGTCAAACAATAGTAAAAAGCCAAATTCCAAAAACATACGTCGCTATATGTTATGTCATCTGTAGTATGCCTATAGCCCAAGTTGCTCCAGTACAGTCACCGTGGACTGGTCGTAAACCACATGTGGGCAGAGATTCCACGCATGCGTTTAACAGGTAATACAAAGTATCATCAGTTAAATTTACACAAATTTGAATCTGACCCCCTTAAAGATGCTGTATACAGTACAAAATTATTTAGTAATTTTTTAGGGTTTAAGGTCAAATTTATCTGCACAATGGCTAATCATGACCGCAACATGGAGATAAAGTAAAATCCAGCCAATCGTTTATACCCATGTTGCCAATTTTCAAGGACTTCTACCCCAAGCGCTGGTGATTGGGCCCTATTTTACGAGTAAAACAGATCTCCGGGGTTCCAGATTTTTCAAGAATTTCCTTTATATTCCACAAAACTGAACTCCAACAGCTCCCACAGAGAGCCCAAATATGAATCCACAGACTTCATTGAAGAAACTTCATCTGCATCAACCCCCCCCCCCCCCCCCCCCCCCCAATTAGGATGTTTTATTCTAACAAGATGCCCAAAGGGGAATTATTTGCTCACATGCTAAAATTGTTTAAAGAAAAAAATAAGGTCACATTCCACATATACATGTTAACATAGTTAATCTAATTTAGATTAGGGGAGTGGGGTGGGTGAAAAGGGTCTGTTAGGTGATTTTTTTTTTTGTTCGTAAAATCAATCAAACACCTTGAAAACTAATTTGAAAAAAAAAGAAAAACAAGAAGCCCCAAGGAGCCTTAATCGCCCATCAGCCAAAGTGGTTTAAAGAAGTATTTGGGGTCAAATTCAGTTAGACATGGTTCATCAATGCTACAAAGAAATGAAGTCATGAGAGACAAATTTTATGGAACTAGATACATGGCTTGAACAAACTTGAATCTTACTCCCTTAAGGATGCTGCATACCAAATATCAAAGCATTCATCTGCTGGATCTGAAGAAGATTTTAAAAGAAAATTCCTCATTTTGAACTAAGTTATCATTCAGGCTCTCACAGTGAGCCCAAATATGAACCCAGGGACTTGGCTTAAACAAACTTGAATCTCACCCCCTAAGGATGCTGCATGCCAAATATCAAAACATTCCGAATGCTGAATCTGAAGAAGAAGATTTTTAAAGAAAAATTCCTCATATTGACTAAGTTATAATTCGGGCTCCCACAGGGAGCCCAAATATGGAACCAGGGACTTGGCTTTATCAAACTTGAATCTCACCCCCCTAAGGATGCTACACACCACATATCAAAACATTCCGACTGCTGGATCTGAAGAAGAAGATATTTTAAGAAAATTCCTCATTTCGAACTAAGTTACAAATCAAGCTCGTACAGTGAGCCCAAATATGGACCTAGGGACATGGCTTGAACAAACTTGAATCTCACCCCCTAAGGATGCTGCATACCAAATATCAAAACATTCCGACTGCTGGATCTGAAGAGGAGTTTTAAAGAAAATTCCTCATTTTGAACTAAGTTATAATTCGGGCTACCACATTGAGCCCAAATATGAACCCAGGGACTTGGCTTGAACAAACTTGAATCTCACCCCCCCCCCCCCCCCCCCCCCCCCCCCCCCCCTAAGCATGCTGCATACCCAATATCAAAAGATTCTGCCTGCTGGATCTTGAGAAGAAGATTTTTAAAGAAATCGAGCTTCTATAGTGAGCCCAAATATGAATCCAGGGGGCCGATTTGAACAAACTTGAATCAGATCCACCCCACAATGTTGCATACCAAATATCATAAGATTCTGCCTGCTGGAGCTGGAGAAGAAGATTTTTTAAGAAATTTGCCTGAAATGCACTAAGTTCGAATTTGGGCTTCTATAGTGAGCCCAAATATGAATCCAGGGGGCCGATTGGAACAAACTTGAATCAGATCCACCCCATAATGCTGTATACCAAATATCAAATGATTCTGCCCATTTGTGCGGGAGAAGATTTTTTAGTAATTTCTCTAATATGCATAGGGTGCTATCGGAGTTGTGCCCCCTATGGAGCCCCAAGTGGGCATGTCCATTTCATCTGAACAACCTTGAATGGACATATGGTAATGAACATCCATACCAAGTTTCGAGCAAATCGATTTAGCGGTTTCAGAGGAGAAGTCGTTTGAACAAGAGGCCCCAGGGGCCTGCGGGCGCTCACCTGACATGGTAGTCTAAATATCAAATCAGGGACTTGAATAAGCTGCATACGCCCCTCATAAGAAAAGCATATACCAACTAGATGAAGCAATTGTGCCCACTCAATACACAGGATTTTCCTTCTATTTTCAGTTCAGGTCTCAACCGGACACCCAATTTTCAGTGTAAAAAAAAAAAAAATTTTTCTCTTAAAATTGACAAATTGACCAAAATGCATAAAAAACAAAAAACAAAATTTCGGATTTTGGTCCAAAATTTTCTAAGTCCCACCCGGAACCCAAATTTTCAGTGTAAAAAAGAAGAAAAAAATTTTTCTCTTAAAATTGACCGAAACGCATAAAAAACAAAATAAAATTTCAGGATTTTGGTCCAAAATTTTATAGGTCCCACCCAGACTCCAAATTTTCAGTGTAAAAAAAAAAAAAAAAATTTTTTCTCTTAAAATTGACCGAAACGCATAAAACACAAGAAACATTTTCCCACCCGGACCCCAAATTTTCAGTGCAAATTTTTTTTTTTTCTCTTAAAATTGACCGAAACGCATAAAAAACAAAAAACAATTTCAGGATTTTGGTCCAAAATTTTCTAAGTCCCACCCGGACCCCAAATTTTCAGTGTAAAAAAAAAAAAAAAAATTTTCTCTTAAAATTGACCGAAACGCATAAAAAACAAAAAAAAAATTCAGGATTTTGGTCCAAAATCTTATAAGTCCCACCGGGATCCCAAATTTTCAGTGTAAAAAAAAAAAAATTTTTTTCCCTTAAAATTGACCGAAACGCATAAAAAAACAAAAAAAAATTTTTCAGGATTTTGCTCCAAAATTTTCCAAGTCCCACCCAGACCCCAAATTTTCAGTGTAAAAAATTTTGTTTTTTTCTCTTAAAATTGACCGAAATGCATAAAAAACAAAAAAAAAAAAATTTTCAGGATTTTGGTCCAAAATTTTCTACGGCCCACCCGGACCCCAAATTTTCAGTGTAAAAAAAAATTTTTTTTTCTCTTAAAATTGACCGAAACGCATAAAAAACAAAAAAAAAAAAAATCCGGATTTTAGTCCATAATTTTCTAAGTCCCACCCGGACCCCAAATTTTCAGTGTAAAAAAAAAATAACTTTTTTTTGTCTTAAAATTGACCGAAACCCATAAAAAACGAAAAAAAAAATTCCAGATTTTGGTCCAAAATTTTCTTAGTCCCACCCGGACCCCAAATTTTCAGTATAAAAAAAAAAAAAAAAAAAATTTTTTTGTCTTAAAATTGACCGAAACGCATAACAAAAAAAAAATGTTCAGATTTTGGTCCAAAATTTCTAAGTCTGCAACGGGACCCCCAAATTTTCAGCCTAAATGTCAACCCAGGGACTTTGCTTGAACAAACTTGAATCTCACCCCTTTAAGGATGCTGCATACCAAATATCAAAAGATTCTTATTGGTAGATCTGAAGAAGAAGATTTTTTAAAAAATACTCCTCATACTGCACTAATTTAAACATTTGGGCTCCCATAGAGAGCCCAAATATGGACCAAGGCAATTGATTTCAATAAACCTGTGAAACAATCTTCCAAAGATGTTATATGTGAAATTTGAAAGCTTTTGGAGCAGTGGTTTGGGAGAAAAGTAGTCTTATATGTTTTTCCCATTACCCACAGTGTTAAAAAATGCTGACTCAGCACTTTTTCAAAGTCTCCAAAAAGTACCCCATGATAAAACCGATGGCAATTTCTTTTTACCATTCCATTCTGTTGGTCCTAAGGAAGGTTCACAACAAATAAGAATTCTCAGTACCGTGTAGTTTTGGAGATATGGGCATTTTCATTTTTTTCTATTTTTAGCTCCTGAGGTCCCCATGGGGTGATGTGAAAAAAATTTTTTGCATAAATTAAGTACTTATGACCCAATAAGCCCTCATATCAAATTTGGTCAAAATTTGCCTCTCGGTTTGGAAAATTGAAATTTTGGGAGGGGCAAATATTCTTTCCCCTCCCATTACGATGCCAATTATAGCCCCACAAACTTCTCTTGAACAAATCGGAGTCTACACCTCAAAAGGAAGCTGCACACCAAATATCAAGTCTCTGCTACTGCTGGTTCATGAGAAGAAGATTTTGAACAAAATCAAATTGCAATGTCATAACAAACTATTATCTCAAATATCAATTAAATTGGTTCAGCGGTTTGGGAGGAGAAGACGCAAACACCATGTTCACGGACGACGACGGACGGTGAGTGATCGCTATAGCTCTCCTGACAGAAAGTCAGGTGAGCTAAAAATGTTCACGACGCCGGATGGACGACAGATGGCAAGTGATAAGTTTAGCTCCCTTCGGTGAGCTAAAAATCACCCAGTTGATCCCATCTACTCCCCCACTCCCCAACAGGTCAATTTTTTTTTTTTTCAGAAAGTCACTCAAAAATCCTCCAAATCTTGTTCTCAAGCAAAAAAAACCAAACATTTTGACCAACAGACACTCATCCTCATCACCCCTCCCCCACAAGATGACTTGTGGAACCCCATTTGAGCAAACCTTAATCTTATGTAATCACATTTACATCCAACAAAAGTTTACAACCTTTGTTATGCACTGACACAGTTAATTTATTTATATATTGGTGTTTTTTAAGGTCATATACTTATGCACAATGGCTAATCATGACCGTGACAGTTTTACGGGTGGTGGAAGCATGAGTACCAGGAGAGAACCACTGGGCAACAACGAGCAGCTGCCAGCTCCCCAACATTATAACTCCGCACTGCAGCACAGGCAGGGTTAGATTGGTTGAAAACATGCGCACCATCGGCGTGCAGTACGCTTTAGTACACAGTGTCATTGTGCCCCCATATGGACAATTGGGGTGAAGTGCCTTGCCCAAGGACACAACGTGGGAGTCTGAATCGATCGCTCAGATGGTCACCCATCCGAGGACTAACCGGGCTCGACGTTGCTTAACTTCAGTGATCTGACAAGAACCAGTCACCGCAACGCCACCGCGCCCCAACACAGTTCATTTAAACAATCAGTAAATTCTACATAGTGTTCGGAGTTAAATTTCAAACCCTTCTGGTGCCCACCAAAATCAATCAAGCATATCACTTTGATCAAACTTTATAATCTAGGAGTTATAGTAATGCTATAAATATATGGTATGCCAAATATGAGTCCAGGGATTTGATTTGAACAAACTTGAATCTTGCCATACTAAGAATGCTAATACTTTCTTACAAATGAATCAGACTCGTTATATGAAGAAGATTTTTTTAAAGAATAGTCCTTATATTGCTCTCAGTTAAAAGTCTGAAGTCCCACACAGAGCCCAAATATGACTTAATTTGAACAAACTGTAATATGAACCTCCTAAGGTTGCTGCATTATCATATATCCAAAAATTCAGACTGGTGGATCTGAAGAAGTAGATTTTTAAAGGAATTTCCTCATATTGCACTAAGGTAAAATTTAAGTTTGAACCCAGGGACTTGGTTTAAACAAACTGGAATCTAACCTCAATAAAGAATAAAAGAACATTCCTCATATTGCACTAAGGAAAAATTCCGACTCCTACAATGAGCTCAAATTTTAGCCCAGGGACTTGAATTGATTAAAATTTAATCTGAACCTCTTAAGGATACAGCATATCAAATATCAAAAGATTCTTACCTGTAGATCTGAAGAAGATTTTTAAAGAATATTCCTCATTTTGCACCACTAAGTTAAAGTTCCGAGTTCCAACAGGGAGCCTCAATATGACCCTTGGGGCATGATTTGAAAAAAAACGTAATCCTGGCCCCACTTAGGGTGCTACATACCAAATATTAAAAGATTCTGACTGTTTAATCTGAAGAAGATTTTTAAAATTAATTCCTCATATTATATAGTTAAATTCGGGCTTCTACAGGGAACCCTCAAATATCACTCCAGGGACTTGATTTGAAAAGAACTTTAAGCTGACCCTCCTAAAGATGCCGTATACCAAATATCAAGAGATGTTAACTGGTAGACCTGTAGATTTTAAATAAATTTCCTCATATTGCACCAAGTTAAAATTCAGATTCCCATAGGGGGGCCAAATATGAACCCAGTGACTTGTTTTGAAAACTTGAATTTGAACCTCCTAAGGATGTTGCATATCATATATAACAAAAGATTAAGACTAGTAGATCAGAAGAAGATGATTTTTAAATAATATTCCTCATATTGCACTATGTTAAAGTTTGATTTCCCATAGGGAGCTCAAGTATGAACCTAGGGACTTGTTTCGAACAAACCTGAATCTAACCCCTTTAAGAATATTGTATCCTCAATATCAAAAGATTCTGATTGGAAGTTCTAGAGAAGATTTTTTAATTATAAAAAAAAAAAAAAACTTGTGAGGTGCTAAGGAAATTATGTCCCTTGTGGTGCCCACTGTGGACTTGGCAACTTTATTTGAACAAACTTGAACTGAGATATGATAACAAACACACATAGCAGGAAATTTCCACATACTTGATTTATTGGTGTTTAAGCTCACATATTTCTGCACAATGGCTAATCATGACCATGACAGTTTTATGGGCAGAGGAAGCCAAAATACCCGGAGAGAACAACCGAGCAACTGTCAGCTCCTCAACATACTTACTTCAGCCAAGCAGGGTTAGCATTGGTTGAAGACAGGTACACCATCGACGTGCAGTACGCCTTAGTACACGATGCCACCATGCTCCCACATAGGAAATGGGGGTGAAGTGTCTTGCCCAAGGACACAACGAGGACCTCTCAGCTTGCAGCCTGCACCTCTACCTGTTAAGTCACTGCTAGTAATTCGTAGTCAAATTTTGTGTGCTATGTAATTACTCAATATGGATAAATGGCTTTACACGTGTCATTTTTACCTGTATAATCAGATATCTGCTTTACATGTGTCAAAATTCGCAAGTTTGTTGTATGTTTGAGTATTATTTGAACACAAACAAGAGAAAAATGTCCATTTTCTGCATTAGTGTGAGACTTTAATCAAATGTTAACCAATAATTTCAAAAATTTTGGTATATCTAATGAGTGAAAATTTTCTTGGTATGCAACTGGAATTTAAAAAATATCGAGTTTTGTACAAATATCGAAATACCGTGAAAGTGTAATACCAGGTATGAAAAGATTCTGACTGGTGGATCTGAAGAAGATTTTTAAAGAAATTTCCTCATATTGCTCTAAGTTACAAATTGGGCTCCCACAGGGAGCCCAAATATAAACCAGGGACTCAATTTGAACAAACTTGAATCTGACCACCCTAGAGATGTTGAGTATCAAATATTAAAGGATTTTGACTGGTGGATTTGAAGATTTTAAAATAAATTTCCTCATTATTTTGGACTGAGTTAAACCAAGATGTTGCATACCAAATATGAAAGGATTCTGACCGAAGGATCTGAAGAGAATTTTTTAAGAAATTTCCTCATATTGCACTGAAGTTAAAATTCAGGTCCCATATAGAGCCCAAATATTAACCGCAGGATTTGATTTGAACTTGAAACTGCAACCACACCCATCCCACCCCCAGGATGTTATAACCCAAATATTTAAGGATTCTGACTGGTGGATCCAGTGCTGTCGATTTGAGGAGCACTTTCGCACTCACACTTCTAAATTGGAAACACGAAGCTTTCTTTTTCCTGCTTCTCAAATCTTCAAGAAAATAGATTAAAGTACTGGGAAAAGATTCGAGATTCCATTACACTGATTAAAACACAAATGAGGTGTGAACAATATACCTGCAAACTGTTGGGTCATTTTACTTAGTAGTACATCTACAGAAGTTCATGCTTTTTCAACACGATCTTGTTTTGGGTAAATGTTGCAGTAATTTGGTTGATCAGAAAAGAAAACGTCACATAATGATATTTACAACTGAATGAAGTTTTACAACTTGTATTACAAGCACCTAGTGCACATACTGACCAAACAAACCTCACCATTTGGTCATGTGATGCATTTAATATTCAATGAGGCTATTATTTACACTTTGTCTAGCTTTTCATTGGTGGGTGATTAAGTTATGCAGGTCATGGAACAATTGCCTCATCAGAGTACACTTCTTCAGTCACCTGTTTTCTGATTTCAAAGTTTTTTTAGCACAATAACAAAGTGCAGAAATTTCTTATTCCACAAACTACAAGGCAAATTTCGAGAAAGTTGGATTTTGCTTTATTTCTATTCAATAAATACTTTTCCTTAAGGTCCAAAAAATTAATGGTTTGGTTCCAGTTACATAGCAGAAAAAAATAGGGTCAGTAGGTTGGGATATTTTTTTTTTAAAATTCTTTAGTCTGAATTGCAAAATTACACCCAGAATGGCAGTTCATCAGCAGATGCTTTATTTGCAATTGCAGCGGACATTTCGGGTGTAATTCCACAACTTCAAAATGAAACGGACTCTTGAGGTGTCTTGATAATATTATCATCAGCTGCCCTCAGATTCTGAAGTGAAGTGTGCTTTCACACATCTCACTTTATCATGGGAAGAGTTAAAATTAGCACACCTCAGCACATGAAATAAATTGACATTTTAAGTGATTGTGGTAATGGACTGGTTAAGTATCATCGCATTTATCTTGGCAGGGGAAGCACAAATGACTTGCTTTTGTTTATTTGAAAACAATGTACCTTGCTTCGGTGTTGAATCAAACACTTGCATGCACACTACTTTGAAGGCAAGATGCTATCATGACTTCACCGTGTGCAAACAGCCAATCACTTTGAAGTACAAGTGTAAACCTACATGGAATCCTTTGAATTTCTCAAGAAAAATTTCCTGGTTTTAAATAGCAGGAATGCGATTGGTCGAATGTTCAATGTGACTGACTATGCAACCTTTGTGTAATGCAGTACACGTGGTTGTAGCTTTTCACCTCCACTTGTTTTTGACAAATTAGAGGTAAAGAATGTTCTATTGTTTTCGTAATAATGGTGATTGTTGAAACAATCCACTTAAACAGTTTGAAATGAAAAGTAATAAAGAAAGGTCCCATAGCCTGTGAGGTTAGACAGGGTGGTAAAAAGGGAAAGACCCAAATTTAAACCAACAGTAATCCGCACCAGTGAAGTAAATTCACTTCTTGTAAATCGTGATAAACAAGTTGAAATTTGCATGCCGGAGTTAAAACAACTTTGGTATACAATGACCAGATTTTAGAAGATTTTTAAAGAAATTTCCTCATATTGCACAAGTTACAAATTGGGCTTGTTTTTGACAAATTAGAGGTAAACAATGTTCTATCATTTTCATAAAAATGGTGATTGTTGAAACAAACCACTTGAACAGTTTGGAATGAAAAGTAATAAAGAAAGGTTCCATAGCCTGCGAGGTCAGACAGGGTGGTAAAAAGGGAATGACCCAAATTTAAACCAACAGTAATCCTCACCAGTGAAGTAAATTCATTTCTTGTAAACCATGATAAACGAGTTGAAACTTGCATGCCAGAGTTAAAACAACTATACAATTACCAATTATGATTTAATTTGCCGATGACTGTTTTGAACATGGTACTGATTATATATATAAATCGGTATACCAAAAAAATGTCCAGCACTATTTGTGTCGTTGTTGTAAAAGTTGACGTTTGTGTGGTTTTTTTGTTTCTTTTTCAATTTCAATAAAAAAAAATCGTTAGGGTCGGAGTGCAAAATTAAGTTTGGTTGGGAAACCGGAACCAAACCATTATATTTGTTTGGCCTAATGACAACTCACACCTTTGAACACGGCTGCCATATGAAACTCCATCAAGTGCAGTAATACTATCTTTTATTAGAACACTCATCAGATCGAACCCAGTGCACCTTCATCAACCTGTCTTATTATGAGAAGAAGTCAGTTAGCTTTCTAAAGTGAAAGAATGCATGCTGTGCATTGGGCTGGTTTGAGGTTCCAGTGATTTAAACGGCCCCTAGAAAAGTAAGAGAGACAAATTTCATGATTCTTGCATTTCTTCTTTCCCTAAATCTGAGTAAAGGCTATCATAATTAAACATCTCTGATGCCAGTATTCCAATTGCTGAGGAGACGTGAATTTCGTTAGCATATTTTTTACTTTGGAATAGCATAAAGTCATGAATCAGAATGCTGATGAATTTCTTCTAGACACTACAGTAAGGTAAATTCTAATCAGAAAGCTTATGAAAAATATTTTCACTCTTCTTGAAAAATTAAGAAGAGTGAGTGCAATCACGCTTCTTGCGATTTTTAGAAGTATTACTTTCAACATTCCACGTATTTTCAAATCAACAGCACTGGTGGAACTGAAGAAGATTTTTAAAGACATTTCCTTATACTGTACCAAGTTAAAATTCAGGCTCCAATATAGAGCCCAAATATTAACCAAGGGACTCAATTTGAACAAACTTGAATCTGACTCCCCTGGAGAAGTTGTATACCAAATATCAAAAGATTATAATTGATGGTTCTGAAGATTTAAAAAAATTTTTTTTCCAATATTTGGGTACTATCCGAGTTATGCCCTTGTGGTGCCCCCTGTGGGTGTGGCAACTTTATTTGAACAAACTTAAATTGATATATGATAAGGAATATGCACACCAGATTAGGTTCAATTTGGTCCAGTAGTTTCTGAAGAGAGGGCGATATTGTAAAGTTAATGCTGGACGGATGGACGATGGATGGAAAGTGATAGTGAGCTTTGCCCAGTTGAGCTAAAAAAAAAAATTGTGACTAAGTGACCTAAGAAAGATTTTAAAGAATTTCTGAATTTCCCTCATATTGCATTATATTAAAATACAGTCATCCACAGGGATTTGATTTAAACAAACTTGAATCTGATCCTTGTAAGAATGTTGCATACAAAATATCAAAAGATTCTGACTAGTGTTTCTGGAGAAGATTTTTTAACTTTTTGAAAATATGGTGGATCAGAAATTTTTTTGATTCGCTGAAATTCCCCTTCCCAGTCACCACTCACATGAAAATTTTATTGGCGTAGTCCAGTGGTTTGGAGACGCCAGTATCAAACACCACCTTTACGATGGACGATGAGTGATCAGTATAACTCACCCTGATTTTCAGTCAGTTGAGCTAACAAGTTACAAGTCCAAATACTTTATTTCATCAATATTAAAACAGATCAGCAAAAGGAACAATTTTTAACATGTATCAGGTATTTAACAGCATTTACTGAACAGAAAATGAACAACAACAACAACAACAACAACTAGAACTATCATTGAAGGTGATTAATACCCCCGCTTTGGGTTTTTAGAGGAATGCACTTCTGATCATGTAGGCAAAGGCCATAAGGAAATGTATATATAAAGATCATTTTTTGTTGTTGAAATTTGTATTTGCATGTGGCCTTCCACAGATCAGCACTGAATACTTAAAGAGCCCACACATATATGGTTTACATTTGGAAAAACACATTTACAATGTGCAACATGTATTCAAAATCAGTTCATTAATGTAGGAAGAGTTGCACACACAAGAATCCCATTTGAAAACCCATAATAAATCCAAGTTAAAGGGAGATAACCTGGTTAAAATTGTCGCAGATCAAAAATGTTCACTTAGTTGTGATAATGTTTGAAAGGTTTCGTCAAAATTGATTGATAAATGTAGGAGGAGTTGCACGCACAAGAATTTCATGTAGAAACCCATAATAAATCTAAGTTAAAGGGAGATAACCTAGTTAAAATTGCCACAGCTCAAAAATTTTGGAATATGCGCATGTTTACATAGTAGTGATGATGTCTGTAAACTTTCGTCCAAATTGATTGATAAATGTAGGAGGAGTTGCGCACACAAGAATTTCATGCAGAAACCCATATTAAATCAAAGTTCAAGAGAGATAACCTGGTTAAAATTGTCGCAGATCAAAAAGTTTGGAATATGCACATGTTCACTTAGTAGAGATGATGTTTGAAAGGTTTCATCAAAATCGGTTCATTAATGTAGGAGGAGTTGCGCACACAAGAATTTGTTCGAACGGAAAGACATAATAAATCTAAGTCAAAGGGAGATAACCTGGTTAAAATTGTCGCAGATCAAAAATCTTGGAATATGTGCATGTTCACTTAGTAGTGATGGTGTCTGAAAAGTTTTGTCCAAATTGATTGATAAATGTAGGAGGAGTTGCACGCACAAGAATTTCATGTAGAAACCCATAATAAATCTAAGTTAAAGGGAGATAACCTAGTTAAAATTGCCACAGCTCAAAAATTTTGGAATATGCGCATGTTCACTTAGTAGTGATAATGTCTGTAAACTTTCGTCCAAATTGATTGATAAATGTGGGAGGAGTTGCGCACACAAGAATTTCATGCAGAAACCCATATTAAATCAAAGTTCAAGAGAGATAACCTGGTTAAAATTGTCGCAGATCAAAAAGTTTGGAATATGCACATGTTCACTTAGTAGAGATGATGTTTGAAAGGTTTCATCAAAATCGGTTCATTAATGTAGGAGGAGTTACGCACACAAGAATTTGTTCGAATGGAAAGACATTATAAATTTAAGTCAAAGGGAGATAACCTGGTTAAAATTGTCGCAGATCAAAAATCTTGGAATATGCGCATGTTCACTTAGTAGTGACAATGTCTGAAAAGTTTTGTCCAAATTGATTGATAAATGTAGGAGGACTTGCGCACACAAGAATTTCATGCAGAAACCCATATTAAATCAAAGTTCAAGAGAGATAACCTGGTTAAAATTGTCGCAGATCAAAAAGTTTGGAATATGCACATGTTCACTTAGTAGAGATGATGTTTGAAAGGTTTCATCAAAATCGGTTCATTAATGTAGGAGGAGTTGCGCACACAAGAATTTGTTCGAACGGAAAGACATAATAAATATAAGTCAAAGGGAGATAACCTGGTTAAAATTGTCGCAGATCAAAAATCTTGGAATATGCGCATGTTCACTTAGTAGTGATGATGTCTGAAAAGTTTTGTCCAAATTGATTGATAAATGTAGGAGGAGTTGCGCACACAAGAATTTCATGTAGAAACCCATATTAAATCAAAGTTCAAGAGAGATAACCTGGTTAAAATTGTCGCAGATTAAAAAGTTTGGAATATGCACATGTTCACTTAGTAGAGATGATGTTTGAAAGGTTTCATTAAAATCGGTTCATTAATGTAGGAGGAGTTGCGCACACAAGAATTTGTTCGGATGGAAAGACACAATAAATCTAAGTCAAAGGGAGAAAACCTGGTTAAATTGTCGCAGATCAAAAATCTTGGAATATGCGCATGTTCACTTAGTAGTGATGATGTCTGAAAAGTTTTGTCCAAATTGATTGATAAATGTAGGAGGAGTTGCGCACACAAGAATTTCATGTCCGGAAAGACGTACAGACGGACGTACGGACGTACAGGGCGATTCCTATATAGCCCCCACTTCTTTGAAGCGGGGGTATAACAACAACAACAACAAAAAGACATGCAATCCACCCCTTCCCATCTAACCAGTTTAATCCATGAATGAATGATTTTCCATACTGGGTAATTAATTTGCAGGTACAATATGTAGAGTACCAAACAAAATAAGCTACAAAACAAGAGCACGCGAAGCGTGGCATACGCCCCCTCCTGCAATACCATGGATAGCATTATGCCATCAAAAGCATGACATGTGACTGCAGCAAGCTGTACTAATATAAACAAGCATGGCAAAAATTATTTCAATCCAACGTATGATGACAGAGCTAGAGCAGCAAATATGTTGGACGGACGCATTTTTCAATCATCCCCTAAGTTAAACAAGGGCAAATAACACTGTAAATGTTTATGCTAAGATGTTAATTCTGCTGTAGGATCCATTCCCCCATGTTGACAGACAAGTATGGCAAACATTATTTGAATCCGACAAATAATGACCATGCAAGAGCAGCAAATATGTTGGACAGACACATTTGCGTTACGCACGAACATATGCAGCTCTCCACTAGATACCCCCTCCGACCAAGTCGGGGGCATATAACCTTATATTTTGAAACTCATAGCAGTATCCTAAGAATGGCAAAATTTTCCTGGCCGAACTTTCTACCAGACTAATATTCACAAAAATTCAGAAGAAAGCAACAGTGTTGGGTTGGGAAGAGTCCAGAGAAGCTGTAGTAAACTTTCAGTTGATAGTTCAATGGAGGGCAGCACCAGGTAGGGAAGCGTCCAACATCCATGGCAACAGCGACACTCTGGTGGTAAAATTCAGAGTATTCTACTGAGCTATCAACAACAAGCTGTTGCCCTCCCCCTTCCAACTAATAATTCATGGCAGTAAGAATGCACAGGTTTTCCATCCAATGAATATTTACAATTTCAGAATAAAGCACAGGAAGCTCTAACCAACTTTCAGCAGATGGGGTACAGAGTTGTATTCTGTGGTCTATGAGCTGAGAAATGCTAGGGCTTATCATGCAATTTTTAAAATCTGTAAATAATTGCTGAGAGGAAAATCAAACTCAGATGTGTGTATTCATTGTTGAAAAGCTAAATAGTTCAACGGAGGACAGTGCCAGGTAGGAGTGAGGCCAGCATCCAAGGCGATGTATTCTGATGAGTTCTGGGTTGCAAGCTGAGCCCCCGCACACCCAAACAGCTAATTATTCATGGCAGTAGCAATACACAGATAATTCAGGCAATGAATGCTCACATTTTTGAAACTAGAAAAATTGTGAGCACTGCTCACTAAATGATACCACCCACTCCCACCAAGAAACATTTTACAACAGTAAAAGTGTGTTTAATGTAGAGAGCACAAACAATGACACCAATGTTTGAAGGTTTCATTGAAATCCATTCACTAGTTTGAAAAGAGGTCGTGGATAGCAAATGTCAACAACCCCCCCCCCCCCCCCCCACCCCTCCCCCCACTTGAATATATGGGAAATATGGGAAACCCTGAAAATGGAAATATCTGAAAACAAAACAGGAGGTGCACATCTTCAATATATGTAAAAGAATGTCTGAAAGTTTCAATGAAATCTGTTCAAAGGTTTAAGAGGAGTTGCGGATAGCAGATCTGTACAGAATGTCAACTGAATTTGACAAAGTTCATTTTTCAATATGGGAAATTGTAAAAAAGAAAATATCTGAAAACAAAATAGGAGGTGCATATCTTCAATGCATGTAAAAGAACATCTGAGAGTTTCAATGAAATCCGTTCACTGGTTTAAGAGGAGTTGTGGATAGCAGATGTGTATCCCCCCCCCCCCCCCCCCCAAAGCGTAACACCACTATAGCATAACGGATGGACGGACGTATGTCGGAATATGAAAATATCTGAAAGAAAAATAGGAGGTGCACATCTTCAATGTATGTAAAAGAAGGTCTGCGAGTTCCAATGGAGTTTGTTCAATGGTTTAAGAGGAGTAGCGGATAGCAGATCTATACCTAGATCTGTACAGAATGTCAACTGAATTTGACAAAGTTCATTTTTTAATATGAGAAACTGTAAAAATTAAAATATCTGAAAAGAAAATAGGAGGTGCACATCTTCAATGTGTGTAAATGAGTGTCTGAGAGTTTCAATGAAACATTCCGACTGCTGGATCTGAAGAAGAAGATTTTTAAAGAAAATTCCTCATTTTGAACTAAGTTATAATTCGGGCTACCACAGTGAGCCCATATATGACCCAGGGACGTGGCTTGAACAAACTTGAATCTCCCCCCCCCCCCCCCCCCCACCCCAGCCCCCCAAGCATGCTGCATACCCAATATCAAAAGATTCTGCCTGCTGGATCGTGAGAAGATTTTTAAAGAAATTTGCCCGAAATTTGCTGAGCCCAAATATGAACCCAGGGGGCCGATTTGAACAAACTAGAATCAGATCCACCCCACAATGTTGCATACCAAATATCAAAAGATCTGCCTGCTGGATCTGGAGAAGAAGATTTTTTAAGAAATTTGCATGAAATGCACCAAGTTAGAATTCAAGCTTTTATAGTGAGCCCAAATATGAATCCAGGGGGCCGATTTGAACAAACTTGAATCAGATCCACCCCACAATGTTGCATACCAAATATTAAAAGATTCTGCCTGCTGAATCTTGAGAAGAAGATTTTTTAAGAAATTTGCCTGAAATGCACGAAGTTCAAATTCGGGCTTCTATACTAAGCCCAAATATGAATCCAGGGGGTCGATTTGAACAAACTTGAATCAGATCCACCCCACAGTGTTGCATACCAAATATCAAAAGATTCTGCCTGCTGGATCTGGAGAAGAAGATTTTTTAAGAAATTTGCCTGAAATGCACTAAGTTCGAATTCGGGCTTCTATAGTGAGCCCAAATATGAATCCAGGGGGCCGATTTGAACAAACTTGAATCAGACCCATACCAAGATGTTGTATACCAAGTATCATAAGATTCTGCCCACTGGTTCTGGAGAAGAAGATTTTTTAATAATTTTTCTATAATTCATATGGTGCTATCAGAGTTATGCGGCTTATGCCCCATACAGAGCCCCCCAATGGACGAGGTCATTTCATTTGAACAAACATGAATTGCCATACAGTAATAAACATCCACATGAAGTTTCGTGAAAATCGGACTAGTGGTTTCAGAGGAGAAGTCGTTAGAAAAATGTTCACAACGACGGACGACGGATGGCAAGTGATAAGTTGAGCTCCCTTCGGTGAGCTAAAAACTGATTGGACCTAATTTCGGTACAAAATGGCCACTGGCAGCCATCTTGAATTTTGGACCATACCCAGAAACACTCGTTCTCATCCCAAGGTGATAAGAAAGGTACCCAAGAAGTTTCGTGAAGATCGGTTCATAAATACAGACTGTAGCCCGAGCCGTATTGACATGTGCACTTACTGTGTATAAGTAGCACTGAAGAAATCAAAGTCCATCTAATTTGCATAATTTTTGCACGAGAAAAAAACCTGCATAAAATGTGATGTATTCCATGTTACTAAACATTCATGCAGAAATTTATTCAAATCAGAACTTTCATACAAAAGTTCTGTACAAAAAACTGACTGCACCAATTTTGGTACAAAATGGCCGCCGGCAGCCATCTTGAATTTTGAACTGCACCCAAAAACACTCGTTCTCGTCCCAAGGTGATAACAAAGGTGCCCAAAAAGTTTCGTAAAGATCGGTTCATAAATACGGCCTCTAGCCCGAGCCATATTGGCATTTGCAGTTACAGTGCTGAAAGTAACATTAAATAGATCAAAGTTAGTCTAATTGGCATAATTTATGCACGAGAAAAAAACCTGTATTACATGTGATGTATCCCATGGTACTAAACATTCACACAGAAAATTATTCAAATCAGCGCTTTCATATGGAAGTTCTGCGCAAAAATCTGACTGCACCTAATTTTGTACAAAATGGTCGCCAGCAGCCATCTTGAATTTCAGACCGGACACAAAAACACTCGTTCTCGTCTCAAGGTTGAGCTAAAAATAATTGGCTGGAACCCATATTCGAAATTGACATGTATTCCTACTGGGGAATACACATATCAACTTTGGTTAAGATCAAATTATCCAAACTGGAGGGTGCGCGGTGGCTCAGGAGGTAGAGGTGCAGGCTGCAAGCCGAGAGGTCCTCGGTTCGAATCCCACCTGCGGCAACCACGTTGTGTCCTTGGGCAAGACACTTCATCTCCATTGCCCGTGTGGGGGCACTATGACGCCGTGTACTAAGGCATACTGCACGTCAATGGTACGCATGTCTTCAGCCAATCTAACCCTGCCTGTGCTGCAGTGCGGAGTTACGATGTTGGGGAGCTGGTAGCTGCTCGTCCTTGCTCAGTGGTTCTCTCCAGGTACTCCAGCTTCCTCCACCCATAAAACTGTCACAGTTGTGATTAGCCATTGTGCATAAATATGTGACCTTAAACATCAATAAATAAATAAATAAATCCAAACTGGAGTTATTGGTCAGAAACCATAAATGTTAATAGGTCAAATTCCAAGTCGAATAAGGGCCATAACTCACGTAAAAATAATTGGACAGAACTCATATTCAAACTTGGCCTGTATTACTAGCTGGGGAATACACATACCAACTTTAGTTGAAATCAAATAATCCAAACTGGAGTTATTGGTCGGAAACCAATTGTTTAAGGACAGACAGACAGACAGACAGATGGACAGACAGACAGATGGACTGACTGACAGTATGAAATTTCGTGACGATCAGACAAGAACTACGGGGTGTAGCCTGTGCTAAAGGAAAATGTGAACTGACTCACAGACTAATAGACTTCCACACACGTGATGGCAATAGCTTATCTTGACTTTGTCAAGTTAAGCTAAAAACTGAAATTGATTAGAGTCAGTATTCATTAGTTATTGGATGGAAACAAAATTCAAGATGGCCACCATAATGAATTGGCCACTAGTGGACATCTTGGATCAGCTAACTGGTCCAAAATCAAAAGAAAGCTTCCTCTAGACACCAACAATGCATAATTCAAAAATGCCGATAGGATCACCGATCCAATGTCGAGTTGTGACAGCACAAATAATCATTATCAACTTATCGCCCGGAAACCAATTGTTACAATTTACTATGTGAAGGGTCACTGTGACCTTGACCTTTGACCTAGTGATTCCGAAATAAATAGGGCTCTTTCTTGTATCAATGCCAACCTACCTATGAAGTTTCATGAACATATGTGGAACCATTGTCAAATTATCATCTGGAAACCAATTGTTTACAATTTATGTTCAAGGTCAGTGTGACCTTGGCCTTTGATCTAGTGAGTCCAAAATAAATAGGGGTCTTCCACTCACCTAGGCCAACCTACCTATGAAGTTTCATGAATGTGGGTCAAACCATTATCAAGTTATTGTCCCGAAACCAAATGTTTACAATTTACTATGTTGAAGGTCACTGTGACCTTGATCTTCCACCTAGCAGGTCAAAAATAAATAGGGTTCTTCCTCTCACTGATGCCAACCTGCCTATGGAGTTTCATGAATGTGGGTCGAAACATTATCAAATTATCATCTGGAAACCAATTGTTTATGATTTACTATGTTGAAGGTCACGGTGACCTTGACCTTTCACCTAGCGAGTCCAAAATAAATAGGGTTCTCCCTCTCACTGATGCCAACCTAACTATGAAGTTTCATGAACATGGGTTGAACCATTATCAAGTTATTATCCGGAAACCAATTGTTTTGATTTACTATGTTCAGGGTCACTGTGACCTTGACCTTTGACCTAGTGAGTCCAAAATAAATAGGGTTCTTCCTCTCACGAAAACCAACCTACATATCAAGTTTCATGAATGTGGTTTGAACCGTAGTCAAGATATCCAGAAACCAATTGTTTACAATTTACTATGTTCAAGGTCACTGTGACCTTGACCTTTGACCAAGCAAGTCCAAAATTAATAGGGTTCTTCCTCTCACCGATACCAACCTACCTATGAAGTTTCATGAACATGGGTTGAACCATTATCAAGTTATCATCCGGAAACAATTGTTTATGCCCGCCCATCCAATTGCTATTCATCAAACTATAAGTCGAGTTTGACTTCGTCACAACTCGACTAAAAATAGCAATGATTTAGAGTCAGCCTTCACTAGTTATTGGACGGAAACCAAATTCAATATGGCTGCCATGGCGGCCATATTGAATTGGTTAGCTGGACCAAAATCGAAAGGAAACACTGTCTAGTCATCCACAAGTCAGGGACCAGCCGTGAGGGCGACTAGGGCGATTTTGTATCCCTTCTAAGCCGAAAGTGGCCTAGAAAAATAGTCAGGGTGATTACAAGTCGACCTCTAAAAATTGGCCAAAATGAGGAAAAGCTTAACTGAATGATCTGAGGTTTACATAAAAATGATTAAATTTACATAAAAATTATTAAATGTATACACAACGGAAAAGCTAAACTGAGTGATCTGAGGTTTACATAAAAATTATTATTTTCAAGAATCGAATGTGCTTGAGTGCGATAAATGGACATTTTCATCCGTCAAATACACAACCATTTATTTGAAATCACAGGAAAATCAATTGTCCATTGTCGCAGATTTTTTATTTCTATTTTGTTCCGTTTCAGTCAGAGCTTCAAGTGTCGAAACGAAAATAGGTGACTTACGCAACTCAACAAAATAACCCAGTTTGAAAGTAAGTTACATCGCTTAGGATGCCGAAAATTCTCTGCTGAAAATGTACACACAACGGACGTATTTTTTAACACTGTATTTTTATTTCGTTTTGCTAACGACTGTTAACTGTTGGGATGTCTATTCCCAGAAAAATACGAATGGAATTGAAACACATGAAAAAAAGCTTTAGTGATGCCAAGAAAAGCTTTGTACAAGGCACAAGTGTGCATATGAAGGTCTTGAAAAAGTTCCTACCAAGCAACCTTCTTACATCTAGACCTGTTCACACTTGCAGACTTAGGAACTTATTAGCTTAGTAGACTTTGGTGAAAGGCAACCACAGGAGGGTGCTGGAGGGATTGGCACGAAGAAGAGAGGAGGGGTCATGAAGGAGAGGGTATCAGTGGGGGGTTTTCAATCAATAATTACTTTGTGATTTTTTACCCTGCTCTTTATCCTGATGAAGTCAGCGTCTCCCTACTTGACTCTGAAGTGTCCCTATTTTTTCTGGAGGGAGACATGAAGTCTCCCTAAAATTCCTTCCTAGGCCGGTCCCTGCCACAAGTTACCCCTAAAATTATGATTTTGATCAAATAAGCAGTTCTTTAGTTATTTGACGGAAACCAAAAGTTAACGCCGGGTGGCAGACGGACATGGTGAAAACATAATGCTCGAGAGAGAATCTCTCAGGGGGCATAAAAAAATGAAAGTGTCAATGACACTGTAGCTCAATTTGTCAAGACAAAGACATGTACATGTATAGTATGTGACACAGCAATGACAAACATCTAGGTAATGACCTGATAACAAAGGTACATATAAAGTATTGTAACGGTCTGTACATAAATACTGACCGTTGCCTGTAACAAATGTATAGGTAAAGTATTGTAAAGGTGGGTGACAGTCAGATGCTAAACTAGAAAAAAATCTTTGAGTCCCAGAGTGGGTCTGACTGAACCCCAAAATATTTGTTCTCATAGCACAGTGATAACAAAGGCACCCCAAAACACACTCATTCCTGTCCCAAGGTGAAAACAAAGGTACCCAAGAAGTTTTGTGAAGATCAGTTCACAAATATGAGCTGTGTAGAAGTTGTGACAAAAACTGATTGGACCTAATTTCAGTACAAAATGGCCACTGGCAGCCCTCTTGAATTTTGGACCGCACCCAGAAACACTCGTTCTCGTCCCAAGGTGATAACAAAGGTACCCAAGAAGTTTTGTGAAGATCGGTTCATAAATACAGCCTCTAGCCCGAGCCGTATTGACATGTGCACTTACAGTGTATAAGTAGCACTGAATAAATCAAAGTTCATCTAATTTGCATAATTTCTGCACGAGAAAAAAACCCGTACTATATGTGATGTATTCCATGTGACTAAACATTCATACAAAAATTTATTCAAATCAGAACTTTCATACAAAAGTTCTGTACAAAAGACTGATTGCACTAATTTTGGTACAAAATGGCTGCTGGTGGCCATCTTGAATTTCGGACCACACCCAAAAACACTCGTTCTCATCCCGCGGTGATAACAAAGGTACCCAAGAAGTTTCGTAAAGATCGGTTCATAAATATGGCCTCTAGCCTGAGCCGTATAGAAGTTGTGTACAAAAAACTGATTAGACGTAATTTCAGTACAAAATGGCCACTGGCAGCCATCTTGAATTTTGGACCGCACCCAGAAACACTCGTTCTCATCCCAAGGTGATAACAAAGGTACCCAAGACGTTTCGTGAAGATCAGTTCATAAATACAGACTCTAACCCGAGCCGTATTGACATGTGTACTTACAGTGCAGAAAGTAACACCAAAAAACATCAAAGTTAGTCTAATTTGCATAATTTACGCACGAGAAAAAAAAACGTATTATATGTGATGTATCCCATAGTACTAAACATTCATACAAAAAATTATTCAAATCAGAGCTTTCATATGGAAGTTCTGTGCAAAAATCTGATTGCACCAAATTTTGTACAAAATGGCTGCCATCTTGAATTTCGGACCGGACCCCAAAACACTCGTTCTCGTCCCACGGTGATAACAAAGGTACCCAAGAAGTTTCGTAAAGATCGGTTCATAAATACGGCCTATAGCCCGAGCCGTATTGGCATTTGCACTTACAGTGCTGAAAGTAACACAAAAAAACATCAAAGTTAGTCTAATTTGCATAATTTACGCACGAGAAAAAAACCTGTATTATATGTGATGTATCTAAACATTCATACAAAAAATTATTCAAATCTGAGCTTTCATATGGAAGTTCTGTACAAAAAACAGATTTCTGCATCAGCTGTACAAAATGGCGGCTGACAGCCATCTTGAATTTCGGACCGCACCCAAAAACACTCGTTCTCATCCCACAGTCATAACAAAGGTACCCAAGAAGTTTTGTAAAGATCGGTTCATAAATACGGCCTCTAGCCCGAGCCGTATCCAATTGTTGACGGACAGACGGACGATGGGCCATGGCATAAGCTCAAATTTGGCTTCGCCAAAGTTGAGCTAAAAAATTATAGAGATGCATGCAGAAAATGAAAAAATTTATAGTAATTTATATATTTTTTATACTTACCAATGACCCAGACTTAGCTGATATTGATCAGGCACACAAAAAATTAATTCAAGAATAATAAAAGGTGCTTAACGCCACTTCACAAGCCAAGGCTATAGCGATGATTTTGGTAAATAACATTATCCGCTACAAAATATGCACTGCAGACGCCGTATACAGGTACGATGAAACAAAACAAGTGACCTAAAGAACTATACTCGCTACAATTGCCGAACGTTCGCTTATTGACTGAAAGATAATCATAAATAACCTAATTATCCACTTCCAGTCAAAATCGGTCGGACCGAGCTCTATAAGAGACCGGCTCAGGGGAGTCTGAGCAGTAACTCAGACGAGAAACCCCTATCCAAGTGGCTGTATAGACAATCCTGAAGAAATATATATAGGAGAGATACCTATATCTTCGCTATGAGCCCTTATAGGCAAACTGAGTCTAGGACAACCTCTCCTACTCTTTCTGTTGGTTTGGTCGATTAGACCCCAACTTAAAGAGTCGAGTATTGATGCTTTCTTGTAGTTTAATCCTACAATAATGAAAGCTTACCATCAAAGACTTAGGTATACCTATACCTTCGCTATGAGTCCTTATAGACGACCTGAGTCTATGACAACCTCTCGTACCCTCTCTGCTGGTGTTGGTCCATTAGACCCCAACTTAAAGAGTCGAGAATTGATGCTTCTTACCATAAAAGTCTCGAGTTTGAAAGACTAAAGCGACCTATAGCAAGTTTTCCACCTAGTCAAATGCAACGATGAAGACACAAGGCTTCGTCACATCAGAATAACTCCCACTTAACTTTAGTTAAGACCGAGATATATATAACAGGTCTGGAAAGAATTTTAAAAAGTACAAACGACCACAAAATTCCTTTCCATATAGACGATGCGTCACAGTACTTAAAATTGAAGTACATAAGACCATGAGACTAAATTCGCTCTGACAAAGAAATTATCTTCTCCATGTGTCTGAGCGAACATTTAGATGATGAAGGTAAGGCTACAACTAAAATCTTAGCCTGCTCAATCAATGCAGAGGAACTCTCCACATCTTCCTGTGTTGTTTTTAAAAGTATGGGAAAAATCACAAACGATTAAAAATACAGAGGAAGAAGATAAGAAACCGAATTACTTTTTCCCGCAGGAAGTTAAATATGGTGTCGTCTACACAATCGAAGACCAGTGACACCCGTGTAGACTTAACTGGAAAGAGATCTTATTACCCTGCTCTTTATCCTGATGAAGTCAGCGTCCAACTACGCTAGCGGTTTCTCATAATTGCTTGAAGCATTTTGATTCACTGGAACAAGTTCAAGGAAACGATAATGTATGGTATCTAATCATCCAAGAGTTGTTCCGGAAGGGAAAGTTATCCTTTCCATCATTCGTTTAAATCAGTTAGAATCACAGTCACCAGCATCTGAACAGGCAGGTGACTGGACCAAATAAGCACCATGCAACAGCTCAAGTTTTGAGTCTGACGCTGAGTGCTTCTGCCTTAGCAGGAATACTGCGATTAGCTGCACAACTGCGACAGCAAGTCCGTTACAGAGGCCTGAGGAGCAGTGGTCATAAATAGCCTGTTTGCCGGCTGCTCCTAGGACAGGGTGTCCAATATAGTTATTACTGCGGATGACCCGATGAATGAAGCCTCATCTCCTTGGCTACTAGATGGTGCGACTTTCTTCACAAAAGATGGATCTTTTGACGATGCAGACTGGAAATCCTGAGTCAATTAGCCATGGTGCGGTCGGGAGTGCTTGGTAGATGCTAAAGAAGCAAAACTGTAGCTGTCCCCGGCTAAGAATTGAACTAAGCGTACCTGAAATAGCTATGTAAGCTCTGACTGATGCAAGTTCCTACCAACAACACCCGGCTCCAGATGTTGTTGAAAGAGAGGGGTCTCCCTCTTGCTCGCGGTCCGGGGAGATCTGGACGAGCGTACCTCAGAACTTGCCGTCTTCTTCATTCCATCAACACTGGGTGAGCATGATTCGATTAAACAGTGCTCGCTACACCCTTATCTCTCTCGACTGCCACGGACATACCCGGCATCACATCACCCACATACGAGTGAGATCTGCCGGTTGAGCTAGCTGTAGACAAGGGACGTAAACCTCCTTTGAAACGTAGCCCTTGTCTAAAATCACTGAGCACTTTTCCACTAGCTCTGAATACAATGCATATGAGACACATCCGGAGTCACGGTCCTCGTATTCAATCTTAACCGTTTCACCAGCGTCAGGGAACTGAAACCACTCATCGGGTTTTATAGCCCTGTGCAATATAAAGATCACTTTGTCCGTTTTGTAGAGGAAACCATAAGACTAGCCAACCCCGTCTTCCTATAAGACGGGACGTCCCGGACAGGAGGCATGGACGTATACTCCGACTGAAGCAAGTTCCTACCAACAACATCTGTCCCCAGATGATGCTGTAAGAGAGAGGCCTCTCTCTTGCTTGCAGTCCTGGATGACCTGGACGAGCGAACCTCAGAACTTGCCAGTTTCCTCCTTCCGTCGTCGCTGGGTGAGCATGGTTGCATATCATAGTGTTCGCTCCACACTATATCATCTCCTAGCCCGGATCATATACACTCGGTGTCACAGTTCTCAGAGGCCTGAGTAACTACTTCTCCGGTCGAGCTAGAGTAACTACTTCACTGGTCAAGCTAGCTGGTGACAATGGACTTGTGCGGTCGTGTGAACTTTTCGAACATAGAGGAAGCTATAAGACAGGCCAACACCGGCAGTCTATGGAAGAGCGTCCCGTGGACGTAAGTTCCAACTGACACAAGTTCCTACCAACAACGTCTGACCCCAGATGTTGTTATAAGAGAGAGGGGCCTCTCTCTTGCTCGCGATCATGGAAGACCTGGACAAGTATACCTCAGAACTTGTCTACTTCCTCCTTCCCGTGCTTTCTCCTTTCCGTTGTTGCAGGGTGAGCATGTTTGTATCTTTATAGTGCTCGCTATACCCTTATTCCTCTTCTGGAATGCTACGGACATACCCGGCATCACATCACCCACATACGAGTGAGATCTGCCAGTTGAGCTAGCTGTAGACAAGGGACGTAAACTCGCTTTTGTAGCCTAGCCCTTGTCTAATATCACTGAGCACTTTCCAGCTAGCTCTATAGTATAATGCGACGACGGAAGCACACTCCCTGACGGAGTCACGAAACCACACCATGTTCTTGTTCCTCTGTAAATGGAAACTAAACAAGAGGCCCCCAGGGGGGCCTGAGGGCGCTCACCTGACATGGTAGTCTAAATATAAAACCAGGGACTTGAATAAGCTGCATATGCCCCTCCTAAGAAAAGCATATACCAACTAGATGAAGCGATTGTGCCCACACAATACACAGGATTTTCCTTCTATTTTCAGTTCCTGCACTTTTACGTCCAAAATTGAGATAAACGCATAAAAAACAGATTTTTTTCCCCAAACAAAATATTTTCAGCCTAAATTTTTTTTTCTTCTTAAAACGGATAAAAAACCAAAAAACTAATTTCCGGATTTTGGTCCAAAATTTTCTAAGTCCCACCCGGACCCCAAATTTTCAGTGTAAAAAAGAAAAAAATTTTTTTGTCTTAAAATTTACCAAAATGCATAAAAAAAATTAAAAAAAAAAAAAAAAAAAAAAAAAATATTACGGATTTTAGCCCAAAATTTTCTAAGTCCCTCCGGACCCCAACATTTGAGTGCAAAAAAAAATTATTTTTTTTTGTCTTAATTCAGATTTTGGTCCAAAATTTCTAAGTCCGCAATGGGACCCCAAATTTTCAGCCTAAATATGAACCCAGGGACTTGGCTTGAACAAACTTGAATCTCACCTCCCTAAGGATGCTGCATACCAAATATCAAAAGATTCTTATTAGTAGATCTGAAGAAGAAGATTTTTAAAAAATATTCCTTATACTGCACTAATTTAAACATTTGGGCTCCCACAGAGAGCCCAAATATGGACCCAGGCAATTGATTTCAATAAACATGTGAAACAATCTTCCAAAGATGTTATATGTGAAATTTGAAAGCTTTTGGAGCAGTGGTTTGGGAGAAAAGTAGTCTTACATGTTTTTCCCATTACCCACAGTGTTAAAAAATGCTGACTCGGCACTTTTTCAAAGTCCCCAAAAAGTACCCCATGATAAAACAGGGTTCCCCCAGGTTAAAATCTTTGAAATTCAAGGCCATTCCAGGCCATTTCTCGTCAATTTTCGTGGATTTTCAAGGCCCCCATTTATGAAATTCAAGGCTTTTCAAGGCCGAGGCTGGAAAGTACACTAAATTATCAGATAACGACTAGAAACTTTCTCTTATATTTCCCTTTGTTGGTAATTCTAACACTTGACATCATTTCTTGGAAAACTCTTTCTGAAAGCTATCCAAGCAATGATATCACTGATAAGAATTAGTGAGCCTGAGAAAGAGATTTTCTTGTGTTTATCCTACAACTGCAGTGTAATTACCAGGTGGCACAATAGCTATGTCTCTTGTACATGTACCGCTATTCTAACTGAATACTTACTGAATGCAAATGAATTGATGTCATCCTTTCTCCCAATGAGTAAACTACATGTTACATGTAAATGACACATTTCGTAACCCACAATGTCTCCGGAAATGTCATTCGAAAAACAAAATGTAATTCTGTTGTGGGGAAGTGTACCTTCCAACAAGCTTGGATTAAATCAGCTGCATACTATAACTGGTTACTGCCTGTTCCAGTTGAACGGTATTCAGCTAAATGCAGTAAGTGTCGAAATGTTTTTAATGTTTCATACATCATTACATGGGCGAATCATCCTTAAAATCGCACATGTTAACATTTGAGGCGAATAAGACAATAACACTTTCATTTGGAAATCCAAACTCGGAATCCACCGTTATGGCGACTGCCCGTGCCAGGACTTTAAGATGACGTTGTGGCAAATTCATCAGACTACATGCTTCGGAAATACTCAAATAGTTCAAATGAACAATCATTCATTTGTAATATTTTCAATATGAATAAATTATCCATGCACGTGCGCTCAGCATTCAAACAGGCAGAATTTACAATAAATCTTCCCACTGGCTTAAATATACACCATTGTGCTCGCCCACATCAATAGCAACCATTCACAATGCTTGATTCAAAGGATTTCAGTGTCACATCATTGCAAAGTTCTATCTATAATGCACGCATTGGCACTGCCGTAAATACTCCAAAATATGACCGGATTAATAATCAACACAGTTACATTTGCTGTAAATGCCGTAAAATATGTTCGGATTAAATTACGCATCACAAAATTCTCAGATTTTCCAGGCTTTTCAAGGCTCCCATAGGAAATTCAATGCTTTCAAGGCCTTGAATGACCTTTTGACGAATTCCAGGCTTTTCCAGGTTTTCAAGGCCCCGCGAGAACCCTGTAAAACCGATAGCAATTTTTTTTTGTCTTAAAATAGCAATTTTTTTTATCATTCCATTCTGTTGGTCCTAAGGAAGCTTCACAAGAAATAAGAATTCTCAGTGCCGTGTAGTTTTGGAGATATGGGCGTTTAAATTTTTTTCTATTTTTAGATCCTGCGGTTCCCATGGGGCGACGGGAACATTTTTTTTTTGCATAAATTAAGTACTTATGACCCAATAAGCCCTCATATCAAATTTGGTCCAAATTTGCCTCTCGGTTTGGAAAATAGAAATTTTGGGAGGGGCAAATATTCTTGCCCCTCCCATTACGACGCCAAATATAGACCTACAAACTTCTCTTGAACAAATCTGAGTCTACACCTCAAAAGAAAGCTGCACACCAAATATCAAGTCTCTGCTACTGCTGGTTCATGAGAAGAAGATTTTTTAAGATTTCAGCACACTTTTTGGGTGTGGCCCTACCAATGGGCGAGGCAACTTGATTTGAACAAAATCAAATTGCAATGTCATAACAAACTATTATCTCAAATATCAATTAAACTGGTTCAGCGGTTTGGGATGAGAAGACGCAAACACCATGTTCACGGACGACGGATGGTGAGTGATCACTATAGCTCTCCTGACTGAAAGTCAGGTGAGCTAAAAACTATAGTGACATTTTGACGAGAGGACCAGCCGAGTCCCCTCGCCGCGATAGGACCGATAGTGTCCACTCGCATAACACAAACCATGACGCCCGTCAATCAGATTATCAAATCTGGCACATGGAGTAGAATTAGTGGTAGTACATCAACTAAACTCATTACAACGACCAAGAAAATACAGGAA
This sequence comes from Pictodentalium vernedei, assembly GCA_031216915.1. Classification (NCBI taxonomy): domain Eukaryota; kingdom Metazoa; phylum Mollusca; class Scaphopoda; order Dentaliida; family Dentaliidae; genus Pictodentalium; species Pictodentalium vernedei. The sequence goes on along the minus strand of CM062297.1, from coordinate 349,017,716 downwards.
AGGCTTCTTCTATTTGCCATACTATTAGATAAATAGAATTGGGGGCACGGTGGCTCAGTTGGTTGAGGTGCAGGCTGCAAGCCGAGAGGTCCTTGGTTCGAATCCCACCTGTGGCAACAGCGTTGTGTCCTTGGGCAAGACACTTCACCCCCATTGCCCACGTGGGGGCACGGTGACGCTGTGTACTAAGTTGGGAAGCTAACAGTTGCTCGCCGTTGCTCGTGGTTCTCTCTGGGTACTCCGGCTTCCTCCACCCGTAAAACTGTCATGGTCATGATTAGCCATCGTGCACAAATATGTGACCTTAAACACCATTAAATAAATAGTAAGATAATTAGAATTACCTAAATACTAATATATGTCATTGTACCACCACCAAATCTACATATAACATAATAGTCCGGCCGCCAAACGCCATTTTTTCACCAAACCCTGTTTTGTTGTATTAAGTTTTTTTCTCAATGGTTTTTATTAGTTCAGACACCCCTCTTACTAATTTTTCTTACTGGACAGCTCACAGCATTGAGCATTTTTTTTTAATTGGGCCTTAAAGTGAGGTACTGTTGAAGGGGTCGAAAATTAATGTGGAAATTACAGATCCGAATGATAATTTCATCTTAACTCACTATATAAGCACAAAACGTGATGTAATTGTGTTTCGATATAGTAACTACATCTGCATTGGGTATTTGGTAGAAATTGAACAGATATTACACAGCTATTTATATCTATCAATGCTATTTATATCTAACAATGCTCTTTATATGTGAACGCGTTTGGAGATTACGTCATATAACTGTTCTTTCTCTTTGATTTCTTAGAGCGAGGACGAATTATTGCAACTGTGCAATTGTGTCTCACTACACACCTCATAAACTTACAATTTTGTCTCGCCTTTTATCAGTAGCGTTTCTATTTCTTCAACTTCACTCGATATAGCATCAGGTTCGGGTGACCTTTGCTTTGAATCAACATAGACTAACTCCATCATGTCAGATGCTTGTTTTTTCTCAACCACGTTCGGTTGTGCTGAATCGAGGAGCAAAGATCCTCTAATGAACGTGAAAGCAAAGCGAATTGAGAATATACTCAGGTGTAGTAGGATTTATAACGATGACTTACATATAGCTTTGCAACATGGGTACGATGAACACCCAGATTTGACTCTGAGTTGCCATAAATACTGTCTTGAGAAGTATTTGCACCCGAAGAATGTGAAGCAAGCAAGCATTGCTCATAGCACATCCCTAGATTCTGATGCTCCGCCCGAAAAACGACCCAAACGTTCACATGATGAATTTACTTTCAGGCGTCATTGCCTATTTTGTGGTGATGACTGCATAGTTGACCGGGATACGAAGAATCCTTCAAGGTGGAGGCCCGCCTACCTGTTTCGCCAAATAGGCACACATACACCGCATCTGTCAGTTAGTGATGAAATAATTGGCATTTGTTGTCATAGGAACGATAAATGGTCCGAAGAAGTAAAGCTTAGAGTGTGTGGTGCTGTTAGTGACTTACATGCTGCCGATGCTCGGTACCATGTTGACTGTAGGTCGAAATTTACGAATCCAAAATAGGTTAAATCAGCTGCAAAACAGAAAATTGATCTTTCATCACCACATAGTCAGGCCATACAATCTGTCATATCTTACATGAAAAATGACACATCCCCCACGTGGAGTTCTGTCGAATTATTTGATCTTTATCTGCAATCTGGTGGGACTTACAATTCCTGTCGATCATTTGTGTCTGATCTAGTCGATAGCTGAGGAGATGACATTTTGGTGTTGTCTTCCCTGGGAATCGCCACAGTTTTGGCATACAAATCCAGAGCTGGCACCTTACTTAGGCATGTTAAAGACTCGGATGATGACAATATTGACAGTTCCATAAAGATTCTCAGTAAAGCAATTGGCAAAGAAATCAAAGATATGGAGCATGACAAAGATAACTACACCACTGATGTTAACAGCGAGAGCGTATCCTCGTTTGTAAGTGGTACACTTCTCACATTACTAAGTCGTTTAGCTCCACAGTTGGACCACACATTACCTGCTTTGACGATAGGAAACATAGTGACATCAGCATTGTGTGAAAAATACACACCGCTTCAAATTTCGTTGGCAACGCTTTTAAGAGATTCTAAAGAGTTGATAAAAACCATGCATGATTTTGGTGTTACATGCTGATATGACGAGCTATTGAGATTCAAAAAATCTGCGGCAGCTCTGGCTGCAAAGAATGCAAATGATACACCGATTTCGGATGCCAACAATGGCCTCATACAAGTGGTTGTTGACAACTTTGATGCTGAAATTGCTTCTCAAAATGGGAAGCTAAGCACCCATTCATTGGCAATTGTGATGGCTCAAAAGGACAATAATGATTCCGTTGAGTCTCAGACGATCCCAAGATTGAAAAAGTCAGATATGACAAAACCAACAGAGTACGATTTGGATGTTGTGCGTTTCAATGGACCCAAACGACCCGACATGCCCGCATCACATGTACGAAACACTGTTCCCCTTCTTTCAACATTGTGTCGCAGTGCAATGTCATTACGCAGAGCCATAGAACTTGACTTCGCATTTTTGAAAGATATGGTCAATACCAGAATTGTCCAGAGTTCAATGGGTATAATACCCGCATGATGAGAGACTCGGGTCAAGCAACGAACCCAAAAATGAATGCAGCATACCTCCATCTAAGAGACATGACACCTGCTGATCCAGACACTATCATGACAGCTATGGAAAAGGCAGAGCAACTATCGTCAGATGCAGGACAGCCGTTCACTATATTTACTACCGATCGGCAGTTATACAAGATAGCAGTTCAGATGTTAAGGTCTTATCCAGACAAATTCGCGGCATTTGTTCCTCGATTGGGTGGTATGCATTTGCTCATGAGTTTCATTGGTTCAGTTGGAACGCTCATGGCCAATACAGGACTTTCAGATATACTTGAGTCAGTATTTGGTGGGGTTGAAAAGATGTTGACTGGGAAAAAGTTTCCAATGAATATGAGAGCCATGCCTTTGTTATCAGAAGAACTTTTGCGAACAGCTTTCGAGAATAATGATTTGCAATGTGCAGATTTATTTGCATTGCAAGAAGAGAGCGTGTGCAAAAGTCGCACGACAAAAATGTGGGTTGATGCTTTTTTGAAACCATGCTTCCTCATGATGTTGTATGTACGAGCGGAGAGAAGGTGACTGGCTTTTGCACATCGAAGCTGTGAAAAGCATGCTTCCTTATTTCTTTGCTTCTGGTCATGCAAATTACACAAGATATGGCCTTTACTATCTGCGGCAGATGCAAAATATGCCACCGGATATTTTATCTCATTTCTTGAAGGGCGAACATGTGATGAGACACATACCTGGTCTATGGAATGGCATATGGAGCGATATGTATATCGAAACTACCTTCATGCGATATGGCCATGGCAAATCCAGTATAATAGGGATCACATTAAAGCCAGAAACACTAAAAACCTGGGCATTGAGTTTGCATGCATGTGGGAAGTTAGCTATCGGTATATCAAATTTGCGAGAAGATCGCGATAGTGACAAATTACAGATCGCACATAAGGAAGAGGCCAAGTCTAGAATTGCAAGTGATTCTGTCGACCGTATGGGTATGAGAACTAAACTAGGAATGTGTATCGACCCATTGGATCCAAATGGACACCCCGAGACCATAATTAACATCGCAACTGGTAGGATAGGTCCAACGTCTGTCAATGTCGATTAGATTGTCAGCCTCGGAGTTCAGAAAATGACGGAATTTGAAGAGGCCTTCCCGGGTGGATTTTATGAGTCAATTTCGAAACCAGTACAAACTATGGCAATCTTGAAAAAGTCGCTGAAGGTTGGGGAGGTCAAAATATATGACACTAATCTCATTTATTCCAGAGTTATCGGACTTTTATGTAGTTCACATGAATTAGATATCAAACATATCCTTTCCTTTGAACTGTCACCACTACCAACCGCCATATTTGATGAATCCGAGGATATGCGCATGTGCACATCAAAATCAGTATTGAATGAAAACGTCAATGACACTGTAGCTCAACGTGTCAAGACATGCACATGTATAGTATGTGACACAGCAATGACAAACATCTAGGTAGTGACCCAGTCCTCGGAATTAGCGATGGCATTTGGCAATGCCGTCGCAAACGCCGCCACCGTGGGGCATGGTGGCAGCATTTTCTTGCCGTCGCAAATTGGCAGCCATAATATTTTTTTACTTGTCCCAATCACCTGAAGTCCGTCAGAACTGATCATCCAACCCTACATATGTTTTATAGTCGTAACTGGTGTATAAAATCAATATTTGAGGAAATATCTTATATTAATTAATTTGAAAATAAGTTTGTACAAAATGTATGTGGTTGAAAAACTGTTCATAACCAGTTGTTTTTCGTTTGTTTGTGTTTTTTCGAAAGAACCCCCTTGTTGACTGTGATGCACGTTTAAAATAACCCTGGAATTCCTGGGCAATTCCCTTTTGACGTCACACCTTACATAAATACAACCAATCGAATTCTTTGTTTCATGAAAGTATGCTAAACTGGTGTACTGGGACAATGCGGCAGTTCTATTGGTCACTGATGTAATCTCAACAGAGCACGTGGTCATGTTCCATTTTAATTTTAGCATTCTCCACTTGTGACATATGTAAACTGTACAATCTCAAACAAACTGAACTGGAAAACAATCAGTCGGTTCAATAAAAAAATAAACGCATTGAGCACAAAACAAGGGTGAGTTGGAAAATAATTCTTGTTGTGTTTATTGGGTCAGAGTCAACTCGCCCCGGGTTGATGCGCAATGCAAATATTTCTGTCTCTAACAGTTACTGTCAAAACTGATAGGCTAATAATGCATGGATGCGAGTTACAACCAGCCCCTAAAATTAGGACAACCAGTCAATTAATTGATCACTTAATCGAACTACAGCTTGTCCAACTGACCACCCGCCAGTGATCTCTTGTCCATTCGGAGTCAGCTGTTCTGATTAATGATTATTATTCACTTAGTGTCATAATACTGTCATCCAAACAATTCAATTCAAAAGTGCCGTCGCTGATAAAAATTTGCTGTCGCAGAATTTTTGGCGGCGGCAATGTTGTGCCATCGCAATATTTTCCTAATTCCGAGGACTGATGACCTGATAACAAAGGTACATATAAAGTATTGTAACGGTCTGTACATAAATACTGACCATAGCCTGTAACAAATGTATAGGTAAAGTATTGTAAAGGTGGGTGACAGTCAGATGCTAAACTAGAAAAGAAATCTTTGAGTCCCAGAGTGGGTCTGACTGAACCCCAAAATATTTGTTCTCATAGCACAGTGATAACAAAGGCACCCCAAAACACACTCATTCCTGTCCCAAGGTGAAAACAAAGGTACCCAAGAAGTTTCGTGAAGATCAGTTCATAAATATGAGCTGTATAGAAGTTGTGACAAAAAACTGATTGGACCTAATTTCGGTACAAAATGGCCACTGGCAGCCATCTTGAATTTTGGATCGCACTCAGAAACACTCGTTCTCGTCCCAAGGTGATAACAAAGGTACCCAAGAAGTTTCGTGAAGATCGGTTGATAAATACAGCCTCTAGCCCGACCCGTATTGACATATGCACTTACAGTGTATAAGTAGCACAAAATAAATCAAAATTCATCTAATTTGCATAATTTCTGCACGAGAAAAAACCCCGTTCCATGTTACTAAACATTCATACAAAAATTTATTCAAATCAGAACTTTCATACAGAAGTTCTGTACAAAAGACTGATTGCACTAATTTTTATTCAAAATGGCTGCTGGTGGCCATCTTGAATTTCGGACCACACTCAAAAACACTCGTTCTCATCCCACGGTGATAACAAAGGTACCCAAGAAGTTTCGTAAAGGTGGGTCCATAAATACGGCCTCTAGCCTGAGCCGTATAGAAGTTGTGTACAAAAAACTGATTAGACCTAATTTCGGTACAAAATGGCCACTGGAAGCCATTTTGAATTTTGGATTACACTCAGAAACACTCGTTCTCGTCCCAAGGTGATAACAGAGGTAACCAAGAAGTTTCGTGAAGATCGGTTGATAAATACAGCCTCTAGCCTGAGCCGTATTGACATGTGTACTTACTGTGTGTGAGTAGCACTGAAAAAATCAAAGTTCATCTAATTTGCATAATTTCTGCACGAGAAAAAAAACCCGTATTATATGTGATGCATCCCATGGTACTAAACATTCACACACAAAAATTTTCAAATCAGCGCTTTCATATGGAAGTTCTGTGCAAAAATCTGATTGCACCTAATTTTGTACAAAATGGCTGCCATCGGCCATCTTGAATTTCGGACTGCACCCAAAAACACTCGTTCTTGTCCCATGGTAATACCAAAGGTACCCAAGAAGTTTCGTAAAGATCGGTTTATAAATACGGCCTCTAGCCCGAGCCGTATTGGCATTTGCACTTACAGTGCTGAAAGTAACACTAAATACATCAAAGTTAGTCTAATTTGCATAATTTACGTACGAGAAAAAAACCTGTATTATATGTGATGTATCCCATGGTACTAAACATTCATACAAAAAATGATTCAAATCAGCGCTTTCATATGGAAGTTCTGTGCAAAAATCTGATTGCACCTAAGTCTGTACAAAATGGGAGCCAGCGGCCAACTTGAATTTCGGATCGAACCCCAAAACACTCGTTCTCATCCCACGGTCATAACAAAGGTACCCAAGAAGTTTCGTAAAGATCGGTTCATAAATACGGCCTCTAGCCCGAGCCGTATTGAACTGTTGACGGACAGGCGGACAGACGGACAGATGGACGACTGGCCATGGCATAAGCTCAAATTTAGCTTCACCAAAGTTGAGCTAAAAATAAAACAGTTGTTGAGAAACCAAAAAGAATGTCTGGTGTGGATAAGAAATCTGCAATTGTTATCGATGGCTGTGCACTGCTCTGGATACCTCATTGGCCCGTGTCTACCAAAAGCAGACTGGCAACTGTTCTAGACTTCATTACAGCATTTAAAGACAACATAAAACAGAAGTTGCGATTGAGTGAGGTGTATTTGGTATTTGACAGATATGTTGACTACAGCACCAAGTGCGTGACAAGGGCACACAGAAAGGCCGATAGCTGCCGGGTGTTTCAACTTGTACCCACCTCCCTGCTACCACCACAAAAACATGTGCTGACTGTAGTGGAGAACAAAAAGCAACTGATCTCCATTATATGTGATCAACTCACCACGGACAAAAGTTTTGCTGAGCAAAACACACAAACTCACAAACTTGTAATTACTGGCCAACATGATGTTCCGGTTGAGGTTAGTTGTGGATCGGTGACAGAGTAGATATGACAACTAGTCATGAGGAAGCTGACAACATTATCGTTCAACAGGCAATAATGTTTGCTGCAGCTGAATGTAATAACGTTGTGGTTGTTGCCGACGGCACTGACGTCTATTTGTTGTTGTTGCATCACTACCTTGAATAACACTTGACGGTTACAATGACTATGGAGTCACCAATCCATGGACGGGTGGTGATAGATATACCTGCCGCAGTTGATACACACAAGAAAATTGTTCCTCAATTGCTCGCTGCTCACGCACTTTCCGGGTGCGATACTATAGGGGGATACTTTGGTATCAGCAAAGGGCGTGTACTGAAGGTTCTGCAAACTGGTGGGACACTGGAATCACTTGGTGAGAATAACGTGGAGATATCGGATGTTCTAGAACAAGCCACTAAGTTCATAGCATTATGCTCTAGATCTCCTAAATCAACATCAATGTTCGATGCTCGTTTGTGCATATGAAGAACACGAATTGGGAATCCGATTGCAACATCTGCTCCTAAATTGTGCAGCCTACCACCCACAACAGAGGCTTTTACTGAGAATGTCAAACGGGCCCACTTGCAAACTTCTATATGGAAGCATGCCCTTCAACCTAACCCACCGCAGATGGACCCAACTGTATTTCGATTCGAGAAAGACGTGAATACAAAATCTTTGAACCCTGTGACAGTCGCGTCCAATGTCAAGCTAGCACCTGATGAAATACTGAAGATGATTAGTGCACATGTTCGAGCAAAACGCCGAGCAAATATTCGAGGTGTAAGTGTAATGCAGCAAATATGGCGTGTACCAATTTCTGTGCGTGCAGTGTTTCAGAGGACTGCTGCAATGAACAGACATCGCTGGCAGTAAGGCGTAGTGATGAGACGATTTTAGGAACTACACAGCCATTCAACTTGATATTCACTGCATCTTGTGTGGTCCTTATAAAGTACTTCACCAATGATATTTGTAAACATCTCTCTTGTTACAATTTCTCGTACATTTCAGTTCCCACCTCCGTTTTGGAGCCTTTAACACTACTGCTGAAAATAGCAAAATGTTAGTAATTTTGGTAGCCATTTTGATTTTTTCTGGAAAATCTGGGGATAAGCTGACCCGCTTTGTGACCAACACAATCAGTTGGAAATGGCGTGCTGTACTGAACTAGATATCACGGAGATGGAATCCATCTCTGCGGGCCCCGCAGCAACTAACCGATGTTAGGTATAAACTGATGTGAACCGTAATACTAAAATATTTCAAGCAATAGGTAAAATCTGATTAAAATCCCTTCCCGGACACGAACTTGTCAGAAAAAAAACCCAAATTCTGAATAATTTGAACTTGGAGGTCAAACTTCAAGGTCAAAGCATGGCAACCTTGGTACACGACACGTCGTCTTGAGATAATCTACCCACATACCAAATATCAAAACCCTATCTATTAAGGGAAAAAGTTACAGCCCGGACACGAACTTGTCAGAAAAAAAAAAAAAAATCTGAATAATTTGCCCTTGAGGTCAAACTTCAAGGTCAAAGCATGGCAACCTTGGCACGCTACACGTCGTCTTGAGATAATCTATCCACATACCAAATATCAAAACACTATCTATTAAGGGAAAAAAGTTACAGCCCGGACACAAACTTGTCAGAAAAGAACCCCGAATTCGGAATAATTTGACCTTGAGGTCAAAGTTCAAGGTCAAAGCATGGCAACCGTGGTACGCGACACATCGTCTTGAGATAATCTACCCACATACCAAATATCAAAACCCTATCTATTAAGGGAAAAAAGTTACAGCCCAGACACGAACTTGTCAGAAAAGAACCCCGAATTCGGAATAATTTGACCTTGAGGTTAAACAAACTTCAAGGTCAAAGCATGGCAACCTAAGTACGAGACACGTCGTCTTGAGATAATCTATCCACATACCAAATATCAAAACCCTATCTGTTAAGGGAAAAAAGTTACAGCCCGGACACGAACTTGTCAGAAAAGAACCCCGAATTCAGAATAATTTGACCTTGAGGTCAAAGTTCAGGGTCAAAGCATGGCAACCTTGGTACGCAACACATCGTCTTGAGATAATATACCCACATGTCAAATATCAAAACCTTATCTATTAAGAGAGAAAGATTACAGCCCGGACAAGTTTTGTTATGGACGGACGGACGGACGGACAGACGGATGGACGGACGGACAGAGCGATCACTATAGGGCGTCCGCCTCACGGCGGGGCCCTAATTATTTAGTAAAGATTTTTGACTTTCAATTTCAATATTTTCAGTGGTATCGGCGGAAACTTGAATTTGGGGCCATCTTAGGTTTTGGCGGTTATAAGGAAATTGATCAACCCTGTCAGCTGCCCAGTAAAAGGAATCGCACGAGGAGACCATATAGTTATACGATATAGTGATACGATAATACACCGAGAAAAAAACAGGTTAAGTGTTTTGGCGACTGGACTAGGGGCAGATGAGTGTAGACTGTAATTGCTTTGTTACTTTTCCAATTTTGGGGGCATTTTGGACACAATATTGGGTTTCTCAAACAATTCCTTTGATCATATATAACAAAAGAGCATCACCCCATATGGCTAATTCATATCGGTAATCATGGTACATAAATACTGACCATAGCCTGTAACAAATGAACAGGAAGAGTATTGTAAACGTTGGTGACAGTTAGATGCTGAACTAGAAAATAAATCTCCATGGGGTTAATGTTACAATGGGGATCCTTGTATGCTGCATCATAAGCCAAATGTAGCAACTGTTTTGGCCTGTTTGATTCAGACCCTTCTAAGGTTGATTCATACTAATTAATACATATTTGTCCAAAATATAGGTATTTGAATTTTTTATCTTTAGCTCATAGGTTTCCCATCGGGAGGATGTTTTATTTTTCTCATTGTTAACAGAAAATCAGGTTTTGCTAATAATGTTTACCCTCCCCAAACAACAACAAATATTAACACAGGAACTTGGTTTCAACACATTTGAATATACACATCACAGGGATGCTGAATTCAAGAAACATTATTTTGTCTGGTGTTTTTGAAAAAGATTTTTAATTATCTCCCGTTTTGAGTCCCCGGGTGGGTCTGACTGAACCCAAAAATATTTGTTCTCATACACAGTGATAACAAAGGCACCCAACAAATTTATAGCAAACATTACTGACATAAATAATCTTCTTTACAGGTTCTGTACAAAAAATGTAATACACAGAATTCCCATAAATATGACTGCCAACAGGCATTTTGAATTTTTGGCCAGGCCCCAAAGCACTCATTACCATCCCATGATAACAAAAGTAGTCCTAGAAGTTCTGTACAAAAAACTGATTACACCTAATTTCAGTATAAATGGCCGCCGACAGCCATCTTGAATTTCGGACTGCACCCAAAAACACTTGTTCCTGTCCCAAGGTGATAACAAAGGTACCCAAGAAGTTTCGTGAAGATCGGTTCGTAAATACAGCCTCTAGCCCGAGTCGTATTGACATGTGCACTTACTGTGTATAACTAGCACTGAATAATTCAAAGTCCATCTAATTTGCATAATTTCAGCATGAGAAAAAACCCTGTATTATATGTGATGTATTCCATGTTACTAAACATTCATTCAAAAATTTATTCAAATCAGAACCTTCATATAGAAGTTCTGTACAAAAAACTGATTGCACCTAATTTTGGTACAAAATGGCCGCTGGCAGCCATCTTGAATTCCAGACCGTACCCCAGAACACTCGTTCTCGTCCCAAGGTGATAACAAAGGTATCCAAGAAGTTTCGTGAAGATCGGTTCATAAATACAGCCGCAGCCTCAGCCGTACTGACATGTGTACTTACTGTGTAAAAGTAGCACTGAATAAATCCAAGTCCATCTAATTTGCACAATTTCAGCATGAGAAAAAACCCTGTATTATATGTGATGTATTCCATGTTACTAAACAGTCATACAAACATTTATTCAAATCCGAATTATTATACAGAAGTTCTGTACAAAAAACTGATTGCACTAATTTTAGTTCAAAATGGCTGCCGGCGGCCATCTTGAATTTTGGACCGTACCCAAAACACTTGTTCTCGTCCCACAGTGATAACAAAGGTACCCAAGAAGTTTCGTAAAGATCGGTTCATAAATACAGCCTCTTGCCTGAGCCATATAGGAGTTGTGTACAAAAAACTGATTGTACCTTATTTCGGTATGAAATGGCCGCTGGCAGCCATCTTGAATTTTGGACCGCACACATAAACGCTCGTTCTCGTCCCAAGGTGATAACAAAGGTACCCAAGAAGTTTCGTGAAGATCAGTTCATAAATACAGCCCCTAGCCAGAGCCATATTGACATGTGTACTTACTGTGTGGAAGTGGCACTGAATAAATCAAAGTGCAACTAATTTGCGTAATTTCTGCAGGAAAAAAAACCCTGTATTAGGCCTAAAAAAAATAAAAATATGTTTCTCAGGCCCTCCCGCAAGGTCCTTTTGGCTGCCGCATGCTCTCTTTTTTTTAACCAATGTAAACTTAAAAAAATAAAAATTAAATGGTTTATGTGTGATATTTTACCAAAGTTAATAAAATTGATAAATTTGTCCCTTGAGTGCAAGATGGCTTTGCAATGCTTTAGCATTGCAAAGCCTTCTTGCTCTCAAGGGATGAAATACACCACCTCCCATGCTATTCTGTAGATTATGAGGCCTAAAACATAAACCAAGAACATGAACTTTTGATGGCAAAGAAATAATTACAGAAATAAAAAATAAAATAAAAAACCGCTCGCCCGCATGCAATTTTGCAAATAATGGCCTGAGAAACAGAAGATCTACTTTGTGGGGCCTTATATGTGATGTACTCCATGTTACTAAACATTCATACAAAAATTTATTCAAATCAGAACTTTCATACATAAGTTCTGTACAAAAAACTGATTGCACTAAGTTCGGTACAAAATGGCTGCCGGTGGCCATCTTGAATTTTGGACCGCACCCCAAAACACTCGTTCTCGTCCCACAGTGATAACAAAGGTACCCAAGAAATTTCGTAAAGATCGGTTCATAAATACGGCCTCTCGCCTGAGCCGAATGGAATTGCTGACGGATGGACAGACAGACGGACGACAGGCCTTGGCATAACCTCAAATTTGACTGTGTCAAAGCTGAGCGAAAAACTAAAGCACAGTTTTTTGAGACATGCACAGTTGTGACTTCTAGATTTGGTATTTTTGACAACCAACACCGGGTAGCTTTTTTGGAAAAATCAGCTCTAGTTCAATTAAGGGAGCTTTTGTAATATTTTCAATCTTTAACAATGATGGTATTCAAACTAAAATCATACATACCAAGAAGTTATTTTCTGTTTTTTTGTTTTACTTTCATCTGTAGAAGACCTCCTTTTCCGTCTTGCTGGCATGTTAAATATATTTAACTGCTCACAGTGGTGTGTTCCTGAAGAGCCAGAACTACCAGAACCACCAATGGTCTGTAATTGAGAAAAAACAAAAAGCTTGTAATTTAACACTGAATATTGTGTAGTAGAGTCTACTTCACATGTTGAATGATAGTGATGACACTATTATTAATTTTGGAGAAAAATGTTGACCATCTAGGGATGACCCCACAAAGGTTAGGCCAAAAAATTTCCATAACCCATTTTTGACATAAAAATTTGTTCACTTTTTCTCACTTGCCTCTCCCATAAATTGTGACTAGCAAATGCACACAGACTTAATAATTTCACTTCAAAGTTAAAATGAACTTCAAAATAAAGACCAAATATGGGCTTCCAGCAATCTACCAGTCAATGAACACAAAAATTAAATATCATTGTTTAGCACTGTTCAGTTAAACTTCCTTCCATGAGTACATTGTGATATCTCCACCACCTACCCCTTCGATCTCCATTCACCAAGTATACAACTGGCCAGTTGAAAATGGAAGTGTCAATGACACTGTAGCTCAACTTGACAAACTTGAACTTGTTAAGTTATAAGTGAAATGGCAAAATTGAAGATCATTGGTTTCAATGTTATTTGGTGAAACTTCAACATAACAGCACTGCATGTGCACAACATCAGAACAATCCATGCATTTTTAAATGTAAACTGTAAGACTGGCTAAAGGAAGAATGTTGATACACAAAAGCATAAGTTTAAAGGTCATTGTAAACGGCAACATTTTTCACAGAAATCGATAGCTCTTGTGTACAAGTCCCACCTAATGAGCACATCAAGTTCAAAAACAATCCTATGATAAATGTGCCTGGTAGGCCATGTCAAAGAAGAATGTTGATGCACAAATGCTTATTTAATAAATTCAAAGGTTGTTGCTAACACCAACAGTTTTTGATAGAAATGAAAAGAAAATCGATAGATCCTATCTTGGTCACCCTGAATAATCATACCAAGTTTCAAAACAACCTGATAATGAATGCGCTCTCTGAGGCGTGCCAAAGGAAGATTTTAATGCACAAATGCACTTTTGAAGGTCATTGCTAGTGGCAATGTTTTCGTTTTTTTCTGGAAATTCATAAATATGTTCTGTAGAGAGTGCAAAAGGTATTATTTATTTATTTATTTATTGGAGTTCAAGGTCACATACATACAGTACTGTGATCACAAAAGCGGACACCAAATCGCGGCGCGTTCTCGACGCGGTCGCGATCGAGGTGACAGACAAGAAAAAAACCTTATCGACAGAAGCGCGGCTAAAGCGAAACACAATCTCAATTCCGTCGATTGGATTTTCGTGGAGATTTTTCGCGAACGTCAACAGCGCCGCGATTTTGTCGGAGGGAACAGTCCGAACTGCATGTGCTCATATGAAACCGGTTTGCAAAGTTAATGTACACGTAGACCTAACCAATGTATCGAGTTGTTATATATTCTAAAAAAGAGTCAAATTCAACACTTCCCAGATGTCGCGATTGCCCACACCCCAACATTAATCATAACATAAATTCATAATCGTATTCATCTGAATTTGAAAATCGTGATAAACATGGACTTGAGGCAGACACCCCCGCTCCACCCACTATGTCTTTCACCACTCCCTCTCTTTTTGTTGTCCCCCCGATCTGACACTGTGTAGGCAGCACCCTCCAATCTCAACTTAATTTGTACTTTCCGTTTCAGTTTCACGCATATCACCACAATCTGTCGTTTGGGGTGAATACAATATCGTCGTGTCCAACTATTCTCTCCGCTAGAAATTCAAGAGTTTTGTTGGTTGTTGGGATCTTAAAAAATAAAAAAAAATAAAAATTTTATCCCTTCAATTATCAAAATGACTGACACCACATGAACACATTTGTATTTTAAGAAGCATGTGAAGCGTCAATTTTTCGAACTTTTGGGTACATGGCGGTTTTTAATGGCGAAAGTACCAATTCGTTATCAAGTCAACTCGTAGTCAGTTTGGTTATGGATATTGAACAGCAAAATATTCCTCCGGGTCAATTCAATCCTTTGAAGCCCCCCTCCCCGCCCCGTACATACACCTCCCTCCCGAGTGATGCATTACCCTTGCCCCCCCCTCGCCACGTCGATTCTCTGGCAACGGAGGGCTGTAGTCGTCCCGGCCTCATGTGCCTATGCTTCTTGAAAAAAAAAATTGACACCATCCCACCCATCATAAACGAGCTTTTTGTATTCCGTGGTTCTGATTAAACCTGTTTTTACGGTGTGTGTGTGTGTGTGTGGGGGGGGGGGGGGGGGGGGGGGGGGGGGGGGTAGCCAGCTCGATATATGCCACATGCATATCCGATGGTCATAGCCCTGAGGTGGGCGTGGCCTTCCCGCTGGTGGAGCTTCGATGGAATTGTAGATCAGTCCTACTTCACTGTTTTTGAAAGTGCGAAGTCTCTGACGGAAATTTTATTTATTTAACTGCAGGGGATGTACATATACCAGGTGCACAGTCAGGGGATGGGACGCGGGGGGGGGGGGGGGGGGGGGGGGGGGGGGTTGGGTCTTGCATAGAGTCAATGTTTTTTTGGTGGGGGAACAACAACACTGAATTTTACTGGTTACCACCCCCCCACCCCCCCCCCCCCCCCACCCCCCACCGGTCTTCTACACATAATATTGTAGACTCTAGGCTACGTGCCTGAAAAAGACTTCGGATTTGGACCAGGACCGTGACGTTAACCACCAACATTAGCATTGTTGATGCAGTGCTCGACTGTGCATGTTCATTATTCATAATTGCCATAATTTGCCTACAGTACACACTGAATGGCTGGGATTAGAAAAGGGATAAGTACTGGATGATTGGGGGGCGCAGTGGCTCAGTAGGTAGAGGTGCAGGCTGCAGGCCGAGAGGTCCTCGGTTCAAATCCCATCTGCGGCAACCGCGTTGTGTCCTTGGGCAAGACACTTCACTCCCATTGCCCATGTGGGGGGCAAGGTGGCGTTGTGTACTGAGGCGTACTGCACGTCGATCGTGCATCTGTCTTCAACCAATGCTAACCCTGCTTGTGTGGAGCTGACAGTTGCTCGCCGTTGCTCGGTGGTTCTCTCTGGGTACTCCGGCTTCCTCCACCCGTAAAACTGTCATGGTCATGATTAGCCATTGTGCAGAAATATGTGACCTTAAACACCAATAAATAAATTGGTTGATTACGACAAAAACACTCATGTAGTGGAGTTTCCACTCACACAGTGTGTTCAGGTTCTGTGAAAAAAAACTTACGGCACACTGGAGACATACTTCAACAAATTCGTTTCAAAGCCTCTAGACCAAAATACTAAGTTATGTTACTTTAACCCGTCGGGGCGAACTGTAAGGAGCGAAAAACATTCAAACGATAAATTGTTGGACTCCTCAAGCACGTGTTGTTTGAAAGTTGTGAAAAAATAATGCCCTCGTATTTAAAAAATACACTTTCTGGCGTGTTCTTTCATATGATATTCATGAATAAATAGTAAAAATGTACGATCACTGTTTTTCTTTCATTTGAATTCGCTTTTCTTTAACCATTTAACTCGGAAATGCATGTCCGATCAGAATATCGATTCACCCCAAAACAGCCGACTTAGTGGTGAGAGAAAGTCCAACCGTAAAATTGGCTTTAGACTGATTTCTGATGTTGGGTGAAGAACTTCTGTTTGAAGTAATTTGGATATCGCCGATGGATATGGCCGCCTTTTTCCTTTTTATTTGTTTATTTGTTTATAATAATTTTACCAATTGAGAGTAATGTTTCTATTGACACCCAGACGGTGGCAGGGGGGGGGGGGGGAATTTTTGAAAATGGAAGTAGTTTTAATCATTTAATTATTTGTTAACCTTTGGCAGCATCCAATGGTAGGTTAAACAGATAGTTCTGTAAAAACCTCAGCCACGTCTAACTGAAAAAAATCCTTTTTTTTTTTTTGCATCAACTTAATTATAGCTCAGGTCGTGAGCTCGCATTTGACCGAGCGCATTCCAGTCAGGAGGCTAGAGACGTTTTTTTTCAGGAAATCATTTTTTAAAAAAATAATTGAATCTACCTAGGGATCGGGCCATCACTTTCTGAATTCAAAAAAAAAGTAAGCCTATATGATTTCATTTTCATTTTAATCGAAACTCGGGGCAAAGTTGGCCATTTTGGCTACACCAAACTATATTGGAGGACGTTTTGTTGGGGGAGGGCTTATCCTGCTGAATCCTTCATGACATTCATTGATGGACCTCGAAATACTCTGTTTCTCTTAGCTACCAGGGATTTCGCAAGGTCCATATTGACTGTATTTCCATAAAATAAAAGACGGGTGGAGTTAAGACTGCAGGCTTAATACTTTTCGTTCTCAGTTTGATGCGATGAGGATTTACCCGCACAGACCAGGTCAATTCTTATGATAGTGTTCACTTGTTCACATCTATTTACATCTCCGCACACTTTTCTTTCAAAATTTTTACTTTTGTCGATTTGAAAAGGGAGCGAGTCGGAAAATATCTTCAGGTTTGTAACTCGACTGGATTTTGTTGTTTTTTTTTAATTGCGACATACGAATACATCAAACGAATCTTAGAATGTACTATGATCCGTTCATGCCGAACTTTGAAGTTTTCACCATCAAGGAATACATGTAACAAATCATCTCACAATGTATTGGTGTTTCCGTTGCGATTTTCTCTCGATTCTACCTAAATTTTGTCTTGATTCTTTCTCCATTCTGCCGCGTTTTATCGACAAAACCGCGATTCTCAATCGCGACGGAACCGAAGCCGGATCGAGAGCCGATCGACTAAAAGACCACTTTTGTGATCACAGTACTGTATGCACAATCGCTAATCGTGATGACGACAGTTTTACAGGTAGAGGAAGCCAGAGTATCCGGAGAGAACCACCTAGCATTGACGAGCAACTCTCAGCTCCTCAACATTCTAACTCTGTTCAAGCTCCGTTCAAGCAGGGTTACAGCGGTTGAAGACATGTGCACCATCGACGCGCAGTACACTTTAGTACACAGCGTCATCTTGCGCCCATGTGGACAATCAGGGTGAAGTGGCTTGCCCAAGGACACAATAAGGGAGTCCGAATCGATCGCTCAGATGGTCACCCATCCAAGAACTAACCGGGCTCAATGTTGCTTAACTTCGGTGATCTGACGAGAACCGGTTACCGCAATGCCACCACGCCCCGTGCAAAAGGTATAAGTAGCAAATGCACTAAGTTCAAAGGCTGGCGTTAACAACAATAATTTTTTAAGGAAATGAAATAAAATCAATAGCTCCTATCTAGAGGTCACCCCGAAAAAGCATACCAAGTTTCAAAGCATTCTGATCATAAATGTGCCCTGTATGGCATGCCAGAGGAATATATTTTTTGCAAAGTTAATGCCAATGTTTTTGGACGGAAATGGAAGAAAATAGATAGCTCCCATCTAGATGTCACCCTAAACAAGCATACCAAGTTTCAAAGCAATTCAAGCAGAAATGTGCCCTGCAGAGTGTGCCAAAGGGAGATATTGAGCTTAACTAAACTAAGTTCAAAGGTTGTTGCCAATGGCAACTTTCTTTTATGGAACTGAAGAAAATTGATAGCTCCCATCTTGAGGTCACCCCAATCAAGCATACCAAGTTTCAAGGCAATTCAAGCATAAATGTGCTCTGTAGGGTAAGGCTTCCACGTTTACACGTGTAAACGTGAATGTTTCGTTTATGGGCATTAAACGTTTACAGTTCTGGTAAACGCGTACACGGAATGAAGTTTTAGTGCACTCTGCAGTCTGCAATTCTGTGGAAGGAAATCGCATCTTTTTGGATTGATGTTAAATTGTTAAATTGGATCGGAACTACAGTACACAGTGTAAAGTATGCCAGGGCTACAATCGGCACAATCAACAGTTGCAAAATTTGCAGATTGATGCAGAAAGTCAAAGAAACAAAAAAATAATTTCCAACTTTGCAATGCAATATTTTGGTAATGCTTCAGAAAAACTGTGTACTGGTTCCGACTGCCGCCGCCGCCACAGTAACCGAACGAAATCATCTTCAAATCATGTGATATCATATGTGACACAGTCACGTGAGCTGCATGGCACGTGCTTATCTTTGGTGTTTCCTTTGAAACATGTGTGGGATGTTTTAGTTTATTCGGATTTACATGTATATTCCCAAAGTGATACACAATTGTTCTCGATGATTTCGTTCACCTGACATGGATTATTAATTTATTATTCACACATGGGATGATCTTAGGATCGATTTATGGAGTTTGACAGACAGACTGTATTGTCACTATTGTGTGCCATGGCAACTCGCTCCAACATAACTGTTTGAAAAAACACAAGGAATTTCACCCCGAACCCACCAGAATGAACTCAGAGACCCCCATAAATTCAAAATTTACCTAGGGTAGAACCTCCCAAAGTTCAACGGTCATTGCCAACGGCAATATTTTTTGATGGAAAAGGAAGAAAGCTCCCATATAGAGGTCACCCCAGACAAGCATACCAAGTTTCAAAGTGATTCACAATCAACACAATATAAATGTGCCTTGTAGTGTGTGCCAAAGGGAAAATATTGATACATAACTACACTGAGTTCATCAAAGGTCATTGCCAATAGCAACGATTTTTGACGGAAATGGAAGAGTATTGACAGCTCCCATCTAGAGGTCACCCCAAACAACCATGCCAAGTTTCGAAGCGATCCGATAATAAATGTACCCACTACCCAGCAGGGCATGCCAAAGGAATATATTGATGCCTGACTAAACTAAGTTCAAAGGTCATTGCCAACGGCAACATTTTTTTTATGGAAATGGAAGAAAATAGATTGCGCCCATCTAGAGGTCACCCCAAACAAGCATACCAGGTTTCAAAGCAACCCTATCATAAATGTGCCCCTGTAGGGTGTGCTAAAGGGAAATATTGATGCATAATTGCACTAAGTTCATCGAAGGTGGTTGCCAGCAGCAACATCTTTCAACGGATAAACGTGCATACCAAGTTTCAAAGCTGATCCGATCATAAATGTGCCCTGTAGGGTGTGCCAAAGGAATATACTGATGCCTGACTAAACTAAGTTCAAAGGTCATTACCAGCGGCAACATTTTGATGGAAATGGAAAAAAATCGATAGCTCCCATCTAGAGGTCACCCCAAACAAGCATACCAGGTTTCAAAGCAATCCAATCATAAATATGCCCTGTAGGGTGTGCCATACGGAAATCTTGAGGCCTGGCTAAACTAAGTTCAAAGGTAGTTGCCAGCGGCAACATTTTTTGACGGAAATGGAAGAAAAGCAATACCTGTGCGGTGTGCCAAAGGAAATTGTGGATGTATGTACATACATAACTACGTACGTACCCCGACAGATGAGAAGTGACAGGAATATGTAGCTCAGCTTGACTTCGTCAAATTGAGCTAAAAATGGGTTTTCAAAATCCACCACCCACAACCTGGCCACAAGGCAAGTGAAAGCATAATCCCTTAAATTCTCAGTAATCCCCAATTACCCAATTACTGACAAGCAACAAATATTAAACAAAAAAAACCCCCATAAACATAAAATAGAGAGAGAACAATGTTCTGTCGGAAAGGGTTTATGATAAATTTATTTGGATCTCTTAATTCCAACCTGGTGATTTATGAGGAGCGAGAGAAGGTTTGGATTACCTTTGGAGGAACTCAACGCAGGGTTATCCATTTTGAGCATGCCTGACCATCACTATTATTTGGTGATATAGGGGCGCCATTCGAACCTTTATCCCAGGTGGATATGCATTTTCCCACATATAAGACGGCGTTTCTGATGGCGTTTGCTTCGGCCAGACGGGTTAGTGAGCTTCACGCCCTCTCGGTTGACCCGGCCTTTTTCAGGAGCTCTCTCAACAGTGTTACTTTTACCACTGATTGCTCTTTTTTTGGCCAAGAATCAGTTACCAGATACTACTCCTCCTCCTATCTGTATCAGGGCTCTTCCTTCTGTTGAGGGTAATCGCCCTTTGCTCTGTCCGGTCTGTGTTATTCGCATTTATCTCGATCGGACACGTTTCATACGGAAAGGCAGGAAACGTTTTTTTCTGTCTCTTATTCCGGGTCGACAGAAGATCTCTCCTCAATCCATTTCTCGATGGATTTGTCTTGCTATTCCTACGGCTTATGGTCGTTTAGCAGCTGGCGATTGTATTACCAATCATATTTCTGCCCACGAGGTGCAGGCATTATCCACCTCTTGGGCTTATTCTAACTCCGTCAAGTTGTCGGATGTTATGCAGGCAGCCTACTGGAGAAATGCCTCTACTTTCTCCATCTGTGTGTCACACAGGCCCATATGTCTCCTTTCATTGTCCTTTACCAATGATTGCGACGTTATGGTTGATAAGCCTCGGGACCTCTTCCTTCTGCTTCACGGTTCCAGTGCACTGGGGTTATGTGTGGGTTGGTTATGCGATTCCCTCCAGCCTATTGTCTATTCAGCCTGTAGTAAACAATTGTGAGTAGGTTGATAAGAAATCTAAATTTTATAGTAAATTTCCTTTCTTATTATACCTACCACAAATGTTTACATGGAGGCCCTCCCATCTTCTTTGCAGGTAAAGAATCTTTCCTCCCCGCTGATCACATAACTCTAACGTTGACGGATTAAAAAAGAATGAGTCTTTAGCGATGGTATATGCGCACTGGAAACGGAAGTCGTGGAGTTGTACTTGGGAGAGAGTGTCCCGTACTGGGTCTGCGCCGGTTGCACTCGACCCAGTTTTGGCTTATTTTTTTTTTCTTGGTGCTTTTGCACCACTTTTCTTTCCCAAATTGCTTGGGAAAGACAAAAATAGAGAGTATTTTATCCGAGTTAGGGACTTCCACTGTAGTGCAAGCCTGTAGTAAACAATTGTGAGTAGGTTGATAAGAAATTAATAAGCTGTTCAATGGCAATGAAGGCATGGGTTGGATGTCCCTGTCACTTTTTGTCCCAGTTTTAAAACGACAACCAGCAATCTAAAGCTTAACTATTTTTGTGTAACTTCAAATATTTTTTACAGATGTTATCCCAGAAATTAACTAGAGGGGGTATCAGTACCCCGTGGATCACCAACAGGTGGCCAATGTAAAGGGGTGGCTGGAGTAAAAAAAAAAAGTTCAAAACCTGCACACAAAAGTCCAAAATTAAAGAAAATAAGCAGCTAAAGGGTTAAATAATATAATAATAACCCCTAAGAAGCATGGAGATATGCTGCAAGGTAAATCTCCACTTGGGAGAAAGGGAAAAAAACCCATCAAAACCTGCACGCAAACATCAAAATAAGTCTAAAATTTGATTCAAAGGGTTAAAATTAAGACAAAATACCCTGGAAAAGAGTTAAATGTTATAGTGAACCACCATAGCAATATGCAGAAACTCTACACTTGGAAGAAAGGAAGAAAAAAAACCCATGAAAACCTGCACGCAAACGTCAAAATAAGTCTAAAAATCTATTCAAAGGGTTAAATTTTTTTTTAAAATGCACTGGAAAGATATCAATGTTATAATAACCACCACTGCAATATGCAGTGAGGTCAACCTCACTTGAAATTGTTTGTTTTTTTATCACAACCTGTACATAAAAGTAAGAAGCTGTAAGCCTAAGTCCAAAAGCTGTACATAAAAGTCCAAAATTGAAGTAATTCAGCAGGAAAAGGGTTAAATAATACAAACATAGCCTAAGATGCATGTATACATACAACAGAAAGCATGGACATATGCTGCAAGGTAAATCTCCACTTGGAAGAAAGGAAAAAAAAACCCATCAAAACCTGCACGCAAACATCAAAATAAGTCTAAAATTTGATTCAAAGGGTTAAAATTAAGACAAAATACCCTGGAAAAGAGTTAAATGTTATAGTGAACCACCATAGTAATATGCAGAAACTCTACACTTGGAAGAAAGAAAGGGAAAACCCATGAAAACCTGCACGCAAACGTCAAAATAAGTCTAAAAATCTATTCAAAGGGTTAAAAAAAATTTTAAAATGCACTGGAAAGATATCAATGTTATAATAACCACCACTGCAATATGCAGTGAGGTCAACATCACTTGAAATTGTTTTTTTTTTGTATCACAACCTGTACATAAAAGTAAGAAGCTGTAAGCCTAAGTCCAAAAGCTGTACATAAAAGTCCAAAATTGAAGTAATTCAGCAGGAAAAGGGTTAAATAATACAAACATAGCCCTAAGATGCATGTATGCATACAATAGAAAGCATGGACATATGCTGCAAGGTAAATCTCCACTTGGAAGAAAGGAAAAAAACCCATCAAAACCTGCACGCAAACATCAAAATAAGTCTAAAATTTGATTCAAAGGGTTAAAATGAAGACAAAATACCCTGGAAAAGAGTTAAATGTTATAGTGAACCACCATAGCAATATGCAGAAACTCTACACTTGGAAGAAAGGAAAAAAAAAAAACCCATGAAAACCTGCACGCAAACGTCAAAATAAGTCTAAAAATCTATTCAAGGGGTTAAAAATTTTTTAAAAATGCACTGGAAAGATATCAATGTTATAATAACCACCACTGCAATATGCAGTGAGGTCAACCTCACTTGAAATTGTTTTTTTTTATCACAACCTGTACATAAAAGTAAGAAGCTGTAAGCCTAAGTCCGAAAGCTGTACATAAAAGTCCAAAATTGAAGTAATTCAGCAAGAAAAGGGTTAAATAATACAAACATAGCCCTAAGATGCATGTTTACATACAATAGAAAGCATGGACATATGTTGCAAGGTAAATCTCCACTTGAAAGAAAGGAAAAACTAGAGGGGGTATCAGTACCCCGTGGCTCACCAACAGGTGGCCAATGTAAAGGGGTGGTTGGAGTAAAAAAAAAAATGTTCAAAACTTGCACACAAAAGTCCAAAATTAAAGAAAATAAGCAGCTAAAGGGTTAAATAATATAATAACCCCTAAGAAGCATGCTAACATAAAATAGGAACCATGGCAATATGCTACAAGGTAAGTCTCCACTTTGAAAAAAAGACAGACAAACCTTAAAACCTGCACATAAAGGTAAACAAAGTATCACATTTGTTTCAAAGGGTTAAAATTTAGAAAAATACCCTGAAAATATTACAATAACCAGCATGGCAATATGCCAGTGAGATAAAACTCCACTTAAAAAAAATATCAAAATCTGCACACAAAAGTACAAAACCTGCACACAAAAGTCCAAAATTAAAGTAAATAAGCAGCTAAAGGGTTAAATAATATAAAAATAGCCCAAGAAGCAACCTAACATAAAATAGGAACCATGGCAATATGCTACAAGGTAAGTCACCACTTGGAAGAAAAGAAAGACAAACCTCAAAGCCTGCACATAAAAGTAAAAAAAGGATCACATTTGTTTCAAGGGGTTAAAATTGAGAAAAATACCCTGTCACAGTAACCACCATGGCAATATGCCAGTAAGGTGAAAGTCTACTTGAAAAATATCCACTTGGAAGAAAAGAAAGACAAACCTCAAAACCTGCACATAAAAGTATCACATTTGTTTCAAAGGGTTAAAATTTAGAAAAATACCCTGAAAATGTTACAGTGACCACCATGGCAATATGCCAGTGAGGTAAAACTCCACTTAAAAAAAAAATATCAAAACCTGCACACAAAAGTACAAAACCTGCACACAAAAGTCCAAAATTAAAGTAAATAAGCAGCTAAGGGGTTAAATAATATAATAATAGCCCCAAGAAGCATCCTAACATAAAATAGGAACCATGACAATATGCTACAAGGTAAGTCGCCACTTGGAAGAGAAGAAAGACAAACCTCAAAACCTGCACATAAAAGTAAAAAAACCATCAAAACCTGCACACAAACGTCAAAATAAGTCCAAAATTTGATTCAAAGGGTTAAAATTAAGATGAAATACCCTGGAAAAGAGTTAGATGTTATCATGAACCCCCACAGCAATATGTAAAGAAGAAAAATTTTTTTTTAAAAGCACAAAAATCCAAACCTGTAAACAAAAGAAGTCCAAAATTGAAGTAATTAAGCAGGAAAAGGGTTAAAGAATACAACGTAGCCCTAAGATGCATGTTTACATACAATAGAAAGCATGGACATATGCTACAAGGTAAATCTACACTTGGAAGAAAGAAAGAGAAAACCCATGAAAACCTGCACGCAAACGTCAAAATAAGTCTAAAAATCTATTCAAAGGGTTAAAATTTTTTTTAAAATGCACTGGAAAGATATCAATGTTATAATAACCACCACTGCAATATGCAGTGAGGTCAACCTCACTTGAAATTGTTTTTTTTTATCACAACCTGTACATAAAAGTAAGAAGCTGTAAGCCTAAGTCCAAAAGCTGTACATAAAAGTCCAAAATTGAAGTAATTCAGCAGGAAAAGGGTTAAATAATACAAACATAGCCTAAGATGCATGTATACATACAACAGAAAGCATGGACATATGCTGCAAGGTAAATCTCCACTTGGAAGAAAGGAAAAAAAACCCCATCAAAACCTGCACGCAAACATCAAAATAAGTCTAAAATTTGATTCAAAGGGTTAAAATTAAGACAAAATACCCTGGAAAAGAGTTAAATGTTATAGTGAACCACCATAGTAATATGCAGAAACTCTACACTTGGAAGAAAGAAAAACCCATGAAAACCTGCACGCAAACGTCAAAATAAGTCTAAAAATCTATTCAAAGGGTTAAAAAAATTTTTAAAATGCACTGGAAAGATATCAATGTTATAATAACCACCACTGCAATATGCAGTGAGGTCAACATCACTTGAAATTGTTTTTTTTTATCACAACCTGTACATAAAAGTAAGAAGCTGTAAGCCTAAGTCCAAAAGCTGTACATAAAAGTCCAAAATTGAAGTAATTCAGCAGGAAAAGGGTTAAATAATACAAACATAGCCGTAAGATGCATGTATACATACAATAGAAAGCATGGACATATGCTGCAAGGTAAATCTCCACTTGGAAGAAAGGAAAAAAACCCCATCAAAACCTGCACGCAAACATCAAAATAAGTCTAAAATTTGATTCAAAGGGTTAAAATGAAGACAAAATACCCTGGAAAAGAGTTAAATGTTATAGTGAACCACCATAGCAATATGCAGAAACTCTACACTTGGAAGAAAGGAAAAAAAAAAAAACCCATGAAAACCTGCACGCAAACGTCAAAATAAGTCTAAAAATCTATTCAAGGGGTTAAAAATTTTTTAAAAATGCACTGGAAAGATATCAATGTTATAATAACCACCACTGCAATATGCAGTGAGGTCAACCTCACTTGAAATTGTTTTTTTTTATCACAACCTGTACATAAAAGTAAGAAGCTGTAAGCCTAAGTCTGAAAGCTGTACATAAAAGTCCAAAATTGAAGTAATTCAGCAAGAAAAGGGTTAAATAATACAAACATAGCCCTAAGATGCATGTTTACATACAATAGAAAGCATGGACATATGTTGCAAGGTAAATCTCCACTTGAAAGAAAGGAAAAACTAGAGGGGGTATCAGTACCCCGTGGCTCACCAACAGGTGGCCAATGTAAAGGGGTATTTGGAGTAAAAAAAAAAAAATGTTCAAAACTTGCACACAAAAGTCCAAAATTAAAGAAAATAAGCAGCTAAAGGGTTAAATAATATAATAACCCCTAAGAAGCATGCTAACATAAAATAGGAACCATGGCAATATGCTACAAGGTAAGTCTCCACTTTGAAAAAAAGACAGACAAACCTTAAAACCTGCACATAAAGGTAAACAAAGTATCACATTTGTTTCAAAGGGTTAAAATTTAGAAAAATACTCTGAAAATATTACAATAACCAGCATGGCAATATGCCAGTGAGATAAAACTCCACTTAAAAAAAATATCAAAATCTGCACACAAAAGTACAAAACCTGCACACAAAAGTACAAAACCTGCACACAAAAGTCCAAAATTAAAGTAAATAAGCAGCTAAAGGGTTAAATAAAATAAAAATAGCCCAAGAAGCAACCTAACATAAAATAGGAACCATGGCAATATGCTACAAGGTAAGTCACCACTTGGAAGAAAAGAAAGACAAACCTCAAAGCCTGCACATAAAAGTAAAAAAAAGGATCACATTTGTTTCAAGGGGTTAAAATTGAGAAAAATACCCTGTCACAGTAACCACAATGGCAATATGCCAGTAAGGTGAAAGTCTACTTGAAAAATATCCACTTGGAAGAAAAGAAAGACAAACCTCAAAACCTGCACATAAAAGTATCACATTTGTTTCAAAGGGTTAAAATTTAGAAAAATACCCTGAAAATGTTACAGTAACCACCATGGCAATATGCCAGTGAGGTAAAACTCCACTTAAAAAAAAAATATCAAAACCTGCACACAAAAGTACAAAACCTGCACACAAAAGTCCAAAAGTAAAGTAAATAAGCAGCTAAAAGGTTAAATAATATAATAATAGCCCCAAGAAGCATCCTAACATAAAATAGGAACCATGACAATATGCTACAAGGTAAGTCGCCACTTGGAAGAGAAGAAAGACAAACCTCAAAAGCTGCACATAAAAGTAAAAAAACCATCAAAACCTGCACACAAACGTCAAAATAAGTCCAAAATTTGATTCAAAGGGTTAAAATTAAGATGAAATACCCTGGAAAAGAGTTAAATGTTATCATGAACCCCCACAGCAATATGTAAAGAAGAAAAAATTTTTTTTAAAAGCACAAAAATCCAAACCTGTAAACAAAAGAAGTCCAAAATTGAAGTAATTAAGCAGGAAAAGGGTTAAAGAATACAACGTAGCCCTAAGATGCATGTTTACATACAATAGAAAGCATGGACATATGCTACAAGGTAAATCTACACTTGGAAGAAAGAAAGAGAAAACCCATGAAAACCTGCACGTAAACGTCAAAATAAGTCTAAAAATCTATTCAAAGGGTTAAAATTTTTTTTAATATGCACTGGAAAGATATCAATGTTATAATAACCACCACTGCAATATGCAGTGAGGTCAACCTCACTTGAAATTGTTTTTTTTATCACAACCTGTACATAAAAGTAAGAAGCTGTAAGCCTAAGTCCAAAAACTGTACATAAAAGTCCAAAATTGAAGTAATTCAGCAGGAAAAGGGTTAAATAGTACAAACATAGCCTAAGATGCATGTATACATACAACAGAAAGCATGGACATATGCTGCAAGGTAAATCTCCACTTGGAAGAAAGGAAAAAAAAAACCATCAAAACCTGCACGCAAACATCAAAATAAGTCTAAAATTTGATTCAAAGGGTTAAAATTAAGACAAAATACCCTGGAAAAGAGTTAAATGTTATAGTGAACCACCATAGTAATATGCAGAAACTCTACACTTGGAAGAAAGGGAAAAAAAAAAAAACCCATGAAAACCTGCACGCAAACGTCAAAATAAGTCTAAAAATCTATTCAAGGGGTTAAAAATTTTTTAAAAATGCACTGGAAAGATATCAATGTTATAATAACCACCACTGCAATATGCAGTGAGGTCAATCTCACTTGAAATTGTTTTTTTTTTATCACAACCTGTACATAAAAGTAAGAAGCTGTAAGCCTAAGTCCAAAAGCTGTACATAAAAGTCCAAAATTGAAGTAATTCAGCAGGAAAAGGGTTAAATAATACAAACATAGCCCTAAGATGCATGTTTACATACAATAGAAAGCATGGACATATGCTGCAAGGTAAATCTCCACTTGAAAGAAAGGAAAACTAGAGGGGGTATCAGTACCCTGTGGCTCACCAACAGGTGGCCAATGTAAACGGGTGGCTGGAGTAAAAAAAAAAGTTCAAAACCTGCACACAAAAGTCCAAAATTAAAGAAAATAAGCAGCTAAAGGGTTAAATAATATAATAATAACCCCTAAGAAGCATGGAGATATGCTGCAAGGTAAATCTCCACTTGGGAGAAAGAAAAAAAAAAACATCAAAACCTGCACGCAAACATCAAAATAAATCTAAAATTTGATTCAAAGGGTTAAAATTAAGACAAAATACCCTGGAAAAGAGTTAAATGTTATAGTGAACCACCATAGCAATATGTAGAAACTCTACACTTGGAAGAAAGGAAAAAAAAAACCCATGAAAACCTGCATGCAAACGTCAAAATAAGTCTAAAAATCTATTCAAAGGGTTAACATTTTTTTAAAAATGCACTGGAAAGATATCAATGTTATAATAACCACCACTGCAATATGCAGTGAGGTCAACCTCACTTGAAATTGTTTTTTTGTATCACAACCTGTACATAAAAGTAAGAAACTGTAAGCCTAAGTCCAAAAGCTGTACATAAAAGTCCAAAATTGAAGTAATTCAGCAGGAAAAGTGTTAAATAATACAAACATAGCCCTAAGATGCATGTTTACAAACAATAGAAAGCATGGACATATGCTGCAAGGTAAATCTCCACTTGGAAGAAAGGAAAAAAAAAACATCAAAACCTGCACGCAAACATCAAAATAAATCTAAAATTTGATTCAAAGGGTTAAAATTAAGACAAAATACCCTGGAAAAGAGTTAAATGTTATAGTGAACCACCATAGCAATATGCAGAAACTCTACACTTGGAAGAAAGGAAAAAAAACAAAAAACAATGAAAACCTGCACACAAACGTCAAAATAAGTCTAAAAATCTATTCATAGGGTTAAAAAAATTTTAAAAATGCACTGGAAAGATATCATTGTTATAATAACCACCACTGCAATATGCAGTGAGGTCAACATCACTTGAAATTGTTTTTTTTTTATCACAACCTGTACATAAAAGTAAGAAGCTGTAAGCCTAAGTCCAAAAGCTGTACATAAAAGTCCAAAATTGAAGTAATTCAGCAGGAAAAGGGTTAAATAATACAAACATAGCCCTAAGATGCATGTATACATACAATAGAAAGCATGGACACATGCTGCAAGGTAAATCTCCACTTGGGAGAAAGGAAAAAAAAACCCATCAAAACCTGCACGCAAAAATCAAAATAAGTCTAAAATTTGATTCAAAGGGTTAAAATGAAGACAAAATACCCTGGAAAAGAGTTAAATGTTATAGTGAACCACCATAGCAATATGCAGAAACTCTACACTTGGAAGAAAGAAAAAAAAAAAAACCCCATGAAAACCTGCACGCAAACGTCAAAATAAGTCTAAAAATCTATTCAAGGGGTTAAAATTTTTTTAAAAATGCACTGGAAAGATATCAATGTTATAATAACCACCACTGCAATATGCAGTGAGGTCAACCTCACTTGAAATTGTTTTTTTTTATCACAACCTGTACATAAAAGTAAGAAGCTGTAAGCCTAAGTCTGAAAGCTGTACATAAAAGACCAGAATTGAAGTAATTCAGCAGGAAAAGGGTTAAATAATAAGGCTTCCACGTTTACACGTGTAAACGTGAACGTTTCGTTTATGGGCATTAAACGTTTACAGTTCTGGTAAACGTGTACACGGAATGAAGTTTTAATAGAGTAATTTCAGAATTGCAGATTAATGCAGAAAGTCAAAGAAACCAAAAAATAATTTCCAACTTTGTAATGCAATATTTTGGTAATGCTTCAGAAAAACTGTGTACTGGTTCCGACTGGCGCCGCCGCCACAGTAACCGAACGAAGTCATCTTCAAATCATGTGATATCATATGTGACACAGTCACGTGAGCCGCATGGCACGTGCTTATCTTTGGTGTTTCCTTCGAAACATGTGTGGAATGTTTTAGTTTATTCGGATTTACATGTATATTCCTAAAGTGATACACAGTTGTTCTCGATGATTTCGTTCACCTGACATGGATTATTAATTTATTATTCACACATGGGATGATCTTAGGATCGATTTATGGAGTTTGACAGACAGACTGGCACTTGCGGTGTTTGAAAATTTGGATTCCCCTGCATGGTTTGTAGACTTTGTTTATTTTTGCGACATTGCATTCCACTATCAAGTCCGGTATTGTCACTATTGTGTGCCATGGCAACTCGCTCCAACATTACTGTTTGAAAAAATACAAGGAATTTCACCCCGAACCCACCAGAAGACCAGAGACCCCCATAAATTTCAAAATTTACCTGGGGGAATATCCCCCAGAACCCCCCCCCCCCCCCCCCCCCCCAGACCGAGCAACTTTGCCTTCAGCATCTGCATGCTGTGATCGTTCGTCTACGTCGTTTTTGGACGAACTGTAAATCGGCTGTCTCAATAACATAAATTGTATGCCTTGTACGCAAAGATATGATGAACTTACTGTGTATTATTACACACTTCTATCAAATATTGACTACTTGCATTGTTACTGTTAGTACGTGTAAACGTTTACGTTTCGTTTACAGACAGTCGTTTAAACGTTTACAATTTTGTCTAAACGTGGAAGCCTTATTAAATAATACAAACATAGCCCTAAGATGCATGTTTACATACAATAGAAAGCATGGACATATGCTGCAAGGTAAATCTCCACTTGAAAGAAAGGAAAAAAAAAACATCAAAACCTGCACGCAAACATCAAAATAAGTCTAAAATTTGATTCAAAGGGTTAAAATTACGACAAAATACCCTGGAAAAGAGTTAAATGTTATAGTGAACCACTATAGCAATATGCTGAAACTAAAAAAAAATTTGAAAAGCCAAAAAATCAAAACCTGTACACAAAAGTTCAAAATATTTGAGAGCGGACGCCGACGCCGACATGAGGGCTATGCCATAGGCTCACACAACTAACGTTGGTGAGCCAAAAAAATATCAAAACCTGCACGCAAACATCAAAACAAGACTAAAATTTGATTCAAAGGGTTAAAATTATGACAAAATACCCTGGAAAAGAGTTAAATGTTATAGTGAACCACTATAGCAATATGCTGAAACTAAAAAAAAATTTGAAAAGCACAAAAATCAAAACCTGTACACAAAAGTTCAAAATATTTGAGAGCGGACGCCGACGCCGACATGAGGGCTATGCCATAGGCTCACACAACTAACGTTGGTGAGCCAATAATGAATTCAAATAAATGTATTTATATCTTAACCCTTTAAGAACTGTGCTAACAGCGCATCACATCAGGTGAAAGATTGGGGTATGAACATAAACAGTACAGAAACAGAAACAAAGGGAAAGGGAAGCCTGCACAATAATAATCCATTCAGACATTAATAATTGCCGCTCACATGTACATTAATTACTAACATAAACACACCACTGACCATATCTATCAACACTTAAAAAATACAATAGGTCATAAGAAGAACCAAATAATGGAGAGGAAAATGCAGGGTGCGAAATGCTCACATTCCATACAACAGCTGTATTATAATTAATATTCATGAACAAAGGAAAAATAAACACTACAGTCAGCTACAGAGGCGAATTGTGGGATATTCTTTTCAAACAGAAAGTCATGGCACTTTATTGTTTTCCCTCATGTCTGAGCTGTCTCTGTGATGTGATTTTAAATCAAAATAAAATAACTGTGCACGTTTGTAAAAAAAAAGTGCTTTCTTAAAGGTACTGGGTTCAGCTGAACATAAGGTACCGAGTACAGTAAATTTTTATTCAATTGTTAACTGCCCAAAATATAACTGTGTTGTCAACTGTTTAC
Source organism: Pictodentalium vernedei (assembly GCA_031216915.1). Taxonomy (NCBI): domain Eukaryota; kingdom Metazoa; phylum Mollusca; class Scaphopoda; order Dentaliida; family Dentaliidae; genus Pictodentalium; species Pictodentalium vernedei. The sequence goes on along the minus strand of CM062297.1, from coordinate 348,985,298 downwards.
GAACTCAGTTCCCCATAACATCACCTGAGTTTTTCACCCTCTGAACTGGTCTACGATATACCGGTATATCGCGGTATTTTTTTCAATACCGATACCGGTATTGAAATTTGAATACCGTGCAGCCCTATGGTGATAAGACACTGACATCACTATTATTAATTTCAGCAAAAAATGAAAAATTTAAAGTAATTTCTATATTTTTTACTTATCAATGGCCCAAACTTAGCTGGTGCAAACTCACATAACATTTAAGGGCCAAACACAAAATTTGAAGCTCCCAACCACCAAAATTTGAATAGAAATCCAGAAATTTAACTATATGCGCCGCAAACAGGAAGCGACGGGAATTGGCGTCAGCCATTATTCTTACCAGATTATGTGCCTGATAAAGTAGAAAATCCAGCGGGAAGGAGTGAGTGCCCACTCACGGGAGGGCCATCCCCGTCTGGGCCATTGGTAAGTATAAAAAATATACAAATTACTTTAAATTTTTCATATTTTTATACTAGAACCAATGGCCCAGACTTAGCTGAATAGTAAAGCCCAGACTTAGCTGAATAGTAAAAAGGCTGGAGGGCCTAGGAATTAAAGGAATAGCAGACCAAATTTCAGCTCCTAAGCCTGCAGGAGGACTTCCAAAGGTGAATAGGAGATTAAAATATGAGGAATTACATATATCCTTCTCTACACAATAAGGCTTCCACGTTTACACGTGTAAACGTGAACGTTTCGTTTATGGGCATTAAACGTTTACAGTTCTGGTAAACGTGTACACGGAATGAAGTTTTAATAGAGTAATTTCAGAATTGCAGATTAATGCAGAAAGTCAAAGAAACCAAAAAATAATTTCCAACTTTGTAATGCAATATTTTGGTAATGCTTCAGAAAAACTGTGTACTGGTTCCGACTGGCGCCGCCGCCACAGTAACCGAACGAAGTCATCTTCAAATCATGTGATATCATATGTGACACAGTCACGTGAGCCGCATGGCACGTGCTTATCTTTGGTGTTTCCTTCGAAACATGTGTGGAATGTTTTAGTTTATTCGGATTTACATGTATATTCCTAAAGTGATACACAGTTGTTCTCGATGATTTCGTTCACCTGACATGGATTATTAATTTATTATTCACACATGGGATGATCTTAGGATCGATTTATGGAGTTTGACAGACAGACTGGCACTTGCGGTGTTTGAAAATTTGGATTCCCCTGCATGGTTTGTAGACTTTGTTTATTTTTGCGACATTGCATTCCACTATCAAGTCCGGTATTGTCACTATTGTGTGCCATGGCAACTCGCTCCAACATTACTGTTTGAAAAAATACAAGGAATTTCACCCCGAACCCACCAGAAGACCAGAGACCCCCATAAATTTCAAAATTTACCTGGGGGAATATCCCCCAGAACCCCCCCTCCCCCCCCCCCCCCCCCCCCCCAGACCGAGCAACTTTGCCTTCAGCATCTGCATGCTGTGATCGTTCGTCTACGTCGTTTTTGGACGAACTGTAAATCGGCTGTCTCAATAACATAAATTGTATGCCTTGTACGCAAAGATATGATGAACTTACTGTGTATTATTACACACTTCTATCAAATATTGACTACTTGCATTGTTACTGTTAGTACGTGTAAACGTTTACGTTTCGTTTACAGACAGTCGTTTAAACGTTTACAATTTTGTCTAAACGTGGAAGCCTTACTACACAACAATAGAGAACATACCACCAATTAAAATAAAAGGAGCAATATCCAAGTGAATCCTTATTACTTAGCATAAACGATTACGCTAATTGGGTGTAAAGAACCCCAATTTTAAGGGTAGTCCAGAATAAGACGGTTAAATTTAGGAAAAGAATGTCCAGAGTTGGAGACTAACGCTCGCAGATACATGCCGTATATAATGCAACACACCGAGCTGTACATAAAAGATCTGTATTAACTATTGACAATAACAGTTTCACCCATAGTTACTATTTATTTATTTATTTATTGGTGTTTAAGGTCATAAACTTTTGCACAATGGCTAATCATGACCGTGACAGTTTTACTGGTGGAAGAAGCCGGAGTACCCGGAGAGAACCACCGAGCAACGACGAGCATCTGCCAACTCCCCAACATCGTAACTCCGCACTGCAGCACAGGCAGGGTTAGATTGGTTGAAGACATGCACATCATTGACGTGCAGTACGCTTTAGTACACGGCATCATCGTGCCCCCATGTGGACAATCATCCACAGTTACACACTTACAATAAGGCCAGAAGAGGTAAGGAGGACCCTCCCCCCCCCCCCCCTCGTTTGAAGGAAATTAACCTTCAAAACAAAGAGGAAAGCGACCTGGAATCAGTGATAAAGTGGTACTGAAGAATATCAGAAAAGAAACCTAATATAGGAATCCCCTCTGAGCAATAAAAGGCGGACTGAAGTATATATAATTGCTTTAAAGGCTCCCGGTTACAAGCAAAATTTAATGTATTGTGACAAATACGTTGCCTTCCTAAGGCATCAAGAGCTAAACAGAATCATCTGTTCAAGACTCAAGACAAAGATAAAGCCCCAACTTCCTTAGCGGAGATCTTATAAATAAAATCGAAAGCTTCTAAAAATGTGTACCGCATCTGGAATACCCAGGCAGTAAAATGTCAAATTACTGACTGGGCAGAACCTAGTTAATACGGAGAGATCGGACCTTAAACTTGTCCAATCGAATCCCAATAGAAAGTTATCTGAGAGAATTCAGATGCTTCAGAGCAAACTAACAGGTGACCCCATTTCGGTGTAGTAAATCCCAATAAATGAACTTCCAAACTGTAACCGTACAAATCTACGAGAATGAGAGAGCAGGATTCCTCTTTGTGTACCGCTTCGGGAACGGGATATGATTGAAAAACCTGGCAAGGACCGTCCCCAATTTGCATCATTGTTCCCTAGGTCCGTTAAAACCAATGACTGTTTGGAGAATCAATATACAACTCCGAATAAAAAAGAAAACAAGAGGCACCAAGGGGCCTGAGGGTGCTCACCTGACATGGTAGCCTAAATATCAACCCGGAGAATTGATTTCAACAAGTTGCATCTGCTCCTCCTAAGAAAAGCTTATACCAAATATCCAAAGATTCTGACCAGTGGATCTAAAAAAAAAAGAAGATTTTTAAAGAATATTCGTCATATTGAACTAAGTTATAATTCGGGCTCCCACAGGGAGCCCATATATGAACCCAGGGACTTGGCTTTAACAAACTTGAATCTCACCCCCCTAAGGATGCGGCACACCAAATATCAAAACATTCTGACTGCTGGATCTGAAGAAGAAGATTTTTAAAGAAAATTCCTCATTTTGAACTAAGTTACAATTCAAGCTCCCACAGTGAGTCCAAATATGGACCTAGGGACATGGCTTGAACAAACTTGAATCTCACCACCCCCTAAGGATGCTGCATGTCAAATATCAAAACATTCCAACTGCTGGATCTGAAGAAGATTTTTAAAGAAAATTCCTCATTTTGAGCTAAGTTATAATTATGGCTACCACAGTGAGCCCAAATATGAACCCAGGGACTTGGCTTGAACAAACTTGAATCTCACCCCCCCCCCCCCCCCCTCCCCTAAGCATGGTGCATACCCAATATCAAAAGATTCTGCCTGCTGGATCTTGAGAAGAAGATTTTCAAAGAAATTTGCCTGAAATGCACTAAGTTCGATTTGGAGCTTCTAGAGTGAGCCCAAATATGAATCTAGGGAGCCGATTTGAACAAACTTGAATCAGATCCACCCCACAATGTTGCATTCCAAATATCAAAAGATTCTGCCTGCTGAATCTGGAGAAGAAGATTTTTAAAGAAATTTGCCATAAATGCACTAAGTTCGAATTCGAGCTTCTATAGTGAGCCCAAATATGAATCCAGGGTGCCGATTTGAACAAACTTGAATCAGATCCACCCCACAATGTTGCATACCAAATATCAAAAGATTCTGACTACTGGATCTGGAGAAGAAGATTTTTTAAAAAATTTGCCTGAAATGCACTAAGTTCGAATTCAGGCTTCTATAGTGAGCCCCAATAAAAACCAAGGGAGTCGATTTGAACAAACATGAATCAGATCCACCCCACAATGTTGCATACCAAATATCAAAAGATTCTGCCTGCTGGATCTGGAGAAGAAGATTTTTTAAGAAATTTGCCTGAAATGCACTAAGTTCGAATTCGGGCTTTTATAGTAAGCCCAAATATGAATCCAGGGGGCCGATTTGAACAAACTTGAATCAGATCCACCCCACAATTCTGCCTGCTGGATCTGGAGAAGAAGATTTTTTAAGAAATCTGCCTGAAATGCACTAAGTTCGAATTCGAGCTTCTATACTGAGCCCAAACAAAAACCCAGGGGGCCGATTTGAACAAACGTGAATCAGATCCACCCCACAATGCTGCATACCAAATATCAAAAGATTCTGCCTGCTGGATCTGGAGAAGAAGATTTTTTAAGAAATTTGCCTGAAATGCACTAAGTTCGAATTCAGGCTTCTATAGTAAGCCCAAATATGAATCCAGGGGGGCGATTTGAACAAACTTGAATCAGATCCACCCCACAATGTTGCATACCAAATATCAAAAGACTCTGCCTGCTGAATCTGGAGAAGAAGATTTTTTAAGAAATTTGCCTGAAATGCACTAAGTTTGATTTCAGGCTTCTATAGTGAGCCCAAATATGAATCCAGGGGGGCCGATTTGAACAAACTTGAATCAGATCCACCCCACAATGTTGCATACCAAATATCAAAAGATTCTGCCTGCTGGATCTGGAGAAGAAGATTTTTTAAGAAATTTGCCTGAAATGCACTAAGTGCGAATTCGAGCTTCTATACTGAGCCCAAATAAAAACCCAGGAGGCTGATTTGAACAAACGTGAATCAGATCCACCCCACAATGTTGCATACCAAATATCAAAAGATTCTGCCTGCTGGATCTGGAGAAGAAGATTTTTTAAGAAATTTGCCTAAAATGCACTAAGTTCGAATTCGAGCTTCTATACTGAGCCCAAATATGAATCCAGGGGGCCAATTTGAACAAACTTGAATCAGCTCCACCCCCTCAATTTTGCATCCCAAATATCAAAAGATTCTGCCTGCTGGATCTGGAGAAGAAGATTTTTTAAGAAATTTGCCTGAAATGCACTAAGTTCGAATTCGGGCTTCTCTAGTGAGCCCAAATATGAATCCAGGGGGGCGATTTGAACAAACTTGAATCAGATCCACTCCTCAATGTCGCATACCAAATATCAAAAGATTCGGCCTGCTGGATCTGGAGAAGAAGATTTTTTAAGAAATTTGCCTAAATGCACTAAGTTCGAATTCGAGCTTCTATACTGAGCCCAAATATGAATCCAGGGGGCCAATTTGAACAAACTTGAATCAGCTCCACCCCCTCAATTTTGCATCCCAAATATCAAAAGATTCTGCCTGCTGGATCTGGAGAAGAAGATTTTTTAAGAAATTTGCCTGAAATGCACTAAGTTCGAATTCGGGCTTCTCTAGTGAGCCCAAATATGAATCCGGGGGGGGGGGAGGGGCGATTTGAACAAACTTGAATCAGATCCACCCCTCAATGTCGCATACCAAATATCAAAAGATTCGGCCTGCTGGATCTGGAGAAGAAGATTTTTTAAGAAATTTGCCTAAAATGCACTAAGTTCGAATTCGAGCTTCTATACTGAGCCCAAATATGAATCCAGGGGGCCAATTTGAACAAACTTGAATCAGATCCACCCCTCAATTTTGCATCCCAAATATCAAAAGATTCTGCCTGCTGGATCTGGAGAAGATTTTTTAAGAAATTTGCCTGAAATGCACTAAGTTCGAATTCAGGCTTCTCTAGTGAGCCCAAATATGAATCCAGGGGGCCGATTTGAACAAACTTGAATCAGATCCACCCCACAATGTCGCATACCAAATATCAAAAGATTCTGCCTGCTGGATCTGGAGAAGAAGATTTTTTAAGAAATTTGCCTGAAATGCACTAAGTTCAAATTCGAGCTTCTATACTGAGCCCAAATAAAAACCCAGGGGACCGATTTGAACAAATGTGAATCAGATCCACCCCACAATGTTGCATACCAAATATCAAAAGATTCTGCCTGCTGGATCTGGAGAAGAAGATTTTTTTAAAAATTTGCCTGAAATGCACTAAGTTCGAATTCGGGCTTCTATAGTGAGCCCAAATATGAATTCAGGGGGGCGATTTGAACAAACTTGAATCAGATCCACCCCTCAATGTTGCATATCGAATATCAAAAGATTCTGCCTGCTGGATCTGGAGAAGAAGATTTTTTAAGAAATTTGCCTAAAATGCACTAAGTTCGAATTCGAGCTTCTATAGTGGGCCCAAATATGAATCCAGGGGACCGATTTGAACAAACTTGAATCAGATCCACCCCACAATGTTGCATACCAAATATCAAAAGATTCTGCCAGCTGGATCTGGAGAAGAAGATTTTTGAAGAAATTTGCCTGAAATGCACTTAGTTCGAATTCGAGCTTCTATAGTGAGCCCAAATATGAATCCAGGGTGCCGATTTGAACAAACTTGAATCAGATCCACCCCTCAATGTTGCATACCAAATATCAAAAGATTCTGCCTGCTGGATCTGGAGAAGAAGATTTTTTAAGAAATTTGCCTGAAATGCACTAAGTTCGAATTCGAGCTTCTAGAGTGAGCCCAAATATGAATCCAGGAGGCCAATTTGAACATACTTGAATCAGATCCACCCCTCAATTTTGCATACCAAATATCAAAAGATTCTGCCTGCTGGATCTGGAGAAGATTTTTTAAGAAATTTGACAGAAATGCACTAAGTTCGAATTTGGGCTTCTATAGTATGCCCAAATATGAATCCAGGGGGCCGATTTGAACAAACTTAAATCAGATCCACCCCACAATGTTGCATACCAAATATCAAAAGATTCTGCCTGCTGGATCTGGAGAAGAAGATTTTTTAAGAAATTTGCCTGAAATGCACTAAGTTCGAATTCGAGCTTCTAGAGTGAGCCCAAATATGAATCCAGGAGGCCAATTTGAACATACTTGAATCAGATCCACCCCTCAATTTTGCATACCAAATATCAAAAGATTCTGCCTGCTGGATCTGGAGAAGATTTTTTAAGAAATTTGACAGAAATGCACTAAGTTCGAATTTGGGCTTCTATAGTATGCCCAAATATGAATCCAGGGGGCCGATTTGAACAAACTTAAATCAGATCCACCCCACAATGTTGCATACCAAATATCAAAAGATTCTGCCTGCTGGATCTGGAGAAGAAGATTTTTTAAGAAATTTGCCTGAAATGCACTAAGTTCGAATTCGAGCTTCTAGAGTGAGCCCAAATATGAATCCAGGAGGCCAATTTGAACATACTTGAATCAGATCCACCCCTCAATTTTGCATACCAAATATCAAAAGATTCTGCCTGCTGGATCTGGAGAAGATTTTTTAAGAAATTTGACAGAAATGCACTAAGTTCGAATTTGGGCTTCTATAGTATGCCCAAATATGAATCCAGGGGGCCGATTTGAACAAACTTAAATCAGATCCACCCCACAATGTTGCATACCAAATATCAAAAGATTCTGCCTGCTGGATCTGGAGAAGAAGATTTTTTAAGAAATTTGCCTGAAATGCACTAAGTTCGAATTCGAGCTTCTAGAGTGAGCCCAAATATGAATCCAGGAGGCCAATTTGAACATACTTGAATCAGATCCACCCCTCAATTTTGCATACCAAATATCAAAAGATTCTGCCTGCTGGATCTGGAGAAGATTTTTTAAGAAATTTGACAGAAATGCACTAAGTTCGAATTTGGGCTTCTATAGTAAGCCCAAATATGAATCCAGGGGGCCGATTTGAACAAACTTAAATCAGATCCACCCCACAATGTTGCATACCAAATATCAAAAGATTCTGCCTGCTGGATCTGGAGAAGAAGATTTTTTAAGAAATTTGCCTGAAATGCACTAAGTTCGAATTCAAGCTTCTATACTGAGCCCAAATAAAAACCCAGGAGGCCGATTTGAACAAACGTGAATCAGATCCACCCCACAATGTTGCATGCCAAATATCAAAACATTCTGCCTGCTGGAACTGGAGAAGATTTTTTAAGAAATTTGCCTGAAATGCACCAAGTTCGAATTCGGGCTTCTATAGTGAGCCCAAATATGAATCCATGGGCCGAGTTGAACAAACTTGAATCAGATCCCCCCCTCAATGTTGCATACCAAATATTAAAAGATTCTGCCTGCTGGATCTGGAGAAGATTTTTTAAGAAATTTGCCTGAAATGCACTAAGTTCGAATTCAAGCTTCTATAGTGAGCCCAAATATGAATCCAGGGGGACAATTTGAACAAACTTGAATCAGATCCACCCCTCAATTTTGCATACCAAATATCAAAAGATTCTGCCTGCTGGATCTGGAGAAGAAGATTTTTTAAGAAATTTGCCTGAAATGCACTATGTTCGAATTCGAGCTTCAATACTGAGCCCAAATTTAAACCCAGGGGGCCGATTTGAACAAACTTGAATCAGATCCACCCCACAATGTTGCATGCCAAATATCAAAAGATTCTGCCTGCTGGATCTGGAGAAGAAGATTTTTTAAGAAATTTGCCTGAAATGTACTAAGTTCGAATTCGGGCTTCTATAGTGAGCCCAAATATGAATCCAGGGGGCCGATTTGAACAAACTTGAATCAGATCCACCCCACAATGTTGCATACCAAATATCAAAAGATTCTGCCAGCTGGATCTGGAGAAGAAGATTTTTTCAGAAATTTGCCTGAAATGCACTAAGTTCGAATTCGAGCTTCTATACTGAGCCCCAATAAAAACCCAGGGGGCCGATTTGAACAAACGTGAATCAGATCCACCCCACAATGTTGCATACCAAATATCAAAAGATTCTGCCTGCTGGATCTGGAGAAGAAGATTTTTTAAGAAATTTGCCTGAAATGCACTAAGTTTGAAATCGGGCTCCTACACTGAGCCCAAATATGAACCCAGGGGGGCAATTTAAACAAACTTGAATCAGATCCACCCTACAATGTTGCATACCAAATATCAAGAGATTCTGCCTGCTGGATCTGGAGAAGAAGATTTTTTAATGTTTTTCCCATTGCCTACAGTGTTAAAAAGTGCTGACTCGGCACTTTTTCAAAGTCCCAAAAATGTACCCTATGATAAAACCGATGGCAATTTTTTTTTACCAATCCTTTCTGTTGGTCCTAAGGAAGCTTCACACCATATAAAAATTCTCGGTGCAGTGCAGTTTTGGAGATATGGGCGTATTAATTTTTTTCTATTTTTAGCTCCTGCGGTTCCCACGGAGCTGAAGGAAAATTTTTTTTTGCATAAATCAAGTACTTATAACCCAATAATACCTCATATTAAATTTGGTTCAAATCGGCCTCTGGGTTCAGAAAATAGAAATTTTGGGCGGGGCAAAAATTCTTGCCCCTCTCAGAACAAAGGTAAATATTGCCCGTCAAACTTCTCTTGAACAAACTTGAGTCTACACCTCAAATGGAAGCTGCATACCAAATATCAAGTCTCTGCTATGGCTGGTTCAAGAGAAGATTTTTAAAAATTTTGTGCATTTTGGCCCCACCCCACTCCACAATATAAGCAGAAATCTAATTGGAAGAAAAATCCAAATGCCCCTATATAACCACTACTTACATGAAATTTAATTAAAATGTGGCCAATGGTTTAGGAGAAAGAGGCTCAAACACCACCTTCACGCAGGACGACGGACGGATGGACGGACGAAGAGTGATAAGAAAAGTTCACCCTGACTTTCAGTCAGGTGAGCTAATAAACGAAGCAGGCGGAGATGCAGACATTGATTGGAAAAAACAGTTTGCAAAACACAATTCACCACTCATTTTAATTGGATGTTCTCCACAGTATAGCAGCCTGTGTGTACAATAAGCCACATGATAGTATGCAAATAGATCACATGCTGCTGTTTCAATTTTCTGATGGGTTAAAATTGACCTGTACCTTATCATTCAAACACTGCATGAAAAGAGAATGCCCCATGTTTAAGTTGAAGAATGGAAAACTATGGAGTGCTAATGGGTCATATTAATCACTATGCAAGGATAACACTGTACTTCGACGAAGCATAAATTACGCTTTATTTCTGAAGATTGGTTTGCGACTTTCTGTGTTTATCAGTGGTTCTCAAGTTGGCAAAGTAATCACAATCCACCATTTCACCAAATTCAAGCACTATTTAAGGCATTGTACAGGTTTTCAAGTACTTCTCAAGGTTGAAACTAAATTCAAGCACTTTCCATGGAGAGGGCCGAAATTCAAGGACTTTTTATTTTTGTGCGAACCCTGCAAACAGTGGATTAATCATTAGCAAAAATGATGAAGTCATATGTATGTCCCGAAATTGGGAAACATGAAATAATTTTATAATTATTATAACGTTATAGCCCTGAACATATAAAACCACCTTGTACACTTCCATCATCCAATAACAGCCTTGGGTCCACCAATTCTTGCATTGATTTGTGTCTGGCATCCTCAAAAAAGAAGATTTTAAAGCACAGGTGTCAGAACATTGTTACTGACTTTAGGCAAAGAAAAATGTTTGCGCCAATTCCGGTTACTTCCTGATGGCTGTGCATGCGCAGAGAGTAAAAGTATGGAGGACCAGATAGGACTTTTAATTTTCATTTTTTCTAGCAAATTTTGGGGATTGGGGGTTCAAAATTTGTGTTTGGCCCTTGATAACTTTGAGTTTGCACCAGCTAGTCTGGCCATTGGTTTATAGTATAAAAATACTAAGATTACACTGCCTGGCGAGCTAGAAAAGGGCACTTCAAAAACATAAAAATAATTTTTTTTCTTTTCTCCATGTACCAGACCAGGCCAAGATTAGTCTAATTAGAGCAGCAAGCACATCTTTGGATCTACCATGTTGCTGCCTGGTGGGGGAGAAAGGTATCGCTATTTTTGCCATATCGACAAATATTTCATATACTTTTCAAGCTTTTCCCCTAAAAAAAACAGAAGCCCAAAGTTCACAGTCACTGGCTATAGGCATTCCCTTTGTTATTGTTTTTTCTCCTTGAGCTAAACATTTACCTAGAAGGTTCCTTAGTTTTCCGGAGTCAAACCTAAAGCCTATTTAAATGTAAATTATGCAAACATTTAACAGGAAATGCCACAAATATAAATATAGTAGAGTTCAAGCTTTGTGTAGGTAATAATACTCATACAGAGTTTGCCAGTGAGAAGCAATCTGCATTGACAGTTGTCGTATACGATACTGTTAATGTAGATTCCTTCTCACTGGCAAACTCTGTAGTTTTTTAGACCTATTTACACACGTACAGTAAAAACTAGAAGTCCTGTCACGAACTGTGTGGTTATCTAGGCTTAATTGCGCATAGAAATTGCGCGCAATTGCCATATCTCCTGGTTACTCATAGCAAACACAGGCAATGTTTCTGCCAATGGACCTCTGTGTTACCCGGAGGACCATTGGCTGAAACACTGCTTGTGCACAGGCCATATGTACAGAATTTGATAGCTTTGCTACGGTCATAACGTGTAGATTAATGTGCAGATCGACGTGCTATTTGTGCGCATTTCATGACAGGACTTCTAATTTTAACTGTATGTTGTTCGATTCAACAGGTAGGCCCTAAACTATATTGTGTGCATTGGGAAAACTTTCCAAACCATATACATGACCGAAACACTGCAAAACTTAGTAAAAAATTTTATAACTGCATAATTTGGGAAAAATTACATTTTTAGGGGCACTGCATTTGGCGTCACTGTTTTTGAGAGGAATGTAAATGCCTGAACCACATCAAAGATTTATATTTCCCCAAGCAGAAACCCTGATAAACTGAAAGTATGAACAATTTTAAAATAAAGCAAACTCACCAAGGTGTTTAGTTTATTACTGATGGACTTTTCTTTGAAGGGCTCCAGACTGTGATAAATTGGAAGGACCTGCAAAGGAGAAATAACTTGTAACGAATAATAACTACATGTATTACTTTACAAAATATACTCATATTCAAAACAAGAATATAAATGAATATAACTTCCAAACACAAAAACATTTACCACAATTTCAGTAAAAATTTAACCTGATAATTACAATTATTTTATAGAGTAAACTCCTGTTAACTGAAATAAAAAATTGTGTAATATACTCACACAATCACGGCATTCCTCTTGCCAACACACCTATTTCGACTAAGTATATCCAATATACTGACATTTAAACCACAAAGGTCTATGATCCCAGCTTTTAAGCACAGGAATCTCAATTAATGGAAAATCTGTTAAGATGCAACTGCTTGAATTTACTTTTATATCGCCAATCAAGCAGAAATTCCCCCAGGCATTTTCTGGGTCCAAACCATTGAACTGCAAACACTATTTTTTTTTTTTTTGGAAGTTGTCCCCAACGGGAGTCTATCAAAGGTCTATGACACCCAATGGCCTAGCCATAAATACTTTGCCACCATACCAAGCTACAGTACGTGACAAGTGGATTACGTCTCTAACACCCAGCCCCGCGATAGGTGGAAAACGCAAATTTGACCCGGTTGAACACGGTGGCGATAATTGGCCATTGGGATTTACTGAACAGAGGATTAAGTCGACTGTTTACTGTTTCGGTCGAACAGTAGCTGGTGTAATTTAGTAGTGGAGGTGCGTTAATACAAGCTAATTGTTCTGACGCGGTGCTCAACCGGGTTTACATCTACATGTACACAACAGTGTTGACGAAACCAGCCCGATTAAGTTTTAGTTGAAAGAAATAAACGTATCAAACTGATCGTGTTTTTTTTTGTTATTATTGTATTATCATTTTAGTTTGCGTCATATTTTTTTACATCATGAAGTATGTCAATGAAAACGCACGGCCACATTCCTGTACAAAAGTTTTAATTCATAAAAAGATAAATTTTTAATATTTATGAGAACAGATGTCATGAAAAATAAACTGCAGAAGGCCAGGAAGAAGACGACAGACTGCATTCATTTTTCATGAACGATAAATCACGGTGTCCCCAAACTAATCGGAAAATATGGCGCCCGGCCCGTTGCGAAAACATGGCAGTTTTAAATGTTTCAGCATGAAACCACGTGGTCGAATTGATTCTCAGATGCACAAAAAAACCATCCCAAGTTCAATCTCAGAAAGGGCCCCGTATTAATTAATAATCGGCACTTTACTGCTACATGTCGCTTCAATAAAGAAATACAAGATACAGACAGAAAACAACAAACCGCATAGAACTTCAGAAGAACGTTCCAGAAAAGTCATGACTCCACATCACGGACTATACGGATGAAATCGAAATTTTCCCCCATTGAAACCGTGCCTTCTCTTCATCACAGATTAAGACAGCATGTCCGAACACGATAAACACTGATGTTAATTAAAAAATAGAGCTTAATTCTGTTGTTTTTCTCCAAGGTCCTAAATGGAATATCAAGTTTCAGCAGGGAAGAAAGTGATGAGTGATATGATCGTTGGCACTTTTTTAATAAAAACATAGCGCCCTTCCACGCATTTCTTACCAACAACAGTTCTCATATCAAAGCCCAACAGGGGAGTGTTTTCAAAGAAATGTATTTAGAACTCACAGCAGTGGCATAGCCCCCCCCCCCCCCCCCCCCCCATTTTAGCGCACCCCATTCTGTATGCTCCTTTGATATATTACACTTGCCCCCCCCCCACCAACCTTGATGTCTTTGCTACTCGCCGCGCCTGGCTCATAGGCCTCCCTATATGTATACAAGTTTCCCTGGAATGAGTCCATGAATTGAAGTTTCGCAGTGTTTTGTTTAATAAAAACATACCACCCTTCCGCGCCGATCTTACCGACAACAGTTCATATCAAAGCCCTTCCACGCCGATCTTACCGACAACAGTTCATATCAAAATTCACCGCCTGACAGGGGAGTACTTTCAAAGAAATGTATTTCGAACTCTCAACAGTGGCGTAGCCCCCCCCCCCCCCCCCCCATTTTAGCGCACCCCGTTCTGTATGCTCCCTAGATATATTATACATGCCCCCCACCACCACCAACATTGATATCTTTGCTACTCGCCTGTCCATAGGCCTGCCTACATGTCTACAAGTTTACCGGGAATGAGTCCATAAACTGAAGTTCCAGTGGTGGTGGTGGGGGGGGGGGGGGGGGGGGGGGTGTACGCCACTGTTGAGAGTTCGAAATACATTTTTTTGAAAGTGGGGGAGGGGGCAAGTATATATATCTAGGGAGCATACAGAATGGGGTGCGCTAAAAGGGGGGGGGGGGGGGCGGGGCTACGCCACTGTTGTGAGTTCGAAATACATTTCTTTGAAAGTACTCCCTGTCGCATAAATTGAATGGACTTATTGACGGGTTAAAGCACTATAAATTAGGGAGATGTGTATAACAGGCCTCAGTTATGATTGGGGGTTATAAGTACTTCTACCGAAATTTTAACGGACATTTTTTACAGTTGACAAAATTATTCAAATCGAAACATTTTGAAACATCTTTACATTTTAATTTCTTTTATGAAACTTTGATTTCTTTATAAAAATGCCTCTTTTCTCTGGTGTACTGAGCAGAGTGTGGAAACAGTCAATACTCTTTCCTCTCGATGATTCCGATCTGAAAAGAAATTTGGGTAGATCGCCTGAAGATTTTCCATTGAGCTTCTTAACAACTGGAATTACTTTGTACAGGTGGTTGATGTAATTATTGCAAATTTCATCATTCATTTCTTCCGACCAAAAATTCCGTTATATACGTCCCAAAATCTAAACAGCAAAGTATGTCTATACAATGTAACTGATTTAACCCTTTGAACACTAGCGACCGGATGCGGAACTAGGATTTTAGGGATTCCGCTATCCTGTGTGTTTGTGGGCTGGGTGGGGGGGGGGGGGGGGGTGGGGGGGGGGGCAATGATATGCATGTATATAAAAAGTTTATAGGACCCCATTGAGGACGCACCATATGGGCGTGGAAGGAGGGGTAACGACCAGGCCAGAGAATTAGCTCCCGCCCCATCCTCGAGTAGATATTCCATTTGTGTTCTAAGATTGAATCTGAGGCATTTTGGCGCTCTGCGTCATGCGAAAGTTACATTGAGCCAATGTTGGGGGCAGAAAAAATTATTGGGGGGGGGGGGGGGGGCTGGTATAGCTACGTCACTGACATAAATTATTTTTAGATTTGTCAGGCTTTCTTACATGTATGTATACTATTTAGATGGTTTGCTACTTTATTCTTGTCCACTGTGCTATTTTTATATGTAGACTGTGCTATGAAATTAATCAATTGTGATTTGTACAGCCATCCCTTATGTGGGCTTTCGTCCGAATGGAGGCGGGGGTGAGTGTGTTTTTTTACTCAAAGCATTCTGGTCGAATGTCTCAGGCCGCCATTTTGTTAACAAAGCAAACATTTCAGTCCGGTCCAGTTTAATAAATATTTAATGGCTGTAATGTTCACTTTGCTTAAAAAAGGTGGGCCGAAACGTCCGGGTCGTAAAATCCGCTGGACGAGATGTATATATTGCAAAACGTGCACCCACATATATTGTGAAAAAAAGAAGACTGGTGGAATTTTGTCACACTGAATTAGATACTCGGTTGTTCTGTGGCGACGAGTTGTGGCACTGAATTGTGTGGGATGCTTGAGTTGTACATGTACACGTGTGAACATTGTACGACGCCATTTGTTTTTAACGCTTGGGAAATATCCACAAATTATTGGCATTTCTGTTAATAAAAATCACTGTTTGTTACATGAGGATTTTGTTGTTGTTATTTTTATTTTTTTATATTTTTTTATTATATTTCCACCTCATACCCGAAACAAGTTGTTGAAAGCACAGTGGACTTCATTTTTCACTGTCAGTGCCGTAGGTACCACCGGAAAGTACAAGGGTCAATCGCTATAGCACGCTAACCGAATAATGTACTGCTGTTCTATCCCAACTCGCGGGGTGAAATGTCACTGGGGAAATGACAAATTTCTGATGGAAAAATACTGTGGGTGGGGGGAGGTTATGGTAGCATTTTTCGGGTCTATTTTCGGTAACATTGATTGTTATGATTTGTGGCACATGCACTCGACGTAATATTCGATTCTATAAATTTTAATAATAATATTTTTATTATTAATACTAAAAGAACACTGTTTTTTTTTTTTTTTTGGTATTGGTAATATAATATATATTTTATTACAATTGATAAAATCGAAAATATTTCAAACGCAAAAGTCCCGAGTTGGTACGCTTCAAGTTTATGTTTCGCATGTCGTCAATTTGTGGTCCTCATCAAACTACCGTGCCCCCGCAGAACTCTCACCCGGCATGGAGGTGGGGGGATTTACTCAAAATTTCTGAGCAAATTGCGAATACGACTGGCAACAGCGTTCTGTGCTTTTTCCGTAACTGGTATTGCTCTAACGTTCGCGCAACTTTCTCACAACTAAAAAATAAAATAGTGAGTCTGCGGCACATGTTCTCTTAAGGAATGTGGTGGTGAGATTAATAATCCAGGAAAGAACACGACAGAAACCAGTAATTTATTCAGTAGCAAGTAGAGTCAGTCTAGAGACGTGAAAATCGATTATGTAACTAATCCTTTAAACAGAAAAACACCGCGTGACCCGGTGATTTTTTTCTTTGGCCAACACCGGGAATCCCGGTTTATCCCAGTTATTTTCTGCAATGCTATCACCGCGTTGGGTGTTAGAGACGTAATCCACTTGTCACGTACTGTAACTGCAAACCCAAAGAAGGTTGCAATTAACTCAGCTAGTATGTTAGTTCACATTTACAACCAACCCCCAGACCAATATCGATATGTTGTGTGAACTCTTCCTCACCATCCCTGGGTTTCATTGAACACTCAAGACAGTGTCATTTATCCAGATTTCATTGCAGACATGGCCAATATTATTTGTATGGACAACAATTCAGATAAGAACTGACTTGAGCCAGAGTTTAAAATACCAAGAGCTAATCGGCTGTGACATTTTGCCCTGGTTCCAGTTGTGATGAAAGAGTTGAGTCCCGGTTCCGATTTTTTTACTTTCTATTCAACCCCAAACAGGAAAAACCCAACGAAACACAGTAACAAAAGCATTTTTTTTAAACTGAAAGGCTTTAAAAGAGTTCATTATAAGGATATGTGATGTGGTGACACGTGTATACAGTGGTATAAGGGACAAGCAATATTTCCTTCTCATGTGGAATACCCCACCCCCGCATTTTTGTGTTCTACTTTATTTGATCTGCAATCAAAACAATGCAAAATTGACATGGTAACTGTTAACCTCGCAGTGTTACCTTCCATGCAAATGATGTCACACTCATATTTGTTTCCAGAAAATCTTTGGTCATACTTTTCAGTCAAAAAATGATGATCACATGTGTTTTGAACATCTGAATAAGAATTACAACTGGGTCAGATCTTGTCCACTCGCTGACATGTACATGTACTAGAAACAAAGTTAGCCGATAGAGCCATGTATCAACAATGTTAACATTGAGCAGTTTAACACATGTTGCATGCAGAATGGAATTGAACCATCTCCTCAGCATATTGTATACTGAAACTACCAGACCAGCATCGGTATACTTTGTCATAAGTATGAGTATACTTTATTACAGGATTACAGGGGGGTATTTATTTATTTATTAAGGTTTTAACAACATTTTAACAGCAAAGGTCATATCGTGTCGGTGACAGTTTTTTATGGGTGGAGGAAGCCGGAGTACCCGGAGAGAACACCATGCAACGATGAGCAGCTGCCAGCTCCCCAACATCGTAACTCAGCACTGCAACACAGGCAGGGTTAGAATGGTTGAAGACATGCGCACCATCGACGTGCAGTACGCCTTAGTACGGTGTTATCGTGCCCCTATGTGGACAAACGGGGTTAAGTGCCTTGCCCAAGGACACAATGCAGGAGTCGATCGCTCAGATGGTCACCCATCCAAGAACTAACCGGGATCGATGTTGCTTAAATTCGGTGATCTGACAAGAACTGGTTACCGCAATGCCACCGCGACCCCTATTACAGGGAGGTGACATATGACAAAATCCTACTTTCAGCTCTGCCTACTTCTTAAAGCAGTTTTCACTTCCGTACACTTTAGGTCTGCAAAATTAACTTTGTACCTCGTTTGAACAGGGTCTTTTGACTTAATAGTGTTTCCGTACTGTCGTAAGTCTTTTTAACTCTGCTCTTGAAGTAATTTCACAAAGGACTTTTATTGTCCTTTCTAGCATTTTGTGTTTCATTGCCTGTAGGCACAACTTTCTTGGCCATGACTTTGAAGTATAGGTAAATATGGAAACTGAATGCTCTGGGTTTTTTAGACATGCACGGTTGTGACTTTCGTTTCTTTTTTGACAACTGATACCCAAGTAGATTTTTCAGTTAACAGGACAGCTCTGAAAATACCTTGTACTATTTCGCGACTTGAGTTGATTTTGGTCTTTATTTGCATTTTGTAATATAAAATTATTATAATTTTATTTGAAAGAAATTTTGAAATCATTTAAATATGTGATTTTAAAACAATTGGGGTGAACAGTCCACAAAAAAAAGGGGCGAACAGTCTATGGTGACAAATCATCCATTAACCAATTGCTTACCTCTCAACATTTGGTGTCTGGTTGTTTTGTACCCAAACCACTGGGTGTTTTGTACGTAAACTGCTGGTCATTTTGTAACCACTATTGGACGTTTTGTACCTGATATTCTGAAAATTTTAAAAATTTACTTGTTTTTTTTTATATGATGATGTAAACTGCATGTTTGCTGTGCGTAAAAGATTAGCTGCCCAAGTATGGGGTGATAAACAGTAGTGATGGCTTATTTGCGCAATTAACTGAAGTAGCTCGGTGTTTCACCGAGTACATGTGACGTCATTTAAATAAATCGTGTATATATGAGTTTGATGAATTGATTTGACAACTTAGCCACTTAATATTTTGTTATTCATTGTTGAATATTAATCCTGTGCTTGGTGACAATTAAATTAAAACCTGCATGGATAAATGTACCAAAAGAATAAAGGATCGCACGATGTTGAAAAGAATAAAATTTTGGTAACACAGATGTAGGGCGTCCCCCCTTCCTCAGGTAGCCTACAATGCAACATGTCAAGGTTGGTAACATCAAATTGGGAATATACATGTGTAAGTTATTGCAGATGAATTGTTTTTTAAACCTCCCACTGTTTTCTGGTTGCGTTATAACTCAACACAGACAATTTTCGCAGTTTTGGTCAGTCCCAAATGTCACATTATTGGGGCCGAGTTGTCCCGATATCAACAACGCTCTCAAGGATATCCAACAGAATTAATTTGAGAGCCACTTTCAAAGATTCAACATTTATTTTCATCGAATGTATTATCTTAAACTAGAGGCTCTAAAGAGCCTGTAATCGCTCACCTCGAACTACATATAACTAGAGTGATGTCACGCATGCAGCCCGACCGTCCCAGGAATGGCAATGCTTAGACGCAAAATAGTCGGAGCCATTTTTTGTTAACAGTTTACCTAACGAATCTGCCATATCTGCACTCGTGATATACAAAATTTGCTATTCAAATTTTATTTTTTCATTTCTCTACTTCAAAACATACCTCATGACCTATTAATGGAACAAACTTGAAGAGCTTGTTCCAATAAGGAGTAATAAGCCATGGTTAGAAGTAAACAAAGAATGAAAAAATTTGAGGTTTCAGAAAAATAATTTGTACTGTTAGCTTCAACTTATGTAAGGTAAAGGATTAAAGATGCAGTACAGGTGTACGAGTCAATTTTCATTTTTGCATGTAATAACTCCCAATCCTTCAAAATACATTTTGGAAATAATTGCCTAAGTGACAATGTGTGTGTGTGTTTGTGTGTGTGTGTGTGTGTGTGTGGAGGGGGCAGTTGTGGAACCTATATTGAAACCTGGCCTGTATTACTAGCTGGAAAATACACATATCAACTTTGGTTGAAATCAAATAATCCAAACGGGAGTTATCAGTCAGAAACCAATTGTTTACAGACAGATGGATAGACCGACAGATGGACGGACGAAAGTCATGACAAAAGCCCTGACTATAAACAGTCAGGCTAAAAATGCATTTTGTACCAAAGAAAAAATATTGCATGAATGGCCCTGAGTGAGAAGGAGGTGGGGTAGGGGATGAGGGGTGGGGGGGGGGGGGGGGGGGGAGAGGGGGTGTGTTAGGGGAGACCATTTTTTTCTCCACATGTGGTCAGTCTAAATCCTTCAGAATGCATTTTGAGCAGAGAAAAAAAAATACTCAACTAGCACCATGGGGGTGGGGGTGGGTGGTGGTGTTTGTCTGGGTTTTTAACCACAAACATTGACCAAAACTGTAAAAAAGCCTTTTTGATGAAAGGAAAAAAAAGTGCCTGATTGACCACCCCCCCCACCCCACCCCCCACTTACGCGAGTTTAAAAAAAGGTTCCACATGTCTTGACTGTAAATAGTTCAAAATGCATACTCAAGGTAAAAAAAAATGCCTAATTGGGGGGAGGGGATAATTTCTGTCTGGATTTTTAACCACAAACTTTAACCAAAACTGTAAAAAAGCATTTTTGACAAAAGGAAAAAAAAGGGTTTTGCATGTAGTGACTGTAAATAGTTCAAAATGCATATTGGAGGAAATAAAAAAAATTTTTTAACCAAAACTGTAAACAAGCATTTTTGACGAAAGAAAAAAAAAAGTCCCTAATCCCCCCCCCTACCCAGGGGGGGGGGGGGGGGGGGAGTATGTAAGTTTAAAAAAAGGTTCCGCATGTAGTGACTGTAAATAGTTCAAAATGCATATTGGAGAAAAGAAGGAAAAAAAATGCATAATGGGGGTGGGGGGGGGGGGGGGGTGGTGTTTGTCTGGGTTATCAACCACAAACTTGGAGTCATCCTACCAAGCTACAATGAAATCCCTTCATAATTATGGCCTGTGGAATATTCTAAAGGTTTTCGGGCTTCGGGCCTCTGTTGCCGTCACAGTTGCCCAAAAGGGGACGTCCTCATGTAGACATTATATGAAGTCAACCTATCAAGTTACAATGAAATCCCTCCATAAATATCACCTGTAGACTGTGCTAAAGGTTTTTGGGCTTCGGGCCCCTGTTGCCATAACAGTTTCCCAAAAGGGGACGTTCTCATCTAGACATTATATGAAGTCAACCTATCAAGTTACAATGAAATCCCTCCATAAATATGACGTGTAGACTGTGCTAAAGGTTTTCGGGCTTTGGGCTTGGGCAGCCATCATGGTTGAATGATCGCAACCAAAAGGGGACATACTCATCTGGGCATCATGTGGATTGATCCTACGAAGTTACAATGAAATCCCTTCATAAATATGACCTGTAGACTGTGCTGAAGGTTTTCGGGCTTCGGGCACCTGTAGCCATCACAATTGCCCAATCACGTCCAAAAGGGGACTTTCTCATGTGTAGAAATTATATGAAGTCACCCTATGAAGTTACAATGAAATCCCTCCATAAATATGACCTGTAGACTGTGCTGAAGGTTTTCGGGCTTTGGGCACCTGTAGCCGTCACAGTTGCCCAATCACGTCCAAAAGGGGACTTTCTCATGTGTAGAAATTATATGAAGTCACCCTATGAAGTTACAATGAAATCCCTCCATAAATATGACCTGTAGACTGTGCTAAAGGTTTTCGGGTTTTGGGCTTGGGCAGTCGTGATGGTTGATAGATCACGCCCAAATAGGGAAATTCTCATGTAGACATCATACGGAGTCATCGTATCAAATTACAATGAAATCCGTCCATATTAAACATGACCTGCAGACTGTGCTAAAAGTTTTTGGGTTTCGGGCTTGGGCAGCCATCACGGTTGACAGATCATGCCCAAACGGGGACGTTCTCATCTAGGCATTATACAGAGGCATTCTATGAAGTAGAAATGAAATCCCTTCATAAATACGACCTGTAGACTGTGCTAATGGTTTTCGGGTTTTGGGCTCGGGCAGCCATACCGGATGACCGATCACGACCAAAAGGGGACATTCTCATGTAGACATGATCTAAAACCTGCAGATGAAATTTCGTGATGATCAGACAAGAAATACCGGGTATAGTCTGTACTTGATCCCTAGGCAAATGTCAACTAAACAGGAATAAGAAAAAAAAACCAAAAAAAAACCACTTGAACCTTCAGTAAAAAACTTTAACCAAAACTCTAAATGTTAACAGAAAAAGGCAGATGGACAGACAGACAGACGGACGGACAAAAGTCATTATTATAGCCCTCACTGTAAACAGTCAGGCTAAAAATGTGATTTCCCATAGGGTTTCCATGGTAACTATAAGTTGCAGTTGTGACCATGTTTGCAACATTACATCACCATTACATGAGGATCATTGGTAGAAGGTGTCCCAGTCCTCAATCACGTGAAGTTTCAAAACATTTGAATCCATCAAACAGAATCATAGAATGTCTCTGTTGGGCATATTTTCCAACCAACGGGAACAAAAAGAGGATCGTTTGTGGAGGGCTTCCTATAGACCATTACTGCCAAGTAAGTTTTGGTTCACATCGGCTCAGTAATTCCAGAGAGAAGATGAAAGTATAAATTTTATAGTAAATTTCCTTTCTTATTATACCTACCGAAATTGTTTACTACAGGCTTGCACTACAGTGGAAGAACCTAACTCGGATAAAATACTCTCTATTTTAATCTTTCCCAAGATTTGGGAAAGAAAAGTGGTGTAAAAACACCACGAAAAAATAAGCCAAAACTGGGTCGAGCGCCATCGGCGCACACCCAGAATGGGACGCTCTTCCATAGTACAAATCCACGACTTCCGTAAAACAATGCGCAATGCGTCAATTCGTCATTCTTTTGATTCCGAACAACACAGGAGTTATGTGATCAGCGGGGAGGAAGGATTCTTACCCGAATAAGAAGACGGGAGGGCCTCCATGTAAACAATTTCGGTAGGTATAATAAGAAAGGAAATTTACTATAAAATTTATACTTCTTATCAACCTACCTCAATTGTTTACTACAGGCTGAATAGACAAAAGGCTGGAGGGAATCACATAACCAACCCACACATAACTCAATAGCACTGGGACCGTGGACAGAGGAAGAGATCCCTAGGCCTATCAAACCATAGCATCACAAACATTAGAAAAGACAATGAAAGATGAGGCGTATGGTGAAGTGCGACGCACAGACAGAAAGGGCAGTAACAGCACAAAGCTGGAACTGACCCTGAAAAAAGCTGAAAGGCTGGGATGGACAACAGCCTGAGCCGAAGAAAGAGGGCCCCAAGGTTCTCTGGTCGGCTCCTGCAACTGTCGCAGATAAAAGGAGAATGTAGCATTTCTCCAGAAGGCTGCCAGTATAACATCAGTCATCTGACAACATGACAGAGTTATTAAAAGAGGAAGACAATGCACGCACCTCGTGGCAGAAAAAAACAATTGGTAATACAATCACCAGTAGCTAGAGGAGCGGAAGCTGCACGAATAGCAAGACAAGTCCATCAAGAAATGGATGCAGAAGAGATCTGGCATGTGGGAAAATGCATATTCATCCAGGATAAAGGCGTGAATGCCCCCCACCCCCAAGCAGAGCAGCGCCCAAGGAAGTGACCATCTTGGAGTAAACTGCAGTCCTAGGCCTTTTCAAGGAAAAGAGCTGTACAAGCTTGGAGAGGCAAGGATGAGTGTCGAAACAATGCGGTATCACATAGGAAAAAATGTCTCCGAAGCATGGACATGTACCCATTGCTGGAGACCCCCACAAACAAACATATACCAGAAACTCCGCAAGCGGTGTGATCGAAGGAGTGACAGAAGCAACAGAGTGATCGCACACCATCGACAGAAGAACCTTCCACTTAGCCACAGAGGCTAAACCAGTGGAGTGAGTGCCTCCTTGAAGAAGAAAAGCAACTCCACTGCGTGTCTCGAAAAACCACTACGGAGGAGACAGGACCCGATAAAAGACATGTGCGAAGGCACAATGAAGTCGGGTCAACCTGAAAACCTCCTCGGGCGACTTTGGCAAAGAAAGTCGCGAGGTAGAGGGAGACATGCCAGAACCGCCGCTAACAGAGAGCGGAGCAGATTGATCCACACCCACCGAGGCGACGGGTGTGATCTAAAGGATTCGACGACTGCAGGTTCATATCTGGGTGAGAACCTGAGGCAGAATCGGAACCGGTAGGAAGGTGTAGCTGACAAGACCATCCCAAAGGAGGGCCAGAGCGTCCACGGCGAAAGCCAGAGCATCTGGACACGGGGACACGAAAGTGTCCACCAGATGGTTCCAACGAGTCACAAGAGATCGATGGAACCCGCCATGTGGAGCATCCACCTGGTGGAAATGACCCTGCCCCGACGGGACAGGGAGTCGGCTAGGTCGTTCAGGTGACCGGGAATGTGATGAACAGCCACCCCAGCGTGGACATCCTGAGCGAGCAGTATAAGATCCCAAGCCAATTCGTACATTGGAACAGAATGTGTGTCGCCCTGGTTCCGAATGTAAGCAACCACCGTCGAATGGTCGGACAACAGAAGGACCTGGCGATTCAACAGGTGAGGGATCCACTGCCTGAAACGCAGAAGAAGAGCAAGAAGCTCCTTCCGGCTGATGTGTAGTGCTGCCTGATCCTGATCCCACATCCCGTGAATGGAAACACCTAGAGGATCCAACGTCGCACCCCATCCGAGATCGCTGGCATCTGCCGTCAGAACGCGATCGGGCGGGGGTAAGTCCAATGGAACACCCTGCGTAATCCACTGAACATCTGTCCAGGGAAGAAGGTGAGGATACAGAGATTCCGGAAACAGAAGCACCTGATCCAGAGTATCTACATTCGGCCTCCAACGACTGAGCAGAAAGTGTTGGAGAGGTCTGACACGCAGCCGACCTAGAGGAAAGAGATCCGTCACCGAACCGCAGAGACCGATCAGCCGGAAAATACTCCGAGCCGTCGCGGATGTGGACTGGGACAGAGTCGGAGCAAAAGCTGAGAGAACCACAGCCTTGGCCTGGGGAACCGCCACCAAATTGAATTGCGTGCGGAAAGCCATCCCCAGATGATAAAACGACTGAGAAGGGACCAGGTCCGACTTCTCCTCGTTGACTCTGAAACCTAGCGACGTAAGCAAGCTCAACAGAGTGGCGACATCCGACTCCAGTAAGGCAGCATTGGAATGCCCCTGGAGGATGTCGTCCAGATATGCCGAAGTAGTCACCCTGGACTGTGTGCGATGGAAAGCTATCACATGCGACATCAGTCTGGTGAAACTCGCCCCTGAAAAATGAACCTGAGATACTTCCGTAACGTCCAATGAATCGGAACGTGAAAGTAAGCGTCTCGCAGGTCGAAGCTGGAAGCGAAATCTCCCTGGTGAATTGAATGGAGGACCGACCTGAAAGTCTCCATGCTGAACTTGGGAGCAATGATAGACTGGTTCAGGAAACTCAGATCGATAACCGGTCGGAGTCGGCCGTCCTTCTTCGGCACCAAGAACAGGCGGGAATAGAAACCCACTGACCTAATGTTCTTGATGACCTCAATCGCCCCCTTTGTCAGGAGATTGTCTATCTCCGTGGACAAAAGTTCCCGACGTAAAATGTCTGAAGGAACTGTGGTTGGAAGAGGCACCCTGGACAGAGTGGGGTGCCGTCGGAAGGATATTCGCAGCCCGGACGAGGCAACATCTAACATCCAAGGATCGGATGTGATGGTGGCCCAACGGTCTGCAAACTCTGCTATCCTTCCTCCAACCTGGGACGAGTCGAGGTGAGGACCTTCATTTCGAACCCCGACGAGGCTCGCGAGAGGAGAAAACACCTCTTCTACTGAATGAAGAATCCTGGGACTTCCCTCAAGACTGCCGACGCTTACCCTTACCCCTTGAGTAAGAAGTAGAAGTGGTGGCAGAAGGATCAGCCCCTTTGTTTCGCAGAGGAAGCAGAGAGTACTTGTTAGGCTTGGAATGGCCTGTGCCTACCCTAGAAGGCTGATCAAGCTGAAGAAACAGCAGCTGATCGTTGGAATGACGTAGGACGTCATCCCGGACCGTCAACACAGAACCATGGAAAAGTTGAGGACCTGCCAAAAAGCAGATCGAAGAGTAGCGCACTGCTCCTCAGGAAGGGATCGGCCTGTGTCCAGCAGAGAGCCCCTCGAACTAATTCCAGATTAGCCGTGTTACAGACATGCGTGTGAGTAAGATGCATGAGCGCCTTGGACAGCACACGCAAAGGAGCCTGTACCTCGTCAAACTTATCTGGAAGCAGATAAGCAGCTAAAGCTGAGACGACGTGATCGGAGAGAGAAAGCATACCAAGCATCTCTCTCGATAAGCCCAATGTGGACTCCAGAGTCGTCATCGGAATGACGGCAGACTTGGACAGCCCGAGGGAATTGGAGTCCTGATCCAAAACCGTCAAAGTCTGGTAGACCGACGGATTGGCGGAATCGTAGGAACGATAACGCGCCGGAGGCAAAAAGGTGTCAACCCTAGTGAAGAACAGAGCCTTCATAGCCTTGGAACTTAGCTTAGAGTCCAAGGCTGAAAATGCTTCAACCAACTGTACCGACGGGCATGGTCGAAGACGCCCAGAAGCGGGTTGCTCCATAGGCTGTTGGCGCGCGACCGATGATCGCGGCCTGGCTGACACTGTCGACTGGTTAGATGGTTTGAGATCCGGAAGGAACCCAAACACGAAATCAAGAGCTGCCCCCAAGTCCGAAGACTGCTGGCTCTCGACATCAAGCATGTCTGACTCTTCCCCTGAGTCAGAAGACACATAGCCCATCGTGGGCAAACCAGCCGACGCCTCCCATGGTGTCGGAACACCAGGGGGATCAAAAAGTGGCCTGTTTCCAATCCCGGGAGGCGGCGCCATAGAGGGCGCCTGGAAACCACTCGCTGCCTCGCTGGAAGCAACGGGAAGGCTCTTTGACGGAACCTGAGTGAGTAAGGAGAGGGCCTCCCTAAGCTCACTGCCCGTACTGGCCGGTTCGACAGGGGAACGACCGGCAAAGTGGCTTCACCGCTGACCCTCTTAACCAGCGAAGGGTCACGATCCTCCAAAACACCCGACGTGGGACGACGGGCGGCAGCCGAAACATCTGAAGGCAGACGTGTATAGGGGTGTGAACACCCCGAGGATCAACATAGCGGGAACTCATGAAAGTCACCGCGGACCTCTGCAGGGCAGAAGGTCCAGGCCGCACAAAAGACGTTGGTCCCCCAAAACTGGTCGTGTGGCCAGAATGAGTGGACAGAAACGCCACGGAGTTCCTAGTGTCCCAATAAGAACAACCGAATCCAATGACAACTGTGGTGCTCGACGGCACAGAGACCACAGGAGAGGGTCCGGCCGGCAGCCACTTCCAACTTCACCGGGTTGAAGTCAGGGAAGGCTGAGGCCGATATCCCCACGTCTACACAACCAGGCACCGCAGCAGACCACTGCAGGTATAAAACTACTGTGCTCAATGGCTGAAAGGACGCAGTAGGGGGTTCAGTCGGCAGCCCCATCTGACTTCGCCGAGTGGAAGTCTGGGAAGGCTGAGATCGAAACCCCACAACCACACTACAGACATCCCTGCAGACCCTGGCAGGGAGAAGCCGAGGCCGGCTAAAAACGGTGCCCAATGACGTTGTAGACGGAACAGCAGTAGCAGCAGATACGACAGGAGCTGTTGGAACTGGCAGAAAAGCGGAGAGAGCCACCAAGCTCGGCCTCCAAAGGAGGAGTCACAACCCTAGCGACAGCCTCAGATGTCGACTGGAGAGGGCGCATAGTCCCGGAACCAGGCATCTCTACACCAGAAATCCAACAGCTCCCGCAGTATCCACCACGGTAAAACACTGCACATTCCCCACGGAAGGGGAATAACTCACACCAGACATGGTCGAATCAGGAAGCCCCAAAACAACAGCGGTCCCCACCCCCCACTGGTGCGGGAGGAGCTGCACATCCCCATCGGAGGGGGAGCAGTTCTCACCAGACGTGGTCAGGCGACCCCGAAACGATAGCGTTCCCCATCCCCCGTGGGAGCGGGAGGAGCTGCACATCCCCCATGGAGGGGGTAAACTCACATCAGACGTGGTCGAGCCGGGGGGCCCCGAACTGACAGTGTCCCCCCCCCACCCCCCTGCATGGTGGGAGGAGCTGCACATCTTTCACGGAGGGGGTAAACTCACATCAGACGTGGTCGAGTCGGGAGGCTCCCGAAATGACAGCGTTCCACACCACCCGCGGGTGCGGACGAAACGGACACGAGAACGCACCAATGGCGAGGGCAAAAGGAATTGCCCTAAAGGAAACGAACTGGAAAGAACAGAGGTGAGAGCAGTAGAAGAAAAAGGTGAACTCAACAGAAACAGAAAGTAGAAGAACACCCTCAACTACGAGAGAAGGTGACAGAACCAGACGGCCGACACGTAACTCCAATAACAATTAAATTTTTATCAACCGAAAAATTCATTGTCGAATCGCGATGACACGATGTCGCAAACAAAACATTCGCGAAAACGGAATAGTAAATAATATACAATGAGAATATATAAAACACAGTCCTGTTATTATACGATCTTCAGATCCATAAATCCAGTCACAGGAAAACCATTAAAATGGTTAAAATATCACTGTTACTTTAGCAAATATGGCACACACACATCCACCACGTGTGCGGATAATCAAAAGAATGACGAATTGATGCATTACGCACTGTTTTACGGAAGTCGTGGATTTGTACTATGGAAGAGCGTCCCATACTGGGTGTGCGCTGATGGCGCTCGACCCAGTTTTGGTTTATTTTTTCATGGTGTTTTTACACCACTTTTCTTTCCCAAATCTTGGGAAAGATTAAAATAGAGAGTATTTTATCCGAGTTAGGTTCTTCCACTGTAGTGGAAGCCTGTAGTAAACAATTTCGGTAGGTTGATAAGAAATGGGATTTCCCATAGGGTTTTTCTACAGTAACTATAAACTGCAATTGTGGCCATGTTTGCAACACGATCAACATTAAATGAGGAATGTTGGCAGAGTGTGTCCCAGTCATCAACCATGCAAAGTTTCAAAACATTTGGCCCTGTGGTTTCAGAGGAGAAGATTTTTCAAAATCCACCAATCAGAATCAAAGAATGCTTCTGGCGGCCACGTTTTTCATCCAACAGGAATAAAATGAGTAACAGTTGTAGAGAACCTCTCATAGACCATGCCTGCCAAGTCTGGTTCACATTGGCTCAGTACTTTCAGAGAAGATGATGAAAATGTGATTTCCTATAGGGTTTCTATAGTAACTGTAAGCCACAACTGCAGCCATAATTGCAACCCGATGAAGATTAAATGAGGATCATTGGTAGAGGGGGTTACAGTCATCAGTCACATTAAGTTTCAAAACATTTGGCCTTGTAGTTTCAAAGATTTCTTGAAAATGCATATATTTTGAATTCTGTTTCAACAAAAAAATCAGTAAAAGATGGTTAAATATTTTGAAAATTACAATTTTTTCAGACAGTATTCTCTTTAAAATAGCTTTGGATAGGTAAAGGGTTACAGGAAACACATTTTACTCCAATTTTGTCATATCTTAAAAGATTTATTTTTACTGGACAGCTACTGGGAAAAGAAAATAAACAAAACTTCCATGCTTTTCCAAACACCTGTCATCAATCAGTATTTCAGATAAGTAACTTGAGAGTAATACATGTATTAACATAATTACAGCAGCACTTGCTTACAGTAGTAGTCAAAATAAGTTGTAGGATAATCCTTTAACTATGTATCTTTTCTCTTCCTACACTGATAAGACCAAAAGCTGACATCATTTTCTGGAAGGCTCTCACTGATAGATTTCCAGAAAATGTCAGATTCTGATCTTGTCAGTGCAGGAGCAGTAGTTTACTCAGTTTATTGCAGTTATGCTACAACTTATTCTGACTTGTACTGTATGCACAATATTTTGGTTTTTTTTTACCAGTTCTCAATGGAGAAAACTGGAACCAACCATTACCAGATTCTCAAAAAACAAGTGTTTTGCTGACAGTACCGATCTTCGTGCAGACAGGAGAGGCATTGGGTTAAGCATTAGAATATAGCCTCTGGCGGCCACATATTTCCATCCAAGTTTTGGTTCACGTTGGCTCAGTAATTCCAGAGAAGGAGATGAAAATGTGATTTCCCATAGCGTTTCTACATTAACTATAAGCCGCAATTGCAGTCATGTTTGCAACTTGATCAACATTAAATGCGGATCGTTGGTAGAGGGTGTCGCAGTCATCAACCATGCAAAGTTTCAAAACATTGGGCCCAGTGGTTTCAGAGGAGAACATTTTTCAAAATACACCAATCAGAATCAAAAAATGCTTCTGGCAGCCATGTTTTTCGATGCACGGTAACCAAAATGAGGAGCCTTTGTAGAAGACCTCCCATAGACTATCCCTGCCAGGTTTGGTTCACGTCGGCTCAGTAGTTCCAGAGAAGATGAAAATGTGATTTCCCATAGGGTTTCTATAGTAACTATAAGCCGCAATTATGGCCATGTTTCCAACCCGAACAACATTAAATGAGGATCATTGGTAGAGGGGGTCCCAGGCATCATTTATGTGAAGTATCAAAAAATGTGGCCTGGCAGTTTCAGAGGAGAAGAGTTTTGAAAATCCACCAACCAGAATCAAAGAATGCCTGGCGGCCATATTTTTCAACCCCCACAAACAAAATGAGGAACGTTTGTAGAGGACCTCCCATAGACCATGCCTGCCAGGCTTGGTTCATGTCAGCTCTGTAGTTCCAAAGAAGATGAAAATGTGGTTTCCCATAGGATTTCTATAGTAATTATAAGTCGCAATTGAAGCCATGTTTGCATCTCGATCAACGTTAAATGAGGATCATTGGTAGAGGGGGTCCCAGCCATCAACCATGCAAAGTTTCAAAACATTTGGCCCAGTGGTTTCAGAGAAGATTTTTCAAAATCCACCAATCAGAATCAAAGAATGCCTCTGGCGGCCATGTTTTCAAACCAATGGGATCAAAATGAGAATCGTTTGTAGAGGACCTCCCATAGACTATCCCTGCCAGGTTTGGTTCATGTCAGCTCAGTAGTTCCAGAGAAGATGATGAAAATGTGATTTCTCATAGGGTTTCTACAGTAACTATAAGCCGCAATTGCGGCCATGTTGACCCAATCAACAGTAAATGAGGATCGTTGGTAGAGGGGGTCCCAGTCAGCATTTATGTGCAGTTTCAAAAACATTTAGCTCGGCAGTTTCAGAGAATATTTTTGAAAATCCACCAACCAGAATCAAAGAATGCCTCTGGAAGCCATGTTTTTCATCCAACGGGAACAAAATGAGGATCGTTTGTAGAGGACCTCCCATAGACCATTCCTGCCAAGTTTGGTTCACACCGGCTCAGCGGTTACAGAGAAGAATATGAAAATGTGAAAAGTTTACGGACGCCGGACACGAAGTGATGAGAAAAGCTCACATGGCCTTTTAAGCCAGGTGAGCTAAAAATACATGCGGGCCTAAACATCGACACAAACTTCATTGTAGGTACCAGGAAATCTAAATAACTTGCACGTCATCTCAGGGTATTTTATGTTCGAGTTCGCATTGCAGTTTGCGAAGCAAGATCTCCCATGTGTGATCCAATCACCGAAACTTGGTTCGCACTGTGCGATTAAATATTTTATGTGATCATCCAATATTCCAATTCAAAAATTGTAAAACTACAGATAAACAGTGTAACAATACACCAATTTATTTGGTTATGCAAAATGATAAATTCAACAACCATTTTACGAGTGTTTTCAGTTGACAAAACTCCACTACGATGTCGGTGCCTGTTTTCAAATCAGTTGACAAGACTCCACCACGATGTCGATGCCTATAAATTACCACCCTTGATGTGCCCCAGTCATTCTTCATAATCAGGGTATTTTTTGTTTTTAAAAATTTGATTAGCAGTTTCCATCTTGGTTTCAAAAAGTGATGATAAATAATGAATATAAGGCCAAAATGAAAGAAAAATGGTTAGCATTTGGCCATTTTTGACTAGCATTTTGCTATGCGAATCCAGTCATTAAATACCCTGATAATCATCTTCTACAACTTTTTTCGTTTGGGTGGATCGATTTGAAAATTGCAAAGTGGAAGTCGAATTATGAACTGCAAGGACATGTTTCAATCACTGATGTATTTATTTTTCATTGCCAACCCAAGGGGCCGTGGTACTATAGCTTTTTAGTAAGGTTAGTTGTCGCGATCATCAGATGACTACTTACCTATTTTTGTCGTAATTACCAGGGTCTGCTGGTGTCTGTGACAAAAATCGTCTTTATTCGAAAAATGAAAAGTACATGTGGACGGGTGTACTCAGACTCAGAGGGGCCACTTGGTAACTTACATTTGTAAAGTTAGGGATTGGGTTATGCTAGAGTATGAGCTCGGACACAAGTAACCAGGCAGTGCAGTGTGTGACAGAAATTGGGAAGTTTGGGGGTGAGGGCTGAAGCTGAAATTGCTAATCATTTTTCCAGGGCAGCGATAAAAACTGCTAATCAAATTTTTAAAAACAAAAAATACCCTGCATCTCCCGTACTATTGTACTGGCCTACACATATAAATGTTGCAAAAACTACATGTGGTGAGTGGGCGATATAAAGGGGAGGGTTAGTATGCTTATCAGAGAAATTGAGAAGAATGGGACACGGGATGTCATCAATGAGTTCGCTTCCGAGTGTCGAGAGGAGAGAAAAGACGTGGGAATTGGGAGGCGGTTGGAAGCACAGGAGTAGCCACGGTCTTCTCACATGAAACCACGACAAATCAGTGGTTGACCAAAGTGGTAATAATAAAATAATATTGTCTTTACTGTATAGTACTATATGACTAAGTATGCATGTTGTAATATTTGATGCATTTATATACGGAGTCAAAAAAGAAAGTATAATAAACTTGGAGGAGCAATGTTTTTAGTATTATCGACTTTAATCCCCAACAAATTATTGTAAATTCATATTTCGAGGCTAGCTGTATGAATTTGCATAATTTCATGTTCTTTCTGTTGCCAGGGTCACATCAGGACGTCGCAATTCAGACATGGGGTGAAATGAAAAGTTCACACATGCAGTCAATAGCGTGTATGTCCACTGTTTGCCTCTTTGATGGCAAGACATCGACGGCGCATGGACCTCATAAGTCTCTAAGTGTCACCCTGTGGTACTGCGTTCCAGTCCTGCCTTAGAACATTACGTAAATCGCCTAACATCTGAAGATCAGGAAGTCGTACCCGACGGTACAATTGATCCGAAAGATGCTCGACTGGCAACAAATCTGGCGAAAGTGGAGGCCAGGGAAGAAGTTCGATGCTCTGCTCCTCTAGAAAGTCACGACAGGTATGCACCACATGACATCGGGCATTGTCTTGCTGGAATAACTGCAATCCGACATTAGCATTGAACAACGGGACAACAACAGCGTTAAGAATTTTGTCCCTATATTGATGTCCATTCAGATTACCATCGATGAAGATCAACTACGTTCGATGGTGCAAGGAAATTCCTGCCCAAACCATTACACTATCCCCACCGAAACAGTCGCATTCCCGTACGCAAGCATCAGAAAACCGTTCTCGTCGGCGATACACTCTTGCCCTACCATCAGCACACCGTAGACAAAATTGTGATTCATCACTAAAAAGACCTGTGCTCCAACGCTGACGAGTCCAGCGAACATGCTGACGTACCCATTCCATTCTGACGGTACAATGACGTTGGGTAATTTGGTGCATAATGCAAAAACACTCCAGGGGTGGAATATCCTCCCATATGGTATACTTGGCTTCTGTGATCAAGTAAACACAAGGGGAAACAAACACAATATGGTTCAGTGGATGGGTTTTGGAATTGGTTCGAAGCTCATTTGAAGTTGATAATGTTTCCTTTAACATAACATAATCCGGACTGGTATGTGTGGAAATTTCACTCTGGTGGTGTTTCTGCTCCAATGCATTCTCCATGTACTGTGGGTGGATTTAAGACATGTACCAGAATACCCGCAATCAAAAGCACAGTCGTTCAAAGTGTAAGAGAATGTTCAATTCACATGAATGATGGGTCGAGTCACGTGTAGTGCGAAACAGAGGGGCTGCAGAAACTTCTCAAACCGCGTGTCATGGTGTGATCAAGAAAGTTTTCCACAGTGTCATGAAAACTGAAGTTCTCTAATACATTCTTCAGATATTTTTCACCAATAAATAGTTGTTACATGCTTTTGATTGTTCTCAGTCCTTTGGAAATGCTTCCCTTCATATTAACCCATCAAATAGAGGTTTACCGCATCAGAATATCAATTCACCCAAAACAGCCTCACGTGGACAGAAAATGAAAAACATGATTTTAATCAATTTCTAGCGTGAGAATGCAGACCATTTTGTCAGTTGTCTCTGCATTTTGAACACTGCACTAAACATTTACAATGATTGTTGGAAAGGTTTCATGGACACCTTAAAAAAATAAATAAATGTCGAGGTTTGTTTAATTGTGCATTACTTCAGATTGAAATTTAAAAGCGCTGTATTTTGTTGGAATGTCGGCTCCAGAAAAAATTGCTGTTCAGTTGTGAATGGTAAGAATACCATTATCGTAAGTTGTCAACACAGCACCCTCACTGAACCACTGACGAAAACATGTGTGTTGCAGTGGCATTGCCAGGTGTGAGAGGGCAGATTCAAGATTCTATAGTGCTCATCTAGGGTTTTTATTTTTTCTTCGTTTTTTTATTTTTTTTTTTTTTGGGGGGGGGGGGGGGGGGGCGGGGGGGGGGGGGGGCTAATATTCGGAAAGCATGGTGAGAGGTGGGGCAATAAGCTTTTGTGAATCCCCCCCCCCTCCCGGGTTTGGTGGTGATGTGGCCTAATTTTTAATGCCTTTCACAACTTATAAATTATGGACACAAACAGACTCACAGTCAAGGAAATTGTGGGATTTTTTTTCTCAAATTTCAAACTCTTTTCCAAGCCTCTGGCAATGAGGGGGGGGGGGGGGGGCATCCCTTTTTGTGCTTGACCCAATCTCGCAGCTGCATGGCTTGGGTGATAATGCGCATCATATTTCATACACCTCCTCCCTAGATATTACTCTTACCCCCCCCCCCCCCCCCCCCCCTCCCCCCCCCCCCCCCCCCCCCCCCCCCCCCCCCACTAACTTTGATGTCCTGAATATGAGGTTGGTGTGTTGGGGGGCACAATTTGCAATTTTTCAGATATATATATTTTGCCCCCACCCCCCTCTCACACAAATTTACACAGGCTCTTGTGATGAATAAAATAATTACCCATATTTTTGTGTACTTTGACACCCTTTCCTTTTTCTTTTCAATGTTTCATTCTGTAGTTGTTATTGTTTTCTTTTCACAATCTGCCTCTCTGTAGGTGTTAATTGATTGAATAAAAAATATTGATCGAAGATGATACTGGCCACCCACAAATCTTGAGAATAACATTTGTTATGATTATCTTTTGCTTCCAATACAAAGGTAGTGGTGGAAAGAAGTGGCTGTGGTGTTTGGGGAGTTGGTAGTTTGATACCCATGATTCCCTCCTCGTACGAATACGGATGCAGGGCTATGAGGAGTATAGTGTTCTGCTATGGGAAGAGCTTTCAATCAAGGATTATTACTAACAGCGATAGCACAACACCAGGCTGTGATTTCCTGCTCGACTCCCCCAATGCTGTAAAATTTATATCAGCAGTATTCTTTCTAGTTTAGTTTGTTGTAGCATGAATTGGTACATCTTGTAAATGTTAATAAGTCTTTCAATACATCCAGATTGATGGAGTCTGCTTGTTTTGTTTTTCATCTATTACAATGCATCAGCTGAATGCATATACTATACATTTTCTAAGCCGATAAAATCGACTTGCTTCGAGTATATCGGCTAGCCTAAGTGTTATTTTGCAGTGTCTGCAATGGTAGAGATTGTATATGCGTCTGGCAATGGAGTTCAAAATTTCGAGCGCAATTTTGGGAAATTTATTCAAGACTGTTTATTATTCTCAGAAAGCTGTGTACAGCATCTCTAAAACTTCGCCCCATCCAGTGGGGTTTGATGGATACAGGATTCGTCTTCTGAGTTTTTAAATTGTCTCCTCGCCAGTTTCTGTGACTCGTCGTCGAAAAATTACGCTGCGTGCACAGTGCTTACTGACTCAATGCATGCCGACTTGCTTGCAAACTGTGCAGTTACTGTGTAAGTTGTTATCCATACCCAGAGATGAATGTCACACACAAAACACTGAAATGAACACAGTAGCAATTTCAGTGATATTGTGTTTATTGCCAACCAACAGCACTAATCTCTTCCACACAAAATCACTGACCAACACAGTGTTAATTATCTCTGCTCCAACACAGTTTCACCAGATAACTCTGTGTTTTGATGAAATGTAAACACCGAGTCCAGTGTTGCATATGGTATACACTCCATACAAAGTTGTTATCCATACCCAGAGATGAATGTCACACACAAAACACTGAAATGAACACAGTAGCAATTTCGGTGATATTGTGTTTATTGCCAACCAACAGCACTAATCTCTTCCACACAAAATCACTGACCAACACAGTGTTAATTATCTCTGCTCCAACACAGTTTCACCAGATAACTCTGCGTTTTGATGAAATGTAAACACCGAGTCCAGTGTTGCATATGGTATACACTCCATACATACTGTAGGGCTGAAATGGTTACAGACTTTTCATAACAGGTTAACTGCTTCCGATAACTGTGGTTAACAAATTAACCATAGTTAACCGATTAACCGTGGTTAACAGATTAACCACAACTGTCCAAAGAATTCCATTGGCGTATATCTTTGATAAGTTAACTGAGGCGAGTTCAAACTGAAAAATGCCCTAATCAGTCTCGGCGATTGGCAATGCTGAGGAAAATGCTGTGTAATAAATTACTAATAATGCACATCAACAGCAAAAACATTGCCAAGGATGTTATGTTGTAAAATGTCAGACCCAATCCCCCCCATAACTGTTCAGGATAACCCAACCGACCCTGAAAAAATTTATCACATAAAAGTCGCTCATTTAGTTCACTGTAATCCTAAATTTCCATCAGACTTCAACTGTGAATTTAAAACTGATTTTGGAGTTCAAGCTTTGCCACCCCACCCCCCCCCCCCCAAAACAAGCGCATTTGTCCCCTGAAAAGCCACCAGAAGGGTCCATTTGATAGCACATTTCAAGGCTCCATTTGATAGCACATCCCACCTCCCCCCAAACTGCTTGTCAGCATATTTCTTTGCCATGAGAGTGATGGCAAATTACCAGATCTGCAAAATGGACACATAAACCTTGTATAATATTCTCATCTGATGACTCAGAAATAATTTCTCAAGTTATCCTCAGCTGAAGTGATTATAACCTAAACAATGTTTATTAAAAATAAGCTGGCAAAAGAGTAGATAAAAAAAAAGACATTTACTGTTTGTAACATCATTTCAGTTACGTCTTTTAAGACAGGCCATGCAATGATAAATTGATGGAACCTTTAAAGTAATTGGAGGTCCTTTCAAAAAGTGTTGCAAATTGATGTCTATTCAGGCCTCCGTACATCAGCATGGGAAAAGAAAGCAGCAATTTCCTTAGCTTTTTGTATTAATGTCAAGGAAGAGAACTGTTGACTATGGTGAACTAGAACTATCACTGAAGGTGATTAATACCCCCGCTTTGGGTTTTTAGAGGAATGCACTTCTGATCATGTAGGTGAAGGCCATAAGGAAATGTATACATAAAGATCATTTTTTGTTGTTGAAATTTGTATTTGCATGTGGCCTTCCACAGAACAGCACTGAATACTTAAAGAGCCCACACATATATGGTTCACATTTGGAAAAACACATTTACAATGTGCAACATGTATTCAAAATCGGTTCATTAATGTAGGAGGAGTTGCACACACAAGAATCCCATTTGAAAACCCATAATAAATCCAAGTTAAAGGGAGATAACCTGGTTAAAATTGTCGCAGATCAAAAATTTGGGAATATGCGTATGTTCACTTAGTTGTGATAATGTTTGAAAGGTTTCGTCAAAATTGATTGATAAATGTAGGAGGAGTTGCACGCACAAGAATTTCATGTAGAAACCCATAATAAATCTAAGTTAAAGGGAGACAACCTAGTTAAAATTGCCACAGCTAAAAAATTTTGGAATTTGCGCATGTTTACTTAGTAGTGATGATGTCTGTAAACTTTCGTCCAAATTGATTGATAAATGTAGGAGTTGCGCACACAAGAATTTCATGCAGAAACCCATATTAAATCAAAGTTCAAGAGAGATAACCTGGTTAAAATTGTCGCAGATCAAAAAGTTTGGAATATGCACATGTTCACTTAGTAGAGATGATGTTTGAAAGGTTTCATCAAAATCGGTTCATTAATGTAGGAGGAGTTGCGCACACAAGAATTTGTTCGAACGGAAAGACATAATAAATCTAAGTCAAAGGGAGATAACCTGGTTAAAATTGTCGCAGATCAAAAATCTTGGAATATGCACATGTTCACTTAGTAGTGATGATGTCTGAAAAGTTTTGTCCAAATTGATTGATAAATGTAGGAGGAGTTGCACGCACAAGAATTTCATGTAGAAACCCATAATAAATCTAAGTTAAAGGGAGATAACCTAGTTAAAATTGCCACAGCTCAAAAATTTTGGAATATGCGCATGTTCACTTAGTAGTGATGATGTCTGTAAACTTTCGTCCAAATTGATTGATAAATGTAGGAGGAGTTGCGCACACAAGAATTTCATGCAGAAACCCATATTAAATCAAAGTTCAAGAGAGATAACCTGGTTAAAATTGTCGCAGATCAAAAAGTTTGGAATATGCACATGTTCACTTAGTAGAGATGATGTTTGAAAGGTTTCATCAAAATCGGTTCATTAATGTAGGAGGAGTTGCGCACACAAGAATTTGTTCGAACGGAAAGACATAATAAATCTAAGTCAAAGGGAGATAACCTGGTTAAAATTGTCGCAGATCAAAAATCTTGGAATATGCGCATGTTCACTTAGTAGTGATGATGTCTGAAAAGTTTTGTCCAAATTGATTGATAAATGTAGGAGGAGTTGCGCACACAAGAATTTCATGTCCGGAAAGACGTACGGACGGACGTACAGGGCGATTCCTATATAGCCCCCACTTCTTCGAAGCGGGGGTATAATTACTAATGGCACCAAAAGAGAAACTAGGACCAAGTGAAATAGCAGTCACCGGTTTCACGATGAATTTTGAAAAGGCAGCTGTGGGCTGGCTTTTTTTTCCACAGCTCACTACATAATTAAAGCATAAAGAATAAACATGACAAGATAAACAAATAGACTAACAATGGATAAAATTGAAACCTATTTTGTTTTTGGGGGGAATATATGAGCTCTGGCACCCACATGTGTGTATTAAAATACAAAAAATACGCACTGGCACAGACGTTTTCTACTGAAACGTTTTTGTTTTTTTCTTGTAATAAACTGCCGAACTATTGTTTTCTTGAAAATATATATTTACTGAACCTTGATGGGTTTCAAACAAGATACAAAATACACAAATTTCATTTAAACTAAGTACTGAGCTTAGGAACTGCTTAAACTGACTGGCAATAATTGATGTAATCCATTGATGGGCTCTAATTTAGTCCTCACAAGGATGTAACGCAAGCTTTTGTTTTTCTTATAAGCGATGATGAGTCGAAGAATTAAAGGTTCTTTTAATTTAGAGTTGGTTAAATTGAATTCATCTTTAACCATTTTTGCTATTTCGATATTCAGTCTGTTGTATGTTAAAGTAATGATGGGCCTCCTTTCACACTCTGCCTCTGATATGTTCATACTAAATGGCCAGAGGGTTTGAAGCGTATTGATCCAAAAAGCTTTACATTTTTTCGAAATGTACATGTATTTTAATCATTTTATTTGAGGTAAAAGTATATTAATGTGTGTTCAAATAAGCTAAATAAAAAAGTACACAATAAATAATTATTTAATTTCTCATCCGACAGTGACTTGCTTACACTAACCTATTTATAGGGGTACAAAATGACCCAGTCAGAACTGGCAAAAGAACAAAATGACCTGGGGGACGAATAGGAAAAAGAATGAAATGACCCGACACACCTGGTTGGGTAGAAAACATCCAATGGAAGGTACAAAAAGATCCAACATTTGGGGACAAAACGATCAATGATGGGTACACAACATCCAACAGTTTGGGTACAAAACGTCCAGCGATTTGGGTACAAAACGTCCAACTGGGTACAAAACGTCCAGAAACCCTGATATTTCACATACTGGACAGGACTGAAGTATTGTTCTGGTTGACGTCACATGTTACGACTAGTAATCATTCTGCCAAACAAAGAAAAGTTTTTTCTCAAAAGGACTGCAGATGCAGCGACTTGGGAGAAAAAGGACATGTATTGATTAATAGTAATATATACTAAAAGGACAAGCATTGATTAATAGTAATATATATTAATACAGTCACTCTGGGTATAACAGGCCACCTTTCAAATTTTCGTTTATTTCTCTCAAATAAAAGTTATCCAAATTTTGTTTTTTGTTATTGACAGACAGGTATCTGACACTCATTATTGCAGTGGAATTCTTCAGATGAAGCTTCTGTTTATTTTATAAAATTGGATCGTTTGACTGTCGCAATTTGGTCAGTAACGGATCACTTGTGTCTATAAAGAATCACCCTCTTTGGCATCCACTGGTAATCTATTTTCTCACTTTATATGTATTTATTGGACACAAAAAGTCTTTTGTGTCTTCTCTGAATTAATTTCACCACACTAGTCACAACTTTTACAGTGGAAAGAAGTGAAAACGAAGTAGATCAAAAACAGTAGGTTTGCGTTAATTTTCTAAAAATCGTTCAACTTGAGCAGTGTTTCAATAGGTTTTACTGAGCATGTCTGACAGTGACCCGGTATTGACAACTCGACTCGCTGTTGAAACGGAATAAATATATCATGATGCCCGATATTTATCCCAATTATTTTATCGTGAATTTGAAGCATAGACAAACCTGTTCAAATAATAATACTTACATTCACACTCTTTATATTTCTCTTCCCGTAGCTGAGACGAAAACTTTTTTTGCGGTTTTCGCGTATCGAAATTTTCTTCCAGCGCACATTCACGGATTCAGTCTTTTTAAAAAAAATCGCTTTTGTCAGCAAAAAACAACAATGAACTCGCAAAACTTTCAAAGACGACGGGCAACATATTACTACACAAACCTGTAATAAAATTTTAGTTTAAAAATGCTCTTCAAATTCGATTTTTTTAAGGGTCAATATCGCCTGACACGTTACTGCCTGAACTTGAAGGCTGAATGACTGTACTATAGTATTTTCCGAAACATACTTGGCGAAAGACTGTATCGCGTATCTCCTGTTCTGATTGTTATTCAATTATAATCAACCACTCAAATTAAAGAAGAGATGAAGGAGACAATTTTCGCATTACTACCTTATCGGTGG
Source organism: Pictodentalium vernedei (assembly GCA_031216915.1). Classification (NCBI taxonomy): domain Eukaryota; kingdom Metazoa; phylum Mollusca; class Scaphopoda; order Dentaliida; family Dentaliidae; genus Pictodentalium; species Pictodentalium vernedei. Next base: position 348,943,640 of record CM062297.1, on the reverse strand, counting down.
GTCTTCATTTTCCCTTGATTTCACTCAAAAGCTCACCGTTGTTGTCATTTTACGCCAGCAGCCGACATGTTTGTTTACCAGTGACGTAACTGATAGCATAATCTATTTTTACCTGAGGGTTTCGAGGTTGTTGCAAGGAGTTGTGCTTTGATGGATTTGGATACAGATCAAAACATAAATCTGAACCGTTCCACAACATCGGTACGTTTGTTGCGAAATTCGGGCCCAAGTGAAACTTACGATCACAAAGTGATGACCGTTTCTGTAAAATAAATAAAATACGTCGGAAAATAACTGTTGAGACTTTCTAAATAAAATTTTGAAGTTCACCCTGATAAATTTTGTAACAGCTTTAGAAACATTGTGCACGAAAGCAGACTTATGATTTAATAATGTTTTTCTGCCGAAAATTCTTTAGTAGAGTCGAAGTTTATCGCCGATTGGGGTGGGGATAAACCCCATATTTTTCAATATATGGCACCATTCGGCGATAAAACACCGATTTCAAAAGGTTTATGACTGAAGACCAAAACACTGATTTCAACAGATTTCTGATTGAAGAACCAAATTATGTACCGTTTTTAGTTAGTTAGTTAGTTATTGGTGTTTAAAGCCACATATTTATGCACAATGGCTAATCATGACCACGACATTTTTACGGACAGAGGAAGCCGGATTACCCGGAGAGAACCATCGAACAATGGCAAGCAACTCTCAGCTCCACAACATCGTAACTCCACACAAGCAGGGTTATAACATTGGTTGAAGACAGGTGCTCCATCCACGAGGAGCAGTAGGCCTCAGTACACAACGCCACCATGCCCCAACGTGGGCAATGGGGTGAAGTGTCTTGCCCAAGGACACAACCCGGTTGCCGCAGGTGGGGTTCGAACAGAGTACCTCTCGGCTTGCAGCCTGCACCCTACCAACCGAGCCACCGCGCCCAGATGTAAGGTTTTTTGCATCCAACGCGGATTACTTATCGAAAAATCAAGCTCTAAAGTATGTTGCTGTCAGAATACCGGCTTTTACTTCCATTTCGCCAAATTTACCAACATGAAACCTAAAACAACCCCCCCCCCACCCCCCCCCCCCCCCCCACCTCCACCACCTGAAGTCCACTCCGGCACTGTCCTGCCCTTGAACTGCGTAGAATATAATTAAGTCAAGCGAATCGCATTGAAATCAAGTTTGGGGAAATGGCCTAACCATCTTTGGTTTATCGCATATATGTGTCTTGCAAGGAAACAGATTCAAGACAGTATGGGGTTGAGATAGCTGGCGGCAGATCCTCGATCTGGCATCACTGTCTGTGTACACGGTGCTCACAAAAAATGCACTCCACCTCTCCAAGTGACATATAGACACACGTTCCAATTTTTCTCTGCCAGTGAATTTATAGCCCATACTCTTTGAAGTCTGGGCAGAGCATATATCTTGAACTAAATTTTAAAAGATTAACATGGCTATTCAGGACGTGTCATGTTTCGACCCCCTCCCCCTCCCCCACCCGTCCGAACCAGTTCAATAACATTGAACTTGGACTTCGCCAAAGTAATTCGCGTTCGTTTTTTACATATGTTTTGGGTCGTCGGCCTTTAATACCATTCAAATAATCGTTAGAAAAAAAAATTGTAACATACTTCGCGAGGGTAGGTTAATTTTAGGCTTGTAAAACTTACCGTAAGTAGTTTTCAGTGTGCGTGGATTATCTCTCTTCCACGTTACTAAGAGGAAAAGTTACAACGTCTCAGTTATAGCTCAAAGTTTTAACTTTACAAACAAAATCTTCAAATATGAAGAAATAAAGAATATATAAATCGAATGCAAAGTCACAGGGCGGAGGCAGGGGGTGAGATATTCCGTCGTGGCCTGCGTGTATCTTTTCATCTTCCACCAGTCTTGGGGGCCAGAAATAAGCTTTTTAAAAGCAAATGTTTTTTTTTATATTTAGAGAGGGGAAACACACGAGATTTTATCCTATCGGGTGGGGGTGAAATGTAGGGAGAAAGTTAAACGGCTACACCAGAACTGGCACATATCATTAATTAACGGGAGGTCATTTGAATTTGTTCCAAGAACCATGCACGCATGAGACGATGGGGGGGGGGGGGGGGGTGCGGTTGCCACCCCTCTTGGTCACAGGGAATTCAGCTATAATCATTGTTACATGTATGTCGTAAAAACGTCACGTTTCTCGATGACGTGCGCGTTCGTTGTCGCGGGAGTGGGGCTCCCCCCCCCCCCCCAAAAAAAATAAAATCAACGTCTAGAAATTTCGAATCACTATTTGACTAACAGCTGGAACCTTCACAAACTATGGTAGAAATCGTGAAATACCTCTTGGAATGCAACGCATACAGACAAAATTACATCCTGTGCAGGAGGTGGGAAGTAAATTCAAGAGGGGCAAAGTTTGGATCGGAGGTAGGGGTTGTCTAAAACAACTGGGGTTTTTTCAGCCTAGTATCTATATTTTTTATTTTCAACCCCACCTCCTTCTCTAGTCTAAGTTGAGTTTTAAAAGTTATTTCAAATTGAGCACCAGTCTTTCTCAAATTTGTTCAATCTGCCTGAATCTGCGCCAAATTTATATCCACCATGCCTGAAACGAGCAGATGAGGAGGCAAATATTCTAATCTATTTTACTAGTGTACCATCAACTCACAGTGGATAAGTCGTCATAAGTGGAAATTACAGAAACCGAAAGTTGGAACTCGCGAGGCGGAGAATATTTTGCTCTACCCAAATAGGAGTGGTCTGTTTGAGTGGGTTCAGGGGGCGGCCAGAGGCGCCCCAAACACCACCCCCCCCCCCCCCCCAGCGCAAGATGTCAATAGAATGTTTCAAACCTTTATTGAAACAATATATTTTCCAAAGGCTGTTTATTTTTAGCGATTGTGTTGCGAAGTTGGCCCACAGAAGTTAAGCAAGCTCGAAAGAAGAGCTATAGTTCTTCCATGGAAATTATAGAAATAACAGGACAGTTTTCTATTAGTTTGAATGGGACTCATATTATTGCTGTTAATTTTCATCAGAGCCGATATTCGTAGAATTGGATAAACTAATAAGAAATACTCCGACCAACACTCGACCGACTGACCTACACTCAGTGGAAGAGCTGATCAGAGATAACGCTGGTAGTCGAGTTTTAGTCGATAAATATCACGGGTGGAAATCTCCGAATTGGTACTATTTGAACTGTCATAGCTGTCATCAACCCATAAATCACACTCCCAGAACAAACTGGCATCACATAATGCAAAAGTTGCAGAACTGTAAATTCTATCACACAATTCCCCCGGTCAACAGAACCCTGGCGGAATGTGTTTGTGGAACAACCACTCGATAGATTGCATGCAGATTGCCGACAGTCTGCATGGCAGTACAAGCGTCTAACAATGGTGACTGCCACGTCACGGGAACTTTCCCTAACTATTCCGCTGACTGGTAGTCGCGTGATCAGGTTTGGCATCAAAAATCTAGTGGATATAAGCACCGATTCCTGGATGTTTGGGAAGTTGTCTCTGGGCTCCCGACGAGCAAGTACCTACCTACAAGAAGTAAGATGGATGCCGCCACTGTTGCTTTCAGGTATGAACTTTGACTGAACATTGTGAATTTTACTTTATACCAGAGAAAACGATTGGCAGTTGAGTTTTATGTGTTAATAAAAATCGTAGATAACTGGAAAACTGGTCTTCGTTGTGCTGAACACGACTGGCTCGAGAGGTAACAAACCTGAACCCAGAATCTGGAGCCTGTGTCTGGTATCGTCTGGTAAGGAATCACAAAACGCCACGGGCTGATGGGACTTCGCGGTTGGT